>OY728159.1:1352962072-1354212072 GCA_963277665.1 Viscum album | reverse complement strand
TATTTTAGTATAAATTATTGTTTTAATGTTTTATTATGAATTTTTTCTTTTTATATTATACTAAATGCCTTACACATAAACAAGTGGTGGGTGGCACCCAACATTTTATAGACCCTCAATTCATAGAATTGTCTCTTGAGTCAAAACAGGTTGGATTTTGGTTTATTCCACTTCCCATTCTGGGACATTGTCTTGGAATAAAACTTTGACAACATGGTGTCTTGACTACGATTTTGAGGATATTTATGGTATCTTGGAATAATTCCATGACAACATTTCTTATATCTGATATTATGAATTCCATCATAATGAGATCAATATTATTGATATCCATATTCCGTTTTATTATCACAGATATACCAAGAAATTCAGGGACCGAGCATACTCGACCCTAGAAATTTATTAATGAAAATAAATGTACAACAAGTACAAAACATATGGCATATCAAAATCCATCAAACCATGAAAGTGGTAAATCCAAAACCACTTATTAGAAAAATTAGAAAATATAATCCCTAAATAAACAATCACATGACCAGAAACTAAAAACCATAATAGCCCGTCATCTAATTTCCAACTGGCACCCCGCAAGTCTCGTCGGTCGCTCTAAACCACATCCAAAAGTCCCAATGGTGTCACCCATGTGTGTCCAGCATACAAAGTCAACCATACCTGCACACCCGAGTGCCAGAATATCCGAAACCCATACCCGTGATGTACATCATGTGATATCCATCTGAAGTTATCCCATATTCGCATCTTGAGGTCATCGGAGATCTGCATTATGAGGCCTTCAAAGACCCGCATTCTGAGGTCATAAAAGCCCCGCAACCCCAAAATCATGTCATCGCCGGCTTCAGCAATCTGCTAACTTGCATCTGACCTCTGACACAACCCTCACCCTCTGGCCATCGTTAGGTCGTGGCCCACATCACCATCCTCAAAGACACCACATCCCATCGTGGTCATCCCTACATACCGAGCCGGGATTCCACTACCTCCATCAGATAGCAAGGTCGCCTCCCCGCCGTCCCACCCATCATCGCCGATCAGATGTCGGCCGCCCACCACATCGTCAGTCTGTCAGCATGCAGAAAAGCTCCACGTAACACCCCATCCAACAACAGATCCTCTGAGATCCCAAGTCCGCCGTTCCCCACCGTTTGGCCTTCGTTGTCATCTCAAACAGGGTCCTGCATCACCACATAGTGTCACCATAACCCACAATCCTCTCCGGCCAATTAAAACCAAACATTTCAACCAACGAAAACTGCAGAAACCATCAAGACGACGCGATGTACTCGCTGCCCGAAAACATTACCGGCACCGATTAACAGCCGACCCATGACACCTAGCATCAGAAAAGTGGCATATGCTTGTCATGCCATCCGAAAGTCTTCGGCCATGATTGGCACACTGAGAACGTTTCAGAATATCTACATCAGGAGATTTTTGAGAAGTGAAGGACTTAAAATCCCCAGAAAAATCATGACTTTCTTCTAAATCTGAACCAAAATTAGGTAGGTTAATTCCACTACGAGGAAAACACAAGGAAAAGAGATCTTTATGCCCAACAACACCATGACATTGATCATCATCACCTCTAATCAATTTTGTGCAATTGTTGAAACAATCACCATAAATGGATAGAGAGAGAAGCTCTCCATAGGAGAGAGAGAGTCTCTCCATCAATTTTCATCATGGATATATAGTTATCCATATTTCATGTCAATTATGGATATATGTTGTTTACACATTCCTTATAAAATATTTATTTCATGTTTATGCCACTATTTTTTTAGGTATATGTTTCCCTTACTGAGAATTTAATCTCACCCCTTCTTATGTTTTCTATTTCTCTTGGATATAGAGAAATGTAGTATAGGTGAAATGTTTTTAATGTTATCATATGTGAATGAATTTGTGTGATCTGCGTAATAATTTTCATTAATTAAGTAGTTTCACTTATTTTGGGAGAATTTTATATTTGATAAAAATAATATGGGATTTATTATTTTATGTTGTGTTTTAATTATCTAAAGCTCTTAACCTAAAAATATCCTTGGAATGTAAGGGATTAAATCATAAATTTTATTTGTCAATTAATTTTGGTTGTATCTAGGCTTTTAGAGCTAGTATCAAGTATGTAATGTAATGTATGAGTTTATGAACACTAGATTTGGGAGTGTGTGTTTAAGGAATCATAGTTGGTTTTAGAGAAATGGTTTAGAAAACATTATAAGTTAGGATGTTAGTTTATGATAATTTTAGGGATGAAAAGTTACAGTTGACCATGATTTCAATGGTATAGATATCCCTTTATAACAATACATGATTTGATGTTAAGGTAATAATGCACATGTTATTTGGTGATTTTGGTTAGATAACCCTAGTGTAAACCCTATGAATATGTCTATTTTTTATAACATCATTATGTTTTAGTAAAATAGAGATTACATGTTTTTTACTAGTAATAATAATCCCCATTTGAATACTAGAATGTGGATGCCACTGTGGAATAGATTCACATAGGGGTAATCACCACGAAAATGATTGGTTGAGAATTAAATAAAGTATCTCTCTCATTCAGAATGAGTGGGAATACGACTATAGAACTAGTGAGAAGATCTTGTTGGATATTGGTTATTAAAATTCTATTTATGAACTATTATGAAGTATTTAAGAATGATGATAATTAATTTGGTTAGAGAAACTAATAGAAAATTGAAAATAAATAACCATGGGCTGAACGGAGAGCTATAGGTTAATCTGTAAGGATCATATATTAAAAACTAAGGTCGCATAAGAATATATATATATATATATTCACATTTTGGATATTATCAAAACCATTTTTGGTTTTACTAATTGGTTGAAACAAGATCATGGGAATGAAACTGAGAATGTATGTACATGGAAACCACTATGTCTTATAACCAAATAATTTAGAATACATAAATGGTAAATAATTTTAGTATATACATATTATGATGGAAAATGTTAGTTTCCTAGTCTTTACTAAGGTAGTGATATTGATATAATCTTTTATCACTTTGTAATTTAAATTAGTGAGTGATATTTATCCATGAAATTTTGTAATATTCTATAATTTATGAGGATTATGTAAAAAACATAAGGATTATTCTTCATTATTTTTACTTTAATGTTATAAAGACATGTATTAAAAGGTATCAATAACCTTGAAAATTTATTTTATTTCAATCTTATATTTTTGGGAATAAATATTAGATGAAATGTGATTGATTTATAGAAAATATTATGTTTAATATATTCTTGATGTTGAGATAGTAAAGGGTGGTTTGATTTTGAAGAATTAAGTTAGATAGAAGTTGGTAACCATGGAATTGATAATTTATTGATAATATTTTTTGGGAAGGTAATCTCATTTTTGGGATTATGATGTATAGTGACCAGTGTGTGATCATATGAACCAGTGGTTAATGTCATATGAGGGTAAAAGATAGTGTTAAATTTTAGAGGAACACATAATGTCATTTTGGTTTAATGACTTCGAGATCCAAATTATTTTCTAATAAGGTATGTTATTAAGAGTATATGATTTGGGTATTTACATACATGGGTGGATGATTAATATTATTTGAGGATGGTTAAGATAGATTTTTAGAGAATTGATTTCAATTTTTATTAGGTATAATATATATTAGGAATGTTCATTGTAATTTGGGTTATATGTTTGAAGGATTAGGTTAATAAGTAATAGATAACCCATCTCAAAGTACCCTAGGTTGAACCATGAATTATATATAAGAGTGATATAGTTTGAAATTAGGTTGATACATTTTGAGTTTTAAGAAATGTAAACTAACATGATTGTATATAAAGAGAGACATGTCAAGGTTAAAATTTTAAAAGGTTATTTCTGAAAATTCAATAATAATTACCTTAACCCTTGTTAAATCATCTGGATATGGGTAATGAATATAAATAGATGTGACAATGGGTGTGAGGAACAATAATAATATTTCCATGATTAACTACCCATATAAATTGGAGATGGAGTTTTAAAAATTATGATTATGACAAACCGTATATCATGAAATATGTTAAAAAATGTGAACATTATCAAAGTCCCAAACACACCATGGAAGAGAAATATAGAGTCTCATGAAAGACCAAGGGATTATGATAGTAGAGGAAAAAAATATTTAATTTTCTATATGTCAAATATATGGGAAAAACATGGGTTAATCTCCTTAAATTGATAGGTAAATTCTATAACCGTGGAGTTTCATATCATAAAACTCACAAGTGTAAGGAAAATATAAAGATATAATAATTATTTTCTTCAATTACAAGAGTTTAGGAAATTATGTGACTCAATTTCACAATTCGAGTGCCAATGGGGGAAGTAGTCACTGAAACAATGTGAATAAGGAAAATCCAATGAAACTACTACAAGTTAGTATGATGTTTAGTTTTTTATCTTGATTTTTTGGATTCTTATATCATGTATGTTTTACCATATAATGAATATTAAATTATAAAATCCATAAAGCTATTCTTATCACAAAAATCATTTTTTGGGTTTCTAGTAAGTTATTCGTTATGGATCAAGATCAACAAAACTTCATATAATTTTCTATAAAATTGAGAATGGGTTATATTTCATTATAATTATATTAGTATGATATTTTATATATTAATCTCATTCTACATTCTAAATAAACGTATGATCACCTAGAAGTGTATAGTTAATTATGAGTTCCCTATAGAAATTAATCTAATCCCATATGTCAAATTATGAAGAAATAATTTATTTAGGCATAGGAAGAATGAAACTCCTCTAAATTATAATATATTATAACCTTTATATAAGACTATTTTTTGATATATTTCTCCACACATAACACCACCCTTGAATGGAAACTAAATTATATTTTGATAAAATATAAATGTTTAAATATGAGCGCTAAAAATATACTTTGAATTAGCTAGAATGAATAAGATTATCCTCTTTATGAAATATATTAACATCTAAAATAAAAACTATTTTTAATATGAATGATATTCAATTGGATTACCAAAATGACTAATAAGGTTATTTATTGATTAGAAAAGTATTTTTGTAAAAAAATTATTTTATGTGTCAAAAATTTCTATTTCTTGAAAGATATTATTAATGATATTTTTTTTTGATATTAATAATTAGATAACACTAATTTAGTTGTTAAATGATATGAAATTAGGATAACATCAGTTTCTATTTTGAAATGTCATTTTTTGATAAAAAACTTTTTCATTATAATTTTCTGACTTCATTAACAAAATCAATTTATAAATTTCATAATTTTAAATTAATAAAATGAACTTAATTTTTTAATAATTAATATTAATATTTACTTAGTATGAATTTTTGAACATTTCTAAAAAAGGTGGATTTTTAGTAAAAAAATGTGAGAATTTATCAAAATTATAATTTCAATGATTTTATCACTATGTAAGGATAATTTAAAAGATTTTATAAGAATTAAATAATTTATATGTGAAGTTAATTAATAACATTATACATTTTTAAAAAAAATTTTATACAGAAAACCCATTAAAAACATTTATATAAGTAATTAAAATATTACTTTAAAATGGACACTATTTTCGGTTTTATTATTTAAAAGAATTTATTTTCAAGAGATATTTGGTTTTGGATTGACATTAAAACCTCATACCATTTATTTTTATATAATAAATCAATTTATTCTATAAAAATCCTTAACTAGTATAATTTTATCTTATATATAAATTTAAATCTTAAAAAAGTTATTTTTTAAAAAACTCTTTTTACGTGATTTTGTGTATTTATTTTAAAATTAAATCTTCACACCTTTAAAAATTTTGTTTCAGGAAATTATTTTAAAAATTGAAATTATATATATATATATATTTTAAAAATTTCAATCATAATATTGGTAATTAAAATAATTTTCTATGTTTATAAATTAATTACCATGTAAAAGTAAAATGAGAGAAATTGAGTTTATCCTTTTGTAAGGGACCTAAAAAGTTTTAAAAAATCCCCTATAAATGAATGTATGATATTTTCATCTTCCCATACATGTTTCCCATTCACTTTTCGTCACTTTTGATCCATTTAACATTGAATAGTGACATGGAATTATTGAAAAGATGTAAAGGTGTTCCCAAAACCGCGCTTTCATTCAGTTATAAATGGGTAACACCTTCTACAATTAAAGTAAAAAATTAAAATATAATTAAACATTTAAATTATAAAATTTTACTCTCACTAGAACCCTCTCCCAATTAAAAAATCCTATGATCAATCATATTTATCCAAAGACCTTTAAATTCCAGGAGACCTCTAAAAATATTACATGTCCTCAACATCAGTATTATCAACTACTTAGTTTTTCTTCTTAATTTTATTCTTTAAAATTTATTATTAACACACCAATATAATGATATTTTAATAACTTATATGTTTTAATTTTATTATATTAATGGTATTATCATTCGTTATTCACATACCTCATCCATTAATAAAAACTATTATTCACATGTTGTGCAGACTACACATCCACGCCATAACACATTTCATTTTTCTTAATCATAAAAAAGGTTGGATTTATGTAAGGTATTAAAGTATATCTATTATTTTTATGATATAATTAATTTTATGTTCTGAAAAATATACAAATTTATTACTGAAATGAATAAATAAACAATCGTCATTAATTTAATCAATTAAAATAAGCATGCTAAGAGTATAATCTTTTATTAAAATTGTATAATATTTTAATATTAATTAATTACTCTTATAATTGTTTATAATTATATTATATTAAAAAAATAATAAAAAAACAATATCATTATTCTTCTGGTATAATGATATTACAACTAAACCACCATATAATTATTCATTAGACTAGGCTACGTTCATGTTTGGGTCAGTCTAACCACATAATCAAACAATAATATTAATTTATGTCATGAATGACTCTGAGAAAATATTTACTAGATTAGTATGGTATAAATAAGTATATAATGTTTTTTTTGGTTTTGATAAGGCTATATCAACATTTATCTGATGAATTAATGAAACACATTTCATTGGTTAAAAATCACTGAAACAAGAACATCAATGATTTCACCATAATGGTACGTAACATAAACTAACATGAAGTGAAATTACAACTTCATAAAGTTTCATGGAAAATATTTTATAGTAAATTATATTATCTAGTAATGATGGACATTGAAATAAGAGTAAACATGAACACCACTATTATGAAACTAGTACAAACAATCAAAACTATGAACTCCTGATGTGGAAAATTATAAGAATTAATGTATAGAATGAATAATTATGAAGATTATCAATAAATATATATATTATTAAGTTGATAAATTATTTTATTAATAAATATATATGTGTGTGTGTGTGTCTCTCATATATTAGGTTAAGGTATGTTCATGAAATTCTGTATAAGAGGATATGGTTTTTGTTTTAATTTCCCATCATTAAGAAAACTATTTTATTTATGAACCTAATTTCATTAATGTGGTGTATATTCTTTTTATTTGAGATATAATATCATGAATTATCATTTAATCATTGTATTTGAGGTTAAATTGAAATCCCATTATTTTTAGGGGTTTGATTTGAATGTTTCTAAGACATATGAATTTTATTAGTCTCAATTATCATTATTTAAGACATAATAAATTTTATGAAAAATTTTCCCTTTGTATAGTGTTATATTTATTTATTATCCTTTATATGATATTATTTCATGGGATTTACTAGAAAAATAATGTTCTCTTATTCAAGTGTATAGTGATTTAGTTCCTTTCCTAGTAGTGTGTATTTTTGGTATCTAAATTTTATTTCTATGAGTTATTAACTTTATTAGAACTAATATCACACAAGTTTGGTTCATTCTACCCTTTAATTATATAATGTGGTATTATATTAGTTTTTATGGGGATATAATTTCCTTCCATATGTACCCTTTCAATGTTACTGGAATTTATTCTATTGAAACCATCCAATTTTATTCATTGATGAACATATGAAAATATTATTTCAGTATTGTATTATCTATAAACCCATTTTCTTATATTGTGTGAACATCACACTTTACATAACTTATATTGGATGATTTTCACCTAAAAAGTAGGATATTTTATTAACATGAGGAAAATTATTAGAATTTCAATATGGATTATTATTTGAAATAAAACAATGTATTTTTTATCCACCCACCTTCTCCCTCCATATGAGGTATGATTAGGTTTTCCCTTTTATTGACATTGTGAAAAGTATTAAAATTCTATATTTTTTATTTTAATACATATTTTTATTGTAAAGGATGATTATTTATTATTTCTTTATTTTCTCTTATGGTGAATAAATTAGACATAAAAAAGTTATGGGTGGGGATAAAACATATATATCCCCTTGATGAATTGACAATTTATAGGAGACAAAATAGTTTGGGTTTTGGTATTTGCCTCCTACCATAAAAATATATCATCTTTGAAAAAAGACTTGATAGTTGGATTTCTTATATATTGACATGAATAAATGTAATGTGTCATGGAACAAGACTTTTACTGTAGATTTTTTATGTGTTATATTATGCATTTTATCAATATATGATAAATATAATTTATATCCATATTTTCATTTTATTATAATGGATAAATAATTATCCCAATTTTATGATAATTATGGCCTTATGTTATTTAGTTATTTCTTCTATAATTTTTAGGTCATATTTATTAATATATTGTTTCAATTATATGTTTTATTTACTAAGCATTTGAGATCACCCATTATAATGTTTTCCATTTCCCTAAGTTATAGAGAAATTTAATATAGGTGAAATGTGTTGAAAGATATAAATAATGAAATAATTTTTCAAAGTTATTGAATATATTTAATTAATTAATTAGTTTTTATATAATTGGATAATTTTTCATTTAATACAAAGAAAATGTTATTTATCAGGTAATTTTGTGCCCTAATTTTCTAAATATCTAATCCTAAAAGGATACTTTGGATTTATGAGATTAAATAATATTTTTTTGTAATTATTATTATTTATATGTAATATTTTATAGGTAATATTAAGAAGGTAATGTAATTTATGTGTTTATGAGCACTATATTTTGGAGTGTGGGTTAGGGGAATCACATCACTCGTGTTATTATTCCGGTAATGGTGTCATCAATGGATCTACTACATCCTTCATAGTTTCAAGAGAACCAATATTTTAAATTTCCCCTCATAATGATCTCCCATATGAGATGATATTTTCAAAGGGCTTGTTTAGTAATTTTATGAGATTGGGATTCCTTATATTGAGAAATAGAACCACTATTATCATAATATAACTAGATTTATCCCTTAATTATGGGAACCACTACTTATTCTGGAATGAAACTCTTTTCCCAAATAACTTCATTTATATCATCTAACGAAATAGCGTATTCAATTTTTTTTTCAATTCCTCTATGGTGGCATGTTTGTAACTCTTCCAACTAATTTATTCATAATTTAATCAAAACATGAATCCATATTGATATTTCATATCAACTTTTTTGAATTAAAAACTAGTATTTATAATACCCTTTATAAATATCATGTCTTCTTCTCGAAGTAAAAAGTACATATCCTTATCCATATTCAATTGCTTAAGGTTATTCTTCACAATAATGTAATGAATATTACCAATATTGGATTAGTATCTTATTATTATCAAGAAATATGAGACATCAAGTTGAATAAAAAACATGATATACAAGATAGATCTTATGGGGGATGTATAAGGAATATTTTCTATATTTTCTATCTCTTTATGAGGATCCTGAATCTTCATAAGATTGATACCATGAGATATATTTAGAACCCCCCTTTATGGGGTTCTAAATGCTAGAATGCTTTATCAATTTACCGTTACACATGTTCTGACATAGTCTAATAAACCTCTTAGATATATCTTTATAGATCCTCATGTCGAGTATATAATCTTCTTTACTAATGTATTTCATATATAATCTTTTACCCAACCAAATATTTGTATAGAAATCTATCTAGACCCCATTTCAAATAAAAAAAGTATTTCATTGAATAATTTATTAGAATCATTATTAGTCTACCAATAAGCATATTTTGTACATAAGAATCATCTATATTCTTAATGAAACCAAAATCTTTGATTACTTTATCAAATAAGATATTCCAACTCTGAGAACATTTATTTATTCCATAAATATATTGGTGCAATAAAAAAACCTTTGTATTCTGATTTATAAATTCAAAACCCTTGGGCTGTATCATATCCATGTCCTTGGATAAATTCCTTTTAAAGAATTATTTTTTCCATCCATCTAATATATCCCATAATCATAATGGGTCACTATGAATACCAAAAAATTAAAAGGAATTTTTCATCACAATTGGTGATAAGGTCTCTTCATAGTCAATACCATGATGTTTTTTGTAAACACTATCCAATGAAGTTATTTATAGGTTGAAACTCTACCATCCATGTCAGGTTTCTTATAAAACACAACATATAACATATGGGTGTCACCAATTTGGCGCATCTACCATGTTTCAATGTTTGTTAGAGTATATAGAATCCATCTCAGATTCCATGGATTTTAACAATTTTGTAATATCATAAGTTTCAATATCTTTCAATTATTATTAAGTTCATGTACTATGAATTTTATTTCATCATAAATGGCGATGATAAATCTATATCTCTTAGGTTCCTAATGAATTATACTATACCTATGAGGTTCTTAAGTAACATAAGTCAGTCCTTCTTCCACAACTCATTATGGAGTTGGCTGAACTACCATATTTGGGAAACTTTCTATTTATTGGAATTGAGCTTCTCCAATTTCAACTTTCAACCCAAATAATACTCAATTTATGTGTTTTATTTCTATTTGAAAACTATCTCGAGCCACAAACATTTTGTGTTTATTATAGAGGTAAAAATAATACATCTTAGTTTCCTTAGGATAACTAAAAAATTAGTATTTTTATGTTTTGGGAACTAGATTATCATAATACAATATTTATACAAGTAATTCACAACCCTAAATCCTTATAAAATTAACAACAGGATATTTCTAAGTCCATATCTCATATATTGTATTTTTTACTACTTCATAAGGAACATGATATAGTAATAATAGAAAATTCACTAAAGAATAACCCCCAAGTGAAATAAGAAGGTCACATATAATAATCATCAATTTAACAATGTATTAAAGGTATTATTACTCTTTTTAGATACATTATTCCATTATGGTGTTCCTTGAATAGAGAATTATAAAATAATTCCACAATATCTAAGAAGATATATGGACTCTTAGCTCAAGTATTCACAACCTGATATGATCAAAGAAAATTAATAATTTCTTCTGATTTATTTTCTACTTGATTATAAAACACCTTGAACTTTCAAAAAGTTTTATACTTGTATTTCATCAGGAAAACATAACTATTATAACTAAATTCATCGATAAAAGTTTTAAAGTACCTAAAACTAACATGTTCTTATGTACTCATTAGTCTACATAAATTACTATGCTTGAGATCTGGCTGTCAACTATCCCCATCACCTTTCCATGAAAAATGTTTATTTTTTGTTTTTACCTATAAAAAAGATTCACATGTTTTAAATGATTTCTAATTGAATGAGCCGATCAATCCATATTTATGAAGTCTTAAAATTTGTTTCTTGTTTATATGTCTAATGATACTATTAATGATGAAAAAATGTGTTTGAGAATGGAAGAAATGTGGAATAACTTGATCCAATTCTACTGTTCATTTCTCATGATTCGATTTGACTAGATTTGAGGTGCAAACAATCTTTAATATCCAATGCTGTGCTTGTTCGAAATTATCCTTCTATAATTGTCCAGTAGGGGTGATTCTAGAAAAATTATGGAATTGAGATCAACTTTAGAAATGTACACACAACCCGTTCATGTTTATGAAACTATACTAGGGAAAAAACGAAACATCAAACAAAGAATCTCCATGAATACATGATACAACCTCTAAAAAATGAAGTCATTTTCACATAACTACTTAATGTTGTATAAAACAGTCTAAGTTGCATGACTTAACAACATGAATATAAATATGGAATCAACCCCTCATTATAGAGGAGGACCTTTGGGATTCTAGGGCCCACTCTCTCATCTTTACAACTTGTTGTTGAGCGCTTCACACAATCCCAAAATCCAAAAAATTCATAAAAAACCACATGAAGTCCCTCAACACATGGGTTTCTACCTAAGACGTAAATATGCAGATTTCTCCAGGGGGATTACATTTTTGTAAAAAGTAAATGATTTCATGGAACTCTATACTCACATATATTTAAAGTTTCATTACATAGTATTAAATAAAAACATTCTTATATGATATCCCTCAAGCAAAATCCTTTTCACACAACCCCAAAAGTTGCACGACACAACACCCAATTGTGTGACCCAATGAATAATTGTGTGACCCAATGCCATGTTTTGAAAACTAGTGAAAAATTGTGAAACCCAAATCATAGTTTTATGATACAATGCATAGTTACATGAAATAGTGTTGGGAAATGGGCCCAAAGTTCAATATCGTGGGGGTTGTTCCCCCACACCCCCACTCACGATAAGTGTGGAGATGTAGTATCGGGCCTCTGGCCAAGTACCTTATCTACTATTTATAACCCCTAGGAAAATGGAGGGCCACGAAGCAATCTTTTCGATTTGAGGTGGAGAAATTTTTTATTTCAACCAATATAGATCCAACATGCAACCCATATAATAACATGACTTGAAATTTACTTTTGGGATCTCTAAAACACATTTAGTTGAGTTATTTCTCTTGTTTTGTTCATTGAGACTTGAGTATGCATAGTTTTCTTGGTCTATTTACCTTACCAAAAGTTACGATTCTCCTCTTAGTTTTATCAAATACTTTTATTCAAAATAATCCTCCAGAAATCTATGAAACCTCACCACTAGACTCTTACTCTAGGTTGAAAATGAAAGGGAAACTTTAGTGTAAGTCCCACACAAGCCATTGCTACAAATCTTCCACCTATTTTTCCTCACTACATAACATTAAACTATACTATTCCATATCAGATGATAATATGATGCTTCCTATCAAAATCATGATATTACTTTTCTTTCAATCTTAAGTTACCTCATGTCATGATCATGAGATGACCACTAAATAGACACAATGAGCCTCCTCCTTAGGTATAATTCCAAATCATATTCCTTGGATGATCAGTGGGTCGAGATTTCATCATTATCTGATGTGAGCAAGAATAATGTACATCCATAGAGTGCAAGTCCCACATGTATCGGTGCTATTCCCAAAAATTCAACATGGGCATCCTTCTTAGGTGTAATCCCCAATTTTATTCTTAAACCCATAAGTGGGGTGAGATTTCCTCTTCACTTGACATGAGGACAAAAGCATAGGAAAGTCAATGCATAAGCCCCACACACAATGTCATTACAGATGACATTAAACTACATCATTTCCCTATAAAATGTGTATGGGATTGTGTATGTGATTATTACAGGATTCCTCTTGTAATGTGCATGAGATTCCTCATATAATAAGTTTAATATGATATCTCCATCAACATGGAAGAATCCAAGAATAAGCTCCAATCACACCATTACTCCTCCATAGTAGTCCCAAGGAATCTTCCAAGCGTAATCCTCAATAACACCATTGCTACTCCATAATAGTACCTAGGTAGCCTAGCTGTGTAATTCCCATTTATAACATTCCTATGTCTAGAAGCACCTGCATTTCTCCTATGCGCAATCCCCATTCATACCATCACTACTCCATTGTATAATCTAGGAATTCTAACTACACAATCTCTAACCATGTTGAAGATACCAGTCCCAAAACTAAACATCACAACATTAGTCATATGATGTTAAACTACATGAGAACATCCTCAACACATGATGTGAAACTGTAGCCTTACCATGTATGGTGAAATATTGTTGCCCCGTGTATGAATAGCTTGAGATGAACCAACACTTATTACACTAGTTGATGAATACATAATTTCTCATGCAGGATCATCATAAGATGACACATCCTTCCCCACCATTATATGAAACTATAGACTTGGGATGAAAACTTTGGACACCTAGGCATCTTTTATGCATAAGACCCACACCATCCTTGATTGATTCTTCTTCTACGACACAAGTGTCCTTACTATCTGATATAAAACTGCATGGACTATTCCAATCACATGAACTTAATCTCAGGAATTTAAATATGTTCATTTTAATCCCTTTTCCCTATAGTGTATATAGGACACCTCCATGAGTATCAATCCCAAAACTCCCAACATTACCGTGAATCCCTCAGGTGTAATCATCTTCCCCTATGGGGAAACATTTAACCAAATACTAAAGTGTGATCATATTCCCCTTGGGGATACACTTAACCAACTACCTATCTCCACAAGGCATTAAACCTATGATCTACTTGTCCCCACAAGATATTAAACCTGGTATGCACCTATCCCCATAGGATATTAAACCAATGTTATGACCCAAAATATTTACACCATAAAATAAATATTGTATGACTATGTTAAAAATATTCAGATGCATTATTCCTCTAGTGTAAACTACCTCATGGTAGGAATAGGACGCCTTGGGTTCCATGCCCAAGATATCTCATATGAGAGATTCCATCGAATAGAAAAGGGTAATACTTTATAGATTCCAAAAATTGAAAATAAATATTGATTCCCAGATACTCCTAGTGTTAATATATACTGTAACCAAATTTTTCTACCCTAACGAGTCATACATATGGTAATTTACTAGGTTCCACCATGACATGGTGTCAGAAATAATTTTCATTAACATGAATCAAAGATATGTTGGTGAATCGGACTATGAAACATTCTCCAAATGGGAATCCATGGAAGGATGAATCGACATCCAATCATCCCATTTTGACCAGGAATACAATGTCTCCAATTATAACAATGAGATACAATCTTCTTTGTAAATATGGAATGAGGAGAAACAAACATGTGCGATTCATGGTCCTAGAGAAAAATTTCAGAAATAAAAAATGGTGAATATGAAATGAATCTATTATCCTTAGAATATGAGTGGATGGATAATTTTAGTTATGTCCAAATCAATACATCCCTAATCTGAATTTCCTCTCTTCCATGTGAAAGGGGATGAGTAACATGAGGTTTATGAATTCCTAGAGGTTATCATACACTATCCATGTTTCTTCCCTAGAGTATGTGTAGGCTGAATCCCCTTGGCTACGATGGAAAATAATTTTAGGTGAATATTCTTGTAATATTTTGGTTTCTCACCCCCCACTAAGGGGTTAGGGGACGTTCAAGTCATGCCAATCAGAGTCACTACCCAAGAGACACCCAATAGGGCTCCAACCAAGTAGAGACAACAATACTAATAGCTTCTGTAGGATGAAAATCGGGCTGATCTATTCTATACACTATCATACCCATTCTAGAACAACTGGTACTAATGTTGGGGGAAGATTAATAGCCCTACCCTACCTAATTCATATCTAATAGCTCTAGTGGACCATTCCATTTCTAGTGCACCTATATCGCTCACAAATATTACACAAGGGTATTTTCTTCCTGAGTGGGATTGAGACACCACATTTTTTTAAGGAATGATGTGCCGACTCTTCCTATCATAGACGCCACCAGAAACCACCATGGGCTATCCCATGACAAATAATTTCACTATTGATTTCCTCTTAATGGCTCTATTAGCTGACATCAGATACATTATCTAAAACACTCCAAGAAACATCCCCTTACACCTAGAAGGTATAAGATATCCTGGGTATAAAAGTCCCCACTTCCACATGGGAGTCTCCATGGAAGGTTCCCTTCACCGGGTAGCATCGCCATCATATGGCCTCTCTATCCAGCAATAAGAGTAGGTCGATCACATACCTGATCTGATTTTTATGTTCTAGGATCCACGATAGCAACAATGGGGGTAGGTTGACCATATCCCTTCTGCCACTACTTTTCTCAATGAGATGGCACTCTGATAATCTTCTACATCTATTAGGTTCCCTCACCCCATAATTATAGAGAGAGAATTATTCATATCTCTAGGGTTCCCTCCCCTCTTCATTTTAGTGAGATAGTCGTCAAAAACTCCCATGTACCCCCACCTCATCATTAAAGTGATATATAAATACACAACTCTTTGGCACCCTCTCCCCATCATTACAAAAAGATAGGAATCCATATATCCTAGGAACCTTAGCCCAATCATTCTGGTGAGAAAGGAATCCCTATCTCATGGAAGCCCTTGCCCTATCGTTTTAGTGACTTTGGTATCCACAATAACTAGGAACCCTCACTCCATTTTTTTAGTAAGATAAGCATCCAAAAATCATGGGCACCATCACCCATCACATTGGTGAGATAGTAATACACATTTCTTATGTGCTCCCACACTATCATTTTGGTGAGTTCAGTATCCAAAGTTTCTAGGTTACGTCACCCTTCATTTTGATAGGATAAACATACATATCGCATGGGAATCCTTACCCTATCATTATTTCATGTTATTATTTAACTCATACTAGAAATAATTTACCAATTAATATAGAGAGATAGGATTCTACAACTCCTAGGAGACATTACCCCATTCATCTAGAGAGATAGGTTTCCACACCTCCTGGGCATGTCATCCCATTCAATTTGAGAGATATGTTTCCATTTTTGAATGGAATCATCACCTCGAACATAGAGAGAGTTAGAATCTCATGCCTCTTAGGAACTAGTTCCTCATTCATCTATATATATACTTTTATGGTGCTCTTGTGGGCCCTATCCATATCATTTAGACGAGATAGGCATTCACATCTCATAGGCACCCTCCACCCGTCATTCCATCATGATAGGCATCTATATCTCTTAGGAAATTTTGCCATGTCTAACCAGAATGATATTCTTCCACAACTCATGGGTTTGATAATCCCATTCATAAAGAGAATTTGGCTTCCACATAACCTAGGTGTTATTTCCCCCTTCATTTGGAGAGATAGGTTTCTACACCTCCTCGGTTCTGTCACCCAATTAACTAGGAGAGTTAGGCTTACATACTTCTTAGGCACTATATCCACATTCATCTAGAGAGATATAATTTCAAGTATCTTAGGTTCTATAACCCCATCCATCAGAACAATTAGTATTTCATAACTCTTGTGAATAATGTCACAAACCATTCCTAGAGTTAGGATTTCACTCCTCCTAGTCACTATCACCCCATCCATCCGTAGAGATATAATTTCACATAGCTATTGGTCACACTCACTGTGTTATTTCGAATCAATAGGCATCAAAAAAATATTGGGCACCCTCTCCCTATTATTATGGAAATATATGAATCCACATATCCTATGTACACTCACCCCATCTAACTATAATGAACCTCTTGGTCACCATTTCCACATTCATATGGAGAGTTAGGATTATAAGCCTCATGGGAACCATAGAACTATAAATATAGAGAGATAATATTCCACACCTCCTAGTTTCATTTACACATTATATCTAAATATTTAGATTTCCATGCCTCTTGGGCGCTATCTCCCCATTCAACTAAAGAGATAAGATTTCATGCCTTCGAAGCACCATCAACCATCCATTCTGATAGTTATGATTTCACAAATCTTGGGATCAATATCACCATTAATATAGAGAGATAGGCTTACACAACACATGGGAACTATTTCCCAATTCATCATAAGAGATAGTCTTCTATGCCTCCCACACACTATCACCCCATCCATATCAAGAGTTAGTCTTCCAAACCTCTTGGGCACTGTCTCACTGACCATCGAGAGAGTCTAGATTTCATTTATCTGGGGAATTGTTTCTCTATTCATCCTTAGAGATAAAATTACACATATTACTTTTGGAACCCATGGTCTATCATTTTGGTGAGATAAGAATCCACAACTCATGGGCACCCTCACCTTATCATTCTGATGAGATAGGCATGAACAACTCTTTGGCACCCTCACCACATATAATCTGAAAGATATTCTTACATAGTTATCTAGAACCATATCTCTATTTTATGATAGGATATTATGTGTTATAGAGGAACTAATATCATTAAAATGTAATAAATAACACATGGAGAAATGTACCGGGGTTACCGACTTCACACTGAGGGAAGGTCGATGTCCCCACTCCCTAACCATGTTCTATGGTAAACATTTTACTCATGGTGATTTACACACCAGGTGACAAATAACATACTTACTCCTATCTACCTCAATCCAAAAACTCATGTGGACCCTACTACCCTTTGGGAACTCCATGTTATCTCATCCACTATATGGGGAATGGTGTTCATATGAATGGGATTGAGACCCCAACCGTTATCCAGGAATGTTGGGTTAACTAAAATTGCTACTTATAACATCATAATCCATTATGGAGTTCCCCCTCATGATAAATGTCCAATGTAGAGGTCCTCTCCATTTCACCAACACCAACCTGTGGAATGTTCCACTTGACATAGACTAGCTCAATCTTGGAGAACATCAGCCTGTACACTGATTTATTTTGGTGGAATCTTATAGTAGATCCCCCCTAATCCAAAACAATTCCAAAACATTAGGATGTGGTAGAAATGACCATGCAACCGATACCATAGTCCTTGGGGTCAAATACCCAGAACAATATAGGGATATCATTATGGAGGATCCAATGTAGGAATGTTGTTGTAGCTTGGGGTAGCCCAAAATGAAATATCTATAACTAGGGGAGTTGTGTGTGGAATAATTCCCCATGTTCCCTAGTAAAAAGATGTAAAAATACAAGATAAAATATTTATCACATGTCATTTACTGTACAACCACCACCAACCTTGATTCATGACACTAAAACTCATTGAATACTTTGTCTTACATGCACGAACATAAAATTCAAATATTACTTCCTTACTTCATGATGTTGAACTATTTTTCATCATTTACCCAATGTGAATGAACTTAAAATTCACATCTTACATTTTTGTAGAACAATGTTAAACTACATTGCAACATTAGTCCTAAATGAACAACCTTAAAATGCATATCTTACATCCTTGTCACATGATGTAAAATTTAATGACATCATCTTGTCCGTAGGATGTTATACTATGTGAAATACTCCTGGTCACATGACACTAAAATATATGACACCATATTCAAAGTTTCATGACCTAAAACCATGGAAAATATATCCTAGTCACATGAATAAAAATTATAGAACCCATTTATCTTATTCTTGGGAGTTTTCCCCTTTTTGTGTCAGTCACCTAATGTGTAATATTCCAAAATTATTTTTGGATTTATTCCCCATTTCATTGGATACAATGAGACACCCGAGTCCAAGACCCTAGGTACTTCCTGGTCCTTGACCTAGCTTATGACCTCCATCCTTGGGAATAGGTTCGACTCTTACTTGTTGATATTCCTCATTAACATGATCAAATGTGTTGTGGTTTATAACATGGAGTTTCTAATTCAACATGATCATTCCCATGTTTTATCTGCACACATCGAGTCTTACTCAATTCACATCCTAATTTTCATACTAATAAAAATCCCCTGAACCACGATGATTCAATGCCAAAATGGATCACTAAACATTATAAGAATACATTTTTATGGATCTCTTACAACAGATGATGGTTCATATGTTTTGAACCAGTCTATGGTTGATTCTACATTTGTTTTCTCCATAATTCACTAATAGAGTAGTGGAATTCTTTTTGAAATTTTTTAATAGTGGTCCCTACCATTAGTTTCCACCTTTTGAATATAGATTTTGGAGGTCATTATATGCTATCATTTACACCTCCCTGTGTTCTGGTGGAGTTCTAGATCCATTGGTGTTACCCCTCTCTACATCCACACATGTTGAGTAAGTAGGTTGATGTTACTGGGAATTTTATTAACCAGACTTCTGCTTCCCTAGTTGTGCATGTCCATGTGATAGGGAAATCCACTCACCACTCCTTGTTACCCACACCAATCCTGACTCACATGGGATTAAGAGTGTTGGTATGGTTTGTACCCATGTGGTCAAGCTATAAAAAATTTCATTCTAAGAATCATTGACTTTAAACTTTGTTTAACTCTCTCCAAGGACATATCATGTGGTTAAATATATCCTTTGATCTCTCTAAAATTGGTTTATTTATACCATGTTCTTAAAAACTTCTTTGACACATACAACCTTTGTTCCAAGAATCATGATCTTATATTTTATCAAATCCTTATTCCAAGCACCATGTCCTTAAACTATGAACTGATCACCCTAAAAATGTTGGTTAGGGGAAAGAACTTCTTGGGACCATTTAACATTAGGTTTCTAATATTATGGTTTTACATGGTTCCTGCTAGAGTATTACAGTTTAGTTTGAGCACTATGACCTTCAATTAGAAGCAGCCATAGGATAAGCTACATGACTTTAAACTATATAGCCTAACTTCCTCAGCACATGACATTAAACTATAGCCTTACTATATGTAATAAACATAGGATTTCCTTTAATACCAATGTGATATGTATAAAAAATAAAAACCTCAATACTTGTTGATAATATGTATCCTTACCCTCTATAACAAACATAAGATTTCTTTTATAAAAAATGTGATACAAACAAAAACCAACTGCCTTAACTCATGATGTTAAACTGTAGCCTTACCCCATGTGAGGAACATAGGATAAATCATGTAAAAAATGAGAGATGATGAGAATTAACATAATTAGAAAATTATGTTGAACTATAGATATACCTTATGTGATAGACATAGGATGCCTCATATGAGAAATAGGGGATGAAAAAAACTAATTTCCTTAGAACATGGTGTTAAACTATAGCATTATCCTATATATACTAAAGATTCGTCATATGATAAATATAAGATGAAAAAAATCCTTAAAACATGATGTTAAACTGTATCCTTACCCTATATAAACATGTAATTCCTTAAATGATAACTTTGAGATGATTCATCACCTTTTCCAAAAAGGACACCACCATTCCAGTATTTTCCTTCAAACATTATAAATTAAAAACCTACTTATATACTGATTTCCATTCCATTGGTAAATGTTTTTATTCTATAATATTATATCCTAGGCCAATCTCCACACCAAATAATTTAAGATACTTCTGCCTCAGTGTCCCGATATGATCATCTAGCGCGTTCAGGCATAGGTTTGAACAGACCCCGAGAGCCATATTCCAAGGAAAATCCTCCAGTTTCACACATTGTGATTCCATTGATTTTCATATTCATTTTACTTATAATTTAGATAGACCCTTAATATAAGTGGTTCCTCACCACACTAGATCTCCAACCATACTGGGTACACAAACATAATATTTTATTCAATATTTTATAGTCCCTATGTTTCAAACATGGTTAATGAAAAACATTATTTGTACTCCCCACCTTTAACCAGCATGGCTATAGAAACAATGTTTTGAACATGGTCAATAGTGCACCCTTCACATAAGTCACAAGAAATTTCATGGTCTAGATATTAGAATTAATTATTTAGATTCATTTCATTCTCTCTTTGTTCTGGTGGAAATTCATCAACTTATGTTTCATTCTCTAGTATGCTCATATATGAATACTATGTAAGCCAACATCATTTGAATTTTCTCGAGTCATATTCCTTTTCCCCTTATTATGAATCCCCTTATAACTATGGAACTTCTTGTTTCTCCTTGTTTCTCACACCAAGCATGGATCACATAGGATTTGGAGATGTGGTAGAACTTCTCTAAAGCATGGTTGAATCACAGAAATGTTCCCTAAATGAAATTCCCCAATGGTCGGTCTGAACTCTATAACTGTAAAATAGGATCCAGAGTCCATGAATCATGAGTTTAAACTGTCTGAGAGATTCAAATGGTTTTTTTCATGTACAATAAGGACTCCTTATTCCTCAATTCTCATTGGTGTTTCACTCTTTCATTGTATGAATAATCTTTTAGGACATTCACCCGACATCAATGAAAACTCTATGAATAGAAACTAGGAGTCCATGTATAAAAATTATATCCAAAAACATTGTGCAACTATCCACCTTGAGCCCTAAATTTTATTTACACTTGTTTCATATATATTGTTTTGGTAAACGAATTCCTCTTAGTTCATAACAGGTTTCAAGCCTTTCACACCAACCTCATTCTGGTCAAGCATTAAGAAATTAAATTATTTACAACATTTGGTTTGACTGGAATGACCTTAAACAACCCTCTCTAATAGGAACATATGTCTGTATGGTTGAAAAACCATATGGGAAACCTGAGAAAATGTCAGACTCCCACCCACCAAGTCTCTCTTGAAACATTGTTAATAATGAGGTTATAAACTAAATGGTGCAAAGCCTACGATACACACCATGGACCATGGAAGAAACCTAGATTTTCTCAATGAACCCACTAGTTTAAAAAAAAATTAGGCTAAAACTTAACTATTTAAAACATTCACGTTAGTTCAAAAATACTAGTCACAAGACGCTAGACTATGTCATTAATGTCTTAATCACATGACATAAAATAGTAAGATTCATTATCCTCATTGAAGATAGTACACTACATGCTCAATGTTCTTACTTCCAGACATTAAACTGTACACCATCTTTCATTACCACATGATATAAAACTACAAAGTGTATTAGGCCATTTCTTGAGAATCCCTTTTCCCCCTTTGGTGCTAGTCACGTACTATACCATTTGAGTTCCTTGACCATCACATGGAAACCATTATGTCTCTCCCCTTGGAAGATGAGTTTTGATTTTTCTTAGGCTGATACACTCAACCAACATGACTAGGGCCATAGTGGAATCATCCCAAGAGTGTTTAACTCCATCCAAATATTCCCCACATTCATTCCACACACCGAATATTCCTTGATTTGGATATATATCACCATACACATCTGAATGGGACCACTAATGAAAGTGGTTCATCCCCATAATATCTCACCTATCATCACATGCACATGCTCTAATGAAATTATGATGTCATTTAACAGGTCCCATGTCTTGGACATTTTTAATAGAAAACCCCCATTGTTTCTCTATCCCATATAGTATAATAATAGAATATATGTTTTAAACATGGTTAGTGGTCATCTTCTTTCCTCTTATCACCTTTCTGTGTTCTAGATCCTGAGTGTCTTGATTCACATCCTCCATCCTTCCCCATTGTTTGGGTAGAATATAACACCCATGGTATTACTACACTTTTTACCTAAAGAAGTTGAGAATAATGTTAGCTATGAATACATTCACTTACAAACCAAGGCAGTCCTACTTAAGACACTCCCAAATATAATCGATTTACCATTCTTATAACAACACATCCATCCCTATCCAATACTCTCATGTGGGTGAATGATCTTCTATTATATCATGTTTCTAAAGATGAGGATGAATAATGTGAGAATAAATATTCTTGTTTATTATTTATTTAACATGATTGAGATTCATTTGGCCACAAGGTAATGCCTTTTTTAGTGATTTCCTATGAATCTTGTCTACCTCACCCTCCTCATCTTTGTTTAACATCATTCAAAGGGGGGATAAATTGTTGGTGTTGAAAAAAATGAATCTAATAATGGGTAAAATTATAAATAACATGATTGATAAGTGTATATCATTTAAAAATATTTTATTTGAATTTTCATGGAGCGTAAATGGACTTAAGGATCAAAATTTATGACCATTTAAAGTTTTCCTTCTGAGAACGGCCCATCATTGAAATTCTAGAAAAAATTATGGAGTTGCATGCATCTTTCCTAAAGTGTGACCAATTAATTAATAGTCACACAACTGAGTTTCATGATAAAGGTTAGATAAAATGTGAAATATTAACACATATGTGTGCCAACCTCCAAAAACCAATTCATTTACGTGTAACACCATAAAGTTCCATGAAAAAAGATAAGTTTCATGACATAACCGAAATTCCTGTAAATATTTAATCAGACCCTTATTTTAGAAGAGTACCTATGGGATTATAATATTGATGCTCCCATTTACGAAACTCAATGTTGAACACTTTTTCTAACCCCATAATCCCAAACATTCAAGAAATTAACACATAATTTCCTTTAAAACATGGTCTTCTGCTTGAGATGTTTTAACACAATTTTCTCCATGGTATCCCAATTTTTCAAAAATATTGAACATTCAGTCAAGTCAATATGTGTACAATATGAAGTTTTTGTGACATGTTGTTAACAAAAAATTCCTTCATGGTCCATGCCTCGTTAAAAATCCAAAAAATGTTGTGTGATACAATACCTAGTTGTGTGACCCAGTGCATAGTTGTGTGGCCCATTGACTACTTACGTGAACCACTCCATAATTATGCAACGCAATTAATGTTTGTGCAAAAATTTCATAATTTCATGAACAATTGTTCATAAAAAATCCCATTATTCTATACAATGGGGGTTATTACCCCACAACCCTTCTCAAGATCAGTGTTGGGTTGTTGTCTCAGGAATTTTTCCCTATCCCTTCGCTACCATCCCTGACCCCCATGAAAACTAGAGATTCTCACAATGAGAATTTTTTGGACGGGTTGAAGACATTTGGGGTTCCGACCTATACATCCCCAATGTACATCCTATATAGTACCTTGAGTCAGGATTCTTCTCTAGTATATCTAAAACACATTTATTTGAGTTATTCTTATTGGTTTTTTCATGGCGACATGAGTCAACATACATCCCTTTATCCATTTTCCATAACATGAGTTGAGATTCTCCTCTCAATATTCTCTAATACCTTAATTCAAAATTATTCTCAAGAAATATGTGAAACCTCATCACTTGACTCTTGTTGTAGGTTAGAAATGCATGTGGAACATCAACACAAGTCCCACACCACCCATTTATAGCAGTCATCCACCCATCCATCCTCACTACATGAAATTAAACTATAATGTACCCTATCAGACGAGTATATAAAGATTCATGTGAAAATAAACACATTCTTTACATGTAAAGAGTAAGATGAATCATGTAATGATCATTATATAACCACCAAATTTCCACTAGGTGAATCCTCCTTAGATATATTCCCAGAAAATATTCCTCGATCCATTAGTGGGATAAGATTCCCTCATGACCTGACACAAGGAAGTAGAAAATGAAGTCCTTGAGTGCAAGTCACACATGTATCCCTAATGATCCCAAGAATTGTAACACCCCATTGTTTTGAAAATAAATATTGAATTCATTTTATAATCTAGCCATTAAGCACAACTTTTCATCTACTTTATTTGGAATTTCAAATAACGGTTATCTAGAGTTGTGACCAGTATGTCATTTAGAGTCTGATAGAACACACTTGTTTTTTTGGGTGAATAGTAACATACCTTATGAATAGTAATATGAACAGTAATATGAATCATATGAATAGTAAATACTAATATTATTTTTTTCTTAAGGAAATAAGATAATGACATCTTAATTAATTTTTCAATGTTAAATAAAACTAATTGCACCTCAAAATTGTTATTTTTCAACTTAAATATGAATTTATTTATAAACTACATTAATTATATTTATAAAATTAATTATGAAAAATGGAGTTCATTTTTTAATTCTGCTCATCGAAAAATGGTAGGGGTCAATTTTTCGGATTTTTCTAATATTCTAGAATTTTTTATGAATAGTGAAATATGATAAAATACTGTATATACAAATTATCAGTTAAATACACTATTCATGACATCACAAGTGATGCAAGGCCACCTGGTTTGAACTAAAATGCACTTATTACTTTTATGGGTCACATGATACAATACTATTAGTTGTCTTGAGGGAAATAATAAAATAATGAATTAAATATTCAAAAATTACCCCTCCCCTCCACTATAAAAACCCCTCACCACTCCCTCTTCTCTTCACTCCTCTTAGCCTTTAAGTTCCTCAGTGTTCTGCCCAAATAACCTTCCGTAGTCACTCCCCATGACCAGGAAGCTCTTGTTCTTGCCAAAAGACCCAAATCCATTCCCATAAGGAGGTTCTCGGGGAAGTTATTTCAAGAGGTTAGGCACCTTTCTTTTTCATTTAGTTTCATTTGAATTTATTTTATTTTTTTATCATCTTCTCACCTCATCTAACCAAGTGACCATGATAACTCCAGTATCATCCATATAATGGATTTATATCATGTTAATGGAAGAACCATCATCAATATTCTTACTCCCTCCCTTTTATTTTTATAAACAAAATCAACGTCCACGAGGTTCCAATTTATAACCTTCGTGGATGACGAAGTTTCGTTCTTCAATAATTCATTCATTACTGGTCATGAAACCATATTTATGGTTGAACCATACTATAATATATTAATTAAAACCTAATTAATATTCAGGAACCAGTATATGTACATATTTTTAATTTATGTGACAAAACTAGTTCATAATAATCCAAATACAACCAAATAATAGAAGTGATTGTCATCTAACAATTCATCCTCATTCAATGTAAAAAATGATGGAAGTGGAAATTAACAATATTAGATGTTCATAAATAATATTTAATTTCATTTCTAAAGATTTAAAACCATTCCACATGAACTTCATTACTTAAAAACAAGTGAACCAATTATGAAAATCAAGAAAACTAATACTCCAGAACGATGGAATTAAATATAATAACTTATAAATAATAACATAAATGAACTTAAAAGAATTATTATAAAATAAATAAATGTATATTATGTTCTAAAATTAGTTATTGATATGTATAATTTCATATTCCAGGACTATAAGATCAAGAGGGGAACACATTCGAATTTAAGGTAAGGGTTTTTCCACCCGAACTTCCATTTCCATTCGGGTAAATTTCATTGTCTAAATTACCTCAATGAAATTTTATATTTATTATTATATACTCATCATAAATTATGTGTGATTTTTATATATATTTACACCAACCAGAATCATTATTTAATTTATGGTTAGTTACATTATTTAAAAGGATCTTTCAAACTGTTTCTGAAATAGAAGCCCGATTCAAGGGAATATCTCAAGTTCTTACCTATTTTCAAGGGGAATATGTAATCTGTTTTTGGAAACCATAATATCTATAACATCACTAATTTTTTATGAAAATAATATCTTACTTCACTTATGGTTTTATACAAAGAGTTTTCCCAAATAACTCTTCTTTTCAATCTAAAACAGTATTTATTTGAAGAATTACTCCATGATTTTATAAGAGTATCTTCCTCTATTTCAACAGACTTGTTGATTCTTATGTAATATTGGGATTAGTATTCCATATTATCATATAAAATATTCAATTTAATGTTTTATGATTATTTTTCCTATTAATGATCTATCTTTAAACCATTAATCAGTTTACTTCGAATGGTTAGTGTTTTGGATTAATGTTCAGGGAAATCAATTTACATTTATTAAATTAATGTGCATGTTGTTATGTTCATCCCCTTTCATATGAGGAATGTATTGGACAAAGTAAGTGTCGTGTGGGTCCCTCTATAGCCCATCGGTGCATCTATAGGTCTCATGAGACAAACTACAGTCTTGGCACAAGGCCTTGACAAAATGATCATTTATGGTCTCGGCATGAGGCCTTGATAATATGGATATGTTGTCCTGCATTATGCATTCCCTCACTATGAATATAGTATTAATGGTTCATGTGGTTATTAGACTAGTAGAATACCTATGATTATTCTATGTTATGGAAATATTTACTCGGCTCAAATTTCCACCATAATATGTTCAAGTTTATTTCTAAAGGCATGTGTTATCAATTATTTACTATGTCTAATGTTTATGTTATCTTCCCTTGTATTGCATACCCTTACTGAGTGTTTGAGCTCACCCCTTTATTATGTTTCATTTTCTCAGGGAAATAATAATTCTATTCTGAATGACATGCTGAAATAACCACGGTGTTATGGAAGTTTTCTAAGGAGTTTCTATGTTGTTTTTCATTTCAATTTGTAATGATGAACTTATGTATGTATCTTTTTTCCAGTAATACTAAACTAATCGGTCCTTTGGGATGCTTATTATTTGTTTGTATGCTAATGTAACCAATAAATCACTGGATCTGTGTAACTGGAGTTGGGTCCTTACAAGAATCCACAATGAACCTTGTCCCTTTGTGTAAATCACAATTATATTCATCAACCCATTAGTGGGAAAAGATGACCTTATGACCTAACATGAGGACGTAATAATAGGCCGGTCAGTGTATAACACCTGAACACAATGTCCTTGTATATGATGTAAAACTGTGGCCATATCATACACATTGATTATGATGTCCCCAATGTGATAAGAATGGAATGCCTCATGTAATGAGAAGGAGATGCCTCATGTGAAAAGTGTGAGATGATACCACCATCACAAGGGAAACATCCAAGGGTAAACACCAACCCCACCATCACTAATCCATAGAAATATAAGGGTATCGTTCTAGTTGAATCCCCAATCAAACCTTTGATGCTCATATTTTTCCTCGCTCATCCCAGACGAACAATCCTCATTCATACCAACACTTCTCCTAGATTCTACTTATAAGGACCTACACGTAAGCCACATTTATACCATAAATTCTCCATTACATCACCCAGGAAACACATAAACAAAATCCCCAACCTTGTAAAATCTATATTACATAAAATTAATTGCCCAATTTTATAGTCGTATGATGTAAAAACTACACAAAAACATCCCCAACACATGATGTGAAATAGTAGCCCAAACCTACGCACTAAAAAAAAAGATTCCCCATGTATGAATGGAATGGGATGACCCCACACCTCTTAACCTATGTGATGAAAACATGATTCCTCATTTATAATCATCCTAATATTCCACGTACCTCCCCACCATGGAATGAAGACCAACACCTGGGATGATACCCTCGAACACTCGATCAAACTTTATGAATAAGCCCCACACATTCCCCCATTAATGCTCCTTCTGCAACATGACCATCTAGACTATATGATGTTAAACTGAATAGAATATCCCTATCACAAATCCTTAAAATACAACATAAAACTCCAAGGGTTTTGATCATTTTTTCCCAATAGGGTATATAGGAAACCTCTATGAGGTTCAATATCTACCCTCCCAACATTACCACCAAACCCTCAAGTGTGATCATATTCTCCCATAGGGACACACATAACCAAACCCTCAAGTCCTATCATATTCCCCCTTGGGGACACAAATTGCAACTAAACCACCCCCATAATACATTAAAACTATGACCTACCTATATATACAAGACATTAAACATCTGACACACCTGTATCCACAAGAAATTAAACTTATAAAATGATAAAAAATCACTACCCTATAAAATAATAATGGGATGCCTATTTTGAAAATACTCGGATAACTTATTCCCATGGCGTTAACTACTTCATGGTTTGTACATGAAACCTTGGGTTCTATGCCAAAGATTCATCATAAGATAGATTCATACGACCTTCAAAATGGAATACTTTACATATTAAAAAAATGAATAACATTATAAATATGATAATAAATGCACTATATAACTCTCTACTTTAACCGATGGTTGCTTCCCATTCAAGAAAAAAGTTGTGAAAATAACATGGGTCCATCTTAAAATGGAACTGATTATGATCTTTACAAACATAATTCAAATATATGAGGGAGACCCAAAATAGGAAATTAGATCCAAGTAGGAATCCATGTAAGGAGGAACCAACATTGCATCGTCCCGTTTTAATCAAGGAGGCAATATCACCAATTATAAATATGGAAGTAAAACTCCTTCGGAAAGTAGGAATGTAGGGAAATACACACAGATGACATGAAATCCCATTTTAAATAATCATAAATAGAGATAATTTCAATGTTATATTGGATTATAAAAACTATACATTATTATTATTATTTTTATAAACACAATTAGGTATATAAAGAATATGTAACCCATTATTTATATTCTTAGTTCCAAAAAAATTCATTCTTATATATAGAAAAAATATTACTCTAAATAATGAATTAAAATCCCATCCTTTACCAACATGATACATATATAATTTTCTTTCAATTCTTGAAACATAATAACATTTTTTTTAAATTCTTGGATCAATACACATGGTAAAATCATATCACAGGTACTGAATTCTATTGAAATAAATCTCTCTACACTATCAACATGAAGATCTGTTTCATTTTTTTAATTCACTCCCATATTTTAGTTGGTTTCTATCAGTATAAATGTGAGACTCAAAAGAGTTATTTTATACCAATGATTCATAGTTGGAGAAATTAATTTCTATAACATTCATATTTGTAAAATCTAAATGTTTCTCATTGAGAAAACATCTCCTTCCTAGATATCAATCTCCAACAGTGTTGTAGGTAAAACCTTTTAATTATCACAATATTATTAGTGTGAAGTATTCCATAATCTACAACAATGATATATCAATAGGTGAGTATCATGTATCATATATTACCATTATGGAATTTAAAATCAAATTGATCCAATTAAAAATGGTTACTCAAAAATCAAATCAATTTAGTATGCCAATGTCTATATTTTACAAATCAATGATCCTTTTTGGCCTGATACTCATCACATTATTCATCTTGGTATTAATTCACCCTAATAACAATATTTTTAACTCATGGATAGTTGAGATAATAACTATTTATCAAAATCCATTATGTTTATTCACTAAACATTATTCCATGGTATCACAACCATTGGGGTTTCCCAACTAAGTGTAACACACAGAATACCAAAAAACAAGACAAAATAAGATATTCTAGGGGGACCTTTCTTTTGCGTGAAACTAACAATTTAATAATACCTAACAGACGTATTACTTTTTTGATTTACACAAGATAAACCAATGGAACAATATTTTAGCAGGAAACTACCCGGTTAGATGATCGAGATCTTGATAATTGTTTCTATGTAAGGAATATGACACATAGTCTTTAAAGGTATTTATTTTTGGGTCTCATGAATTTAATATACATCATATAAATATTTAGTTAATAACTATTAAATTATAAGTAATCCTTTTCAATTCATGTTTTACTTTATGTATTAATGTTTCAAATGATTTAGTTTTCGAAATATGTATTCCAACCAACAAACTAATGTGTTCACACAAAATTAATGTGTAATTATTTACAATACCCAAAAGAATATGTTATTCTCCAAAAAATAGCACCCATTAATGTTCATTCATATCTAAATGCATCATATGTATAAGGTACATGAACTTATCTTGTAAAGCTGTAGAGTTATATGTGATTAATAATCTTCACCTGAGTAATATCTGAGAAAAAAATCCAACCCTATTCACCTTTCTAGACATGGAATATCCTCCATGCCTTTACATGAGTATGCTCAGAAAAAACAGTACGACCCTATTCACCTTCCATATAAAATGATGTTAAACTATAGACATACCCTATGTGACAGACATAGGATGCCTCATATGATAAATAGGGAATGAAAATAAACCAATGACTTTATAACATAGAGTTAAACTATGGAATTATCTTGAATATACCCAAGATGCATCATATGATAAATATGGGATAAAAAAAACGTCCTCAACACATGATTTTAAACTATATCCCTATATTGTACAAACCTACAATGAATTATATGATAACCTTGAGATGATTCATTACATTTTCCAAAGAGTACACCACCGTTCCAATATTGGTCTTCCACCATTATAAATTACAAAACTAATTATATATTAATTCCCATTCCCATGGTAAATGTTTTGATTCAAGAATCATTGATCATGGGCGAAACCCCACTTCCAAATCATTTCAGATTCTTTTCCCTTAGGGTCCTGATATTCACATCTAGCGCGTTTGAGCATAGGGTTGAGCGATCCCCAAATCTATATTCCATGGAATGTCATCCATTTCTACACGTCTTGATTCCTTTTATTTGACTATTCATTTTAATTTTAACTTAGGTAGACCCTTAATGGAAGTGGTGCCTCATCACACTAGACCTCCAACCGTACTAGGTAGACACCCATAATAAATATTTTTGGAATATTTGATAGTAACTATGTTTTGAACATGGTCAATGAACAACCATTATTTTTACCCCCCACCATTAACTAGAGTGTCTATATAAATTATGTTTCAAACATGGTTAATAATGGTACCTTCCCATAAGTCACAAACCCTTTCATTTTCAAGATCTTAGAAGTTATAATTTATCTTGCTTTCCACATCTCTTTGTTTTGGTAGAAATTTATCAACCTATGTGTCATTCTCTTGTATGCTCACATATGAATACTGTGTAATTAAAAATCATTTTAATTTCCCCAAGTCAGATTCCTTTTCCCCTTATTATTCATCCCCTTTTAACTATGGAAATTCTTGTTGCTCCGTGTTTCTCACACTAAGCATGACCCACATTGGATTAGCATATGTGGTGAAACTTCCCCAAATCGTGGTTGAAGCTCACAGATTTTCCCTAAATGGAATTATCCAATGGTTGTTCTGAACACTATAATGTTGAACTAGGAGCATGAGTATAGGAATCAGGACTTTAAACTATGTACAAGATTCACTTGGTTCATGTAAAGTGGCACGAAGACGTCGTGGTCCTCAATTATTATCGGTATTTCACTCTTTCATTTTATGAACAATTTTTTGGAATTTCACCCCTCTTTAGTGGAAACTCTATAAACTAAAAATAGGAGTCCGTGTAAAAACATTATGACCATAAACTTTGTATAACTATCCATCTTTAGCACCCAATTTTTTAGGCTTGTTTTACATCTACTGCTTAGGTAAACTAATTAACCTTATTTCATAATAGGTTTCAACCCTGATATACCAAAATACTTCTGGTCAAATAATTAGGAAATTAAATTATTTACAACTTTTGGTCTAACTAGAATGTCCTTAAACAACACTATCTAATAGGCCCATATATTTGTATGGTTGAAAACCCACAAGGAGAATCTGAGAAAATTTTAGACTCCCACCCACTTGGCCTCTATTGAAGCATTGTAAAAAATGAGGTTTTAAATAAGAATGTGAAAAGTCTATGAGACCCACCATGGATCATAGAAAAACCTTGATGTTCTCACTACACCCATTACTTTAGGAAAAGGTTAGGCCAAAGCTTAGCTATTTATGACATTCACATTAGTTCAAAAATCCTAGTCACAAGGCTCTAGACTGTGTCAATAATTTCCTAATCACATGACATCAAATAGTACGATTCATCATCCTCATCGAAGACAATACACTGCATGTTCAATTTCCTTACTACAAGACATTAAACAGAACACCCTATTTCTTTATCATACGACATAAAACTACAATGCGTCCTGTTCCATTTATTGAGAAGCCCCTTTCCTCCTTTGGTTCCAGTTACCTACTACACTATTCACGTTCCTTGACCAACACATGAAAACCAAGATGTCTCTCCCCTTTAAAGATGACTTTAGCTTTTTATTAGGCTAATACACCCATCCAAAGTGACCAGGGCCATAGTGGTATCATCCTGAGAGTTTTTTACTCATTCCAAATATTTCCCCCATTCTTCCAATAATTCATATATTCCTTGATTTGGATAAATATCACCTTCCACATCTGAGCATCCCCCCTAACAACAATGGTTCCTCCCCATTATGGATCACCTACCATCTTAGGAAAAGGATCCAATGGAATTATGATGAAATTTGATAGGTCCCATGTTCCTAACATTTTAAATACAAAACCCTCAGACTATGTGTTTTGAACATGGTTAGAAGTCATCTTCATTCCTTTTATCACCCTTTTATGTTCTAGAACATGGGTGTCTCTATTAACATCCTCCATACTTCCAATTTTTTTGGGAAGAATATAACACCCATGGTATTACCACACTTTTCACCTATAGAACTTGAGGAGAAAGTCAGCTATGAATATTTTCACTTAAAAAACAAGGCATTCCTACATAGGAAACTCCCTAAGGTGATTGATTTACCATTTTTATAAAAACACATCCACCCCTATACAACACTATTAGGTGGATGAATGATCTTATATTATATCATGTTTCTAAAACTGGGGATGAATCATGTGGGATTTGAAATTCTTATTTATTATTTATTTAATATAATTGAGATTCACTAGGACACAAGGTAAGTAATTTTTCCAATTTATTTCCTATGAATCCAGTCCACCACACCCTCCTCGTCCTTGTTGGAACCCATTTGAGGGGAGAGGGATTTTTGGTGTTGAAAAAAATAAATCTAATAATATGTAAAAATATAAATAGGTTTATTGATAAGTTTAAATCATTTAAAAATATTTTATTTGAATGTTGATGGAGCCAAAATGGAATTCCAGATCAAAATTTATGGTCGTTCAAAGTCTTCCTTATAATAAAAGTCTTTCAAGAGAATTCTAGAGAAAAATATGGAATTACATGAAACATTCCTAAAGTCTCCCCAACTACTTCATAGTTGCACAACTGAGTTTCATGATAAAGTTTACATCAAATGTAGAAGTTTCACACATATGTGATCCAACCTCCAAAAACCAATGCATTTTTGTACAACTACATAAAGTTGCATGACACATTATAAGTTGCATGAAAGAACCAAAATTCCTATATATATTGAATCAACCCATCATTTTAGAAGAGTACTCATGGGATTATAATGTTAAATATCTCATTTATGAAACACAAGGTTGTACACTTTTGTACAACTCTATAAAGATGCATGAAACATTATAAGTTTCATAATAGAACCAAAATTCCTATAAATATTGAGTCGACCCCTCATTTTAGAAGAGTACTTATGGGATTATAATGTTAAATATCTCATTTATGAAACACAAGGTTGCACACTTTTTTTGACCCCTTAATCCCAATCATGCATGAAATTACAGCATAATGTCCCTCAAAACGTGGTATTTTACTTGAGATGTTTTCACACAACTTTATCCATGTTATACAAACATTTCACAAAATTATGAACTTTTAGTCAACTCAATATGTACACAATTTTAAATTTGTGTGGCATAGTGTTAACAAAAATATTCCTTCATGGGACATGCCTCATAAAAACATCTTTTCATGAAATAAAAAAGTTGTGTGGCACAACATGAAGTTGTGTGACCCCGTGCATATTTGTATGACCTAATGACTAATTGCGTGACCTAGTCCATAGTTGTGCAACCCAATTTATATTTATCTGAAAAATTTCACAATTTCATGAAATTTGTTTTGTACAAAACCCCATTATTATATACTGTGAGTGTTATTACCCTATAACCCTGCTTGAGATCAGTGTTGGGATGTAGTCTCGGGCCTTTGTCCCTATCCCTTCGCTACCATCCCTGAACCCCATGAAAACAAGATATTTTCACAATGATATTTTTTGGTTAGGTCAAAGAAATTTTGGGTTGTGACCTATACATCCCCAATATCGATCCTACATCATACCTTGAGTCAACATTCTTATATTGGATCCCTAATACACATTGAGTTGAGTTAATCCTATTGGTTTTTTAATGAGGCATGAGTCAACATACTTCTCCTTGTCCATTTCACATGAAATGATTTGAGATTCTTCTCTTCATTTTCTCTAACACCTTAAGTCAAAATTATTCTCATAAAATATTTGATACTGCATAACTTGACTCTTGTTCTAGGTTAAACAATAAAGAGTAACTTCAACTTAAGTCCCACACCACCCATTTTTAGGAATCTTCCACCTAGTTATCCTAACTACATGAAATTAAACTGTAGTATACCCTCTCAGACGAGTATATAAAGGCTCTAGTGAAAATAAAAATATTCATTACGTTCCAAGAGTAAGATGACTCATGTCATGATGATGATACAACCACCAAATAGCCACTATGGGAATACTATTTAGATATATTTCCAAAAAATATTACTTGATCAATGAGTGGGATAAGATCCCCTTATTACACAACATGAGGATGAATAAAAGGATGGACTTGAGTGCAAGTCACACATGTATACATGATGAACCCAAGAACCCACAATAGACCACTTTCTTAAGTGAAAAACCCAATAATATTCTTCAACCAATTAGTGTAAAAAGATTACCTAGTTACATGAGTTTAAAAAGTAAGAATAGACATCTCAATGCATAAGACCAAAACACAATGTTCTTTTCATATGATGTTAAAAAAAGGCCTTATCATATGCATTGAGATTGGTATCTCCAATGCAATAAGGATGGGATGCCGCATGTAATGAGTAAGAGACACCTCATGTAAAAAGCGTGTGATGATACCACCCTCACCAGGGAAACATCCAAGGGTAAACACCAATCACACCATCACTAATTCATATCAATAGTAGGGTAGCTTCCTAGTCTAAGAAATAATCCAACAGTTTCTCCTCATATCATTCCTCGACCATCCTAGGTGAATAATCCACATTCATTCCATCACTTACTGTAGATTATACTTAGAAGATCCTACACGTAGGCCCCACTTATATCATAACTTTTCCATTACATCACCTAGGAAACCCAACTACATAATCCCCAAACATGTATAAGGCACATTTAATAAAATTCATAGCCTAATGTCTTAGTCATATGATGTAAAACTACACTACACCATCCCAAGAACATGATGTGAAACTGTAGCCTTTGCCTATGCAGTGAAAAAATATTCCCCATGTATGATTGGCATGGGATGATCCCACACCCCTTAACCTATGTGATGAACACATGATGCCTCATGTATGATTATCCTAAGATTACACCTAAATTACCACCATGGAATGAAACTCAACACGTTGGATGAAACCCCCAAACACCTAATCAACCTTTATGCACAAGCCCCACAACTTCCCCATTACCGCACCTTCCACAACATTAGCATCCAGACCATATGATACTAAACTACATAGACTATCCCTATCACACATACTTAAAATTTGAAATCAAAATACATGGGTTTTGATACTTTTTTCCCAATAGGGTATGTATTAAACTTCTACGAAGTTCAATATCCACAATACCAACATTATCACCAAACCCTTAAGTGTGATCATCTTATCCCATGGGGACACACATAACCAAACCATCATTTCTGATCATCTTCCCCCTTGAGGACACACATTACCACTGAACTATACCCAGAATAATTTAAACATGTGACCTACCTATCTCTACAAGACAATAAACCTGTGACCAAACCTTATCCACAAGAAATTAAAACATTGACAAGATAAAAAATATGTACCCCATAAAATAAGAATGGATTTCCTATGTTAAAAATCTTAAAATTCTTTATTCCCATGGCGTTAACTACATAAAGGTTAGTATATTAAGCCTTGGGTTCTATGCCAAAGGTTACTCATAAAATATATGCATAGGACCTTAAAAAAAGAAAACTTTACATATTCCCAACATGACTAACATATAGAGATGACAATAAATGGACCACATTACTATCTACTTTAACCAAATATTTTTCCATTTTGAGACAGATGTAGTGCAATTAACTTTTTTCAAACTTGAAATAGAACTATGAATGAGTTTTTAAAACATACTTAAAATATATGTGGGACACCAAAAATAAGAAATTAGGTCCAAGGAGGAATCCATAGAGTGAGGAACCAATATTGCATCATACTATTTTATTCAAGGATGCAACATAAAAAATTATAGATATAGAAGCCAAAAACTTTTGGAAAGTATGAATGTAGGGAAGTAAACACACACGAAATATTGTTGCATTATAAAGCCTAAAAATAGAGATAATTTCAATGTTATTTGGGATTATAAATAACTATACCTTCTTATTCTTATTGTTATAAACATGATTATGCATAAAAAGTATATGTAAACTATTAATTATATTCCTAGTGCCATAAAAAATTTCATTATTATATATAGAAAACATATTATTCTAAATAATGTATGAAAATACCATTATTTCCCAACATGATACCTAAATATTTTTTTTTTCAATTCTTGGAAATTAACAACATTTTTTCAATTCTAGGATCAATCCACTTGGTAAAATCAAATCACAGGTTCCAAATTCTAATAAAATAACTCTTTCTCCATTATCAACGTGAAGATATATTTAATTATTTATGAATTAACTCCAATATTTTAGTGTGTTTTTATTAGTATAAATGTGAGTGTTACACTCTGTATCTTATACAAATGAGTCATAGTTGGAGAAATTGATTTCTATAACCTTTATATTTGTATAATCTAAATTTTTCTCTTGAGAAAACTTCTTCATCCCAGATATCAATCCCCCACAGTGTTATAGGATAAACCTAATAATAATCTCAATATTATTAGTGAGAAGTATTACATAATCTACAACAAATAAATATCATTATGTGAGTATCATGTATCATATATTATTGTTAAGGTATTTAAATTGAAATAGATCCAACTAAAAATGGTGACCCAAAAATCAAATCAATTTAGTGATAAAAGATCTATATTTTACTAATCAATGATCTTATTTGTAATGAAACTAAATAAATTATTCATTTAGGTATGGATTCTCCCTAATAAAAATATTTTTAATTTATGTATAGTTGAGAGAATAACTATTTAGAAAAATCCATTATGTGGATTCACTACACACAATTCCATGGAATTCCAACCGTTAGGGTTTTCCAACTATGTGTAACCCATAGAATACCCCAAAAAACAAGATAATATAAGATAATATAGGGGAACCTCTATTTAGTGTGAAACTAAAAATTGAATAATACAAGAGTAAAGCATTACTTTCTTTCCTTACATAAGATAAACTATGGAACCATGTTTTAGCATGAAACTACCCGGTTAGATAATTTCGATCTTGATAATTGTTTCTATAGAAGGAATATCAGACATAGTCTTTAAAATTATTTCTTTTAGGGTATTATGAATTTAATATATATCATATAAATATTTTGTTCATAAATGTTATATCATATGTAATGATTATGATTTCATTTTTTATTTTATGTATTCATGATTCAAATGATTTAGTTTTGGAAATCCATATTCCAACCAACAAACTAATGTGTTTAGATGAAATAAATGTGTAACTATTTACACAACCCAAAAGTATGTTTTATTGACCCAAAAAAAGAAGATAAAAAGATTCCTAAAAATCCAAATGCATTATATTTGTAATTTATTTGAACTAATCGTGTAAAGAGGTAGAGTTACATGAAATTGATAATCTTTACCTACGTAATCTTGGAGAAAAAATATAACCCTATTCACCTTTCTAGACAAGTCATAACCTCTAGGTAGGTAGGTTGTTCAAACCCAAGTTCCTCTAGACAAGGATACTAAAATGAATAAATAATTCAATACATGAAAAATATTACACCTAATATGAAAAAACTATGACCAATAATTATTCTCATTCTCAAAACTATAATTACAAATAGATGTCAATGTAAATGAAAGCTGAAAATTATGATATAAAAACACAAGACCTGAAAGGAAATACCATATAATAAATTTTTCAAAAAAATGGTCATACACAATATCCATATATCATATTAAATTCACTAAACATGAATTTAAAAAAACAAATAAAAAAATTTATTTATTTTCCAAACGAAGAGATATTTATAAACCATTACATAAATAATTTTTAATTATGATACTTTTGTGATTTTGTAATAATATAAGTATTTTATATAAATATAAATATAACTTCATCATATTTTATATTTTAGAGAATTTATATTATGTATCATGAATTAAAAATATTTTATTTATTTAATTTAAATTATTAAAAATTCGTATATCCTATAATTTATACACTTTATGTGTTACCTCATCTAATTTCTAAATAAAACATTTATTTCTAGAACATAATTTATTCCATATAATTTATAAATAGTTATTTTAAAATATTAACCATTAATAGTTGGTAAAAAAATTTCCCAAAAATTTAATGAATTAATTATAAATAATTTATGATTTATTAATTAATTTTAAAGTCCACATAAATTAAATATTCCCAAAATAAATTTAACTTGTGATTTATAAAATTTATATACCATTAATATTTTTTAATTTTTTTTAAAAATTAAATTTTTATGAAGTCCCTTATGCATAATCCCTATTAGGAATAAGGGTATCCTCCATTCACCCTTCTGTAGACACTTTTCCTAGGTATAATTACACTATACCTTAACACATGCTCTAAAAAAGGGTGATACCCTTATATGGTGAAAACTAAGAGATATTTTATAAATTTAAGACACTAATTACCTTTACACATTTCAAATATAACATGTTGCATAAGGGTATTGAAGATATCACGTTAACGTTAACACTTCATGTATGTGTAGGTAACAATATACCATTACACGAACTTATTGAACTACTACATAAAGGAAAGACACTATATTAACTTTTAAATGCTCCAAGGAACCTTGTTGTGTAAAGGCAATACAAATATTATCTTTAGATATATTGGTTTGTTTAAGGGAATAACCTTTTCGTAGAATAACTACATTATGGTGAATCAAAATAAACCAAAGCATATGTGATTTATTTTTTAGAAATTCAAATGCATAAAATACCATAAAACCATGTATTTGGAATTTATGAGCAACTATAGTTTCCATACTCCTTCCATTGATAGTGTTTTAAGAATATCATGAGGTGAAATGAATAAAATAAACCTACCACTGAGATAGTACATTGTCCACATGGGTCCTTGATAATATCAAGATGATACTCACAATATTAAGGTGTTCTATCATCTTCATTAAGAATTATGAACATATTTTTTGGAAGAATAGAAGCTCAAAAAGGGAACACAAGTATAACATACCCAATAAAAGAGATCCATATTTATAACCAAAGATTAAGGATTACACTTGATAACAGATCATGTAAATTTCCTTCAGTTGGGTATTTATTCATTGAACTGACTTCAAAAAATATATACAAATATTTGAATGAACCAACAATTAATTCTATCATGATATAACCAATAAGGAGAATATGTATAGGTAGTTTCATCACATTAAACTCACATATGCATCTCATGAATTTTAATATATAATATAGAAATCATATTTATATATGTATATATTATATTCAGGCATCGTATTCATTATAATTATGTCTTCACTATATATATAATATCATATCATATATATATATATATATATTATCAATCATATGTATGTGTATATAATTATCATTTAATTAAATTTTATTTTACATCTATCAATTCGAACCCATATTAAACTCTTTCATAGAACCCTTCTAATACATGTAGCATAATTGGTTATCTCCAAAAAAATTAATCAATGATAAAATCATTACTCAATGCATTAGAGAGATATATCTCAGGATCAACCATATTTATATATAATTACCATATAATATATCATCTATTTTATAATATTATAATTTCTCACCATAAAACCCTTGAAAAATCATTTGAACCCATAAGAAAAATCACATTATATTTCTTCATAAAAATGAGCTGTAATATCCTTTTCTTTAAAGAAATCATAAAAAAATTTAAATAATCAATAGAAAAGGGATATTTTCATCTTCTAAAAAACATGTAAACTTTTATATTATGTATTATAATGAATACTGGCTATTACGGTGAAAAAATTGGTCATGTGGTAAACATGAAGAAACCATTATTTTTCACATTGGTAAAAAGAATCAATAGTTCAATGTATAGAAAACATTAAAAATAATTTTTTTAATTTTTTTTAAATTTAATGGATTGATGAAAATTATTGAAAAAACTAATCGAAGTATAGTAAATAAAACTATTGAAATTTTTTATTATCATGGATATGGAGGATAAAGAGTTAAGAGGAAAACATTAAAATAGGGTTTTAAAGGAAAATCCATTATATTAAGTCCTTTCTTACATAGTATGTTATCTAACTATATAATAATTAAATAAATATCAATTAATATAATTATTAAGAACTTGTTTTTCATTAAATCCATTATAATTATTTCTTTTATTTTTTTATTACCATATTCTATTTAGTTAATAAATCGGTTATGTTTACGAAATGCGTTTTGATATCATTCAATCCTAAAGTATTAAAACATCTTAGGTTCGTTGATTGAAGTCAAAGGGGTCATGGTTTTATAATATATATAATCTTAAAAATTATATAATTATAATTTATTAAAATTAAATATACTTTTAAAACCATCCATGTAAGGAAATAATGAAAAATGATACACTTCATTCATGGAGGCAGTAGTCTTCACATATGCATGAGTAGTGTTTTAATTTTTATAATAGATGAAAAAATAAAATATATAATGGATTAAATTTAAAAAATAATATTAATATTATAAATATCATATTTATTCATTAAATTAATTCTTATGACCATCCTTGTAGGGAAGAAATAAAAAATGAATCACATTGTATTGTGGGGGTGGTAGTCCACATGTACATTGAGGTGGTGTAATAATTTTCCAACATATGGGTGTGAAAGAAGGATTATAATATTTTACCTTTAATGAATCATAATTAATTCCGAAAAATAATATATATCCCTTAAATTAATATTTATAACTATATGTGTGAGGTGGTGATCAAAACATAAACACAACACTTTGTGGAGGGGGTAGCCCACACTCACACGTGAGAAACATTTTCATTTACTATAGGATGGAAAAGTGGTATTAAATATTTATCCACAAAAACAATAAAATATAAGGATATTAATGACAATTATTTTATTATATTAGGATGGTGGTAATTTATTTTATGGAGGTAGAAGAAGAATTAAGATTGAATGAATTCTGCTAAGACTTATACCAACTTCTTGGATATATTTATTTGGATTAAAAGTTAATCATTTTAGGTTTGGTATTAATGGAATAATAATACCTATCATAAATAATTAAGAGAGTTTTTAATGTATTTAGTATGATCTTGTTCATTATATATTGCTCAATGTGTGTGGATAAGTGAGGAGAGAATGTGTCATTTTATATGTGAGAGGAGTGGCACCCATAAGTATTTTATAATATATTAACTTTATTTCTCATAGAAAGTGTCTCCAATTTAGTCCAATTCAAAGGATATGATACCCTATGGTTGATAAAAACTCAAAAAATAATATTTATAAATGTTTTAGAGATATTCTAAACTTTATATCTTAGTTTGCTTATGTAATTTAACCTATTCAACAATGAAAATCTTTTACCTTGGAAACTACTCATTTTGAAGAAAAATGAAATTTAACTCATTAATTTTTTTAAATAATTATTATAAATATTAAATATATTTTAAAATATTTAATTTTAAAAAGTGTTAAAAATTATTTTTAATATACATATTCAAAATACAACAGAAGAATATTTTTAGAAAAATGAATTTTGAAGTATAAAACTGATATTACACAAAAATGAAGTATAATTAGGGTTAACATAGAACTAATTTGTTTAGGTTAAATAAAATAAAAATTATTTTACTTTAAAATAAAAATAATAATGATACTAACCTTGAGAAATCACGATTAAAAATAAAAAGAAGATTATCGTTTTTATTGGAAAAAATATATTACTTAGATTTTCAAAATTTCAAGAATAGATTTACAAGTTCAAAATTATAATTATAAAAAATTATATTAATTCTTAAATATATAATTTTTATATAATTTTTTTTCTTAAATTATAAATTCATTCCTAAATCGTGATTGTTTATTAAAAGCGTCAATATTTGTATAATTAGTGTTTTTCAATATTCACTAAAAAATATATTATTTTAGCAAAATCCAAAAAATTATTCATAATATTAATTTTAAATATTGATGTCAAAAATTAATTCCATTTTTTAAATTTAAAATTCTAAAATTTTTAAATTTTACTTTTAAATAACTCCATATAATACAATGAAAAAAATTTAGTTAAATAAAAATATTATTTTCTTAGAAAATTATTTAATGTTATTTATAAAACTATGATGAATGTGAATACATAAAATGAATACATATAAATCATAAAATTTATTTACTTCTAGGATTAATTATGTTTCCTTAGGATGTGTCTCATATATCCCTCTAATGCATTGATTGATGATTTATTTATCCACAGATATGATGAGATGCATGGACATGATTCAAGTTGTCCATGTTCACTATTTTATACAAGGACATGGTTGCAGTTATCTATATCCATAATATTTTTCATGGACATGGTACAGTTATCTATTTTTACCATGTTTTGATTTCCAATACTTATTTTTTTTACATTCCCATGTTATTCTCTATGGATTATTATTATAGTATCATGTTTCCACATTCTTATATTTTTGTATATTTAATGATTTAATGATTTTTATTTAGAGTTTATATGTTTTTATTAAATGATATATGATATTAAATGAAGCCTTATGACTAGATCTTATTATTACATGTTATTATTAATAAGGTATTTCTCTTAAATTTCATGTCTTCTAACATGAGTGTGATCTATATCTCTATGATTCATTGATAAATTTTCCCTTGTTTAGTATTTGAGATCACTAATTATTTTGTTTCCCCTTTCCTTAGGAAACTATAAAAAAATGTTTCCAGGGTAAGACCATGTACGGATAATTTTATTAGAGATTTTGAATCCTTATTGTTCAATATTTCATTTTTGTAGTGAATCTCAAAATGACATTAAATTTTAATTTATCATATTGAGTGTTTTATTTTAGATATGTAATGTTTCTTTATGAAAAATAATTTGCTATTTATTAATGTTATTATATGGTCATCTCACCTGTTATTAGAGCATGTGTGTAATGTTTTAATGTATAACATTTGATCTGGGAGTGCGGGAGCGCAGTCACTTCTACTTTCATCATAGTGTAGTATTTTTATTTTTTGGAATTATTATAAGATTATTAATATGATAAAAACTAAAAGAATATTAGGAAAAATTGAAAGAGTTATATATTGAATCAACAGTGAAAATATCGATTTGAAAGTGCCATTAGTTGAAATGAATATATCATAAGATATGATATCTTATGATTTATTTTCATATTCAAATGACTATGTAATATTAGTTTTATAGATATTATCATTATTCAACTTAACAATTTTGTTTTTACTATTTGTTTGAAAATATTATATTGAAAATAAATCTATGAAAGCTAGGTCTCTAGAAACACATCTTTATTATAATCAACTATGGAATTAAATCTGGCACAAATGGTTGAGATAAATGAAAATATCCACATATGATTTTTATGAGGGAAAAATTTTATTTTCTTAGTATCCAAAAATTTATAGATGTTGATATATAATTTTTAATTATACCTTAATCCACAAATAATTTAGTGATATCTTCACCAATTTATCATTGATGAGAAAAATTCAAATTTTGAGGATGATGTTTTTTACGGATGGAAGAATGTAGAATCCAAAATTTATGTATGGATTTTATTTACCTAAGTTTTAATTTCTTCTTTATAAATAATTGAAACTTGAGTAGAAAATAAATCACATAAGATATGAATCAAATTATGAAAACTTTTTTCACTTATAATAGTATAATCTAAAAAATATACAAGAACGAAATAATTTCATGCCCTGAATTATTGCATACCATGAAAGATTACATCCCTTAAAAATTAATAAATTAAAATGATACAATAAATAAAAATGAGTATATTTTTAAAACTATGATATCAACTTGATCATGTTCAACATTTATAATCAGAGTTAGTAGAACTGAATCTATAATTAATGAGAACACCATGAAAGGATAAAACATTTTGAATAATCTTAAAATAAAATTAATTGAATGAGATGCATGATTTTATAATTTATAATGAAATTATTTTATATAATATAATTGGGGTAAAATATTTAGTATATGAATATTATAAAAGGTTATATATCCCTTGAGTATACTAACAATAATCAAATAAGTAGTTCAAAATTACGTGTATATCTTTAATATAAATAAATATTATATAGATTATATATATTTTATAAATAGTTTATATGAAATGAAATAACTAGTTTTAGAATAAAAATATATTAATATCAATTCATTTGTTGAAATACCTTTTATTATAAAGAAATTGTTTTTATGAATTATGCACTTTTATGAAATTTATTACTTTTCATGAAAGATCTCAATAAAATAAATTGATAAAATTAAGTTAATTATTGGAAAAAATTTCATTAAATAATAAAGTAATTACAATATATATATATATATATTTAATAAGAAATATATTGTTTTAAAATGTTATATTTTTATTATATGTTTTATTATAAAGTTAAATATATCATATTACAGGTTTTAAAATAAACAAAATATATTGTTTATAAATAAATAAAATAAATTAACACATATGAAATGATAAGTAATTGGTTATGAATAATAATAAATTAATTTAATATTAAAAGAGATATTTATTCCAAGATTTTTTTCCTTGGGATATGTTTTTTATCATTAATATTAAATTGATCACTATTTTTAACAACTTATTACATTAATATTGGTAATTATTGACCCTTGTTTTATTTATACTTTGGTTAGGGTTCATTTTTTTTGTGGAATTTGAAAAATTATGAAGCATTAATGGGTCTTCCATGGTTGATGCATGGTTAGGTAAAAATGTTTGTTTTGGACAAGGAAATCATGCAGCTATATTAGATCCAATGGAAGGGGTTCATGGTTTTTAAAAATCTTGTGAATTATCCCCCAAACCGTGAGGATTCAAATAGTTAATATTATCATGATTTGGGTAAGGTTAAAGTAACTACACATACAAATAGCATGACACAAATAGAACCTCATGAAAGGAACATAGTAAGGGTTCACAATTACTACTAACCATGTTGTCTATTTAGAAATACCCACACATAAGTTTTTAGTCCCCCTAAAATTTATTTTTAATATCATTGAAGTCCCATATTAACCCCTACTAAACCCTAATTTATTTTATAATTTTTAAACTCTTAAGAATTGGTTTTGGGTCCTCAAACCACTTTTTCTTGGAATATAGAATCACATTTGATCCTATTTATCCTTATTTAAAAGAGTATATATTTTTTCATGTGGTTTCATTTGATATTCTCTTTAATCCACCTTATCGTTTTATAGATCATCATGTTATTAATGGACTTAAACTTTGTTTTTATGGATCTTATTTCTAGGTTGTGTTTCCTGATCTCTTTATCTCCATTATTCATTGACGATACCATAGTGGTTGTTGTCACCGACCAAGAAATTAAAGGTAGGCGACTCCATAAGACTTTTCAAATGAATTAAAACCATATATTTAATGATTGAATTCAAGTGATTTTTTATGTTTTTTAAAATCCTATATTTTAAATTATTGAGGTTTTATTTTAAAAATACAATGAGGTTGACGACCCCCCCCAATTTTAATGGAATTGAAAATATTTGTTGGATTTGATAATATTTATGCCTTTGTTTAAAAATTAATTTTATGAAATTTTATCAATGTTGATCCTTGAGAAAATTTATTCAATTGAAACATTTTTTGGAAAGGGAATGAAACTAATGAAAACTATGATTTAGTTATGAAATGAAAAATGTCATGGTGAAAACAATTTTTTGGGAAATTGAATTTTGAAAGATAAATTATTTTGGAGAATATGATTTCCTAGAATAAGTCCCTTTATATTGTTCTGATTTGATTTTACCATGAATTATTGAGATTTTTCTAAGGAACATGTATGTCTGGGTGGTTAGTAGATAATGGGGCCAAGAATGGTTGGACTCTAACTACCTAGAAGTGGATTTATTAAGACAAAACTAACTAAAACAATATTTACTAGATTACTCATAGTGTCTATCCTAAAAATTTGTAGAATTTTTTTATTGGATCCCCTAATGTGGTGTTGATTTTACTATGCACAAATTTCTAGATATTTGTTGATAAATGGGAAGTGTGTGGATCCTGTTAACCAAGACTATTGTATCGTGGGCATTCTTAGCACATTTATTTTCTTTACATTACTTTTTTGAGAATTCCAAAGATTATACAAATATTCTATTCATTCCATTGGATTTATATAATTTCTTTTATATAAATTTTTCATTTACTGCAATTTTGATATATTTTTCATAAATAGATTTGAATTCATATTTTGTTGAAAATAAATAATTTTTTACATTCCTTAACCTATTTACATTTATTATATAATTGGTTTGTTGACATGTTATTGATTTTTGAAAAATTGGTGATACCCTACTAGGATTTATATTTTACACCCTACCATTTCCTTAAATCATTTGTAGATTATCTTATTCCATGTCTCAGAAGTTGGAAAACACCACTTGGAGGTTGTGGTTTTTTTATCATTAGGACCCGTAATCATAGAGGTGACCATTGGAGATGTTATCCACACATTTCATGGTATTATTGAGGTTTTATCTTGACAGATGTTGAGTATTTTGATGATGTACTATTTTGGGGTTTTTACCAGTTTGGTGATTGTACTTTCTCTTTTTTGGAGTGTTGAGCATGTGGTATTGTATCTCTATCTTTTGTTTTTCTAATGAAAAAAAATCATTCCCTAGTAATTTTATATTATTCTATATTCTAGTCACCAAACCATAGGAACCGATAATTCCCATCAGTCTATTTCATAACTAGATTAGATATCAAGGTACTAGGAAACTTGTTCTTCTTTATGAAGAAATGGTATCAGAACATAGAAGGTGCATCTTTCCATGATGGTAGTATGCATTTGGGATGTACTGGTAGATTGAAGTTATGAGTTTGGGGACTTATGAGGTATTTGTGAGTGAGTTATTCTCTATATTTCCTTGTAATGAGCCTTAAGTCTCTATTTATGTTTGGGAAAATCATATTAAGGAATGTTTGGATCTGTTTATATTGTTTCCCTACCTTTAATTTAAGTTTTTTGAAATAAGAATATAGAATTTTATATGATGGGATTCATATTACCTTGTCTTTGATATGGGTAATCTTTATAATATATTTAATGCTTTGTATTGATGTTATCTATCATTATGCACCTGAGAAGATCTTTGAATAGGCCTCAGGAGGTAGCTTCTAGTGAACCATAACGAGAAAATAATCAAGTGGGAAAAATTCATCTTGAGATAGTAGTGTGCGTTATCCAATCTTTGGTATATGTATAGACATAAGATCTCATTTGAGCTCTAGTTGTGGAACATCAAACGAACAAATCTTGAACTCATACTCAAGATTCTCTTCACTAGAATCCACATACATTCCATGTCTCTAATGATTCTAAAAAGGATGACAATTGGTTGAAAAAGGTATATATTAGTTTTTAGTTATTGGAAACACCTAATTTGATAAAGGTAATGTGTGGTACCATCAAGATGGATTTTCCTAATAGGAGATGATGTGATTCTATGGTGACAGCGAAGAAGCATGATGGTCTAGAGTGGAAGGAATTTATAATTATTTTCACTAATCAGCTATATATAGAGTCGATGGTTTTGTAAATGTATATGTATTTACTTAACCTTTAGTAGGGATACATGACCATGACCTAGTACATGTACCATTTCTCTAATTTCATATAGTTTTATCACATGTTTTTGACCAATGAGAAATTTAATTCTCAAATATTTGAGATGTTTTTTGGGATGAAATATAATATCATGTATTCATACTAAATATCACTTATTATAACAACGTACTGGATAGACTGTTGATGGATGATATTGATTTATTCGGTATGTCAGGGTTGAAGGGGGTTCCCATTTCTCCTAGAAGTAGCTCATAGAGTAACTTCATTGGGAAGAGAAATCAGGATGATCCACATAGTGTATATAGATAGTAGTCATCTTCAAAACCTCTTACTATGTCAAGAAGTGACTCTTTAATGTGATTCCAGTACAGAAAGGATGGTAATTTGAAGTGTTTTTTCATGGAGGTCCCAAAGGTATATGGTTTATATGGTCACTCTGGCCACCTACATAAGTGATTTCATTTCATTTCTACTCCACATAATATAATGAGATCATCATCTACCAAAACATATATTCATAAATCACATTATTTACAATATAAGGGTGTATAACCACATAAATCAAGAATTAATATTCTTCATGTAGTGTAAGAATATAATGAGGAATCAGATGCTAGTATGGAAACTGTGAGATGTACCATCACTATTGCTTCATAATTATTGATTGATTTATTTGATACCAGTGCATAAAAATCATTTATATCAACTCATTTAATAAGATTTATATGTATTCCTAAAAATATTTTATATAATGTTATGGAAATTACTACACCCCTCAGAATGAATAGAGATTAGGGTCTTCGATGTATTTCTTGTCTTTTCTCCATATTAGCGTTCAGACTTACCTATGATTTTCTAGTTCTTTTGATAAAGAATAATGATGTCACCCATAGGATGGAATGGATGATTTCTTGTAAGGTTTTAATTGCCTATTATTTTTAATGTGTATTCTTTAATCAACCTATTGGGGTGTGCTGTGTATTTTAAGTGAATTACACTTGAGGTAGAGTAGATCCATATTGTCTATTGTGATGTTGGGTAGGGTAATATGATTGGTTTATTTCAACATGGGGAAATAATCATTGAGTTATGATCTCCCTCCATTCATCATTGTGTTTCCTAAAATGTTTACATATAATTTATTTGGTCGTATGCATATAATATAGACAGAGTTCTCTATTGGTATAGTACCTGGTACTCTACTCAAATCTATTCTTTCTTACCATATGAAAATAGTAGAGTTTACAAAGTTAAAGAACCATTTGGATGATCTATTAGTGAAAATATTTATATTCCTGAGTTTGTCACCTTACATGGAAACTATTCTCTTTACGAAGAAAGATAAAAAACACATCCCATTTTTGTTTATTACCAAAAAATCAAAAGAGGTTAGGTAAATAAAAGGTATCATTTTTCACATTTTGATGATTTGTTTGACTAGTTGAAATGTGAAATTTAGTTATTGAATATTGAACTTTGGTCTCGCTATCAATAGTTATGATTTAAATAATTTCAAATTCCATAGATATCCTTCTGGAGTTGGTATTCTCACTTTGAGCATCTTGTCATTCCCTTTGGACTGGCCTACACTCATATAGTCCTTATGGATTTGATGAAGTAATATTACATGAGTACCTTGATTCGTTCATGGAGGTATTTTTGGATGATATTTTTTACTCCAAAACCGAGGAGGATCATGTGCGTCATCTGAGGGTAGTACTATAAATCTTGATAGATCATAGATTTTATGGAATTCTTTCAAAATGTAGTTCCCAAAAATGGTAAGTGGAGTTCTTTGGACCCTTTGTCTCAAAAAATGGAATATCATTAAATCCTGAGAAGGTGAAGTCCATTATGATATTGGAGAAAACACATAATATTTTTGAGATATAAATATTATTGTCCTTGGTGGGGTATTGTTGTAGGTTAGTTAAAGATTTCTCGAAGATGTATTCTTTAATAACCACCCTCACTCAGAAGGGGTAAAGTTCTAATGTAATGATATTTTTTCTGATTTATTTTGATTATTTGAAACATATTTTTACTTTTTTCACATATTATTACTTTTCTAGAGGCTGGGCAGGTCTCTGTGGAATTCAATGACATTTTAGGTTCAAGATTGGTCTATGTTCTTATGTATGGTGATCATGTGTTAGCTTATAGATCCATAACTCTTATGCCACACAAGGATAATTATCCAACCAATGATCCTGAACACATAGTTGTGATGCATTATCTTATGATTTGGAATAATTCACTTTGTAGAGACAGGATTACCATTTATTTTAACCACAAAAGGTTGAGTTGTATATTCTATAAAAAAATATCTAAATCCATTCCAGAGGCATTGGGTATAGTACCTACAATATTTTTATTTCAACACTCACTACATCTTAGAGGAGGTAAGTTTCATTGATTATTCCTTGAGAAATAAACTTATCACCCAGGAAGTGAAAGAATCATAAAATGTGTGGAGGCTACTGTCTATTTTTTATATATTAAATTTGAGAGTCCATGAGGAAGAGGCTGGGGTGTTCATGGAAAGTGTTCAGTTAAAATCCACTATTCATAAGATGATTATTCAAGATATACATCATGATGATGGATTTAATAGCATTTTGGACTCTTTTTCTTATGGGGAGACCATAAGTTAGATGGAATTCTCTTCTGAGGTAATTCTATAATTTTATAATTGGATTGTCGGATCTTTTTCCATATGGGAAGTTAGTAATGGGGGATTTTAAAAATATCCATTAGGTGGTTTACCTGAGAACCAAAAAAATGTTTTAAAATATGAGGTGATGATTAGGGTTTTTAGGTATGATATGAGATACCACTGACTTCTCTCCCATTATTATACCTATCATAAGGTCAAGGTAGAGCACCATAGACCTTCAGGTTTTCTTCAGCCACCTCCAACTTCCACTAGAAATTAGGACAAGATATCTTTGGGATATTTGGTATGATATCCATTTATCCTAGGGGAAATAATTATATATGGTTTTTGATCGATAGTATGAAATTTTTTTATCACTTTATACCCATTATTTATACAACCCAAGTTGAGGGATTGGGAAATATATATATGTAAGAGATTTTTAGATTTCACGGAGTCCCTTCATCTATAGTCTCTGATAGTGATCCCTATTTTACTCCTTTATTTTAGAGAGTAATCTAGGATTCATTGCAATATAAGTTATATTTTAGCAGGGAATATCGTCCATATATTGATTTCTAGAGAAAAAAACCTATAAATATTCTCAAGGACATGTTACTTGCATGCGTTCTCAACTTTGGTGTATCTTAAAACATATATTTTCAACTACTGTCTTTTATTATAATAATAATTACAAAAATTATTTTTGGATGGACAATTTTGAGGACTTGTTTAGAAGTCCGTGTAAATCTATATTGTGTTTTTCATATACTGGTGAATCTTCCTTGGTTGGACCATATTTTTCCTAAGAGACAAATGCAACAATTTAGTTTATTAATTAAATAATGGTTTTGAAAATTTAACATGTACAAGTCCTATGATGATTATATTTGTTGACCATTGTTGTTTTCTGTTGGTGACCAGGTGTTCTTGAGGGTTTTACCTTGGTTGGGTCACCAACATCTTTGGAAAAAGGGAAATATTGTTCAAAGGATTGAGTGTCTCTTTGATATTGTGGTGAAGGCAGGGAATTTTTCTTACCATTTTACACTTTCAATATAAATGAATTAGATCCACAACCTGTTTCATGTTTCACATATTTGAAAATACCTTTTTGATCATTATCATGTTTTGAGATGATAAGATCTTAATGTTTGACATGAATTATTAATGATTGAGCATCCAATCCGGATTATTTATTAGAATACAAAGGTACTTTATGAGAGGATGATACCTTTGTTCCATGTGATATAGAAAAATGGTTTTTATTTTAATTATGCATGGGATCATGAGTAAATAATCAGAGTGTATTGAACTCATCTATTTGACATTGAATTTTCTTGATAATATTTCAAGGGACAGAACGTGTTTATGGTGCGGAAGATGTAGCATCCCATTAACACTTTATAGATACTAAGAGAACCATATTTTTTTAATTTGGTAGGGGATAATTTTGTGTTTCTTTTGGTGCAGTTTTTAAAACTTTTGGGATTTAAGGGGTTGATCAAGGTTAGTTTATGGTTAGGGAAAACCATGCGATTTGGACAATGAAACCATGAAACCATGTTAGAGCCACTAGAAGGGGATGCATAGTTTGTACAAACCATGAGACCTCTTCCTAAAACCACGTGGCATCAAATAGTGGGTATTTTTATCGTTGGTGTATAGTTAAATTAACAATTTTCCCTAAATATAACCACAGGAAGACAGTGCGATTAGTGTGCATGTTTACATTTAACCATGTGGCCTCTCTAAAAAAGAGTTCACTATAGTTTTAAGTTGAATATTTTTTATAAAAAACTCTAATGATGCCCATTTTAATCTTTAATCGACCACCACTCAACCCTAATTGATTTTTTTGGCCTTATAGGCTCTAAATAAGTTATTTTGGCTCCTCAATCCCCTTTTCACTGTAGTTCAAATCACAGATGATCTCGTTTGATCTACTTAAGGTAAGTAGATTCCTTTTAAATGTGGTTTATTCCATTATTCTATTCTCTCATAGAGAGTTCTTGATAGATCATCATGTTATTGGTGGATATAAACTATGTTTTAATGGATATTGATTCTTGGTTGCGTTTCTGGGTCTCGTTCAATTCATTATTCACTAATGATCCCATTAAGGGTGTTTTCTTTAACCATGCAATTAAAGGTAAGTGATTGTATATGTATTTTCCATTCAACTGAAACCCTATATTTTTTGACATAATTGAAACATGTTTTTAAGTGATTTAAATACCCGTATTTGAAATTATTGAGAGTTGTTTTTTTATATTGGAATGGAATTGGTTAAAACCCCCCAATTTCAATGGAATTGTAATTGATAGGTGGATTTGAGAAAATTAATAGAATTATTTCGTAATTGATTTGATGAAATATATGGATTTTTATCATTGAGAAAATGTTTTAAATTGAATGATGTTTTTGAATGGTCATGAGATTAATGAAAACCATGATTTTGTTTTGAAATGAAAAAAGTAATGTTGGAAACTAATTTTTGGGAATTTTAATTTTCATAGATGAATTATTATGAAACATATGATTTCCTAGAATGGGTCTCATAATGTGGTGTTAATTTTATTTTTCCAATAATCATTGATTTATTTTTGGATCACAACAAGAAGTGGGTAATTAGTACATAATAATGACAGGTATAGTAGAACTCTGCCTCCCTATAAATTGATTACTGATGAAAACACAAACTAAACAATGTTAGGATATATTTCCTATAATAGATCCCCTAATGGGATGTATACTGATTTCCATAGTGGCACACCTAATGGGATGTTGACTTGAGTCTGAACACATTTCCAGATTCGGGTTGATAAATGAAAACTATGAGGATCCTATTACCAGAGACTAATTTACTATGGGGATTTTAAGCATGGTAATTTTCTTTACTAGAATTTTTTTGTTCATTACATTGATTGTATAACTGTTTTATTCATTCTGGAAGATTCATATAATTTTATATATATAATTTTCATTTGATATTTATTTGATATATTTTTCACCAATTGATTTCGAAGAAAGTTTTTTTAAATATGTAAATGATTTTACATGATTTGATATATTTAAATTGATATTATAATTTTTTTATTAATATAGTATTATTTATGGAATAGTTGGAGAGACCCTATTGGGATTTATATATCACAGATTACATTTTTCTTTGGGATTTTTTTATTATTATATGCTAGATCTGAGAAAAGGGAAAGATCCACTAATATGTGATGATTGTTCTTGAAATCTGGGAACCGAAGTCATGGTAGAAACAAGTTGATATTTTATCCACTCATTTAATGGGAAGTTTGAGATTTTATTTGAATTTATTTTGAGTACATTGTTGATTTAATGTTTTCTATTTTTTACCTATTTGATTATGGTACATTCTCTTTTTTGGAGTATTTACCATGTTTACTAGTATCATAATATTCTACTATTTTTTCCTAGAAAAATCATTACCTTATTTTTAATATATTATGTTATGTGATACTATTCTAACCATGGGGATTAGAAATGTCATTCTATCCATGTTAGATCCAGTAAATGTATCAGGGTACAAGAGTATCTAGGATGAGTTGTGAGAAAATGCCATTATAGGGTGTGATGTTGTGCATATTTCCTTGATGTCTATATGTAGTTGGGTTGTTCTGGTATATTGGATCTTGGATTATTGGGACATAAGAGGTAGTTTTAAGTGATTTAATAGCAAAATTTCATCGTAATTAGCCTTAATTTACAATGGGTGTTTGAGAAATGAGTCTGAAAGCATGTTTTGAAAGGATTCTAGTATTTTAACACACTTTGTTTTGAGATTAATAAAATACCAATCTCGAATTCCATTTCACTGAATTAAAATTCCTTTGTATTTGATCTATAAAATCTTTAGGATTCTTATAGTATTATATATTGATTCTATGAATCATCTTTCCTACACGAAGATGTTTTAATAGGCCCCAGAAGAAAACTACCGGGGAACCATGATTTATAAAATACTTAAATGTACCATAATCTTTTTGAGATAGTAGTACATACTATACAATCTCTATGACAAGAATCAAAACCCATTCACATTCAGAATCGAGTTGTGTAACCTCATTGGGATAAATCTCAACGTCATGGACACGAGTTTTTAAACTACAATGAACCATATTTCCAAGGCTCTAATGAACTTCAGGAATCTAGGTACTAGTTAAAAAATATGGTTATTCATTTTGAGTTCTTGGAAATGGCTGATTTGATTAAGGTAAATTGTGATTCCTTTAAGCTGGAAGTGCCCAACAAGAGATATTAGAATTGTATGGTGACAATGAAGATTCATGAAGTTATAGAGTTGATGGAATTTAGAGTTATCATTAATGGTAATTATTATCTAGAGTTGATTTGGTGATGGAAATGTTTTTGTAGTTCCATAACCTCTATAAAGGTGATAAGACCATGACATAGTACACAAACCATTTTGACGAGTTTTCTCTTCAGTTTGTGACTAATGAGAAACTGAAGAATCAAAGACTTGAGGTGGGTATTCATATTAACATCCAATATCAAGTCTTTATGATGAATCTCAATTTTTATACTTATGTACAGGATAAATCATTGATGGATGAGCTTGATTTGGATGGAAAGTTAGTGTTTATTGGAGTTCCCTTTTTTCCCAGTTGTAGTTCAGCGAGTTCCTTCCTGAGAAAGTGAAAGTGTGATGAGATTAATAGCGGATCTAGATACAGGAAAACCTCCAAACCTCCATTACTTACTATATTAGTCCCCTCTACTTGATTCAAGTTTATAAATTTTAGGCATTTGAAGTGGTTTTTCACTTATTAATTTAAGATCGAGGGTTCACATAGTATCTCATTCCAATAACATAAGTTTATCTTCTTATTTTTTTCTCCTTATAGTGTAATATTCTTATCATCACCTAAAAGTTTTATGGTGAAATAAAATTCTTCACAATCTAAGGGGTTCCAACCATAGGCATTAAGAACAAATATTCTTCACGTAGTGGAAGAATCACCTAAGGAAGAAGATATGGGTCCATAGACCATGAGACGTACCATATTTATAACATCATAATTAGTGAAAAATTTATTTTATATTTCTGAATCTTGATCACTTATAAAAACATGTTTCATGAACATCATAAACCATTCTAGGACGTTTTTATAAGATATGATGCACATTACTCTACCCCTTAAAACAAAAAAGAGAGTAGTGTCTTTGATGTCATGCTTGTGTATTTTCTTATCTGAATTTGAACCTAAATGGGATTTTTAGGTTCTTAACCTAAAACCCCTTGAATTAATAATTTGGATTTATTTTTGGATTTCTAATTTTACTTTTATCTTTTATGGGTTTCCTTTACTACACCATATGAGGTGTGGCATGGTATTTGTGGAAAATGGGACCCAAGGTAGAGTATAGTTGGACTACCTTTTCTAGAGTTGGGTAGGGTAATATGAGTGGTTTATTTATTTATATATAGAGAGAGTCTTTAGGTTAAGATATCCCTCTAGTCATCATTGATTTTAATAACATGTTTCATTTTGATTTATCTAGTATTACACTGGTAAGATAGATAGAGTTCTCTATTTATTTAGTATCAGATAATCCACCTGTATTTATTCCTTCTTATCATATGGAACTAATAGAGTTAAAGGTGTTAATAAATTATCTGGATGGTCTGTTAGAGAAGGAATTTATCTTCTTGATTGTTTCACCTTGTGTAAAACCTATTCCCTTTTTGAATAATGTTTACAGAACAATACACCTTTGTCTTGATTACTGAAAAATCCACTAATCTATGATAATTAATAAGTATATATTATAATAGATTGATGAGAAGTCCGACCAATTGGAAGGGGAAAGGTGGTTCTCCAAGATTTAACATTGGTCTAGTTATCACTAGTTGAGAATTAAATAATTTTACATTCTAAAGACTATATTCAGTAGTAGGTATGGTCACATTGTGTATCATGTTATTCAATTTGTCCTGACCAATGATCCTCTATTTTTTATGGCTTTGATGGAAATAATATTTCATGTGTACCTCTATTCATTCATGGTGGTATTTTTTGATGATATTTTGGTTTACTCAAAAACTAAAGAGGATAATGTGCATCATATAATAGTATTATTAAAAGGTTTGACATCCCACATAATTTACATGGAGATTTAAAAATGTTTTTTTTCATGTGGGAAATGAAGTTATTGAGAAACATGGTCTCAAAACATGTAATCTTAATCGATCATGATAATATAAAGGCAATTAATACATGGGAACAACCATGTAAGGTTTTTGAGTTATGGATATTCTTGGGCTTGGTGGTGTATTACTATAGGTTTTTTTAAATATTTATAGAACATGGTTTCTCCAATGAATGCTCTCACTTGGAAGGGAGTGATGTTATTATCACTACTAGATAATTGGGATACCCCCATGAATCTATAAAAATGGTTTATAAGAAATATTAATATAGAGTTATTGTGTTTAGTCTATACCGATGGTTTATTAAAACTGTTGGTATATCTATTGTTATACCAATGGTTTTTAAAAATAGCTTAGAATTTTCAAAACTAAAGAAAAATATTTTTATAAACTATTGTAATAGAGTCTTCTCAAATCAATCAACCTCTCACCATCCCCCTATTCACCCTTGATTTATAATCCCTATAACCTAATTGAGTGGAGGCCGTCTCTCCTCCAGCATCGTTCTCCCATTATTCAATGATTTTTTGTTTGTTTGGTCTTCTTCTAAATCAGATTAAAGAGTTCTCAGTCCCTGTTCTCTTCTACTGAATATTGTTTTCATTTTTATATTTGTATAAAATCCTAAAAATGATATTTGTAGTCATGATTCTTCCATATTATTTAAAATAAGGTTCATTTATATTATTTTTTATATTATTTTATTATAAATTTTATTGTAATAGATATATATTTTATTCTAATTTATCTATCTACTACTTTTACATATATTTGATTTGTGTTTCTTATATCTTAACTGATTATATTTATCAGAATTCGTGCACACTCTATGTGTATATATAACTAATTTACATTAATGTTGGTAGTGAAAAATATAGTTTGTTTTAGTGGATGATCATTGTATATTATTATAGCTTATGGAAGGAGACAAGTGATACATTTTTTCTTTCCATATATAGATGAGTAATTTTTGCTAATAAATTTTATATTAAATTTCATATATCATACAACTTCTGGATTCCATATCCTTTAATATATTTTGGATAATTTTTTATTGTATAAATCATAGTTCTTATGATATTAGGATTAGATGATTATTCATCTTTGTATCAATTATGGTATAATTTCAAGGATTTTATTATACCATGTTTTTGTGGTCTTTATGTTGGGTGACACATTGTTGTTATTCTTGAGTAAATGTTTTCCATCATGAAGACAACTATAATTAATTAGAATAATTTCATATGAAAAACAAGTATGTTTTAAAAATAATTATTTAATAAATACATATGTATTTAATTAAATTGGGTAGTAGTTGTTTCCTAATCCTTGTATTATAATTTTTTTATTTCATTATTTATAGGAATCACTTATATCATATGTTATTTATCTTATTAATTATTTTATTATTGTTTTTATTCATTTCATTTAATTATTTTTATTTAAATTCTCTAAATTTGGTTTCAAATTGGTTTTCAAAATGAGTTTTTAAAACATTCATGGCACGGTTTTAAATTATTGCTCCTAATATATGTTATGATATTGTTTATGACTTCTTTAAATTATAATTTAAATATATAATTTTTACAAACTATTCTAGAAAACTTAAATTTCATCCTAATATATTATGAAATATATTTATCAAATTAAAATGAATAAAAAATTTGATAATTATCAAATAATGCCCGAACTAGGGATGAATCCTATAGTTCCCTGAGTGAGTATAATAGTTGTAATATTTTTCTTCTGCATTACAATTTCTATAATGTTGTTACTATTTATCAATTTTTTAATGATATTCATTTGTACCAATGTTGACCTCTCTTCATCCTACAAGTATGGGTCTGAGCGAGGTTGGTCCTTGAGAAACATAGAGCACCCATCATACCCATTCACACCCTAAACCTCTAATAGACAACCCATTAATCACACCTTTTATCATCCACTTGAGCCTCCATGAATTTTCCCACCCAATCCTCAAACATCATATTATTTAGGATATAATTCACTTACCATTTATAATTCTCCTAAAGGAATGTTCCCATATATATGATTTCTATATCCTATCATTCATCCCCAACCCTTCTTTCCTTATCTTACAATTTCTACATTGCCTCAATTTCATATTATCCTTCCAGGATCTGATAACTGTGATCATTCAGCTTCTCCTCCACTGCTTGTATATGACCCATTTCAATCACTATAACATGTACAAAATTCATAGGCTACCAATCTAAGATAGCACACTAATACATCATATCATGATTATTAGACTAAATAATATTTCTTTATATGTCATTCAAATTATAACAAAAAACTATTTTCAAGTTGTAATCTGAATTAATTATTTGTTTTTTCATTTACCTTATTGAGTGGGATCTTATAATAAGTGACGTGGTCACACCATTATATTTGAAGTTTGCAATTTTAAAACTAAAATAATGGTATATGACATTGAATATAATCACGTGATAGGAAAAAATGGACGATAGTGTAAATATTTTATGGAATATTTCACCAAGTTCAACAATATAATTCTTATAAAACTAATCCCATGGAAGAATATTTGTTATGAAATCAAAAAGAATTCATGGGAAAAGATATGAGTAAGATAATCTATTAAATTTATATCTATATTATTATTTCATTTAGATGAATTTAAATGTTCATTGTAGTTTTGGTTTAACATTCCTAAGGTTCAAGATGATAAGGTTGTATGGTTGATGGGGCCTAGGGATATATGAAGATCATATAAGCATGATTTTTATATATTTTTTGGAATGGTAATGCCATATTTGAGATAGTGCGTGAACCAATATTCATCAGTTTCCCAAAAACTAAATACCATGATATGATCATATATTATAAGAGAAATGAGTTTAAAGTACTCTTACTCTCTAACAGTTTTTATTAAAAATTTAATTATTTTTAACTGTATTGATTTTTTTAAATGCATCATAAAAAAAGAACAAGGATGCTATGATGTATACACAGACTTTGGGGTACACCATGATTCCAAACAATGAGAGGCAAAAAGTTCTTTAATATTAATATAAATAATATCTATATTAAAATTATTACTTATGTCTAAGGGATCTATTTGATTATGTTAAATTTTGGGGGGATTGATCCATTAAATAAGATTAAAGTTTTTTCATGTTGAGAGTGAACTGAAATTGAATATTATAAACATCATCAAATATTGTAGAATAATCCCAATAATAAATTTCTTTATTCCCAAACTTATAATATTTCAAATAATGACAAAAAGTATTTATTTGTTCTTTAGAGTTCATGTTTCCCAGTTTTTTTAAAACATGATTCTTGTTGTTTCTAGATGTTTTCTACAACAAGATGGGAATACTTTTTGGATCCAACACTTTTATAAATTCATTTATCCACTAATAATATAATTATAGTTTTATCATCACATTCCAGTACCAAATTTTATAAACCTTTTTCATTGAAACGTGATTGATTTTAAAAAAATAGGCATATTATACTAATCCATTATAGTGTTGGATGTTACCATTATCCATGAGTTTTATATAGATACTTACATAGTTGATATCATGTTATTTTTACTTGAAATATACTCCTTTTTAGAAAAATATATCTTTGAATAATCGTTAATGAAAAAATCACTACTTTCTTAATTTAGGAATATTCTAACTTGACTAGTTTTAATATTTTATAGTTTTATCCCTTGATCAAGACACTTTATGTTAAAGTAATATTATCCATCTCTAACTAGTCTAAAAATGAATTACTAGTTTTCCATCATCTTCTAAATATAAAATTTCGAAATAAATCATGACTCTTATAGTGAGTTATTAGTCTATGTTATATTTATTTCTCGAATCAATAATTTGGAATATTTAAAATTTAATGAGGCGTTGTGCAATTTTTTCACCTATAAAAGGATTATCTTATTCTTCCTATTAATTTGTATTTACAAAATATGTATAATAACCAAATTCAAGGTACACAACATTATTCATAGACTTATATAAGGTATATAAAATAATATTCAAACTAAATTTTCTCAAATATTATGAATATATTAAATATTGATCATCATGTGTCTTAATGTTTTTTATGTTATAAATATTCAAATTTCCAAAAATATTGGTATTTAAATCCCTGTAATCACATTTTTAAGACATAAAAATTATATCCTTGAGTTTTAGTTTATCCCACAAATGACATGGATAATTAATCTTAATGTGATATGTAAAATTTCACAATATATTATTACACAAACCATACAGATTTAATCATGTTCCACATCATAATGGAATTACGACATGTTAAAGTGATTACATCACACTATTTTTTCTTATATGATGTGGGATGAATTTTTTAGTGAATCTTCATAAAAATCACTTACTATGTTTTTTATTTTAGAAAGTTTTTCTCATGTACATCATATAATATATTAATTTTATTATAATATATAATATTTTGGTATCTCAATATAAATTTAGGTTTTTATTATTAATTCATTAGTAAATAGTGGTAAAATATCCCCCATATTTATATTTGAACACTGACCATTAAAGATAGAAGATTCCTAGAAGATGTGTATTAATTACATTCCATGTATCATTTCATAAATCCCATTCATGTGACATATAAAAAATTTAATGTAACTAAAAACTATATCCCACATTAGAAATAAATTTAAGAGGCAAGTTCCTCATTATAAACCTCTATTCATAACTTACTTCGTGAAATAGACCTAGATATGGTGCCCTATAGTGGTATTTCATGTCAGACAGTATAGAGAAGGATAAATACCCTTAACCTCTCCACACCCACACTAAACCATGTAGGTTATACTCACTCTATACACTCCTCTCAGATATCTTTATGGCAGCAACCACCTTCATGCTTGGTCAAGTTTTCTTTTGATGCTTTGGATAGTTAGGTGTATGTATTGGTTTTAGTCTATGAAATATTTTTTCTACATCATTTGATATCTTATGCCTAATAATAATATATAGATTATAGTAGTAATATATATCAATAAAATTCAAAAAACCTTAAAATAAATCCCCCTTTAAATTTTTTCTTCAAAGATGTGTCTATCTAAATTTAACCTTCCTCATGCACAATGACAGTTTTCTTGGGAACTCAATTCCATAATCAACATTTTTGAGATACTTAATATACATCCTATACATTCTACTCTTAAACACATATTGAAACGATCAATCATAGAAAGGAAATAATCCTTATTAATAAGAAATATGACCATCTATCTTGGGATCTTCCATATCACCATTTGATTTTTTATCAATATCCTCAAATAACTATAACTATATATGTGTGTATTGAAGACATTTTTATCTCCCTATTATTGATAATATATGAAATTCTATTTTAGGGGTATAAAAGATTATTTTTATTTTAAATCTTATCCTTCCAATATAGATTCTCAATTTTTATTAAATTAATTGTAATAAGTAATGACACCATATTGTTTCCTTTAAAGGATCGTCTAGTTTATCACTCTCATTATACTAGGGAAAAATATTTGTATAAAATAAGAGTGAGTGTCCATGTTATCAAAATATGTATATTAATCATAATAAATATGATATCACATTTCCTTCCATTATTTATGGAATGAAAATGAGATTTATAATGAGATTTTTTATTCATGTCATCATGTCAATAAAATAATCCAAAAATTTTATGTTCATATAGTGTTACCCACATTATACATTTATCTGTCATCTATCAAACCCCCCATAATAATACAGGATATAACCAAGGAAATATATTAATGTGTGTCTATAATAACTCATAATTAAATTCATTTAGGTTAATCTAGATTTATAAATTATTATATGTTATTGATTTTGTAGTAACTTCTCATGATTTTTCCCCTTAAGGGGTAAACCTCTTAATTCATTAACATGTAATATTTACTTTAAGTACATTTTTACTCTATAAAAAGGTGAACACCCATGATTGATGATAATATAAATTTATGTATGTTAACATATCAACATGATGAAATCAACTAATTCCAATTGATAAATCTATTTTAATTATAATTAAAATTGATAAGTGTATTTCAGAAAAAGGTGGAAACAACATGTCATCCAAAAGGTTAGGATTATATAATGTCAACCTCTATGATTATGGATATGTTTTTTATAGAGAAATAAACTCTAATAATAAGTCAATTTCATATGTAATAGGATTTAACTAACAATAAGTGACATTCAGAACCATTGTTTCTCTCATTTCAAAACATGTTTGCGTAGAAAAATGTGTGGATCTTATGGCCATTTTCAACAAAGTATCCCATACTTTTCATTTTGAACGCATCAAATTAGAAGTGGGGGGGGTGATTTAGGTGTTGAAAAGGTTCCAAAATCATGATTTTATTTGTCAAAGTGATAAAATAATATGTGATAACATATGGAATTTTTATAAAGTGCATTGGTTAATGTATTTTCACTAGTTAAAACTATAAAACTGAAAACTATCATGGTATTATATCATTTACATATGAAACTATTACAAAGTGAACTATAAATGCTAAGACAGAACTATAAATACAAAAGTATATGTGGTTTGCATATAATAGTGTATAGTTGATCACTATTATGGATATTGATGGATAGAGACCACCAAATTAACTAATATGACATTTATTTATGAATTATATCATATGATCTAGTTAGTTCATTATTGGAATCAACTAATGGATAGAGACTAGGAAGTTAACTAATATAGTTTTCTTTAATGAATTATATCATATGATCTAGTTATATTTTTCTTCTTTCTATGAATTTCTTGAAAAGATAAAATTTAAATTAATTATAGGTTTTTTGAACACCTTTGTAGCTTAAATTTGATTAATTTAAAATGAGTTTATCACTATATTATTAATATCACATAACTTCTTCCTTATCCATGATTCCCATTTTATATTTAATTTCACTTCATCCCTTGTATATTCATTCCCATTAATATAAATCTAATTTGATAATGGAATTTAATTCCATATAGTGACTTACCACTATAATTTAATATAATATGAAAATGTTTTAACATGATGTGAGTAGATGGTTAATGTGACATGTATTTAAAGTTTTTTTAATTATTTTTACCAATTTCATATTAATCATTAATGTACTTTTACTATAATAAATTTCATTTATATCTAGCAACATTGGACATCAATGTCTGTGTTCCTCGGGAAAATTGTTTTTTTTTGAGTATGAGTAAAAAGGATAGAAGTTATGTAAATTCACATATAGAAATTGTTTTATTTATTTTTATCATTATTTAAAATTTTTATATGTAATTCAAAATTAAATATCTTATTTAATTTTCAACAGTGTGCCTCAGAGTTCCTCAATAAAAAATAAGATGAATTTTTTTAAAAAACAATCATTTGGGATATGTATTAAGTGAGGATAAATAGGGGATATTTTGATGTTGACCCAAGAAAATAATATCCCCCAATGGTTCTTGGTTCTCATCAAGTTCCTCTCAATGATCTCACACTGTGGAGCTATAAAATTTTAACACACCAAGATTTTGTGAATTATTTTTTTTCTAAATTAATTTAATATTTTGATATTTTTTTCACTTCACGCAACACCGAAAATAGATCTTCACTAAGTAAAACGTTTTTTTCATAAGTATACAACTTGTACTATGATATATTCAATCTCAACATGGCGTACATTACACAGAACAACAAGGTTAGAAAACGTTTCACACAATTGACATTCCTCGATGGCTTGCATAACACGTAAGACCGAGTGCTACCTAAATATAGTATTTTATTAAAAAATATTATTAAATTGATATATAAAAAATCAATTAAGTTTATGGATATGAATATTATTAACTAAATTATGAAAATATGTGGAGTACACAAATATATGAGGAATTCATACGTTACAAATTAATAAATATAAAAACTGATAGAATATAAAAGAAAATATTATTGTAGTGACCAAGAAATTTTAACCAAGTAAATTAAATTAATTACAATTGGAATGTGATATTAATATAATAAATAATTGATACATTGAATAAAATATTTTCTATATTCATGCAATATATTCTATATACATAAGATAAGAACAAACCCATTTATTTGCATAAAAAACCCTTTTTTATAAAGGTAGTTTTACCACCTTTTAATGGAGAACCCATTTTAAACCCAATTTTTATAACATTAATAGATTTAATATTTCAATATTAAAATTATATTTGGATTCTCAACATAAAAAATTGTTTGGGATAAATTTTTGGTATATTTATGCAAGGTTTTATCTTTTAATGAAAAGTAAAAATACTGGATTTTAATTCAAGACTGGTTTTTCATATAATTTATTTATAAGGTAAAATTAAATTTTTAAATGGTTTAATAGTTTAATTAATAGTCATTGGAATCAATTTCAGACTGAATATAGTAACTTAAAAAACCTTTGGACGTTTTTACTATAAAAACCCACAGTTTTGTTCCATCAGCGAGATTAATTTTAAATTAATTTCTTCCACTTATTTTGAAATAACATGAAAAATGTATTCCAAATTTGGAATCAGAATAATTTATAATTTCTAATAAGGTCAATTTTTTTTGAACAATTGTTTTTTGTAAAATTGATTAAAATTAATTACAGAATTTAAGTGAAAAATTTGGTTAATAAAGTACTAAACCATAAATTTAAGACGCCAAACGACCTAAAAACTTATCCAACAACCATTTTATGGACATACCTAGAACATATAAAAAAATTTATATATATTGGTCCATTATTTTATCCACTTTGAACATAAAAAATGTGGGTGGAATTCCCTCTTCAAATATTTAGAAGAGTGCTACTCTACCTTCACTATAGAAGGCCACCAACTCTACACATTCATCAAAAATCTCAAAACATTTAATATAGGCCATGATGTTCCCAATTAACCTACAAAAAATTATAAATTTGACCTTGAATCCCCCATTTGGGAATAAATCCTCTCAAATAATCTTTTTTTTCATTAACCAAAAAGAGTTACCCGATTTAAAGGTAATGTCTTCTCTCAAGATCCTTTCGTTTATATTCCTTCTAATCCCCATAAACACTATTTATTCAATTATAATTTGACAAAACCAATATTATAAAATTATTAAGATTCTTTTATGATAATATTTCTAGCTACACTTACACACACCTCCATCTAATGGATATCGAGCATACTGTTTCTGTGCATGCTGAACTACAGCCTCACAAAATGATGATTGTTCATTTCTACTTTACCACCAATCATGGTGGCCATTAAGATATAAAATATATTTATATATGCTATATATTATATTTATTATTTATTTAATATTATTTATTAATTTTTTAACTCACATATCTTTACATTCCATTTGGTGTTAATATGATAATCTCGTTTGAGGAAGTGTGGACTACCGCCCACTCAAAGTGATGTGATTCATTCACACACCTCATGGAATTTATTATGGTTGGTTTTAATGATATTATATTATATATATGATAAAATTATCTATAATTTAATAATTATATATATACATATATATATAAATATATACATATATACATATTTCATTCACATACTTTCTTTAAATAGGACAATAAAAACGGAAACAACGTTCATGCGTACGTACGGCTTAACGTCTCCCTGAACGATGTATTAAATTTTAAAATTGTTTATAATATAAATTTTTATAATATTTATACTAGAAATAAATTAAATTTATACCATTATTTAAATTATTAAATCATGATATATGTATAACGACCAAAGATATAACAAATTAAGACACATGCATAGAACAATGAAAATATTACCCAAAGTCAAACCTTAACCTAGAATCATTAACAAAAAGGTAATATAAAGTCATAATAAAACCATATATGGTATTAGATATAATAATATGGTTCTTTAAAATATTTATAATAAATTTATATTTATTATACAGGTGGTTTTAATGAGTACAGAGAGAGTCAAGACATAAGGTAAGGGATTTCATCTCACTTTTAATTTTCACAAGATACATGTTATGTTCACCACTCTTTCATTTTTGTGCGGTAATTTTACTTCCCATGACTGTATAAAATTTATATTATAAAGAAATTTATGTTCATTCACATTTCCATTTTATTATCCATTTTAATGGGGTTTATGTTTCAAATGCTACCAAATCGATAAAATCGTTTTGTCTTAATTTTCCATCTTTGAGACTCGTGTTTTTTATGTACCAAAACTCCTTATCAAGGTGTATATACATCAATTTCAGATGTATTATAATGAATATAAATATTTTAATTATATTTTAAGTTTAATTTAATTTACTTTTCTTACATGTAGTGTGTCATCCCATGTTACCAAGTAATAAGTGTTTAGTGAGAAAATCTCATCGTGTTTCCAGATTGTTTAAATTTATGCTTCCATTGATGAAATATTATGATCCATATCTTGATAAAATTCCTAAGATTACTTATTATAGTTTATTTCATGATATATAGATGTGTTAGTTCAATTTTTACTGTCCTTGGTACTTAAGATAATTTTTCAAGTAAAATATGACTTTCTCTATCTTCAATTGGAAATCTATTGTATTCAAAAACATTGTTTTAAAAAATGTTTTCAAAAATATTTTCAAAAGGTACTTGAATATAATTTTCAAGGAAAAAATATTTTATGTTTTTTTATTGTTTTAAAGCCTTTTTTATATGGTTTCAAAACTATTTTCAAATACAAATGTTTTTAAAAAGGTTTTACGTTATAAAAACAGATTTTCAAATACGAAAGGATATTTTTCTAAAGAAATGTTTTTTAAAGATAATTAAAAATTAATTTCCATATAAGATGAAAACCATTAATTTTACTGATTCCCTTCCAAGAAATGATCTAATGTTTCCGTTCATATCCTTTATATTAATGGGTTATTCTTAATTTCATGGTCTTCATGATACCCATTTTTCTTAAAAGGGTAATATGTCTATGAAATCCATTTCTTTTCTATGAATTTCATGTTTATGAAACCAAATTATTTTCACGGGTTAGGATTTGATGACATAGTTGTTAAAACTATCTATTTTCCATTGTTTATGATGTGATGAAATGTTAATGACATAAATTACATTTCATGGGTTGTGATTTGATGTTTATAAAACCTATATATTTTTATGGGTCATGCTATGATGAATGTTTTATTATCTTATGGCACATGTATGAATGGTTTTATTATGATATGGGTGGTACCTATATCTCCCTCAAATGAATTGGGTAATGATGGATGAAACATGAGTATACATGTTATGTGTGAACATTTTTACATGTTCACAATGTTATGCATGAACCTGATTATATGTTCAGATTGTTATGAGTGAACCTTATTATGTGTTCACTATGTTATTAGTGGACCTAGTTTAATGTACATAAGTTTATGTATGAACCTAATTACATGTTCATAATGCTACGTGTGGACTGGATTTCATGTCCATTAGGTTATTTATGAACCTGATTACACATTAAAAATGTTATGAAAGGACTTTGTTTCATGTCCATAAGGTTATGTTTGAACAAGATTACATGTTTACAATGTTATGCATGGACTTGGTTTCATGTCCATAAGTTTATGTGAGAAACTGATTACATGTTACCAATGTTATACGTGTAACGCCCCAAGATTTTATGAAAAATATTCATTTAATTAATGTCTTGTGTTGTATGCTACACCAAGATTACCTTGCGCTATACACAACACCGTATTAGCTTGCAGTATATGAAACACTATTCTTAGATCGTGTTACACACAATTTTGATAATAGTTATTCTACGCAAAATTGAGTATATATATATATATATATATTCAATGTATAAATTAAATATGGTTGGATTCTGTTATACGAAACAACAAAGGATTCTTTCACAACACGCAACCCTGACTTGGCTTGTATTACACGCAATCGCGACCTTCCTCGATAGCGTGTGTTGTACGCAATACCAGGTTTTAATAAACAACGATATATTATTATAATATTATCATGAACTATCCGTTATGAATAGTATTAACTAAATTTTGAATTTTATAACATTATTATTCATCTTACACATTTTCTAGAACATGGTATAAGAACAAAATAAATTTTTCGGGTAAAATAAGTATTTTTAAAAAAATGCAGTTTTGCCGCCTTTTGATGGCGCACCCACTTTAAATATATTTTTTGACATATTTATATGTTAAATTTGACAAAATAAAATTCTTATTTTTAATCAGGATATAAAAATTTACATTAGATAAAGTTTTGATATTTTCCCGATAACTTTCATATTTTAATGAATAGTAAAAACACGCTATATTTTAATTAATAACAACTTTTTCCATTGTAATATATTATGTGGTTAAGTTATAATATTTAATGGTTTTAAAGTATAAATAGAATATATTTTTACCATTTAATATAATTTATGTCATTATCATTGATTTTACCTTGAATTCGTAGGTTAAATCAATTCAATCTTTTGCAATGTTTTAAAGAAAAACCCGTTTTCTTTCGACAACGAGATTAATTTTAATTTAATTTATGCATGTTTTTTGTATTGAATTTGGAAAAATGGATTCCATATTTGGAATAAGTGGGTCCAAATTATGTTAATAAGCTACTTTTTATTTTTGGGCACTGTGAATAGTAACTACGGTAAATTTTATCTACTATAGTTAAAGGTAAATCGGGTAATTAAGGGTAAATATAAGATTATAAAATTATCCTAACACTTGGAAAAATCATATTTGATGGCTAATAGTAGACCCATATAACCTAAGGGTCTGATTAGATTCATTTTATGGACTTTTGTCCATGAAAATAATTTAATTATTATTAAAACCAAAGAATGTGACAACATGTCACTTTCTTAAATCTTATAAGTATAATAATTTTAATTTAGTGATAAACTTCATGAAACTTCGAAAATGAATAGTCTCAATAAAGCTAATACAATTATATATATCATAGGAATTTATTTTGGATTTTTAGGGATTAAATAATTATCATTTATTATGACACAAAGATGATGTAGTAATTGTCATATTAATGAAATATTGACATAATTGATGTTATAAATGCCCAAATAAATGTAATTTGAGACTTTTTATGACTTAAATTAATTTTTTAGGTTAATATGAAATGTTATTGTTGATATAAGTAACTTTGTTTGAACTTATCATTCTGTTATGAATTTCATAAAAATCATGTACCAAATAGTGTCAAAATTGACATAAATTAGTTTTTAAAACAAATATTATATTATTAATTGTTATTTAATTCCTAAAAATCTAATGTTCGGAAAAATGACTTAGATAAGGATATATATATTAATAATAAATAACTTGGGGTTCGTTTTTCTTGTTATAGTAAGTTTATTAACCATATAGTGTAACAAAACAAAAAGACACGGTAAAAGTTAAATTATTTAACTTAGAGTTAAATCTAATTGATAAGGTTAAAATAATAACCTAAACTTGTCTAGATCCCATTGGATGAGATTATTTCGACCAATACCCACTTTATCATCTAAATAATACCCTTTGGAACCATTATAAACTGAATTTGACCTTAATATAAAATAATATTTTGAGATTTTCCAAAGGAGCCCCTCTCCTCCCTTATAAAAGGGAACCTCCTCCCTCTCTTCCTCACACCAATTTTAGCATTCAGGATCTTCCAAACCCTGAAACATTCTCTTATAAACTTCCCTAGAAACATCATAGAGGTTCTGGTCTTCTTCAACGACCAATTTTAGTGCCCTAATAGGAGGACTCAAAGAGGCGCTTCAAAGAAGAGGTAATGTCCGTTACCGATTCTTTAAACTTTATTTCTTCTTCCACTTCTTCTTCTTACGTTGTTTCATTATGAGGTAATAACATCAGTATCCCTCATATATTGATTTTTTATTATAAGTATGAAACAAACCTATTTCACCATATATCCATCCTACGGAAAATGAAATCACCGCGCGTGAGTACGTACGGAATACCGTCTCCACGCCGCGGTGAAATCTATTTTCCACCACCACCTTACTTGGATGGGTATAATGGTGTAAATAATAACTATATATTATTATTTTAAAGTGATATTGATTCTGAAATAGTATACATACACTCCAATACAGTCCCACGATCATGAGAATGATATCATCGCTCGTGCGTACGTACGGACTACCGTCTCCACGACGCGATGAGATTCATTCTCCATGTTAACCATTCATGATTATAAAGTATATATAATAAGTAATCATGAAATATATGACATAATAATTATACTGGATTTATGTGTATATATATGTATGTCATCTACTTAATTCCATTCAACTCAATAAGGAAACGAAAATAGCGTTCATGCGTACGTACGGCCTACCATCTCCATGAACGGTGTATTTCATTCCATTTATCGATCCATTATATATATGTATATTCTGAATATATATTATATATAAATAATGTTTTACATTCTGGATTTAAGTAATCATGATCTAAGTAATTATATGAATAATTACAAGTTAAAACACGAACAACAAATGAGACGATTTTACCCAAAACACTACTTTAACATGAATTTACAAAAGAACGGGTAATATAAAGTCATAAGTGAACCATATATGATATAATAACAATGAATATGAACCTGTAATAAGTCAATGACAATACTTAAATCATTATACAGGAGGTTCGGACACTTACGAAGCGAATCAGACCTAAGGTAAGGGAAATATCACAATCTCATTTTTATCCGAGATTGTTTATACTTTGGTATTTACTGGGGTGTATTTTATCATCCACATCCATGTTTCCTCAATATTTAATATTATTTCCATCCTCCTACAATTTTTTAAATCCATTTTTACCCTTTGTTGAGTTTATAGTAAAAGATATGGAAGGAATCTTTGGTCATTTTTTGTACGATGTACTTTTTGACTTTTCCGACAAAAGTACGAGAAGAATGTTTTTTTAACTTATATGGCATGAATGGATTTTTAAAACATTATTTCCAAGAAGCTTACTTTACAAGTTTTCAATTTTATTTTTAATAAACTTCTTTTAGTTTATAATTGTATGACATGTTAATAAAGGAAAAGTGTTTTTGAAGTAGAAAGGATATTTTCCTCAAGAATGGAGTTCAATTGTTTTATCAAAATTATATTCCATCTAAGACAATATAGGGTTCTGTTTCTATCCATATTATTACATTGATTTGATTATGTTGTGATGGAATTATTTTTATGAATTCCTTTATCTTATATGAATTGTTTTATGATGTCATGTTGTTTAAGAATCCCATATTTACTACATGGGTTATGCAATGATGTATGATTTATGATTTTGTGGTACACATAAGAATGGTATCATTATGAGATGGGTGGGACCTATATCTCACTCCAATGCATTGGGTAAAGATTTTATATCTCAGGAGATAGACATGGATGGAACGGTAGGTTATACTGGTTCAGTAAAACAGGACTGAAATGAGGAGTGAACTCGGTTCAGAAATGGACTTTGTCCACTAAGATAGTCTTGGCAATGAGTCTTGACCAATAAGAAATGATTCTATATGATTATGTGTGTATGCCACAAAGTTTCATGTTTTAATTTATGATTATTGGGATTTCATTTCACTACTATGATTTATCCCATGTTATGAAATTATGCTCTCTTTTGCAGGATAAGATTTCGAAAATGTTATGTTATTATGAATATGATGTGATTGATATTTCTTTTGTTTACCCTTACTGAGCATTTGGGCTCACCCTTTTATGTTTTCTTTTCCCCAGGATATAAAGAAAGGTTTTAGATAAAAAAGGGAAGATCTTTATGGGAGATGTTGAAGATCTTTCACCATGATTAGAAGATTATATTCCGAGATTCCAAAGACACTAAACTATTACGATCCTTGTGTGTGTGTTTTTGTTATGTACTAAGTATTCCGAAAAAGTAATGTAATTTCCATGTACGTCAGGCTTCGGGTCTCTACAGTTGGTATCAGAGGAAAGGTTTAGTCAACCTTTGGAAACTAGGATGCGAAAACGTTAGTGAGATCCCTAGAGATATTTCTAAGGTATGTCTAGGGATGTCACTAAGGATAAGTATACGAACTACGGTAACGATATTAGAATTTAAACTAAGATGTTAGATATTGTGGGTACGCCCCTTTACTATGTTGTTTTCTCTAGCATGATTTTTTCCTCTCACAAAATTATTTTTGTGTTTTAGTTAATGGAGGGAACCAGAAAGAATTCGGTTAACATTGAATGCAATGGACAAATTGGTGACTATGAGAAACAAAATTGTGTAATGCCTAGAGAGAAAGATATTGTGATTATGACGAATCAGTAATCGCGATACATGATTAACAAGGTGAAATTTAGTGGTATTCCTAATTCATCAAATAAGAGGAAGATAGAATTTTATACATGTTAGCATGTGGAGGAGCATAAAGAAAGGAAGATTGAGATTTCTAAAGAAGGGAAGAAGAACCTCGAGGAATACCTAAAATGGAGGGACATATGTTATCTGTGTGGAGAAAAGGGTCATAGAGTGACAGACTGTTATGGAGTTCAATGTATTATTTGTGGAGAACATGGGAATTACCCACCTCAATGCCCTGACCTAAAAAGTTACTTCTAAATCAAGGAAGGAATTATTCCAAGACAATCATTGAAGAGGATGGATTGAAGTGTTTATGTATTGTTATTCAAGAATAATGTTGTTGAGGTACTTTTATGGCTTAATAGAATTATTTGTATTAGTCTATTGTGGTTTTCAATAATTTTATGGTACCAGTAACCATGGAAAGTGATTGAGATATTTTTAGAAAAAAGATGATATGCACATAATGAAGGGATAAGGAAAAAATGAAATGTTTGACAGTATTCATGAGCTCATGATTGATATAAGGACTAAGTATATATAATTTTGAGGATTTTGGTATGTGGAAAGAGTTATATTTTGACAGAACTCATGTTTTCACTAAGATTCAATGGGTATTCATTTTTCAAGAGATTACATGATTATGGTATTCACATGACTGGAATGTGACGAACAAGATATATGAGGGATAAATGATGGCATTCACGTGATCATTTTCTCTATACTATGAGCTTGGACCGAAGTATTTTAGATAAGCCTAAATATTGGAATGGATTATGTTGGACATAAGTTAGTATTGTTATGGATAAAATATTTTTTGATATTGTTGATGGGATGTTATAATAATGTAGTTTTAGAAAAAGGACAACCTGCAGGATGTGCAACAACCCATCGCGTCAGCCAAGGATGTGGGAATCGAACCCACAACTAAAGTGCGATGGGCCTTTATCGCATACCACTGGCCTACAAAAAGTCCCTGGTTAGTAGAAACTAGTTTTATTTTATTAAGAAGTATGATATATGAAGTATAAGTTCATTTTTGGAATCCTATATGATTAACCTCACCAAAGACGGACTTATGTATATTTGATAACTATTGCTAAACTTTTGTTTGAAACAGATGGAATGACCCATCATTCTATCACATGATCTGTTAACACTTCACGAATAACAAATTCAACTTCATTTATTTAAAAGATGAAGTGGAAATTGTTCAAAGCACAAACAATAGTGAAATTGTACCAAAATCAAGTAAGTATTTATTCTAATTCAATTTTTTCAACTTTAGGGAAATGATATTGAAAACCAAAAATTTTGTCCTAGTGATCTTATATTTGATGAATCAGATGGTACCCTATATCATCACAAATTTATGGCTTTGCGATTGTCGGCTTTCTCATATCCATGTTCTCTACCACTCTCCATCAGAACCTGATGGTTAGATTTTTCTTCCATATCCATATTTTCACCTATGTTCTCCTACATGGAAACCCAATGACGAGTTAATTTGGGTAACTGTTAAACTTCATACTTTAGTTTTTAAAGCCATGTTTTGGTATTCCTTTTTATTATGTGGGTTTCTGTTAAACAAACTTTCGATTAGTAACCCATTTATAACCCCGACGAATTTCGAGGGAGAAATTCATTTTAAGGGGGGTAGAATGTAACGCCCTAAGATTTTATAAAAAATATTAATTTAATTAATGTCTTGTGTTGTATGCTACACCAAGATTACCATGCGCTATACGCAACACCGTATTAGCTTGCAGTATACGCAACACTATTCTTGGATCGTGTTACACACAATTTTGATAATAGTTATTCTACGCAACATTGAGTATATATATATATATATATATATATTCAATGTATAAATTAAATATGGTTGGATTCTGTTATACGAATCAACGAAAGATTCTATGACAACACGCAACCCTGACTTGGCTTTCATTACACGCAATCGCGACCTTCCTCGATAGCTTGTGTTGTACGCAATACCGGGTTTTAATAAAAAACGATATATTATTATAATATTGTCATGAACTAGCCGTTATGAATAGTATTAAATAAATTTTGAATTTTATAACATTATTATTCATCTTACACATTTTCTAGAACATGGTATAAGAACAAAATAAATTTTTCGGGTAAAATAATTATTTTTCAAAAAATGCAGTTTTGCCGCCTTTTGATGGCGCACCCACTGTAAATCTAGTGTTGACATGTTTATATGTTCAATTTGAAAAAATAAAATTCTTCTTTTGAATCAGGATATAAAAATTTACATTAGATAAAGTTTTGATATTTTTCCGGTAACTTTCATATTTTAATGAATAGTAAAAACACGCTATATTTTAATTAAAAACAACTTTTTTCATCATAATATCTTATGTGGTTAAGTTATAATATTGAATGGTTTAAAAGTATAAATAGAATATATTTTTACCATTTAATATAATGTATGTCATTAGCATTGATTTTACCTTGAATTCGTAGGTTAAATCAATTCAATCTTTTGCAATGTTTTAAAGAAAAACCCGTTTTCTTTCGACAACGGGATTAATTTTAATTTAATTTCTGCATATTTTGTGTATTTAATTTGAAAAAATGGATTCCATATTTGGAATCAGTGGGTCTAAATTATGTTAATAAGCTACTTTTTATTTTTGGGCATTGTGAATAGTAACTACGGTAAATTTTATCTACTATAGTTAAAGGTAAATCGGGTAATTAAGGGTAAATATAAGATTATAAAATTACCCTAAAACTTGGAAAAATCATATTGGATGGATAAAAGTAGACCCATATAACCTAAGGGTCGTATTGAATTCATTTTATGGACTTTTTTCCATGAAAATAATTTAATTATTATTAAAACCAAAGAATGCGACCACATGTCACTTTCTTAAATCTTATAAGTATAATAATTTTAATTTAGTGATAAACTTCATGAAACATTGAAAATGAATAGTATCAAGAAATCTAATACAATTATCTACATCATAGGAATTTATTTAGAATTTTTAGGGATTACATAATTATCATTTATTCTGACACAAAGATGATGCAGTAATTGTCTTATTAATGAAATATTGACATAATTGATGTTATAAATGCCCAAATAAATGTAATTTGAGACTTTTTATGACTTACATTAATTTTATAGGTTAATATGACATGTTATTGTTGATATATGTAACTTTTTTAGAACATATCATTCTGTTATAAATTTCATAAAATTCATGTACCAAATAGTGTCAAAATTGACATAAATTAGTTTTTAAAACAAATATTATATTATTAATTGTTATTTAATTCCTAAAAATCTAAGGTTCGGCCAAATGACTTAGATAAGTACAGATATATTAATAATAAACAACTTGGGGTTCGTTTGGATTGTTATAGTAAGTTTATTAACCATATAGTGTAAGAAAACAAAAAGACACGGTAAAAGTTAAATTATTTAACTTAGAGTTAAATCTAATTGATAAGGTTAAAATAATAACCTAAACTTGTCTAAATCCTATTTTATGAGAGTATTTCGACCCATAACCACTTTATATTCGAAATAAGACCATTTTAACCATTATAAACCGAATTTGATCTTAATATTAAATAATATTTTGAGATTTTCCAAAGGAGCCCCTCTCCTCCCTTATAAAAGGGAACCTCGTCCCTCTCTTCCTCACACCAATTTTAGCATTCAGGATCTGCCAACCCCTGAAAAATTCTCTTCTCCACTTCCATAGAAACATCCTAGAGGTTCTGGTCTTCTTCAAAGACCAATTTTAGTTCCCTAAGAGAAGGACTCAAAGAGGCACTTCAAAGAAGAGGTAATGTCCGTTACCGATTCTTTAAAATTTATTTCTTATTCCACTTCTTCTTCTTAGGTTGTTTCATTATGAGGTAATAAAATCAGTATCCCTCATTTAATGATATGTTATTATAAGTATGAAACAAACTTATTTCACCATATATCCATCGTACGGAAAATGAAATCACCGCGCGTGCGTACGTACGGAATACCGTCTCCACGCCATGGTGAAATATATTTTCCACCATCACCTTACTTGGATGGGTATAATGGTGTAAATAATAACTATATATGATTATTTTATAGTGATATTTATTCTGAAATAGTATACATACACTCAAATACAGTCCCACGATCATGATAATGATATCATCGCTCGTGCGTACGTACGGACTACCGTCTCCACGACGCGATAAGATTCATTCTCCATGTTAACCATTCATGATTATAAAGTATATATATTAAGTAATCATGAAATATATGACATAATAATGATACTGTATTTATGTTTATATATATGTATTTCATCTACTTAATTCCATTCAACTCAATAAGGAAACGAAAACAGCGTTCATGTGTACGTACGGCCTACCGTCTCCATGAATGGTGTATTTCTTTCGATTTATCGATCCATTATATATATGTATATTCTGAATATATATTATATATAAATCATGTTTTACATTCTGGATTTAAGTAATCATGATCTACGTAATCATATGAATAATTACAAGTTAAAACACGAACGACAAATGAGACGATTTTACCCAAAACGCTACTTTAACATGAATTTACAAAAGAACGGGTAATATAAAGTCATAAGTGAAACATATATGATATAATAACAATGAATATGATTCTGTAATAAGTCAATTAAATTACTTAAATCATTATACAGTAGGTTCGGACACTTACGAAGCGAATCGGACCTAAGGTAAGGGAAATATCACAATCTCATTTTTATCCGAGATTGTTTATACTTTGGTATTTACTGGGGTGTATTTTATCATCCACATCCAGGTTTCCTCAATATGTAATATTATTTCCATACTCCTACAATTTTTTAAATCCATTTTTACCCTTTGTTGAGTTTATAGTAAAAGATATGAAAGGAATCTTTGGTCATTTTTCGTACGATGTACTTTTTGACTTTTCCGACAAAAGTACGAGAAGAATGTTTTTTTAACTTATACGGCATGAATGGATTTTTAAAACATTATTTCCAAGAAGCTTCCTTTACAAGTTTTCAAGTTTATTTTTAATCAACTTCTTTTAGTTTAGAATTGTATGACATGTTAAGAAAGGAAAAGTGTTTTTCAAGTAGAAAGGATATTTTTCTCAAGAATGGAGTTCAAGTGTTTTATCAAAATTATTTTCCATCTAAGATAATATAGGGTTCTGTTTCTATCCCTATTATTACATTTATTTGATTATGTTGTGATGGAATTATTTTTATGAATTCCTTTATCTTATATGAATTGTTTTATGATGTCATGTTGTTTAAGAATCCCATTTTTACTACATGGGTTATGCAATGATGTATGATTTATGATTTTGTGGCACACATAAGAATGGTATCATTATGAGATGGGTGGGACCTATATCTCCCTCCAATGAATTGGGTAAAGATTTTATATCTCAGGAGATAGACATGGCTGGAACGACAGGTTATACCGGTTCAGTAAAACAGGACTGAAAGGAGGAGTTAACTCAGTTTAGAAATGGACTTTTTCCACTAAGATAGTCTTGGAAATGAGTCTTGACTAATAAGAAATTAATCTCTATGATTATGTGTGTATTCCACAATGTTTCATGTTTTAATTTATGATTATTGTGATTTCATTTCACTACTATGATTTATCCCATGTTATGAAATTATGCTCTCTTTTACAGGTTACGATTTCCAAAATGTTATGTTTTTATGAATATGATGTGATTGATATTTATTTTTTTTACCCTTACTGAGTATTTGAGCACACCCTTTTATGTTTTGTTTTCCCCAGGTTATAAAGAAAGGTTTTAGGTAAAAAAAAGGGAAGATCTTTATTGGAGATGTTGAAGATCTTTCACCACGATTAGAAGATTATATTCCGAGTTTCCAAAGACACTAAACTATTACGATACTTGTGTGTGTGTTTTTGTTATGTACTAAGTATTCCGCAAAAGTAATGTAATGTCCATATACGTCAGGCTTCGGGTATCTACAATACGTGAAACTGATTACATGTTCAAAATGCTACGGATGGACCTAGTTTCATGTCTATAAGTTGATTCTGGGGACTGAGTTTATGTCCTTAACTTAATGAGTGAACCTATATCTACTTATATATGTTCACAATGTTATAAACCAATGTTCATGCCATAAATTCCATGTTTTATTCATATGTTATGATTTCATGTATTATTCTCTTAATTCTCTTATGATATGTGTCTTATAAAATTACAATATTTATTATGATCTCTAATATGCAGGTTATGATCTTCAAATGTTATGCTCATGTTCTATAACCAAATTATTTATGTTATGCTTAAAAATTTCCTTTATTTACCCTTACTAAGGATATGAGCTTACCCTTTTCTTATGTTTCCTTTCTCTTGGTCATGAAGAAAGGTTTTACCTAGATGTAAAAATGGGGTAGATATTTATGCGAGATGTTTCAGATCTTTCACCAAGATATAATATTTTTATACTTGTTTCCAAAGTCACTAAAATATTACGATCCTCAGGCATTTACTTTTTCATTGTACTAAATTTTCATCTAAAATGATGTAATATCCACATATGTTAAGTCTGGGTCTCTATAGTTGGTATCAGTGGAAAGGAATAGTTATCCTTTGGTAACTAGAATGAGGAAGCATTAGAGAGATCCATAGGTATAATTCTGAAGATATATATAGGGATATCTCTAAGGTTAAGTATAATAATGATTTAACATTTAGGAAAATATCCTGGAATATTTGTAAAGGGTAGAGTGGGTGGTTTCCTAGTAATACATCCATGTATAGATACTACAATTGGATGTGGCTCTGGAAAATATGTTCCTTGGGGTAAAAACTTCGATAAGATGTTTCAGGCCTGACTTAGGGTAATCTGGTATATGAAAATGGTCCTTAATACACACTTGGGTTGATACTCTCAGGGGATAGGAATTGGGAATTCACAAACTCTTCATGAACCATTATGAAGTATTTAAATATAAGTAGGATATGAATAACCAAGTATGAATTTAGGGTGACATATATTAAAGAAGGTGATATGATTGAGACATCATATAAGTAATTATTTTCAGACTATGTTGGTTTCATCTATGGTTTGTAATGCTCGCACTATGCTTATAGTTTTAGTAAATGGCACGAACTAAAAGTAACTTGACTAATGATGAATCTGATGGATGATTTTCTAATTAGTAGTCAATAATGATGATCACTAGACTAAAAGATGTTATGATCATTCCAAATCAGTTTTCATGGAACATGATTAACAACATGTACCTTAACCTACTATCAGACTCACTAAAAAAGAGAAAAAAAGATTTCACTAAGAGTTCGAGTAATGTAGACAGAGGATGAAAGAATATTATGATTAATTTACGTCAAAATTGAGGAAAGAATCACCTAATTGAATGTCTTAGAGTAATAAAAAAATGTTTTGACTATGGAAAAGAAGGACACAAATAATGTGACTGCATGGGAAAAATGAAGGATTAGGTTAATAGAATGGAAGGGAATGTTGTCATTCCAAAAGTATTATTAGTTGATGACTTCATTATATGTAGAAATTATAGGAATTATGAAAATTGACGTACTTTGTTGAAGGATCGTGAAGATAATAAGAAAGGTGTTAAAAGTGTTGGTTTTTTTACTCATAATGAAGAGACCACAAACAACATGTGAATGGTATGTTTTTTCTTCCAGTATTGTATAAATTAAGCATAAAAAAATGGTTATATTAATGTCGATGAACCTTAATAATTGAATACTATATTATATTCTAGGATAGAGGTATTACAGAATAAGTTGATGAATCATGAGTAATGGATTAAGAATAATTTTGGTTGAATGAAGTATTTAGAGATTATGTGGTATGAATCATGAAATATATATGTATTAGCAGTCAATTTTTTTCATTAAGGATTTAAGCGGAAATGTTGAATGGTTATGAAGACATAGAAATGTTATTTCAGAAAAAGGTGATTATGGTAATGTAACCATTAATTAATTCATGATGTTGAGATAATGATGTTTGGATAAAGATATAATGGATATGAATAAGTAAATTGGATAGTAATGATTACCCTAAAACTGATTATTGAAAAAGTGTTATATTTAATCAAAGATTAAGTTTAAAAAATATTTGATTTAAGGTATATAACTAGTAATCATTTGAATAAGTCATCATGCGTATTTTCTGAAAGGATTTATGGTCATTAATTTTTTTACCATGTTTCAAGAGAATATATAATGTGTAAGAACCTGGTTTTTCTAATAAAAAGACTTTGAATTTTTTTAATATTATTCCACAGCAGCACCTTCAGACGACGTGCGATTCCAAGCCCTGGTGTGGCCGGAATTAAATTTTCAGTGCATTCACACTTTGAACACCAAATAAATAGGATAACTCATAAACGGTGTTTCAGATCAGAAATCTGAGGGTATGAATGGGTCCGAAATAGGGTGTTTACCCTAGGAATGCCATAAAACATGCCAGCACGGGGCGTTTGGACCCCTCGATCCCTATCAGAACGTGAAATGGATAAATTAAATAATTAATTTCTTAGTTTAATGGTAAACTGATGTATCTATTAAATGGTTGGTCGGATGGGAAATCCGAGGGCATCATTGAGTCCGGAGCGTGTCGTTTACCCTAGGCGGGGTGTAAAAGTTGCAGGCGTGGGCCTACATTGAGAGGTGTCACCCAGGGGCGAAGTGGTCATTTCGAAATGTCCACATAGTGATTTTTATCACTAACATTCATTTTGAATAACTATCGAACGAAATCTCAGAATTGAAATCCGAGACTTCTGTTGAGTTTGAAATGTGGCGTTTTTCCTAGGTGTGAGATAAAATAGGCGGGCAAGAAGGTTTCAGAATCCACACCTGTTGGGAGAGTTTTAGTGTATTTTTTTTATAAATTTACTATGTGTTGAGGGAAGACCCATTTTTCTTCCTCTCTCTCTCTCTCTCTCTCTCTCTCTCCCTCTCAAGCATTCTTCACCATTCTTCACTGGATCGAGGGACGATTTTCACCGAAACCTTGGCGGATCGAAGGTGGAGCGCAACGAAGGCTTCACCAATGATGAAGGGATCCAACGTGGTAGGATCTATTTTGTTTTTGAGCTCTGATTTAATTTTTACTTAGGTTTCACTTTTTGTTTTCCCTCATTTATTCGCAAAAAACATCGATGGCCGCACGAACATGGCAATAGATCTCTATTTGGAACCCTGTTCTTCGTTCCGTTCATCATGGATATCCGTTATAATTTTCGGATGCACTAAATCAAGTCGGGTCAACAATCGGGGGGAAGGTGTTGCGAAGGCATCACCTCGAGGATCCCGAACCCACGTTCGGTGTTGGAATCGGGCCACTGGAGCGGTGGCAGAAGCCGTCGAAAGTCCCCGCTCTGGCAAGGGAGGTGGATGGAGCTCAGGGTGGCGCAACGGGGGTTCGGGCATCAGGTAGCGGTTGCAACCAGGGGTTTGGATGGGATGCTGGTGTCGAGGCGGCCAGGTGGAGGCAGCTGCGGCTGTTGGTGAGTGTAGCAGGAGGCTGGGGCATGGTTTGGTGGCGGAGCACCTGGAGTCCGGGAGCGCGAGGCTCAGGTAGGATGGGCGGCGCTGGGGAAGCCCAGTCGAGCGGGGTAGCTCCAGGTAGCCAGGACGATGGCATCAGGCAGAGCTGGTGGAAAGGCGGCCAGCGGGCCACGACTATGTCGCAGCGGAGCGCTGCAGGCAAGGGGAAACCACAACCGAGTCACGGTCGGAGAAGACCCCCGAGGTCAGCGCCTCGGGGGTGTGGAGGAAACAGGGACCCGCGGTTCATGGGTCCTGTTGGGATATGACATGAAGACCGGACAAAAAGGCAAGTTGGATTGTAAAACCAGACCCTAGGAGCGGGTTTAGTGCTGCTGGGCGGGCCACGGACCGGCGGTCTGGACCGGCCCATTTTGGGCCCCTTGCATTCGGGGTCCGTATCTTCTAAATGGTGCATCCATTTGATGCACCGTCTATGGTTACATGACCATGTTAGAGAGACAACCTTTTAAATTATGTTTCAGGGTTTTTTTTGGTTTCTTCGCCTAAATAAGGGTGACCCGAAACACATTAGTTTAATAATATTAACTTATTATTAATGTTGCGACAGAAGTGGTTCGTGAGCCGGACATCCGTTTAACGTACCGTTAGAGGCACGGTGGCCTTGGAATTGAGACGACCCTTCTAATGTCGGTTCGTAACCTTTACAGTATGGTTTCTTTGCTCGATGGCACGAAACGCTTAATGAGACAAATTAATTAATTAATTAATTATTTTTGCGTCGAACGTAACTCTTTCTTGGGATGTCCAATTGACGCGCCGTCAGTGGCAACATGACCCCAGTCCTCGTGTGGACTTTTTGAGATGATTTCTGAAGTGTTCAGGTTGGAATCAAGTTGCGGGCCCCATTGGGCCTAGTTCACACGTTTTACGGTGGAACACCACTTTTTCACCCGACACCTGTTTGGGGTGTTTGGGTACTCATTTCTGAGTGTTTTTCCAAGGTGATTTCAGCGGTTCAATCCACCCGCATAAATTCAGGCTCAACATGTGAGCCCCACAGGGCCCCATTTGTGTATAACGTGGGGAGTTTCATCTTCTGCATCTGGGGTCCGTTTTAGGCATCGTCAACGGTGTTGTGACCCTGGCATTGAAATGGGGTTGACCAGGGTGGTTCCAGGCGTTGAAGTCGGACATCAGGCTTGGGCCCCACAAGCTGTCTTCTGAGCTGTGTTCAATGTACGACGAATTTTTCTTCAGGCATCCATTTCGGGTGTATGAATAGTCGATTCAACATGATTTTCTGAGAGCATCGTGGTGGCACAGTTCGCCCGACCACTTTCGGGACCGAGTTGTGGGCCCCATGAGATGCCAAATGGGCGTAGAGCAGTGTTGAGTAAATTTTCCATCGGGAACCCTTTTACAATGAGTAAGTAGTCTATATTGCATTTTTTCTGTGAGAATTTCAATGGGGTAATCTGTTCATGCGAGCGGAGCTTCTTACGTGGTCTTATTAAAGGTGGAAATATGAAAGGGCGTTGGTCGGAGGCTTCTTTGGACGTATTCTGAACCAATGCACTGTAGCGATGTTGGTAACACCCGGTGATGTATGTGGCAGTGCTGAGTTATCAGAATTCTTCCAGGTCTACTTTCCAGTAAGGCTGGGCAGTGGGTCTCCTGTCAACCTCTTCTAGGTCTACCCTCTAGCAGAGACTGAGCAGTGGGCTGCCTGTCCACCTCTTAGGGTCTACCCTCCAGCAGAGACTGGGCAGTGGGTCACCTGTCGACCTCTTAGGGTCTACCATCCAGGAGAGACTGGGCAGCGGGTCGCTCGACGAATTCTTTCAGACTCAGTCCTTTCTACTAGGCTAGTCTATGACTTTTCTCTATGACTACTAGAGTGGGACCCTTGGTGGTACGAGTTAGTGATGCGACAACTTTGATTTTGAGCAGACCTCTCAACTCTGTGACAGTGACGAGGTGTGGTTTGAATTTCCCCAGAACTCTCAAGTACAAGGGGTGCTTTCCCCACAAATACGCGTCCTTAATACGTGACCTAAAATCGTGAGGGCGAGTCAGTGCTGTCCAAAGAGGATAGTATCAAGGTGTGGTGATTTGAGCCCCTTGACTTGTAGTACAGGGCAGACGTATGAGATGCTGGGAATCAATGATGTTTACTTATGGGACTGTTGGCGACTCACTATATTGAGTTGAGCTATGAGATGGAGGTCCCCTTACTATCTTGTTTGGGCTTCTTGATTGAGCATATGGATATGTATATACCTTGTTCCAGTACCCACTCCATGGGTTTTGGTTACTCTCCTTCCAGGAGAGGCGAAGACGTGTGGGGTATGCCACGTGCTTTCCGTGTCTAGCTTCTCATGTTTGGATGAGTCTACTCTCCTACTATAGGTAGAGAATACTCGAAAGGAAGTTCATCTTCTCACCGTTTCTAGCACCTTGTGTTAGGAAAAGTCTACCTCCTTCCTCTTGTTGGGTTGAGATGTACTCTTTACTGCACTCTCTATTGTACTCATTTAGTATTCCATGTTAGATCTATTGCTCACTCTTCGGTGCCTCCATTGTTTCTCCCTCAATCTTTTGGGGTATCCTACTGAGTATTTTTATACTCACCCCTTCTTGGGCTTTTCCCGCACTTGGTGTGCCCTTGAAGACGACGAACATGTTGCTCGTGACTTCCACGAATCATAGGAGTTTGGGAGGGTGGACCGTGTACGGTGGTTGTAGTTAGGTTCCAGGTGTGGGACTCTTTTACCTGTTGCCGGGTTGTGGCACTTTTCGGGTTGGGCGCATTTTTTGACATTTTCTTTTCAGTTTACCTTCAACACTTTCTTTGTAATGTTTATAGGTTGATGCACTTTTTGTGGTTGTTTAAAGAAGTTGGTATTTTAATTTATCTTTTTCTCTGCAATATTACATTGAGTGGGCTACATGTGTGTGTACATGTACATAGGAAAAGGCATCCATGAGTTGTTTAGCCTTCGGTGCTTGTCTCCAGCCTCTGGCCTATGGAGGCGGTCTTGGGGTAGTTACAGCTCGAGCCCGGGTCGGGTCGGGTCATGACAAAGTGGTATCAGAGGACGGGTTAATTCCTTTGGACATTTTTCAAACATCCCTAAAAAGTAATTGGTTGGGATCTTGGGAAACGGTGTCAACATGTCTCGAGAGTGGATCTCAGGCCAGGGAGTCCAGTAATGGTGCAACGACCGACGTATCCATTCACCAGGACCCTGATAGTCCTCTTGTCGACTCGGCATGCTGAGACACTTGTTGTAGGGAAAATTGGTTTTTTCATAACATAGTATTGAGTCTTTGACTACATGTTGAGTCAGCTACCCATTGTTGTTATTGTTATATACATATATGCCCATATGACCACGACACTCCTGGATAATATTCAAGATGTCTCCACAAAGACAGCCAGGCAGGATAGCAACTTTGACCCGTGATGACAAAAATGTGAGCTATGAAGCCTCAGTCTGGGAACCATCATGCGAGTCCCTTTCTCCGGATGGGCCGGTAGCAACACCCCCACCAGGTGAGTAGCAGACAGCTTCAACATAGCAGACTGAGCTTGAGCGCAGGTTTAGCGCGCTCTGTGAGTTCTAGCGGAAGAAACCGCTGAGGTTTAGTGGTGAGCCAGACCATCAGGAATCAGAGGTTTGGCTAGAGATAGTGGTTTGCCTCTTCATGCTTGTGCAGACACCAAAAGATCAGAGGGTGTCTTTGGAATCCATCCTTTTTCCATGGAACAGCTGGGCATTAGTGGAGTATGGTGACTCCGTTACTTGATGAGTCGTCGCTTTCGTGTGGTGACTTTCAACTGTTGTTTGGCAATGAGTTTTACCCATCCTGCTTATGCTCCGTTCGGATCCAAGAGATCTTATAGTTTTAGCAGGGAGGGATGATGATGATTGAGTACATGACTAGGTTCGCGGACTGTGCACGTTTTTACCCGAACATGGTCCACGACGACAACTTCCGAGCGCGGAAGTTCGAGAAGGGTCTCTTCAGAGAGATTCATGTTTTCAAGGTACCCTTGTGCATTCCAATTTATGCCAAGGTGCTAGAGAAGATGCTGGTGACAGAGATCTTCCTGTCGCGTTCTATAGTTGGTGGTGGTAGCAGGTACGATGGAGCTGATATGTCTGTCACAGCTAGCGGGCATCGATAGATAGAACCTCGACAAAGGTGGCATTCCGATAACTGGACTCATGGGTGTGGTCATACACTACAGTGGCGCCGGAGGGCCCTAGGGCATCCCGGAGAGCATCGAGGCTATGCTTGCGATGGGCGAGGTCACCTGGCGCGAGACTGCCCGACCGGGCACACTGAGAATATCGAGCAGGAAATGGGTGCACCATCACGACAGAGACAATGCCGTGATCGAAGTAGCACCCAAAGAGGTGGTTCTTTAAGAGGATCCAGAGGATCTGGAAGTGGAGGATGACCTTACGAGGTCTTCCCATCACCACAAAATGGTCCACATCAGGCTCCGGGAGCTGACAGTTGGGACGATGGACAACCACGAGCTTTGGATGTCTATGATCCTACAGAGCATGAGGTGATAAGAGGTATGCTCTATAGCTCTTCTACCTTTTGTAGTGTAATTGTAAGGCTCTGTGTGTGAAATGATTTTCTCCCTGCTCTGTGTTTGAGTTGTTACCAGGGTTGCACGGGGCGTCAGTGTAACCCTGAGTTGGTAAGGTAAAAGGCGTGAGACATTTTTCCTTAGACGATGGTGTCGACTCCTCTTCTCTCCAAGCGTGTAAGAGAGTCTGGGTCGTGGTACATCAACTATGAAACATTGCGTGACCAGATATACTTAGGTGTTTCACTATATGGATATTATGATAACCCTGCTTTTATTACAAACATAAACATGATTTATGAAATAAAACTTCACTTGATATAACAAAGAAGATCGAGAGGATTATTTTATTTGGGGCTTAAGATCATTACATAAAAACTTCAAACATGAAATACAACATCTTTATTGGAAACATCCTTAAATGACCACTACATTCCCTCCTACTTAGCATTGCATGGGATAACCTGAGAACATGCATAAGAAAATGGTGAGATATAAAGCCCAGTAAGAGAATACCAATGGAATAACACGAGGAGTACAATAAATGTTAGAAATTAGGCATATCAATAGAGAAAAAGATAAAAATGAACATAAATTCATGATAAAGAATGATAATCATAACATGGAAATGTGGAAACAACACTTAACATGGAATTAGCATGAGCCAAGACTCATTGCACATGGAGCATGAGTAAATCCTTATTACACATGAAGCACGAGTAAACCATCATTGCACTTGAATTAGCATGAGTCAACACTCATTGTAGATGACGTATCATGATACTATACATCACCCAATGCATTGAAGCACTATAAGGGCACTATAGGATCGAAATATAATATGAGATGCTCAATATACAAGAGGGGGGGGTGAATTGTATACTTTAAAAATTCCTTTGGAACCTTTAAAGTTAGTTATGAATAACTAAAGTTTCCTTAATAAAAGGAAAGAGCTAAGTTTAACAAAGTTAAACTAAGTAAATTCACAACACCTCTAACACCGAACTGAACTTGGAAAGGGATTCCAAAAGTAGGTTCCGGAAATATGATTCCGGAAATTGAAACTTAACAAAAGTTACAATATAAGATTCTACCTTAAAGCGTATAGAATCTAAACTAATCAGAGTAAGTAAGGAAGTATAAGAAAGTTATACTTTCCTTAAGATACAAAATTGCAGCGGAATAAAAACAAGTAGTAAAACTACTAGAAACAAGATAATAGTCTTTTAACCCAAAGAGAAGGGTATCCAACAACCTTGGATAAAGGTCCCTTGATTTATACTTTCAAGCAAGTCTGTCTTACCCACACCAGGGTAAGCCCTCGATACGAAGATCGGTGTCTCTGTCTTGCTATCCCCGCAAGCCCTCAACTTCAAGGTAGTTGGCAACCTCTGTCTTTCTCAGCAAGAAAGCCCTCGATCTTTAAGGTAGTCGGCACCTCTGTCTTCCTATCCCCGGAAGCCCTCGAATGTAATCACCAACATTCGGAGTCGCACGAAGCTTTGAGAGTTAATAAGAGACTCTCTCTCTAGAAATTACTTCAACAGCATGTAGGCACAAAACTCAGTTGTTTTTTCAACAGCACCGAGCTCTTTCAAATGAGCTCCTATTTATAGGTAAGGTCAGCTCCTTCTCTAACGGTCATATTTTCCTTAAAGTTCGGAGGGACCTGTACACGTGTCACTTAGACAATAGTTAGTTTATAACAAAATGGACGACATCGTTTTATAACAAAGTAAGTGTAACAGAATGTACGACATCGTTTTAAACTCTAACAAAAAGGTTCGGAATAGAAACTTCGGAGTGATGGTTCGGAGTGAATAAATTCAGAGTGTATAAAACAATGATAATCAGATTCTGTTTAATAGGTGAATTCGGAATGAGAATTCGGAATAGGAATTCGGAATAGGAATTCGTCATCAGAAATCGTAATGAGAATTCGTCATCAGAATTCGTAATGAGAATTCATCATCAGAATTCGTAATGAGAATTTATCATCAGAATTCATAATGAGAATTCGTCATCAGAATTCGTAATGAGAATTCGCCATCAGAATTCGTAATGAGAATTCGTCAACAGAATTCGTAATGAGAAATTTGGAATGGGATTTCTTCATTAGAATTCGTAATGAGAATTCTTCTTCAGAATTCGTATCCTGAATCTGGAATAGAACTTAGTCAGAATTCATATCCGGAATTCGGAATGAAACTTCCTTATAGTTCTTGTCCAGAATCTGAATACTAAACAGAATGCTTTATATCTAAGTTTTAATGATTCCGAGAAAATGAATCCGAAACTCATACTTAAGAAAAAATATGAATGAAAATATGATAAGGATAATTTTTCTTATAAAAGCGATTTTCCTTAAGAAAGCAATTTTCCTTATAAAAGCAATTTTCCTTATAAAAACAATTTTCCTTATAAAAGCAATTTTCCTTAAGAAAGCATTTTTCCTTAAAGATAAGGTGTTTGTGATTTTCAAAACAAGAAGGAATGGAAAAGTCATAAGGAAAACCTTATTGACTCAACAATCTCCCCCTTTTTGGAAAGCACAAACATCCTTACGAAAAAGATATTCTAAGAAGAAAGAAACACATTAAAGCTTATCTCCCTTGGTTTAAGAATATAGATGAATACGACTAACTCCCCCTTAGGCTTTGAAACACTAAGGATCGTATTCATATTTCCGGAGTGATGTTTCTTTAAGAAAAACTCCCCCTTAAACAAACTCTTATTAGAGTTCTTTCCTTGGGTATTTTCCTTTCTCCCCCTTTGATAAGCACTTTATTAGATTTCCTCTTTTTCTTAAGGATCTTTTCCTTCTCCCCCTTTGTGATTTTCAAAAAGAATTGGAGGGAATGGAAAAATTTAACAAAGTACCTGAAAAATTAGTAATGACAACAAACGAAATAACAAGTACAATTCTCATTATATTTGAAATGTCAGCAACAAAATAATTACAACAAAAAGATCAGATTGGTTTATTTCGGATCTTTCTCCTTCGACATTAGCCCCTTGAGAATCGTCTTGATATTCTTTAAGTCTTTGTGATCTTCCTCTGCTTGCTTTTCTAAGGCAACTATTCTTGCTGACTGAGATTCAATGATATCTTCCTGAGCCTTCAACTTTTCTTCCTGAACTTTCATCTTCTCTTCCTGAGCCTTCATCCTTTCTAGAAAATCAATCCGATGATCCCTTTCAAATTTCCTACTCTGATTAACGGAGTTGAGCTTTCCATTCAGATCTCTCACTTCCTGAATCCGAATGTTCTTTTCCTCTGTCAATTTCTCATCAAATGATGCAGTCATCTCATGAAACTTCTTGTCCTCGGTTTGAAATGCATCCTTAACATTTTCCTGAAACTCATCCAGCAACCTCATCTCTTCCACATTCTTCTTCGACCATCTTGTCATCCTCTTGCAAGATCTTTTATGTGCTTCGTAACCAACGAAGAAAGTTTTGAACTGAGCTTCAATCTCAACACACTTATCCATTACCATGGATACGGAGTCGGTTTTCTGATTCAGCGCATGTTGAAGCATCTGGCATCTAGAGTCAATACTGGAGAAGGTTGGAATGATTCCCACCAACTTCTTCAAGGACTGAACAACAAAATCGTGCCCCAACTAAGATGACTCCGAATCCGAAATCTTGCTAGGAGAATTTTATTCCTCAATAAGCTTCAACTTCCTCTTCGAAGAACTACCAGCTTCCTTCCTCATACTCTTTTCTGAACTCGGGGTATCAGCAAGAATTTGTTTCCCCTTATCTTTTTCCGGAATAGAAACCTGTTCCGGAGATTTCTTCTCGCTATCAGACACTTGAACAACCAAATCTTCCTCATCAGCAACTTCTACATTTTCCTTCTGAGCAGCATCAAGTAAAAGATGTTCTTCTTCTCTCAGACAAGAAACTTCTTCTTCGCCTTTCTCTTCTTCCATAGTCGGAGTAACAAGCTTTGAAGATTGAGCTTCAGATGTTCGGAGTGACAGGTGTTCCGAAGGAGTTCCTTTGTATTCATCTACTTGTTTGAGCACATCTCCTGTCTCACCACTTCCTTCAGCAGCTTCTTCAACTTCTTCCACTTGCTCTACTTCCTCAGTAGCAACAGCCTCTTCCGGAGTAACAAGATTTATTCCTGGAGTCTCAGGTAGAGATTCCAGAGAAAAAGATCTCAGAATTGCTGAAACCATTTCGTTGAATTTTAACAAGGCCTGAGCTACCTCAGCCTCAGACATTTTCTTCTTCAGTTTCTTATCCTTTGCTTGTTTCTCGAGCTCATCAGCAGCCTTCTCTTTCAGAGCCTTAGCCTCCGCAGGATCTAATCCGAACTGCGGATCTCCTTCCTTCCTCTTCTCTTTATCAGCTCTCCACTTTGCTGCAACCTCATCAGTATAGGTTTTCTTCTTCTTAGACTTAGGAGGTGCGGAGTGGACTTCTTTAGACTTGGGTTCCTCAACTTCGACAACCACTTCTTTCAGCTTCCTCTTCCTTACCGGCTTGGATGATTCCGGATCAGCCACTTTCGGAGTCACTTCTACTTGTGGAGGTAGATCAATAAACTTCCCTGACACCTTGTCAAAAGCTATATTCATTCTCTTAAGAGTGGCATCACTAAGAAGCATGATCTTTCACACTCTTGGTTTGGAACTACAAGCTACCTTGAAGGACTCAAGGCACCGAACTATGAGCTTTGACAATATTGCCGGGTACATCACGATCTGAGCTCTCAGATTCCCCTTCTTCAAATTTTCAATGTTAAGAAGAATATGCTTCATCAAGTTGAACTTTCTTAGATTTATCAGGAAATCTAAGATATATTTCTCACTCTTCTTCAGACTATCCTTATCTCCTTTTCTCGGTACAATAAGCCCTTGCACCCATAACTCAAGAATCCAGAAGTTTGTAGATAGGCTTGCTATTTTCGGAGCCTTGTCATCATCCAATCCGAGAATTTCTAATGCCTTTTCCTTGTTGAAACTACCCAAAGAGTCTGGCAATACATGTGAAATAAACTCAGCTTCCCCTTCATAACTTAGCCCTACCAAGCTTGCAGCCTTGGTGTAAGAAAGCTTATATGTCTTTCCATACGATTTGAAAGAAAATTTTTCTCTATTATCTTCCTCGAAGAAAGCAACTGACTCATAAAACTCGACAAGCAAGTCAGAGTACACTTCATCTTGGTTGCCGGTTTTTGATACCACAACACCTTCCCAGCCATTCAGCTTGATATTCTTTGAAATAATAGAATCGTAGTTGCTGAAGAAATTCGGATGAACTAACCTCTCTCTGTAGACTAACCACTGAGAAATAGGCTTGGTTGAAGACATTTCTTGAGAAGCTAACTCTGCAGACATTCGGATTAGAAGTCCTCTGAGATATTCGGAACAGAGAAGACTGAAGTTCGGAACTGAGAAAATTGTGGTTCGGAACGGCCTTAAATCGGAGAGTCAGAGCTTCAGCACGCAAAAGCTTGAAATCGATGTGGGACGAGAAAATAGGGTCCCCTTTATATAGGCAATGGGATGACGGTTCAACTTCCTCAGTTGATCTAACGGTTTAGAACGATCTGAGATCAGATCTAACGGTTGAAAGCTTGAATCCGATCTTTTTGAGGTTTTATTAAAGTAAAGAATTAAGAAATCCAAAAACCGAAAACAAACTATAAGAAATTGCTAGCAAGTAAAATATGATTACGAAAACTTCAGTAAGGAAAACATACCTTTCGGATTAGCTTAGGAAAGTTATTCGTAATGGGTAATATAAAGACGACTACGAAAAACTCAATACGAAAAAGTAAATACGAAAAGTCAATACGAAAGACTCAATACGAAAAACTTAATACGAAAAACTTAATACGAAAAAATCAATATGAAAAAATCAATACGAAAAAGTCAATACGAAAAAGTCAATATGAAAAACAAAACTTGGTACGAAAAGTTGGTTATGAAAGTCCCAGTACGAAAGTTGTCCATTCCGGAAATTTTCAATACAAATACTTTCATTCCAGAAATATTCTGTACGAAAATATCCATTCTGGAAAAGTTTCATTCCGGAAATCTTCGTTCCGAAAAGTTTTAAATTTTTTTTTTGAAAAACTTTGTTAAACAAATAATCAAATGTACTCCCCCTATGAAAAGGAGTTTATTAATGTAAGGAGATTTTTTAAACAGAAAGTTAATTGAGGAAGATTACCTTACGGTTATCATTCCTAACTTCTGTTTAATATATTCAAATCTATCAGAAGGCAAGGATTTTGTGAAAATGTCAGCAATTTGATCTTGCGTTCCGATAAACTGAAGAATAATATCTCCTTTAAGTGTGTGATCCCTAAGAAAGTGATGCCTAATATCTATGTGTTTTGCACGAGAGTGATGTGCATGGTTCTTACTTAGGGCAATGGCACTTGTGTTATCACACAAAATTTGAGTTTTAGTAAAACTCAAGCCATAGTCTGTGAGTGTGTGTTGCATCCACAACACTTGTGCACAACAACTTCCAGCTGCTACATATTCAGCTTCAGTAGTGGAGAGTGCAACAGAATGTTTCTTCTTGCATGACCAAGAAACTAATGAATCTCCTAAGAAATGACAAGTTCCGGATGTACTTTTCCTATCCATTCTACATCCACCAAAGTCAGCATCAGAAAAGCTTTTTAGAATAAAATCATTTCCAGAAGTATAAAATAATCCTAGATCCATGGTTTCCTTAAGGTAGCGAAAAATTCTTTTTACTGCCTTTAAGTGAGATTCCTTAGGATTGGATTGGTATCTTGCACATAAGCATACTGAAAACATTAAGTCTGGTCGACTAGCTGTTAAGTAAAGTAGACTTCCAATCATACCTCTAAAAGATGTTTGATCTACTGGTTTTCCAGCTTCATCAAGGTCTAAAGAGTTTGAGGTACCAATAGGAGTACTTATACTCTTAGTGTTGTAATAACCATACTTTTTAAGAAGATCTTTAATATACTTATGTTGAGATATGTAGGTTCCTTCTGGTTTTTGAGAAATTTGAAAACCAAGGAAAAATGTTAACTCACCCATCATACTCATTTCAAACTCAGATTTCATTAGACTAGCAAAAGAGTCAGTCAAAGATTGCTGAGTTGAACCAAATATAATGTCATCAACATAAATTTGAACAATCAAAACATTTTTCTTATCTTTCTTTATAAAAAGGGTTGGATCTGCATTTCCCTTAACATAGTTATTTTGAAGCAAAAATCCAGTAAGTCTATCATACCATGCTCGTGGGGCTTGTTTAAGGCCATACAAAGCTTTGGTAAGTCTAAAAACATGATCTGGATGTTTTGTATCTTCAAAGCCAGGAGGTTGTTCAACGAAAACTTCCTCTTGAACATAACCGTTAAGAAAAGCACATTTCACATCCATTTGGAAAAGTTTGAAATTAAAGAATGCTGCAAAGGCAAGTAGAATGCGGATAGATTCAAGTCTAGCTACTGGAGCATAGGTTTCTTCATAGTCTATTCCTTCTTGCTGATTATAGCCTTTAGCAACAAGTCTAGCTTTATTTCTAACAATGACTCCATTTTCATCACATTTATTCCTGAAAACCCATTTTACTCCAATAACAGAAGTTTCCTTAGGTCTTTCAACCAAGGTCCAGACTTTATTCCTTTCGAATTCATTTAGTTCATCTTGCATTGCTTTGATCCAATCATCATCACCTAAAGCTTCATCAGTGCTTTTAGGTTCTAATTGGGAAAGAAATGCTAGATGTTCTACTTCATTTCTTAAGGAACTTCTAGTCCTTACAAGTTGATTTACATCACCAATGATACTATCACTGGGATGATTCTTAAGAAACACCTGATTTGGGTTTTGTAAAACCTGTTCATCAACATAGGGTAGAAAGTCTTCTGGGGTAAATGTTTCAGAAGTATCTTCTAGAACAATTTCCTTATCAGAAGGTTCTTCTATCAAAGGTTGACAATCAGTTTTTGAAAACACGTCCGAAGATGTAGGTTGGGAGGTTTTAAAAACAAAAGGATCTGACTCATCAAATTTCACATGTACTGTTTCCTCAACAGTACAAGTATTTTTATTAAAAACTCTATATGCCTTAGAAGTTGTGGAATAACCTAAGAAAATCCCTTCATCTGATTTTGGTGCGAATTTATGTAAGTTATCTTTAGTATTCAAAATGAATACTTTGCAACCAAAAACCTTGAAGTAGGAAAGTCTTGGTTTTCTACCATTCCATAACTCATAAGGAGTTTTATTAAGAAAAGGTCTAATCAAAACTCGATTTATAGTATAACAAGCAGTACTTACAGCTTCAGCCCAGAAATGTCTAGAAATAGAATATTCACTCAACATGGTTCTAGTTATCTCTTGAAGAATTCTATTTCTTCTTTCAACTACACCATTCTGTTGAGGAGTTCTAGGTGCTGAAAAATTGTGAGTAATACCTTTCTTACTACAAAAAGTTTCAAAATCAGAATTTTGAAATTTTCCTCCATGATCACTATGAATAGTTTTCAATGGAAGGTTTTTCTCATTTTTAACTTGAGCTCTAAAACTTTTGAAATAAGAAAAAGATTCAGATTTCCTTGCTAGAAAATAGACCCAAGTAAATCTAGTGTAATTATCAACTAGAACGAACACATAGTATTTGCCTCCAATGCTTCCGGTTTGTGTTGGACCGAAAAGATCCATATGAACCAACTGTAATGCATCAGTTGTTGAGACTTCACCGATTGACTTAAAACTAGATTTATGTTGCTTACCATATTGACAAGGATCACAAACTTTAGAAGAATCAAATCTAAGCTCCGGTAGATCCTTAACAAGTTTCTTCTTAGAGAGTTTACATAGGTTCCTAAGATTACAGTGTCCTAATCTTCTATGCCATAACCAAGAATGATCTTCCATTGAACTTAGGCAAGGTAAATCTTGGCTTCTTAGGTATTCTAAGTTTAAGGTGTAAACATTCTCTTGCCTATTGGCTGAGAGAATAAATTCTTTCTTGGAATTGTGAACTAAGCATTTATCATTCCTAAAATTCACAAGGTAACCTTCATCACATAACTGACTTATGCTAATGAGGTTGTGCTTAAGACCTTTGACAAAAAGAACATTTGAAATCAAAGTTTTACCCAAAAGAACTATATTACCAATACCAACAATCTCTCCCTTAGCATTGTCTCCGAAAGTTACCTTTCCTCCTTTCGTTTTGATAATCTTTTCAAAAAAGCTTTTGTTACCAGTCATGTGCCGGGAACATCCACTATCCATGTACCAAATATTGTTGCTGGAACTTTCTTTATTTTCCTGAAATTAAGAACAAAGTTAGACTTTCGGAATCCAAACTTGTTTGGATCCGAGATTTCCAGACAATAAAATTTTAGGTATCCACATTTTCTTAGAAAAGAAGGCTTTATGAAAACCTAAGGATTGAGTTTTGTTTAAGGAACAATTTTTTGCCCAGTGACCACCACATTGACATTTAGTACAAAATGGGGCACTTTGAGGAACAAAATAATTGTTACTAAAAACTGGTTTTTCATGGGTATAACCAAATCCGGATTTATTTCTTAAAGGTCGTATTTGAGAATACATCTTATCAAAATTTTCCTTACCATGGGTAAAGTTTGATAAACACTTCTTTAAGGAAAAAATTTCGGACTTGAGTTTTACAACCAAGTTTTTATCCTCAAAATCATTAGTTTTAGAACTAGAGTTAGGCTCGAAAACATTTTTATTAGAAATTACTTTTTCTAACTCTTTAGAAAGTTTATTCTTCTCAGAACTTACTTCCTCAAGATTTTTTGAAATACTTTCAAAATCAGCATTTTTCTTATCAATATCTTTAGAAAGATCTAATATCTCTTTAGTAAGAATAGAATTCCTAGAGTTTGCCTTATCAAGTTTCTTGTTGAGTTTGGAATTCTCAATCTCAAGAAGTTCAGTAAATCTAGAGACTTCTTCATAAGTAGGTAAAGTATTTTCCTCATCAGAAGATGATTCTTCATCAGAAGAGTTATAATACTTACTATCATTAGGATTTAAGGAAACATTGGTCAAAGATTCAGCATTTCGTACCTTAGCCATAAGACAATGATTTTCAATAGGTAATCTGGCTATAAGACCAAGATTCTTCTGTCCTGAAGATTCATATTCAGAAGATTCATCTGAAGAGTCACCACCACTGGCACTCCAGGTGTCATTAGCTTTCAGAACTTTCTTAGCTTTGGCTTTGTAATACTTCTTCCTGTTCCTGTCTGAATGTCTTTCCTTCCTTTCTTTCTTTTTGAGCATAGGGCAATCTGGTCTAATATGTCCAGCTCTTTTGCATTCATAACAAGTAACTTCTCCATATTTCTTATCTTTCCTGTCCTTCTTCTTATACTTGGATTGAAAGTTTCTCTGTCCATCTATCTTGTTCATTCTTCGAGCAAGATTGGCTAATTCATTTTCTGAAACCTCACTCTCACTAGATTCGGATTGGAAAATAACTTTCTTAGACTTGGATCTGGTTACTCTCTCAGGAGTCTTAGCTTTCATCTGATTTGAAGTTGTAGTAAAAGCAACAGTACCATTTCCATTCTTCTTCTTGATGTTGTCAGCATCTCTCTTCATTCTAGTTTCATGTTGTAGAAGAGTTCCAAATAATTCATCAAGAGTAATTTGAGTAACCTTCCTGTTCTCATCTATAGCTGTTCTCTTGGATTGCCACTCATTGGGCATAATATCAATAATCTTGTCCACAAGAGCTTCACCATCTAATCCTTTTTCTCCCATAGATTGTAGACTGTTGACGATAGTCATAAATCTTTGTTGAACTTTACAGATAGGTTCTCCATAAGGAAAATTGAAGCCATGATATTCAGCTCTATGCATAGCTCTTCTAGTCTCAATCACCTTAGAAGTCCCAAAGTGTGTAACCTCTAACTTCTTCCATATACAGTTAGCTGCTTCACAAGAAGAAATTTGGCTATATATATTTCTAGTCATTGAACATAATAAAGTATTGCGTACCTTATAGTTGAGTTGATATTCTTGCTTTTCCTGGTTAGTAAAGGTTCTGACTTCCTTGTCAGGAATTTTATAATCACCAGTAAGCATCACAAAGTTGTCTACTACAGTATTGATAACAAAAGTCTTCATACGATCTCTCCAGTATTCATAATCATTACCATCAAAGATAGGTGGCCTTGTAGGATTCAGATTGTCAATTGATCCAACATTAATTCCTGCCATACTAAAAAAACTTTGCACACAAACTTGTTAGTAGCTTAGAATCGAAATAACAAGGTTCGGAATGGGAAAAGTTCGGAATGGATAATCCGGAATGACAAAGTTCGGAATAGAAAAGTGAGCAAGAAAAACTTGTATGTGAGTACAAGTATTTCAGTAACCTTGGCTCTGATACCAAATGTAAGAATGGTATAGAGTAAGAGGTTTCCAACCTCTGATACCAATTGTAGGATCGAAATATAATATGAGATGCTCAATATAAAAGAGGGGGGGTGAATTGTATACTTTAAAAATTCCTTTGGAACCTTTAAAGTTAGTTATGAATAACTAGAGTTTCCTTAAGAAAAGGAAAGAGCTATGTTTAACAAAGTTAAACTAAGTAAATTCACAACACCTCTAACACCGAACTGAACTTGGAAAGGGATTCCAAAAGTAGGTTCCGGAAATATGATTCCGGAAATTGAAACTTAACAAAAGTTACAATATAAGATTCTACCTTAAAGCGTATAGAATCTAAACTAATCAGAGTAAGTAAGGAAGTATAAGAAAGTTATACTTTCCTTAAGATACAAAATTGAAGCGGAATAAAAACAAGTAGTAAAACTACTAGAAACAAGATAATAGTCTTTTAACCCAAAGAGAAGGGTATCCAACAACCTTGGATAAAGGTCCCTTGATTTATACTTTCAAGCAAGTCTGTCTTACCCACACCAGGGTAAGCCCTTGATACGAAGATCGGTGTCTCTGTCTTGCTATCCCCGCAAGCCCTCAACTTCAAGGTAGTTGGCAACCTCTGTCTTTCTCAGCAAGAAAGCCCTCGATCTTTAAGGTAGTCGGCACCTCTGTCTTTCTCAGCAAGAAAGACCTCGATCTTTAAGGTAGTCGGCACCTCTGTCTTCCTATCCCCGGAAGCCCTCGAATGTAATCACCAACATTCGGAGTCGCACAAAGCTTTGAGAGTTAATAAGAGACTCTCTCTCTAGAAATTACTTCAACAGCATGTAGGCACAAAACTCAGTTGTTTTTTCAACAGCACCGAGCTCTTTCAAATGAGCTCCTATTTATAGGTAAGGTCGGCTCCTTCTCCAACGGTCATATTTTCCTTAAAGTTCGGAGGGACCTGTACACGTGTCACTTAGACAACAGTTAGTTTATAACAAAATGGACGTCATCGTTTTATAACAAAGTAAGTGTAACAGAATGTACGACATCGTTTTAAACTCTAACAAAAAGGTTCGGAATAGAAACTTCGGAGTGATGGTTCGGAGTGAATAAATTCAGAGTGTATAAAACAATGATAATCAGATTCTGTTTAATAGGTGATTTCGGAATGAGAATTCGGAATAGGAATTCAGAATAGGAATTCGTCATCAGAAATCGTAATGAGAATTCGTCATCAGAATTCGTAATGAGAATTCATCATCAGAATTCGTAATGAGAATTTATCATCAGAATTCGTAATGAGAATTCGTCATCAGAATTCGTAATGAGAATTCGTCATCAGAATTCGTAATGAGAATTCGTCAACAGAATTTGTAATGAGAAATTCGGAATGGGATTTCTTCATTAGAATTCGTAATGAGAATTCTTCTTCAGAATTCGTATCCTGAATCTGGAATAGAACTTAGTCAGAATTCATATCCGGAATTCGGAATGAAACTTCCTTATAGTTCTTGTCCAGAATCTGAATACTAAACAGAATGCTTTATATCTAAGTTTTAATGATTCCGAGAAAATGAATCCGAAACTCATACTTAAGAAAAAATATTAATGAAAATATGATAAGGATAATTTTTCTTATAAAAGCGATTTTCCTTAAGAAAGAAATTTTCCTTATAAAAGCAATTTTCCTTATAAAAGAATTTTTCCTTATAAAAGCAATTTTCCTTAAGAAAGAATTTTTCCTTAAAGATAAGGTGTTTGTGATTTTCAAAACAAGAAGGAATGGAAAAGTCATAAGGAAAACCTTATTGACTCAACAGGCACACCCTTCTTAAACATTTCACTTCATGCATAAGTTTTCCACATGGATCATAAAACATGGATTCATTAAAGACAATCATTTATTCCACAATAAAGGAATGTGTAATTCATATATGAAACATTATAATAAATAAGTAAATGTGAATAAAGGTGAATACCCTTGATGGAGAAACGAGCATGGTATTCACTACACAATGACATTGGCTTAGAAAAGAGGTGCGATTTCGACAGCGTAACAGGGTGACATAAGAATTCAGAAAAAGGTTGATGAGAGAGAAAGGGGTTCCTCTTCATATTTACATGTAATGGGAAGTAAGGAGGTCATATAGATACATGTCTTAACAATTTTAATGGAATTTAGATTCATGATACAAAAGTATTGCTTGAATGTAAATGAGGAGAGAGAAGTTCCTTTCAGAATTTCGGCATAGTAACGGGTGTACATGGGAGGAATTTAATGAGAGAGAAAGGGTTCTCCCATCATTCAAACATAAATAGGGAAGTACGAGGGAGGTTCAAAACCATACCCCAACATTTATAATTGAAATTAAACGGGCAAAAAAACTTAAAGAAAATTGGACAAAAATGAGAAAGGAAGAAAAAACCCTTACTTGGAAGTGTGCTTCCAAAGGCTATAGAAAGGCTTGTGAGAGGCTTCTTGGGAGCTTGGGGAGACTTGGGAGGATTATATAGAGAGTAGGGAGGATTTTTTATGAACTATAAAGGCTTTTAGTGAGGAGGAAGTGGGAGTTTGGGTGGGTTTATATAGGAAAGGTGAGGGAATTCTTTATTATTTCGGTTTGGGTCCCCTTACATTAAATTAATCCAAAGCACAAACCAACCCAAAGTATTTTACCATGGTTTTTAGAAAAGGGAAGAGAAAAATAATCTCTTATAAGGGCAAAGTCCGAAATTCTTAAAATAATAGGGTTACTTATGTGGAGGTGAGTCACACTCCCATGAAAATTAATTTAAAATGACAAGGTGTTTAATAAGTCTTGAGGGGTCCATTAATGCTTTGAAAAGTAAGTAAAACAAACCCAAAAACACATTATTTTAATGGTAAAACATATATTGGCCGAAAATAAAGATTATAGTATTTTATTACATCACTATTGGGTCATTATGATTTCATAAAACACATTATATATTTAAACGGTATTTAGTTTTTACCCAAAAATTTGACCGTCTCAGAAAATTAGGAAAAATTCACTGTTGGATAATTTCGACGTCCTGATTCCATAAATAACATTTATTTTATCTAAATAATTTTCTAAATATGTTAATTTTTACTTTTAAAATAAAAACCGATATTTATCTAAAATTCACGGGTTTTGACAGAAATGGATTTCAAAATTTAATAAAAATTATAATTGCATTCATAAAATTATAAGACCAAAAATTAATTTAATAATAATAATAATATTTTATTAAAATAATATTTAATTAAAAAATCCCTTAATTTAATAAAATATAATTCTTAATTAAATAATAACTAAAAACACTATTTGTACTTTAAAAACTATTTACAATGTATCAAAAAAACAAGGAGGTATATTCATTATTATATAAAAAAATAATATACATGAACATAGTACAAGAGATTTGTAACATAACCCCTTAAAACAGACGCATAATACCTAAGGGTAAGGTGTGCGATGGTGACAGACTCTTGGGGTGGCTCGGATAACATCGCTCGAGTCGTAATCTCTAACAACTTCCACTTTTCCTGTAGACGGTCCCGCGCGAGCTTGACATGGTGGAGCTCAGCGTGGGTTTGGTCAAGAGTGAATCCCAAGGATGACACCTCTTTTCTGAGCTCCGACAAATGGGCTTCGTATGGAGCAATTCTACTGGATGAGGCTTCCACTTCTTTTTTTTGAGTAAATTGTATTTGTTAAAGCCCAATATTTATACTAATCATGTGATCACTGTTCAAAGAATATATTAGCAATGGTTAAAATTCTTAACATAAAACCAAAGAATATGAAATTTTATATAAACATAAAGAGAAATTTAATTAGATCAAGAAAGATTTCTATTAATGAAACTTTGTGTTGTTCCAATATTCCCCCCTTATGAAATTTCTCCCTCAAAATTTTAATTTTCCCACACTGAAACAGATGCGGGTAACTCAGCTTCATCATTTCCTTCGATTCCCAAGTCGCTTCATCAAAATTATGGTTTCTCCACAACACCTTGATGAGGGGAATTGTCTTATTTCATAGGACGTTTTCTCTACGATCTAAGATCTTCACTGGTTGTTCTTCATAAGAAAGATCATCCTCCAACTGTACCACCTCATAAGAGAGTACATGTGAAGGGTCCGGTATGTACTTCCTTAAGAGGGATATATGAAAGAAATCATGAACTTTGGACATGGTAGGTGGAGGTGCTAGTCGATAGGCCACATCCCTAACACGATCAAGAATCTCGAAGGGGCCGATGTACCTTGGACTTAACTTCCCTTTCTTTCCAAACCTCATGACCTTATTCCATGGAGATATGCGTAGAAAAACCATGTCTCCAACTTTAAACTCAAGGTCTCATTGACGGTTATCTTCATAACTCTTATGTCGACTCTAGGATGCCTTGATATGCTGCTGAATGGTTTTCATCTTCTCCACCATTTCTTCATCCATTTCTGGTCCAAGCAGCTTACGTTCACCAACCTCATCCCAACATGCTGGTGTTCTGCACCATTTCCCATACAGGGCTTCATATGGTGCCATTTGGATTCTTGAGTGGAAACTGTTATTATAAGAAAACTCAACCAGAGGAATATGTTAATACCATCCTCCTTTAACGTCCATTGAGCATGCTCTCAACATGTCCTCAAGTGTTTGGATAGTCCGCTCGGATTGTCCATCAGTTTGAGGATGATAGGCCGCAATGAAGTTCAGTTCAGTATTCAGAGCATGTTGAAGACTCTTCTAAAACATAGAGGTGAATCTTGGATCTCGGTCAGACACAAGAGATAGTGTTACTCCATGCAACCTTACCACTTCCCTAATATATATCTGTGCCAGTTGATCCAAAAATAAATCCTCCCGAATATTAATAAAGTGTGCAGTCTTTGTAAGATGATCCACAACAACCCATATTGAATTGTTGCCTTTGGATGTCCTTGGAATTCTGGTGACAAAGTCCATGGTGATGTTCTCCCATTTCCATTCTGGTATAGGCAATGATTGCATCATCACCTTAGACTTATGCCTCTCTGCCTTCACTTGCTGACACACCAGGTACTTTTATGTATATTCAGCGATCTCCTTCTTCATATTATCCCACCAAAAGTTTTCTCGGAGATCTCGATACATCGTTGTGCTCCCTGGGTGAATAAATAAATTTGAACTATGTGCGGCATCCAAAAGTTCCTTCTTCAGCTTCGGACTTGATGGAACACATAGTATTTTCCCAAACTTCACAATTCCTTCTTCATTAACAATAAACTCCAAGGATTTCCCTTTTTTGATAGCTTTGACTTTTTCTTGAATTCCCACATCATCCTTTTGAGCATCCTTTAACCTTTCCAAAAGAGACGGTTGAGCAATCATTTGTGAAAGGATTGATGATGTTCCCTTCTTTATGATTCCCATGACCATCTTCATCAAGTCTAAGAATATTGGATCCTTCTCAATTCTCAGCATTGATTGAATCGCTGGGTCCTTTCAACTTATGGCATCTGCCACCTTGTTCACTTTCCCCGGGTGGTAGTGTATTGAACAGTCATAATCCTTGATGAGCTCAATCCATCTTCTTTGGAACATATTTAGCTCTTTCTTTGTGAATATATATTTAAGACTATTTTGGTCAGTATATATCTCACATTTCTCCCCATAGAGATAATGCCGCCAGATTTTCAAGGCAATGATCACCACTGCCAACTCCAGATCATGCATTGGATAGTTTCGCTCATGGATTTTCAACTGCCTTAAGGCATAGGATATCACTTTATCATTCTGCATCAGCACACAACCTAATCCCTTCTTCGAAGCATCACTAAATACCACAAAAAGTTCCCCACTTGTTGGTAATGTGATCACGGGCGCAGTGATAAGCCTCCTTTTCAACTCCTTGAATATTTCTTCACATTCATTACTCAAAAGAAACGTTACTCCCTTCTGAGTTAGCTTGGTAAGAGGGTTGGAAAATCGTGATAAATTCTTCAAAAATCGTCGATAATATCCATCTAACCCCAAGAATCTACGGATATCTGTTACCGATGTTGGCCTTGTCCATCCCTCAATTGCAACTGTTTTGGAGGGATCCACAGATATCCCATTACTTGTGATGATATGGACCAAGAATGAGACATCCTTCAACCATAACTCACACTTTCTGTACTTTGCATAGAGATTCTCCTTGTGAAAAGTCTCTAGTATAGTTCTTAAATGCTTCTCATGATCCTCCTTGGTTTTGGAGTATATTAGAATATCATCAATAAAGACTACAACAAATTTGTCAAGGTAATCTATAATGACTCTATTCATTATGTCCATGAAGATTTCTGGAGCATTAGTGAGTCCTCAAGGCATTACTATGAATTCATAGTGCCCGTATCTTGTGCGAAAAGAAGTCTTGGGGATATCTTACTTCTTCAACCTTACTTGATAATATCCTGACCGCAAGCCCACCTTGGAGAAGTATTGTGCTCCACGCAGCTGATCGAAAAATTCATCAATTCATGGGAGAGGATACTTGTTCTTTATCGTGATTTTTTTATGTTCACGATAATTGATAAAAAGCCGCATTGACCCGTCATTCTTCTTGATGAAGAGGACCGGTGCACCACATGGTGAAGCACTTGGGCGTATAAACCCTTTATCCAGATTCTCCTATAGTTGTTTCTTCAGCTCTTCAAGCTCTACAACATCCATTCTATATGGAGTCTTGGATATTGGTAATGCCCCAGGTATAAGTTCAATTGATAATTCAACATCTCTTCGAGGAGGAAGACCATGCATTTCCTCAGGAAACACTTCAGTTAATTCCCTCACAATAGGCATTTCTTCAAGGATGGTTTCTTCCTTGGACTCAATCATCTGATCCAGATACTCATTTTCATAGGGTAGTAATATACATGCTTGATATGATGGAGCTAAAGAAGATTCATCTTCCTACTTACAATTGTAAAGAATTGGGTGTCGATTCTCCATATGGAGTGTGATTTCCCTCTCCCGAAAATTTATGTAGGCTCTATATAAGGAAATCCAATCCATGCCAAAAATTGCATCAAATTACACCAGAGGGAGCATGAAGAGGTTCGTCGGGAAATTCAATCCACAGATTATAATAGGGGAGGACTTATATTCCTGGGATGCAATTATTGCCCCATTTTCCGTACTCACCGACATCTTCACTTCCATGATTTGTTGTGGTGTTGGGATTGTTCTACTAAACTTTTGAGATATAAAAGAATTCGTAGAACCTAAATCAAAAAGTATGTTCTCTATTCTTGAATGAATAACTAGAGTACCTATCACCACTTCGTTGTCGGGGTTCACTTCGACATAAGTGATGGCAAAAGCTCTTCCTTGATGCCTTGGAGGTTGTTGGTTGCCTCAAAAAACCCTTGGATTAGGGCACTGATTTAGAAGATTCCCTGGTTCATTGCATTTTTAGAAATAAACAACGAGTTGAGGTTCGAACGAAGCGTTCCTCTCCTTTGCCGAAACTACGGGTCTTTCTTGCTGACAGTTAACAACTAGGTGCCCTTCTCTTCCGCACCTAAAGAATTTCCTCATCCCCTTGATGCAATTTCCAAGGTGCTTCTTTCCACACTTTTGGAAAGTGGGGTGCCAGATCTTCATAGCACCGTTGGATTTATCCATCAGACCACCAGCATTGAAGTCCAAATTACGCTTCTTATCCCCATGATACCCCTGTTATTCTCTGGTCTCTATTTCGACCTTGAGGGCACATTGGACAATTTCCTCATAGCTGTCCAAGTCACGAATTGATATTGCTTTCCGTATGATAGGATTCAACCCACCAAAGAAGTGGTCAACTTTGCATTCTGGGGTAACAAAAATGTCGGAAGCGTATCGTTCAAGCCTTGTGAAGTTTTCCTTGTAACCTCCAATAGATTCTTTGTCTTTTTTTGAGGGAAAGGAAGTCCCTTTCCATCTTAAGCTGGAGGGTGTGCTGAAAATAGTTATCGAAAAAGATCTTCCGGAAATCCTTCCATTCCAACGCCTCGATCTCCTCCTCAGGCTTCGTATTTTTGATCAACATCCACCATTGATCAGCTTCACCCTCCTTATGATAAGCTTCCTGGAGGACCTTCTCTTGTTCAGAACATTGAAGGATGGAGAAGATCTTTTCAATGGAGTTGATCCATTTTTCAGCGATCGTGGGATCAGATGATCCACTAAAAGTAGGATTCCTTTGTCTCATGAAGATCTTGATAGAGACTTGTTCTTTCTTAGGGGGTGGGGGGGTTGAACATTCCTCTTGACCCATGTTTCTATTCAAATCTTGAGTTAGCTGAGAGAGAAGCGTGACAAAGTTCGCGATTCCCACTCCCATTGGATTGGAAATCTCATTAGTACAATCATCACACCGATCTTCACAACGGTTGTTATCCCGAGTCCTCTTATTACCAGCCATTGGATGGAATAAAAGTATAGTTATGGGTAACACATAAAGGGTAATCCAAAGAAAAAATTTGATGAATTATAAATAATCTTTTATTTTCTTAACTCATGATTCTATAGGCTTCAATATAGGTTTTTCATGATCTACTTTCTAACATATATTCTTAGGGGCACTTTTTTTAATTCCCTTAATAAGGGTTTATACTATGCTTTTGAATTTATCAAAACATATCCCCAGGGAGTGTCATAACTAAGAGTGCAGCAAGGCCCATTGTTGTGAACCAGTTCGAGTTCGATTGTTGTTCAAAGCGGTGTTTTCGGGATCTACCCCTAGGATACATCTGTGCCAGAGCCGCCTCTACCTACTCGTATCCAGACCGGGATGTATTTGTTTGATAAAAAACTTACTCAATACTCACCAAAACATAAGGATTTTTTTATTATACTTAGTCTTGTCTCTAAGGCATTACTAGGGTTTTCTAATCCTAATCCCAAAAATAACTAAACCTATCATCTGATACCAACTATGACAACACTGCTTTTATTACAAAATTAAACATGATTTATTACATAAAACTTCACTTGATACAACAAAGAAGATCAATAGGATTAGTGTCTTTGGGGATTAGGATCATTACATAAAAACCTAAAATAGAAAATAAAACATCTTTATTGAAAACTTCCTTTACATGACCACTACATTCCCTCGTACTTAGAATTGCTTGGGATTACCTGAGGACATACTTAAGAAAAGGGTGAGCTATAAAGCCCAGTAAGGGAATAAACATGGAATAAAATGAGGTGTAAAATACATGTTAGACATTAGGAATATCAACAGAGAACAAGTGAAACATGAACATAAAGGCATGATAAAGCATGATAATCATAACATGGAAATGCGGCAACAACACTTAACATGGAATTAGCATGAGCCAAGACTCATTGGTCATGGAGCATGAGTAAATCCTCATTGAACATGAAGCACGAGTAAACCCTCATTGCATGTGAATTAGCATGAGTCAAAACTCATTGCACATGACGTATCATGATACTATACTTTACCCAATGCATTAGAGCTCTATAAGGGTGAACCCTTCTTAAACATTTCATTTCATGCATAAGTGTGCCACATGGATCATAAAAAATGGATTCATTAAACAAAATCATTTATTCCACGATAAAGGAATGTGGAATTCAAACATGAACCATTATAATAAATAAGTAAATGTGCATAAAGGTGAATACCCTTGATGGAGAAACATGCATGGTATTCACTACACAATGGCATTGGCTTAGAAAATCATTGTGGTTTCGGCAGCCTAACGACGTGACATAAGAATTCATAAAAAAGGTTGATGAGAGAGAAAGGGGTCCCTCATCATATTTAAATTTAATGGAAAGTAATGAGGTCATATAGATACATGTACCAAAAATTGTAATAGAATTTAGATTCATGATACAAAAGTATTGCTTGAATGTAAAAGAGGAGAGAGAAGTTCCTTTCGGAATTTTGGTATAGTAACGGGTGTACATGGGAGGAATTTAATGAGAGAGAAATGGGTCTCCCATCATTCTAACATAAATGGGGTAGTATGAGGGAGGTTCGAAACCATACCCCAACATACATAATTGAAATTAAAAGGGCAAAACAACTTAATGAAAATTGGACAAAAATGAGAAAGGAAGAAAAAACCCTTACTTGGAAGTGTGCTGCCAAAGGCTAGAGAGAGGCTTGTGAGAGGCCTCTTGGGGGATTGGGGCACCTTGGAAGGATTCTAGAGAGATTAGGGAAGAGGTTGGACAAACTCAAAAGGCTTTGAGTGAGGAGGAAGTAGGATCTTGGGTGGGTTTATATAGGAAAGGTGAGGGAATTCTTTATTATTTAGGTTTGGGTCCCCTTACATTAAAATAATCCAAACCAAAAACCATACCATGGTTTTTTCCCATGGTTTTTCGAAAATGGAATAGGAAAATAATATTTTATAAGGCCAAAGTCCTAACTTCTTAAAATAATAGGGTTGCTTATGTGAAGGTGAGTCACACTCCCATGGAAATTAATGTAAAAAGACAAGGTGTTTAATAATTATTTAGGGGTCTATTAATGCTTTGAAAAGTAAGTCAAACAAACCCAAAATCACATTATTTTAATGATAAAACATATATTGGCCGAAAATAAAGATTATAGTATTTTATTACATCACTATTGGGTCATTATGATGTCATAAAAACACATTATATATTTAAACAGTATTTAATTTTTACCCAAAAATTTGTCTGTCTCATAAAATTATGAAAAATTCACCGTTGGATAATTTCGACGTCCTGATTCTAGAAATAAAATTTATTTAATCTAAATAATTTTCTAAATATGTTAATTTTATCTTTTAAAATAAAAACATATATTTTTTGAAAATTCATAGGTTTTGACAGAAATGGCTTTCAATACTTAATAAAAATTATAATTTCATTCATAAAATTATAAGATAAAAAATGAAATTAATAATAATAATAATATTTTATTAAAATAATATTTAATTTAAAAATACCTTAATTTAATAAAATATAATTCTTAATTAAATAATAACTAAAAACACTATTTTTACTTCAAAAACTATTTACAATGTATCAAAAAAACAAGGGGGTATATTCATTATTATATACAAAAATAATATACTTGAACATAGTACTAGTGATTTGTTACATAACCCCTTAAAACAGCTTCATAAGACCTAAGGGTAAGGTGTGCGATGGTGACAGACTCTTGGGGTGGCTCGGATAACATCGCTCCAGTGGTAATCTCTATCAACTTCAACTTTTCCCGTAGATGGTCCCGTTCGAGCATGACATGGTGAAGCTCATCTTGGGCTTGGTCAAGAGTGAAGCCCAAGGATGCCACCTCTTTTCCGAGCTCAGACAAATGGGCTTCGTATGGAGCAATTCTACTAGTTGAGGCCATCAGTTCTTTTGTCTAAGTAAATTGGATTTGTTAAAGCCCTAAATTTATACTAATCATGTCATCATTGTTCAATGACTATATTAGCAACAGTAAAAATTCTTAACATAAAACCAAAGAAGTTGAAATTTTATATAAACATAAATAAAAATTTAATTAGATCAAGAAAGATTTCTATTAATGAAACTTTGGGTTATTATAGATATTCTGAAGGATGGAATTACCGTGCTTTGTCCAAGGTCCCAACGGTGATTCCAGTCGCGGCGTGCGATATAAGAGATCAGTCGGAGAGTTTTGTTACCCCTAGAGGGCCTTCAGGACGTTTGAGACCATGTAGAGGGATGGTGAGGTTTCCTACCACCTTTCCCTAACCCCAAAGTTGGGAGTGGGTGCATGAAATCTCTCGCGTGACTTACCTAGGAAGAAGTGTTCGTGATCCTATGCACGACATTAGCGAGGGAATACCTCGCGTCAAAAGATCAAATTATTTGGTCTGTGTGCGGTGGAACAGAACTGTATAAGAGTTCTTCTAGGTACGAGAGATCCAGGTGTGGGCATAGTACCCTGAGTTGTTCCACTAGTTTTGCTTTTCGGGGAAAAAAATCTCGAAGGAGGGAATTATGTAAGAACACTATTTTTGAAATAAAAGACTTTTAAAATTTCTTGATGTTATTCTGGAGTAGTGCCTTCAAACGATGTGCGATTCTGATCCCTGGTGTGGCCGGAATTAAATCTTCAGTGCATTCACACTGGGAACACAAAATAAATGTTATAACTCATAAACAGTGTTTCAAATAAAAAATCTGAGGGTATGAATGGGTCTGAAATGTGCTGTTTACCCTAGTAATGACATAAAACATGTCGGCGTTGGGCGTTTGGACCCCTCACTCGCTATCAGAACGTGAACTGGATAAATTAAATAATTAATTTATTCATTTAATGGTTAAACTCATGTGTCTCTTAAAAGGTTGCTTGGATGGGAAAATAGAGGGAACCATCGAGTTCGTAGAGTGCCGTTTACCCTAGCTAGGGTGTAAAAGTTGCAGGCACGGGCCTGCTGGGAGAGATGTCACCCAGGGGAAAAGTGGTCATTTTGAAATGTCCACTTCCTGATTTTTATCACTGGCATTATTTTTGAATAAATTTCGAACAAAGTGTCGGAATTGAAATCTAATACTTCCGTTGAGTTTGAAATGGGGCGTTTTTCCAAGGCGGGAGATAAAATAGGCGGGTACAGTGGTTTTAGAATCCGCGCCCGTTGGGAGAGTTTTAGTGGATTTTTTTTATAAATTCACTGTTGTTGTGGGAAGAACCATTTTTCTTCTTCTCTATCTCTCTATATCTCTCCCTCTCGAACATTCTTCACTGTTCTTCACCAGATTGAGGGACAATCTTCACCGAAACCTTGGCGGATCGAAGGTGGAGCGCAACGAAGGCTTCATCAACGATGAACGGATCTAAAGAGGTAGGATATCTTTTGTTTTTGAGCTACGATTTAATTTCTACATTGGTTTCACTTTTTGTTTTCCCTCATTTATTCGCAAAAATCATCGATGGCCGCAAGAACACTACCATCGATATCTATTTGGAACCCTGTTCTTCATTCTGTTCTTCACGTATATCCGTTATAATTTTCAGACACACTAAATCATGTCAGACCAACGTTCGGGGGTAGTGGTTGCAAAGGCCTCGACCTTAGGATCAAAAACCCGCATTCGGCATCGGAATCGGGCCACCAGAGTGGTGGCGGCAGCCGTCGGAAGTCCCGGCTCCGACAAGGGCCGTGTCCGGAGCATTGGGTGGCGCAACGGGGGTTCAGGCGTTAGGCAGGGGTTGCAGCCGGTGGTTCGAACAAGTTACTTGTGTCAAGGAATCCGGGAGGAGGCGGTTGTGGATATGGGTGAAGCATAGCAGGAGGCTGGGGGCGTGGTTTGGTGGCAGAGCACATGGAGTCCGGGAGCGCGGGGCTCAGACAGGACATGCGGCACTTGGGAAGCGCAGTCGAGTGGGGGAGCTCCAGGTGGTCGGGGCGCTGGCGTCAGGAAGAACCAGTGGAGAGGTGACCAGTGGTCCACTATAGTGTTGCAGCGAATCGCTATAGGAGAGGGGCAACCGCGACCCTGTCGCGGTCGGATAAGACCCCCGAGGTCAGTTCCTCGGGGGTGCAGAGGAAACAGGGACCCGTCGTTCGCGGGTCCTGTTGGGCGACGACATGAAGACCGGCCAAAAAGGCCAGTCAGTTTGTAAAACCGGACCCTAGGAGTGGGCCCAGTTCTACTGGGCAAGCCACGGCCAGTGGGCCGTCGACCCGGCGGGCTGGTCTGGACCGGCCCATTTTGGGCCCCCTTGCATTCGGGGGGCTGTATCTCCTAAAAGGTACGTCATTTGATGCGTTGTCTGTGGCTACGGGACTGTGTTAGAGAGACAGCCTTTTGAAGTATTTTTCAGGGTTTTTTTTGGTTCTTGCGCCCGAAGATGGGTGACCTGAAACAATTTAGTTTAATAATATTAACTTATTATTAAAATTTCGACGAACATGGTTCGTGATCCGGACGTCTGTTTGACATGCCATCAAAGGCAATGTGGCCTTGGAATTGAGACAACCCTTCCATAGTTGGTTCAAAACCTTTTCGGTTTGGTTTTATTGCTCAATGGAACGAAACACTTAATGCAATTAATTAATTAATTAATTAATTAATTATTGTTTTGTCAGACCTAACTCCTGCTTGGGATGCCCGATTGATGCGCTGTCGGTGGAAGTGTGACCCAGTCCTCTTGCGGACTTTTTGAGATTCTTTTTGAAGTGTTCGGGTTGGAAGCAAGGTGCAGGACCCCCATGTCCTAGTTCAGACGTTTTACGGTGGAACACCACTTTTTCACCCGACACCCGTTTGGGGTGATTGCGTACTCGTTTCTGAGTGTTTTTCCAAGGGGATTGCAATGGTGCAATCCGACCGCTTAAATTCGGGCTCGAAGTGTGGACCCCACAGGGCCCCATTTGCGTATAACGTGGGGAGTTGCAGCATTAACATCTGGGGTCATTTTTAGGCATCATCAACGACGTTGTGACCCTTGCAACGAGATGGGGTTGACAAGGGTGGTTCCAGGTGTTGAAGCCAAACTTGAGGCTTGGGCCCCACAGTCCGTCATCTGAGATATGTGCAGTGTACGAATACTTTTTTTCAGGTGTCTGTTTGGGGTTTATGAATAGTCGATTCAGCATGATTTTCCAAGAGCATCATAGTGGCACAGTTCACCTAACCTCTTTCGGGACAGGGGTGCAGGACCCACGAGATGCCGTATGGGTATAGAGCAGTGTTGAGTAACTTTTCTATTGGGAACCTGTTTGCAGCGAGTAAGTAGTCTATCTTGCGTGTTTTCTGTGAGAATTTCAATGGGGTAATCTGTTCATGCAAACAGAGCCTCTTATGTGATCTTATTAAATGTAAAAATATGAAAGGGCGTTGGTTGGAGGATTCTTTGGACGTACTCCGAACCGACGCACACTAACGATGTTGGTAACACCCAGTGATGTAGGTGGCAGTGCTGAGTTATCAAACTTCTTCCAGGTCTACCCTCCAGTAGGGATGGGCAGTGGGTTTCCTGTCGACCTCTTCCACGTCTACCCTCCAGAGGAGACTGGGCAGTGGGTCGCCTATCGACCTATTAGGGTCTACCCTCTAGCAGATACTGGGTAGTGGGTCGCCTGTCGACCTCTTAGGTTCTACCCTCCAGTAGAGACTGGGCAGTGGGTTGCCCAATGACTTCTTTTAGGCTGAGTCCTTTCTACTAGGCTAGTCCGTGACTTTTCTCCGTGACTACCAGTGCGGGAGCCTTGGTGGTACGGGTCAGTGATGTGACAGCTTTGATTATGAGCAGACCTCTCGACTGTGTGACAGTGACGATGTGTGGTTTGAATTTCCCCAGAACTCTGATGTACGAGGGGCCCTTTCCCCACCAAGATGATTTCTTGAGCCGCGACCTAAAACCGTGAGGGCGAGTCAGTGTCACCCAATGTGTATTGTATCAAGGTGTGGTGATTTGAGCACCTTGACTTGTAGTTCAGGGTAGACATACGGGTTGCTGGGCATCGATGATGTTTACTTCTGGGACTGTTGGAGACTCACTATCTTGCGATGAGCTACGGGATGGAGATCCCCTTACGATCTTGTTCAGGATTCTTGATTGAGCATATGGATATGTATATAACTTGTTCCAGTACCCACTCCATGGGTTTTGGTTACTCTTCTTCCAAGAGAGGCGAAGACGCGCTTGGTATGCCACATACTTTCCGTGTCTAGCTTCTCGTGTTTGGACAAGTCTACTCTCCTGCTATAGGTAGTGAAGACTCGACGAGAAGTTCAAATTCTCAATGTTTCTAGCTCCTTGTTGTAGGACAAGTCTACCTCCTTCCTCTTGTTGGGTTAAGATGTACTCTTTACTGCACTCTCTGTTGTAATTCTTTACTATGACCTGTTTGATCTATTGGTCACTCTTCGGTGCCTCTTTTGTTTCTCCCTCAAGCTTTTGGGGTATCCTACTAAGTATTTTTATACTCACCCCTGCTTGGGCTTTTCCCAAACATGGTGTGCCCTTGCAGATGATGGATAGGTTTCCCATGACTTATGAGGAGCTTAGGAGTTTAGGAGCATGGACTGTGTATGATATTCTTAGTTGGGTTCCAGGTGTGGGACACTTTTACCTGTTGCCGGGTTGTGTCACTTTTCTGGTTGGGCGCGTGTTTTTCTCTTTTCTTTTCAGTTTACCTTCAGCACTTGCTTTGTACTATTTAGAGGTCAATGCACTTTTTGTGATTTTTATAGCAGTTGGTACTTTAGTTTCTCTTTTTCTCTACACTATTGCATTGAGTGGGATACGAGTGTTTGTATAGGTACTCAGGCAAAGGCCTCCCCAAGTTGTTTATCCTTTGGTGCTTGTCTCCAGCCCCTGGCCTATGGTGGCGTGCTTAGGGTAGTTGCGGCTCGAGCCCAGGTAGGGTTGGGTCGTGACATAATGAGGTTATTCACATGTTTGGAATATAGAAACCAATTGGTACATGGTGATATATGGGGATCAACTTTAAGATGATTTCATGAAATTAATTCTGAAGATTTTAATTTTCATGTTTTAGAAGGGCTATAAGGTTAATCATTTATGTAATGTTTAAGTTAATGTTCAGATGAATTCAGTAAGATTAAAGTGTTATCTCTCCATATGAGTATTTATTCATTTGGGACATCCTATTCAAACAGTCTTGAGTTGATGGTAACTATGGAAAAAAGGGATGGGATATCATGGGTCTCATGATCAATTAGCACTTCATGACTAAAAAAGTAACCTTCTATTTTATATATTGTTTCAACTTTTCCTATGTCACCATAATATTATAATTCCATTTTATTAATGATATTATTCAATTTTATTACTCATGAACATTCTCTTTAATTATATCATGTTATATCTTTGACTGACATGTTATTTTTCCTTATCATGTTTATTACTTTATGGTATTTTTTTCTTACCCCTATCTTTTATGTATTTCCTAGGCTATCATATATAGTTTTAGGAGATCAAAGGTTTTTGGAGATCATTATAGAAAATAAAATATGAATTAAATGTTTTAGTTTCATTTTTAAGTATTGTGAGCCTAGTCATCCAAGTAAACTAGGTCTCACATTGTTTGTGTTGTACTTATTAGATATTTATGTTAAAATTCATGTAATAATATATTTAAATGGTTTGGGTTGATATATCTGGTATATGAAAAAGGTTTAGTTTTTTTGGGTATTTTTACTAGAATAATTTATTGAGAACCCAAAGGATTTTCTAAAAAATAATAACACATCCTGTAATTTTGGTAAAGTATAGAGTGATCTGTATCCAAGAATTTGCATACCTGTCTAGATACTACAAGTTGATGTGGATCTACAACAAATATACTGTGGTTGAATAACATTAAAAAGGATGAATTGGGATCTTAATTTAACATAAAATGATTCAAAAATAAAGAGGCCCTGCAGCACACATAGATTTACTATCTTAAGGGATATTATTTGTAAATTCGTAAAATCTTTACGATTAATTATGAAGGAAGTGAAAAAACTATTTGTTTAGAAAAATAACATGACACATTACCATGGATAACCTAGTTGGAAACCTTTATATTCATAATTTAGGATATACTTATATTTTATAAGTTATTTCTTATAATTTTATATGTTTCCATTTTTTATGATAATGTATCCCCAATTTTTTTTTTAATTTTATTTAATGGTGAGAAATAATAGAAAAAATTCCAACAACAAACATGATATATAATTTGATGATTTCCCAAATGATATGCATAAAATTATGGGAGTGGGATCTGATAACAAAATGGAAGTACTGGATCTACTAGCTCATGATATGAGTAATAAATTCAATCATGCATAACACCCCTTTCTCATAAGAAATAAAAATTTTAGTCCAATAATTTATGGGAAAACATAATCCTAAATTTAACAGATATTATGATCCCATTATCCAGGAATAATGGATTAACTCTATTGAGAAGTTATTATATGACATCCAAGGCTTAGAGTATGAGAATGCTGTGCTAGTTTTTTATCACAGTGGGGGTGGAATTCGATCAGTGGTATAGACAGATGAAGAATAAAAAGTCAAATGATGATATTGAATCCATGGAATTGGAGGACTTCAAGAAAATAATTATTAATAAATATTTTCCCCGAACTCTCCATATTAAAATGGATAAGGAGTTACTCATTCTGAAACAAAAGGAATATGAGTCTATCGGGGAATATGAGGTCAAATTTACAAGGCTTTCTTAGTATGCTTCTGATTTTATTATTAGAAAGAAAAGTATGGCAGAAATTTTTTTTGGTTAATGATTATTCAATGAAAAAAATTAGTGATTTGATACTTTTACAGTTATGAATAGATTTCATGTTGTTCCCTTAAGGGTGAGATGGCGATCATTGACTCCCAGTGGTATCATGGTACTATAGATGAAAATGTAAATTTGAGTTTCCTTTGGGAGTAAAAATAAAAATATAACATGGAAGAAATAAAAATAAACATCCTATATGCCAAATGTGTTAGAATAATCACCCTAGAAACTATCTCAAAGAAACCAGTAGATATATAAAATGTGACAAAATAAGGGTAGTAGGCTTATTAGTACCGAAGGGAAATGAAGAAACCCAATAATGATGATGAAGAAAAGAAGGTTATTATCCAGACTCATCCTATGATGTAGTTTTAAAACTAAAAAAAACACTATGCAATAAAATTCCCTATGGAAAGGGTTTTCAAAGACAATCAATTACAAAAACCTCTATGTCCAAGAGATCAAGCAATGAAATATGTTATCACTACTAATGTGGTGGATCCCAAAACTGATGTGGGGAACAATATGAAATTTTTTCATTCCATAATATGGAACATAATATTTGATTTTGGTTATATGAAATATATATACATAAAAGATATCATAACTACTCAAACATCACCTCCAAACATGGGGGTCTGTGCTTTCTATGAAAGAAGAAAGCTATGAAAATTATTCATCCCAATTACACAACTCCTACGTAGTCAATTTTTGTGGAATTAATATTCATGAAAATATCATATTACATACATTATTGTAGTTTGATTATTTATTTGGATTGAGTGGACTATGCATAAATAACGGAAAAAATAATTTTCATGGGATGAATATTACTTCTCACATCCCAATTCATAATATAATTCTATAGAAGTGTTAGGACGAAGAACAATCACCCATCCATCCTTCGGTTGAAGCATGAATATTTTTTCCATTTGAGAAATTTTATCTTTATAAAATGATTGAGATAGAGGATAAAACTAGGCTTTAACATATTCCCATTATGTATGACTATATTTATATATTCGATAATAATTTTCCTGGTCTTCCTCCCAACTTAGATGTTGAGTTATCAATCAAAATTATACATGAATCTCTTCCCATATCGAAGAATAACTACAAAATGTCCACTTTTGAGTTGGAAGTTCCAAAAAAGTAGTTATACGAGACTTTTTAATAGGTTTTATAAGTCCAATGCTTCACCATAGGGTGTGGTAGTCCTATTCATCAAGAAGAAGGATAATTAATGTGCCTTTGAATTGATTATAAAGAACTCAAAAAATCATGATAATGAATAAGTATATACTATTATTTATAAACGACTTGTTTGATCAACTATGTGGGGATCCATACTTCTCTATTTAGGAACATCAGTATGGGAATAAAAATTTAAAGATGAATAAGGAATAATTCTCAAAACCACCTTTTGAAAAATGTGAAGAAAATATGATTTCATAGTGAACCCTTTCAAACATACAAATGGTCCAAAAATGTTTATGTAATTAATTAATAACGTATTTAAGGATTATATTGAAAAATTTGTGGTAATATTTATAGATGATATCCTGATATAATCCAAAATAAAGGAGAATCAAGAGAATAATACAAATAATATTGTAATGACTTTGTGAAAAGAGAAGATATATGAAAAGTAAAGTGAATGTGAGCTATGGATTAAATAAGTTTCATTGTTGGAAAATAATATCACCCAAAAAGGGATATCTATGAACCCTTCTGAGGAAAATGATATTGTGGAGTGTCCCATAACAAAATATGTAATAGAGATACACTGTTTCCTTTGACTAGTTGAATATTACTAATGATTTGTGAGAAACTTATCATGATACTAAAGCTTAGTAAGCAAGCTAACTCAGAAGGGGGTATGTTTTTTTGAGAATAATGAATGTGAGTAGAAAATTAGGGAGTTTTAAAGGGGTATTATCATCAAACTCATCCTCACACTTTCCCTAGTGCGGACCATTTCATATTATATATCGACGCTTCAATGTAATTGTGATGTTGTGTACTAATACATAATGATATGGTGATATTCTATGCCTCAATATTATTGAATGTTCATAAACCTTACTATCCAACACTTTATTTGGAGTTGTATGTTGTGAAATTTGTGTTTAAATTATTTTTACATTATCTCTATCATGAGAAGTGTGAACTAAACATGGATCATAAGAGCCCCAAATATATATTCACATTGAAGGATATTAATATGAATTAACAAATATAGTTATATCTAATCAATGGATATGAGTACTCGATCAATTACCATATATGGAAAGAATACAAAGAGGTATATTCTATAAGTATAAATGATTTGAAAACTGTATCACTAAGGAAAATTTAGAAGAATCCAATCTTATTAGAATTGAAAGGGATAGATGTGTGAATCATGAAGGAAATAAAATAATCATTCCTTTATCAAATTACTTCTCAACCACCCCTTGTTGTGAAGATAAATGATTCTAAAAAAAGATGATGTGGAAATTCTAAAGAACGCAAAATCTATAAAGAAATAGAAATCTATAGATTTCCAATATTTTAAAAAAGTTTTTTTTTTAAATTTTGGTAACTAATATGTGTTCCATCAATTCTTGAGAGTAAAAATATCTGTTAAATGGTGAATATAGCTTAACCTTTTCTATACACCCATAGAGACTGACGATGTATCGAGATCTATGATAGTACTATTGGTAGGAAAATATGAATAAAGTGATCATCAAATATATATAAATGTTTCTGGTATGTAACTAAGTGAAGGAAGAAAGGTAAAAGTCTAATTAGATGATGAAACTATTAACCATACCTATAGATAAATGGGAAAACATAATCATAGACCATTTTAATGGTCTTACAAATAAATTATGTATAAAAAATTCAATATGGGTTGTGGTGGATCATCTTTTAGAGACTTCTCATTTTATTGAAATTTAGGAGGACGTCCCACTTGAACAACTTACAAGGATATACATCAGAGATGTGGTGATTATATAAGGAACAACACAATTGATTATATCTAACCATAATATGAGATTTAACTCAACTTTCTATAAGAGACTCCATAATTCTCAAAATACTGGGTTGAACTTAATATGAATTATCACCCCTAAACTGATTGAAAATCTGAGCAGACTATTCATACAATGTAATAAAAGTTGATACAATGCGTGATGAACTTCAATGGTAGATGAGATCAATATGTTTTTGAGGTTTAATTGAAGTGATATAATTTATTTCACTAAATAATCACAGTAGATCATTACGAATCCCTTTATGGGAATAGATAAATTACACCTTCATGTTGGGATGATCCGGGTGAAAAATGTTTTTGGGAAAAATATGGTTGAGTAAAATGTAGAAATTTCAAGACCATTCAGCATCACATCAAGATTCCTCAGAGTTAAAGGAATATCTATGTTGATAATTTCTGATTAGACCATGAGTTTGAGTTTGAAGATAAATTTTTTATCTAAATATCTTCATGGAAGAGAGTCATGATATTTTAGAATAAGAGAAATCTAATCCGTAAGTACATTGGACCCATTGATATTCTCAATCGTATCATAGCTTTGAATTATCGACTATCACTACCAATAAATATTTATTAGGTAAAAAATATATTCCATGTATCTCTCTTATGTAATAACATAGTAGAAAACTCACATTTAATAAATTATTAGGTGGTAAAGATAGAAAATTATATATCTTATAAGAATCTTTTAGTTAATATATTGAACCTCAAATGAAGCCATTAGGAATAATTGGCGTCACTTTTTTCTAACATAGTATGTAATAAGATACTTTTTTGAAAAAATTCATTCAAGGGGGAATAATATAACACCCAGATCTTCTAAAATTAAAACTATGTTCGATAGTGTATACGATAGGCAACATCCAACCAAAATGAACCATGATTAATTAAATACGAATGTTATAACCTAGTGGTTAAATTAGTGGATATGAATATTATTAAATATTTTATGATATATATATATAATTAATAATAAAAAAATTAATATTTCATATTAAATAAACAATCAATTTTTAATGAAGATGTTTTATTTTTTAAAAAGAAATTTATTAAAAATGATTTAAAATTCTTTTGTGCCAAAATATTATAAATATTTTTTTGGAAATTTTTATAATATTTATATGATGAAATTGAAATATTTTTTAAAATAATGTTTGTAATATTAACTTGGGACAATTTTTTTTGTGAAATGATTTATTTTTCAGTGAATAGTAACAATTAACATTTTATCAAATACTATCATTTCTTTCATTAAATAATTTAATTTAAAAGTTCCATTATATATTTTGTTTTTAATTAAATTTAAACATGAAAAATTTTATTTATAATAATATAATTAATTTCATTATAAATAATAATTTTCATAATTTTGGAATATGTTTATTTTTATGATTAAAAATATAGTTTTCAACAAACTATTTTTAAGTACAGGATGTTTATCCAATTTAATTAATTTAAATAAACCCTAATAAGGAAATATTTAAATGAAATTTATAAATTAAATAAATTTTAATATTAATTTAAATTCATATTTTGAAGATTTTCAATTGCAGAGTTAATATAAGATCATCTATTGCTCGAAAAATGTTTTTTCCCTGATAAACTGTCATTCTTGACGTTTTGTTGGATTAATTTTAAATTAATTTTTTTTTCATTTATATGAACTAAATTTGAAAAAATGTATAATTATTTTTATATAATATAATTTATTTTAGGTAATAATTTCAACTTCATTTTTGGTCAAAATGAATAGAAAAAATCATAAAAATTAATTATTATGGTTAAGGTTAAAATGGGGGTTTTCACATTAAATGCACTTTTTTTAAAATTTATTCTCCCAAAAAATATTATTTTTATTTGATAAATTTTGTTTCATATTTAGAATCATTGGTTATAAAATATTTGATATGTATCATTTTAATTTTATACTTAAAGTATAAATTAAAAAGGTAAAAAACTAGTTTCCATGGAGAAAACAAAAATGGTAAAGGTGACTTATTATAAAGATAAAATAAATAAAATGATTAAAAAATATTTAATTTTTAATTATGTAAGTGTGGATAAACCTTTATCTCATACACTTTATCATTTATCAATTTTTGAGGCAATTTTCATGAGAGTGACTTCCCATTACTGAATAATTTTGGATATTTACAAAAATGCCACCTTTCACTAACTAAAGAAATCCTTTTATACTCTCTTATAAACAATTAATAGGCCTTTTGGTACAGAAAATACCTACCAAAATACCTTCCTTACATCCATTACAACTCCCTAGATAAATATTTTCATAATAAAACCATAATATGAATGCTTTTGATGAAAACATAAAGAGGTTGTTTGAATAAGTTATACCATTATTTAATGATCATTTTGTTTTATTTAATCATAAACCTCCTCAAAATATTACTAAAACATGATTATATATTTGTATAATTATAATATATATATATATAGAGGTTATTATGTTAATTTAATAAATTAAAAACATCACCTCCTTCATCTAATGGGAAACAAAACTGTTATTTGTGTGTACGGAGAACTATCACCTTATGAAATGATTTGATTTATTTTCCATCATCATATCTCAAGTATATTTGCAATAATGGATTTAATGAATATATATTATATTCATGACTTATTTACCATGATGTAAAATTAATTTATAATATACTTTTTTACCATTCCTTTCAATAAAAATGTTTACGTTATTTGTGGGCATGTTTGGATTACCCCATCCATGAAGAGTTGTGATAATTTTTTCATTAATGTATCAAAATGATAGAATATTTAATCTTATTTATATAAATAATATGATATTTATGATATAATTATAATTCTAGTAAGATAAATTTAACCTTACATTTTTTTTTCTATTGTGATCTTTGAAAAAATGGAGACACTACTCATGTGTATGTATGATCTACCATCTCTATGATTATGTAGTTAATTTTTCATAATAATATTTTATTTATAGTTTTAAGAGATAAATTTATTTATATTTTTTTAATTATTTCATTATTGTTAATATATATTATTAATTAATAATCTATTTTACCTTAATCGACATACCAAATTAATTTTAGATATATGATCCAACTATCATCAAAATGTCCAACATGAGCCTAAATGATTAAGTAATTGAATATAAGATAATAATAAATAAAATAAATTGAATAATAAAATTTAAAAGGGTCATTAAGAAGGTAAATAATTAATATTATTTAATTATTTAGGAAGATAAAAAACGCATGAAACAATTCGGGCTTGTGGTAAGGGATGTCTCTAAACAACCATTTTCATTAGGTTATGTCCATTATCTCTAGAAATATTTTTCTATATCATTAATTTTATTGAATGATTATAAATTATATATATATACAAACATACAGACACACACACAGATATATATATATATATATATATATATATATGTGTGTGTGTGTGTGTGTCTCATACATATATAAATTTCTAATTCCTCATTCCTTTTGTGTGGTAATACATGCCTTAAATTGTTTTCTTAAATGAAACCCATTTCCTTCTATGGGTAATTTTTAACTTTATGCCTTAATATTGATTTCCTTTTGTTGAAAAAATATTCATGTTCATGTTATGATGGGTGTTACGAGATAACACTCAAATGAATTTAGTAAATATTTTGTCTCTTAAGGAATTATATATTTTATTAGAGAGTAAAACTAATATGTTAATAGACTTTTTCAACCATATTATATTTTCTAGGTAATTAGCATTGAATCATTCATAAGTGATGTTATATATTTCAAACAATTTTAAATTATTGATATGGTATTATTATACCATTTTCTTAATCTAATTCATCATGTGATTACTTATGAACCTTCTATTTTATGATATCATGTTATACCTTTGAATCACAAGATATTTTTCCATATCATGTTTATTCCCATAATCTGTTTCTTAGCTCAAATAATTATGTTATGTTTTACCTAGGTTTTCCTGTGAGGTTTCTATAGATCTAATGGAGTTGGGAGGAAATTATGGAGAATTAAATAATGAGGTCATGTTTTAGTTTCCTTTTGATGTATTATAAACCCAGTCTTCTAAAGACACTATGCCTCATGATCTTTGCAACATACTTATTGAATATTTATGTTAAAAATCAATTAATAAAACCTTTTAAAGGTTTGGATCACTATATTATTTGCTTTATTTACCATAGATATTCAATTATGGGAATAATGTATTTCAACTATAGAAATTGAAGATGTACTATCTTGATATTTACTATATTATTTTATGGTACTATATCGACATTGAGATGGATTATACATTGATTAATTCACGAATATAGATTTTGTTTTTAAAATAGAGTATTTTTAGGGGAAAATCATTGGTTCGGTATGATTTTTATGATATCATGGTTAGATTTAGGATGCGATGTTTTAGTATGGGAAAGAAATGCTATAATGGTGGCTCGATCTCTTCCAAAGAAACTTTGATCTCAAAATTATCATTAAAAGAATTAACAATTATAGGAAGAATATAAGACAAATAGTTTCATATATATTACCATTTTATTATTTATTTTAGTGTTATATCATATTTGGGATGTTTTTTAGGATTTTCCAGAACCTTTTAGAGTTTTTAGAAGTGTTTCTAGAGGTGCATGTTTTGAGAATAGTTATGAGAAACTATGAACTATATCTAATAAACCATGTCAAGAGATGTTGGGAATTACTAGGTATTTTCATATTCCTTCAAAACTATGTTCATTATAAAAGAAACCATCTTAATATAGATAGTTGTAAAATCATAGTTTGTGTATAGTTTTTCAAACCATATGAACATATACAATTGAAAAATCATAGATGACACATGGGTTTTCAATCCATGAATTCCAAAAATGTAATGGAATGACCTTGAGATAGTAGAAACACATGGTTTTCCAAACCATGTGAGAAAACCATACAACTACATGGGTGATTTCCAGTAGCATGCACATGGTTGGCACATTTTTGGACAAACAGTGAGGCATAACTGTGAAACATGTTGTCAATTATTAAAAAAATAATATTTAATTTTTATTAATTCCACAAACCTATATTTTTGTCCTATTATTACATTATCATCATTTTCTATCCTCCATTAGGGTCCCTTGGTGATTCCATTGGGTTTGGAATACAATTTTTCTAAATCAATGTGTTTTGGATAACCAGAATCAAAGGTAAATCCTAATTCTTTCAATTTCTCTTAATACACACGCATATCCTCTCACAAAAATCATTATATATATTTTTATCATGGATAGATATATGTTTATTGATTTACATACTAATGGGATCCCATTAGATCTGTTAAATAAAAAGTGATGTGATATGTATAGAGAGCTTTTATTGCCTCATTATTCATTATCATGAACCGTTGAGAGGTTATTGACTTATCTTACGTTCTAATCATTCTAGAACATAAAATTTTAACGTTTAATTTCTTTTATATATGATTTTTTTGAAAAATATCTTGGTTTTAGTTTATAAATCATTTCATTTTAATGACACAGTTATGTTGTTCGCTACAATTCTTGAAAGAATATTTTTTCAAAAGAGTTGTTTTATGTGGAATAATTGATATGAGATATTTTTATACATGATAAATTATGTTCATGTAAAATTGGGATGTATCATTGTTAGATTTTTCACTGTACTGATGTGAAGATTCAATAGATCATGGTTGGAAGTTCCACTATAATATTATTCTAATGAGTAAAAATTTTATGATTGGATGACTCACCACTCATGATTATAGAGAGGTCCATGGTGTACATGAGTATGGGTATTTATGTGTGTGAGAGAGTGTTAGGTTAGGACGATTATAAAAAGAGTTAATAAATGATTAGTAAAATTTGTTTAAATTTTAAATGTATTATGTTATGTATTTGTAAATTGTTTTTCATATTTATCTCTTTTCTTTAATATAAAATTATATAACTTGTTATTGTCCTAATTTAATGTTTTGGGAAATCTTTTGGGATTACATACTGATTTTGTAGTCACTTCCTTCTTGGGAACATTTGTGAGTTTTTAAATAAGGTATACTGAGATACATATAATTTAAAGAAGATACAATTTTCTATTGTCACATTATGATGTTTCCTACTCAGTTTTATGTCCATATCATTGAGTTCTATAGTTGGAGTGATTCCATATTGGTGTCTTTTTGTTTCAATGTCCTTTGGTTTCATGTATTTTCTTTTTTCTTTTACTTTCTTACTTCTACTCTAATGTTTTGTTTCTTTCCCATTAAGTTATTTTAGTAGTAATCATGGATCATATATATAATATAACGATATTTATAGTGATAATAAAAACCCTTTTGTGATAAATTATTAGTATTTTATGTGGGGGAAATATTATTTATTAGCGAAATAACATGATAAATTTGTTAAAGTCCCTAAAACCAAGTTAAAATTTTGGAATATTCAATTGAATAATTTTTTGGATCTAGAAACCAAGTAAGTGTTAGATTCAGAGTCCAGTAAGGCCATGACAAGGAAAAAAATAAAATTATTAAATATATTAAATTAAGCATAAGAAATTTATTCAAAATAATTGAATAAATCCATAATGGAGTGTTGTATGATAAATCTGAGACATTAGATAAAATGTTTTCCCTAGGTGGGGTATAAAAGTTTTATGCATCATACATTTGGATGACTCAATCATGAATATGATTTATTTAATAAATTTTATTATATTATTTTTGAAAATAATTTAATATCTCTAAAAATGTAAATTTTATGAGAAATATGAGACCACTGTTATGTCCAAGATACATTTTTTTAATCTTAAATGGGGTAAAAAATATGTAAGCATAGGAAATTTGGACGGCTCACTCCTGATATTGAATCATTTTAATTTTAATTTAATTAATTATTCTATTTATAATTAATAATTAATTATTATCTCTAAAATGGTGTGTTTTACAAGAAATCTAAGACCACATATGGGTCCTGAACGAGGGATTTAACCTAGGCAGGGTATAATTGTCATATGAAATAGATATTTGGTCAGGTCTCTAGATAAATTAAGTTATTTAAAATTTATATTAAATTATTAAGTTTAAAATTTTAATTTAATTCCAATTTTATTGTTCAAAAATATCCCCAATACCATATCCCCCATATTGAATATTTCCAATTGAATCGCATTTAAATGATGTGTTATTATTTTTCTAGGATGCATATTCATTTGGGGTATATTTAAGTTTCCAAACCATTTCACATTTTTTGTAGATTCTGTGGTGTCCGAAAAACCCCAAAACCCGATGGGCACTATCATTTAAACCTTTGGTCGTTTTTCTCTTCTTCTATATCCATCCTACACTCCCTTGACCTCCTTGTGCATAGTGAACCACTCCCTTAGAAATGGTTAGTTTTATATTTTGTTTATTATTTATATATATTATTCTTCCATCTTTTTTTCTTATTCCATCATAAAATTCAAAAAAATATGGATTTTAAAATATATTGAAAAACCAAAATTATAATATCTAGATTATCATAGGGTCATTTTTAATATTATCAAATTGTATTTATAATAATTATTATAATATAATTATTTAAAAAAGAATTATCAAATGATAATTATTTAAAATTATCCAATTATAATAATAAAAAGACAGATAATCTCATTGATTTATCAAATAATAATTTCAATGAATTATCAATGGATAATTACATGAGTCTGTTGATGATAACAAAAAATAATTATCAAACTATATTTTATAAGAAATTGATTAATTTGATTATCAATGGGTAATTTATGATATTTATCAAAGTATAATTTCACAAATCATCCAAAGATAATTACATGAAATTATCAATTATAGTTTTAAGTAATTATAAAAAAAAGGATACAATGTTTTATCAAAGGAAAATCTACTAAATTATCAAAATATAATTATAAAATTCTAAAATTATAACTACATAGATTTATCAAGTGATAAATTATTCTAACATCAAGATAATAATTACTTTTATTTATCAAAGAATAATTATGAGAAAAATTGTTAAATAATAATTACAATTTTAATTGGTGAATAATTAATCAAAAAATTATTTAAGGGATAAAACATTGAATTATTTTTTGTAATTTAAAGAAATTATCAATTGATAATTATTGGGAAATTAAAATAGTACAATTATTCAGGAAGGAAAATTATAATTGCATATGATAATATAAATGATAATTTGAAAATTTATAAGGAGAGAGAAAATATCAGCGCATGTGATATTTTAATTTATAGTTCAAAAATTATCCAGCATGGAGAAGATATCACTGTATTATATATTTTACTTCTTTTTTAAATAAAATAGTTGTTTAGGTTCTAGTAAACCCTTGAAAGACCTCGAGTATAGACATCCCAAGAATTCGAGGCCACGACGTATCATCTTTGACAATAATAAAAAGGAGAAGATGTTTTTCTTACAATTTTTGAGGTAGGAAGTTCCTTACATTTTTGGGATTTTTAGCATCTATTTCCTTCATATGATTTAGGTATAGACATATTTTCTGATCATGCTATATTATGATCACATGTGGCTGTGTGTGTTGCCCAAAAAACAATATGCGACACTTGTTTCCATGAGTACCTTGTATATTATTATTCATGTTTGATGTTGATCACATGTATTACTATTCTACCTTACTTATTATGATGTGTTATGTGTGTTTAGACCAAGATATTTATTGATTTTATTCCATGATTTTGATGTGATAACTTGATTTCTTGATGATGTTTGATTCACTTGTTGATATATATGTTGATTCTAAATTTACCGTGATGTGTGTTATGGTTGTTATCATGATATAAAATGTCATGTTTTCCATTAGAATATTGGTATGTGTATACATGATAGGTGGTCATCGTGGTGTGATTACTCCTTTTTGGGTGCACACATGGTGTACGGGGATGAAGACGACACATCATGATAACCTTTCAACCTAGAATCTACCTGATGACTTGTGGATTCTGAGTAGATGGTCGACACTTGATTCCTTATGGATTTTGAGTTTCGCCTGATGCCTTGTGGATTTTGAGTATTACTTTATGCCTTGTGGATTCCGGGTATGTTGTTTCCACTCAATGCCTTGTTGATTCCGAGGGACTCACCCACAACCTTGTGTCTAGTTTTATATACTTGTTGACATATAGTTTATTTTTGGAATGGAGTCAAATCAGGTAAAACCAAGGGTTTGTGATAGCTTGGTTAGCAGACAATCACTCAGTTTTTGGATTGTCTGTTACAATTATTTTTACTCATTTATTTTATTATGGAATATACTTGTATTCTTGAGAACATCAGGTTAAGGGTTTATTGGCGGTGTCCTATTGAGTCATGTACTCACACCCTACTCGGGAATTTTGTTGTGCTTTTAGATTTCATGACTAGAGATTTGGTGAAGGGAAAGTTCCATATGAAGGATGTTTGAGTAATAGATTTTAGAGTTGGGTCAGACCGAGATAGAAATTGAAGTAACCCTTATATTTTTTTATTTACTTTTATCTTGTATTTGTCTAATGATTTATACTATGGACATGCATACCACTTTGGGAGCACATATATGTTTGTCATTATTCTATTTCCACATTTAGTTTGATTACTTTATTAATTATTATTGATCATATAACATGATATAATTATTATAGTCTCTTTAAGGTTTCACTCAAGACCCTCGCTGCTAGTCACAAAACTCTTGTGTATGGGGAGGCGTGCATGAGGTCAAGTTGCATTCTAGCTCAAATCTGGTGGCTATGGTTGGGATGTTACAAAATGGTATTAGTGGATCCGGGCTCACTAAACTTTTTCTTCTCATGTGTTGGTTTGGGATATTTTAGACATGATATAGTAAATTGGGACTTGAGTAGGGGAACTATGTCAGTGTCTATCCAGTAGTAAAGTGTGGACCTCCAAGTTTCCATAAAATGGGGAATTCATGATTTTCTATTACTATTGATTTACCTTGGATGACACACATTATGTTATATGGGATTTATGAGATTTTGTGTATTTTAATGCATTATGACTAGGCTCATAGATTCACATTCCATATATATAGATGTTGTTGTGCTATATAATAATTCATTAATTAAATGCCTCGATTTTTGCTATATGTTTGTGGTACTTTTTTGTGTGTGATATATCTGTGTTACCTTAACATGTGATATATATTTATTAATATAAATTAGTTGAACTGAGCATGATGTTGTGTTAGTATACAAATAATGACTATAACTAACATGCAAGGATGAAGGAAAGATTTAGTTCTAGGAGGCTTATACCTTGGGTTAAAGATAGACACATAGGAAAACATAGTTTGATCCCATAGACAAGTAAGGATAAACATTATGAAATCCCATTGACGGATTTGAGTTTATCCTAACAAATATGTTATTTTATAGAGTGATTAATTCATGTTATAAATGATGTTTCCTTAACATAGTTCATAGAACAACTTAAAATTAGGCAAAAATACACCTAAAAGGGAGGATCACCCTTACCACATGATGTGCAGAAGAATGAAGTTTAACATTCTCATACACCTTCTATGTGGTATAGGTAGTAGGGTCACCTCAACTAGAATTCTATTTCTTAGTTCTTGTTTTAGGAATAATAGTTTAGAACTACTATCGAATATTCCATGATTTTTAACAATAGTGTTATTTATCCTTCAAGATCATCGTAGGCTCTCAAGATGATGACTAATGGGTAGTAATATATTTTTTTGGATTTTTGACCTACTAGATGATCTGATGCACTGACACATAAAGATGATATTGATCTCATGTTGTTAGATTATCTTTTTCAATACCCATATCTTATGGTTATAACCGAGCAAAAGGAACTCAAGGTATAACAAGATTACATAGAGAGAATGGATTTTATCAGACCTAGTACTCCACCACGGGATTCACCAATTTTCTTTTCTAAGACAACATATGGTGGTCTCCAATTATAAATTTATTACTATAAGATGAATCATGTGATGGCGAAGAACCAATATTTATAGCCCTAGATCGATGATCTTTTTGATCAACTATGGGGAGACTAGTGTTTCTCCAATATTGATCTTCAATCAAACTAACAACAATTGCTTGTTAGGGTGATCTAAACACCAAAGATGTTTTTTTATAGAAGATATAGACTGTATGAGTACTCGGTGATGCTGATAACACTGTTTAATATACCAACGATGTTCATGGACCTCATAAACAAGATCTATCATCAATACTTGGACTCTTTTATCATTGTGTTTGTTGATGATATCCTCAAATACTCACCAACACCAGAGAAATATGCTAGGAACCACGAGATAGTTCTATTTATGTTTCAAGCACACATACATTATGCGAAGTTGTTGAAATGTGACCTTTGGATTAAATAGGTGATGTAACATGGACATGTGGTGAGAGAGATCAGTATATCAGTAATCCCGAATAAGGTCAAAGAAATCATGTCTTGAAAACATAACCAAAACGTGGTTGAGATTATGATATTTATGGGATTTGTTAAGATATTACCATATGTTTATCAATTACTTCTGCTGACTATCAAAACCCTAGATAGAACTGAAAAATAATGGATTAATGTTCTAGTGGATGGAATTGTGTGAATAGGTTTTACTTAAGCTAAAGGAAAAGGTTGATTAAAAATCAAGCACTAACACTCAATGATCCAAGGAGTGGTTTTTTCAGTGTACAATGATGAATCAGGCATTGGTCTGAGAGTCATTCTGATTTATATAAAGTAGGCAGTTGCTTATGGGTCTCGTCATCTATGACCCCATGAGAAGAACTACCCTACACAGAATGTGGATCTAGATGCTGCGGTTCAGGATCTAATGTTTTGGAGAAAGTATCTCCTTAGTGAGAGATTTATTGTTTATATGGACCATAAGAGCATTAAATATATATTCACATGGATGTATATAAACCTGAGACATAGGTACTAGGTTGAGAATCTATAGACATTCGATTTTTGAGATGTCATTAGAACTATGCATCTAAGCATTCTTGGGTGAGAGTGTTACTTATATGGGTGAGCTCTTGAGAATTAGTCATGTTGAACCTTATGGTGTGATCACACCAGAACTAATGAACCAGATCTTATTATAACTATCATGGTTTTGTAACCCAATGCCCTACCTGTCATGGGATGAAGGCTGAACACCATTGTCTGGGTGGGTTGTTATGTCCACTCCCAACACCTATGTGGAAGTGGTTAGGCATCATTATGTACTTTGTATTGGGGTTACCAAGGGGCCTGAGGAGTCGTGATGCAGTTTCAATGATTATTGATCGGTTAACGAAGTCGTCTCACTACATTCTGATTAGAGAGACTCACTCAAAGAAATAAATGGGAAAGATAAATATCTGATAGATAATATACCTTCATGGAGACCCCTTGAGAATTATTTCATATAGAGATGCATGTTTTAAATCACAATTTTTGTAGGCTTACAAAAATCCATAGGGACTCAGCTGAGATTGAGCATGGCATACCATCCTTAGACTGACGAATAGTCTGAGCGGACCATACACATATTGGAGGATAAGATTTAATCTTCGGTTCTAGACCTTGGTGGGGGCATGAGATGATCCCCTAGCCTTGGTTGAGTTCACATTTGTATTTGATTCATATGGAAACTTATGTGGATCTTTATGGGAGGCCATATTGATCACATTTCTATTTTCTTATGGTAGGTGATATAGGAGTTGTTAGCCCCAATATGGTTCAAGAGACCTCCGAGAGAGTGCAGTTGATTCCAAAAATACTGATCACCATTCATAGAATATAGATATCTTAGGTCAACCATAGGAGGAGACCCTTGGAGTTTTCTTTGGGAGATAATGTTTTCCTAAGAGTGATTCCTCATTTAGGGCATAGAAATCTGGGAATGCTAGGAATGTTAACATAATGTTTTCTTGGACCCTTTGTGATCATTGAGAGGATAAGGGCATCAGAGTTTTGTCTGGACCTCCCTTCTCATTATAGAGGTATGTAAAACATGTCCAATGTGTCATATCATCAGATATACATACACGATCCTATGCAGGGTAATGACTGTGAGGACATTGAGCTATAGAAAGACATGTCTTATAATGAGCATCTAGTGTGGATCATAGATCAAAGTGAAAATCTGTTGTAAGGAAGGATGATACAACCAGTCCATATTTTGTTGCAGCATGGATGAATCATGAAAGAAACATGGGAGTGTATGTTTGATGATTGAGCTCAGTGACCTGAGATGTTTGAGTAAGACCATTAGTGTAACTTCTTGAGGATGGGAAGTCGATAGAGGTAGAGAATTGTAATATTTTGATTGTTACAATGATAATAAAAACTCTTTTTTGATAAAGTATTATTATCTTATGTGGGAAAAATGATTTATTAGAAAAATAACATAATAAATGTATTAAAGGCCCTAAAACCAACTTAAAACCTTAGAATATTCAATTGCATATTTTTTTTGGAGTAAGACACTAAGTCATTACGAGATTCATAGACCCATAAAACCTAGGAGTATATTAAATAATAGTATTAAATATATTATATTATGGACACTAAATTTATTCAAAATAATTAAATTACTTCAAAATTGTGCGTCATATGAGAAATCTGAGACCACAGTTATTTTTGAGATGTGGTTTTTAACCTAGGCGGGGTATAACATTTGCAAGCATTAGAAGTTTTAATGCCTTGCTCGAGAAGATAATTTATTTAATATGTTTTATTATAATATTTTAGATAATAATTTAATATCCTCAAAAGTGCATTATATGGGAAATACAGGACAATAATTAGGTCCAAGATGCAGTATTTATGCTAGAATGGGTATAATATTTGTATGTGTAGGATTTTTGGACAACATGATCTTAATATTTGTGTTTATTTTTAATTAATTAATTATTACATTTTTATTTAATAATTAACAAATATCTCTCAAATGATGCATCATATGAGAAATATGAGACAACCATTGGGTCTGGAATTTGGGAACTACCATAAGCATGGTATAACATTTATACTCAATAGATGTTTGGTCCGGTGTCTAGATAAATTTTTTTATTTTAAATTTTTATTAAATTAATAATTGTAATATTTAAATTTAATTCTAATTTTACCATTCAATCATCTCCACAACACCATATCCTTCATTTTGAATGACAGGAACTTTTAGAACCATCAAATACCACGTTTTAGACCAATTAAAATCTTGAAACATCTTAATGAGAGGATTATAATATATCTTTATTAAATTTTTTAGATTAAATCACATTTAAATTAGGTTTTCTTATTTTTCATGGATGCGAATGTGTTTGGAGTATATTTATGTTGTTGAACCATTTCATATATTTCTAGTTGATTTTTCGGTGTCCAAAAAAACCCAAAACTTGATAAACATTATTGTTTAAACATTCAGTATATTTTCTATTCTTCAAGATCCATTCATCATGCCCTTTCCCTCATTGGAAGTGGTGTGCCTCTCCCTGGGAAAAGATGAGTTTTTATTTTCATTTTTATTTATTTATTTTATTATTCCATTTTTTTAATCTTCCATCATGAAATTTAAGGCAAAATTATGTAATTTAAAATAGATTGTAAAATCAAAAGTACAATTTATAGATTATAATAGGGTAATTATTAAGATTATAAATGGGAATTTAAATGATTTAGGATTACAGAATGATTTTTCAAAAAGAATTATCGAATTATAATTATTTGAAATTATCCAATGATAATCCTAAAGAAGTGGGATAATATCATTGATTTATTATATGGCAATTTCAAAAAATTATCAAAAGATAATTACATGAGTCTGTTGAAAAAAACAAAAAGCAATTATCAAAAAATATTTTATAATATTTTGATATAATTTTACTATCGATGGGTAATTTATGGTTTTTGTCAAAGTATAATTTCAAAAAAAATCAATGGATAATTACAAGAAATTTTCAATGATAATAGTAAGTAATAAACAAATTATGTTTACATAATTTTATCAGCGGATAACGAATTAAATTATTAGAAGATAATTATTTAATTATAAATGGATAAATGCATAGAATTATCAATAAATAAATTATTATTACTGTTTGAAAATAACTAATTTGATTTATCAAAATATAATTTTGAAAAAAATAGTTAAATGACAATTATAATGTTAATAGGTGAATAATTTATCAAAAAAGTATTAAAGGGTTATAACATTGAATTATTTTGTGTAATCTAACAAAATTATCAGTCAATAATGTTTACGAGGTTAAAATACTATAATTATTTAAGAAGTATAATTATCATCACATATGATAATACAAATGATAATTTTATAATTATTATAGAGAGAGAAAATAACATCCCATGTGATATTTTAATTAATAATTAAAAAATTATCCAAAATAGAGAAGATGTCATCATATTTTATATTTTATTTATTTTTGAAATAAAATAGTTGTTTTGTTCGAGGAAAACATTGACATACCTTGAGTAATGACATGTCAAAAACTTGAGACCTTCACGTATCACCTTTGAAAATAATAAAACCACGAAGATGTTTTTCTCTTAATTTTTTATATAGGAAGATCCTTTCCCTTTTTGGATTTGATACATATGTTTCCTTAATATTATTTATACGTAGACATATTTGATGACCATGATAGATTATAATCACATGTGGGTGGGTGTGTAGCCCTGAGAACCATATGTGACACTTGTTTCCATGAGTACCTTATAGATTATTAATCATGTTTGATGTTGACCACATATATTATTGTGCTATCTTACGTATGAATATGTGCTATGCGTGTGTGGCCCATGATATGGTATGACTTGGTTCCATGAAATTGATGAGATATAATGATTCTATGATGAGATTTGATTCACATGTTGATGTATATGATGGTGCTAAATTTCCCATGATGTGTGCTATGGGTTTTCTCATGATATGAATTTTCATGTATTCCTTTGGAGGATTGGTATGTGTATACTTGATAGGTGGTCTTCATGGAAGGATTATTCCTTGCCGGGTGTGTGCATGATGTGTAGTGATAATGATAGCATAACATGATAAACTTGTAACCTAAAATCTACTCTATTCCTTATGGAATTTGAGAATATGGACGACACTTGATGCCTTGTGGATTTTGAGTGTTACCAGATGACTTGTGGATTCTGGGTAGGATACATATACTCAATGCCTCATGGATTCGAAGTATTACACAATGCCTTGTGGATTTCGGGTAGGTTTCCTTCACTCGATTCCCTGATGATTATGTGTTACTCATAAATAGACTTGTAGTTGGTTTTGGATACTTATTGACATAAAATATATTTCTCTCATTTAGCCGACATTGGTATAGTTGGGGGTTTGTGGCAAATTTTCTATTTCATGACCACTAGGTTTTGGATTGTACATCATGATGCTTGTTACACATTTGTTATATTATGGCATACAATTGTATACTTGAGAACATCAGGTTAATCATTTATTGGTGTTATCCTACTGAGTCTTGTAATCACACCCTACTAGGGAATTTAGGTTCTCTTATAGATTTCGTGCCCATATATTTGATGAATGGAAAGGGCCATATTGCGGACGGTTGAGTGGTGGAGCTTAAAGTTGGAGAGGATAGGGACAAATAATGGGGTACCTTATAGATGGTTGTTTATTTACTCTTATATTGTATTTGTATACTACATTGTACTCTAGATAGGATTTCCACTTTGGAATCTATTATATGTATGTAATTATTATGTTTCCAAATTTACTCTCACTATTTATTATTTAGTTAATTCATTATTACAGATCATATGACATGATACAGAGGGTATAGTCTTTGAAGTGTTTCACCTGAGACCCTCACTACTGGCTGGAAACCTTTAGCATATGGAGAGGTGTGTATAAGTTCATGTAGCATTCCACCTAAAATCTAGTGTTTCAGGTTGGGATTATTAAAAATTTTGTTGTTCTGGACATTTATATTCTATCTTGTTAGGTTATGTTTATTATTAAGAGAATATCAACCCCCCATATTTTTCTAAGCACTATGAATTTATTTGTAATTGTTGGTGTCCTAGAGATTCCACCTATGGTTATTATCACATACAATCAATCCCAAGAAAATGAGTTTGGGTTAGATGTTACATTTAATATGTTGAAATATATGAAATATTGTTATTTTTTTAAGATATTGAAGTAAATTATGAATTATGGGAACTAATGATGTGATATTTATTTAGTAATTGAAAAGAATAAGTAGTTGGATTTTTTTCTTAAATGGGATTATGAAACGATATGTTGACCTTTTCTTTTTGTTTGAGGTATAAGTGGTAGTTGTATGTGGTTGTGATTAAGTAGTGGTTGAAGTGTCCTATTAAATTAAAAATCAGTGAGTTATTATGTCCTCAATTGATAATTACTCATTATTTAATTTATATTTGCACTAAGAGTAAGAGTGTCTTGAAAAAACACAATTCCATTGAATGGTGTCTTATTTAGAGAACTCTAACATTGATAGATTACTTTAACTAGTCTCCTAATATGATCATTCAAAATTTTTGAAGATAATTTCATTTTGTATTCATTTTAAATATACACATGTGTTCGTAAAAGATCAATTAGAGATGAATAATATACAAAGGAGTAAATAATTTCAAAGAGTTCATAAACCACCCCATTGTATTCAGAAAAGTGCCTAATAGTTGGTATCATTGTAAAATTTCATGTATTGAGATTGAGTAAAAATTATTTTTTTCATATTCCATGGGTCTTAATGAATTATTATAAAAATTTCTCATCACTATTTGGAGGAAAACCAAATTTTGGTTTTGTCCACTACCTCATGGTTTGTGAATAAAACACTTGTGGTTCATTAATATATTGTTTTTAAAAATTTAAAGGTGGGGTATTTATTATATTATGAGGATCTTAAATTTTATGGACAAATCTCCCTTTTGTATTTATAAGAAAATTTTCATTTTAGGAAATATGATTCGAAGAAAATGTTCTATACACCATTCTCATAGAATCTTCATTGTGTATTTTAAAACTGTAGTATTATTTGAAAGATGAAACCTCATTATAGGATATTCATAGACCAAAGGATAAGGCCCCATTTCATGGTGGTAGAAAAACACATTGTGGGTTTTCCTAAATATATATGTTTTATAAAGGAGATATTTGATAATATATTAAGTTTAATATATTTTCCTTGGTATTCAAATAATACATTGACCAAATAGACCATTATGTTGTTTTCTACAACACATCATGTGTTTTTCATTCCTTAAATAAAAATAGAGGTTAATTTTTCAAGTATGATAAAACATAGTGATAACTAACCACATAATCATAGAAGAATACCATTGATTATTGGTCCACTGTAGAGAGAATTAGAAGGGTCACACATCATCTATTTTTCGGGGGAACTTCAGGAAGGTGAGAGATTATCATTTAATTATGTTATAACTAATTGTCGATATTATTATTTATAATGAATATTTCATAATTATAAGAGAACAATACCATATTTATTCTTTAAAAACTATGTTCTTTATTGATAATAAGAAAGTAATTAGTGAAATGAAATCACAACAACTATGCACCATCGGTATAACCACTCGATAAAAAGCATTATTGAACCATGAAAAAAATACCTTATATTTTGATGCTTCTATACCTCTAAATAGATATAATAATCAGTTGTTTAGTTGATCAATTAAAGATATTGTTCAAAAATTATCAAAGGATAATGTTACATTTGAAGGGAAACATTTTTACTCACACTGATTTAACCCCCTCTATGTTCACTTCTTGGGTTTATAAATTTTTCTTAAATCTTATATTTACCATTGTGAATGATTCCAATGTTTTGTTCTATAGAATACATTAAAGGTTAACTCCCAAGGATATTTCTGTTTTTATTTATTAATAAAACCTTTTATTATATGATTTTTTATCGAGAGTATAGATTCTATTGACGATAAGTGTGTTCTCATGTTTGATGGAAAAAGATTTCACTTGTAGAGAGATCGAATGATTTCATATCTTATGTCATATATCTTATATGTTGTTGAAATAAATGTTAATGGTTTCAATATACATAAATATGGCGTGTTATTTAATTTTATGGAATGAGAGAATACTTAAAACAATGGGATAATGTATAATGTATTAATCCTATCTCTCTTCAAGAAGGAATTTACATGAGTTATGGTTTTTGATGTAGTGAATTCCACATAGAGAAAATTTCATGATGTTCATTAATGGGAAAATAATTTTAAGGCTCCAAATATGTTGAAAAAAATTGGTTTCTAGGAGTTCCTCTGGTCTCTTACTATGACATTTCATCAGACGAGATTCCTATACTAACATATCCCGTTTTTGTATTTGATGATTCATCGACACTACTCATGTGGACCCTAGTGGCCTATTTTGGGGAAGAAAAGCCACCTCTTTGGATTTTTTGAACATTTTTATTACAAGTATTTATATCACCCATCTAGAGTCTCTAATCTAAACATGAAATCCTTCTTCATAATCTAGGAATCTCATGAAGAATTTTTCAAATCATAGACACAAAGCCCGAGATTTTTCAACCCGTTGAACTTCCATATATCCTTCGGAATGATAGAGGTCCAAAAAGGTTGGGAATCCCCTTTATTAGTAGTGTTGGTGGATATTATTTAGATTATACTTCCCTTCCAAAACCCTTTTTTCAAGATAAGATTGGGGAATTACTTGGTGAGTTCTTATGTGTGGATGATCACACCCTTTGACTCCAAGATTCCTTGACACCGAGGTTCCGTGTATACATAGTTGTAACATCCATTACATCATCAAAAATGATTATATGGGTTTAGGGATTAGTGTAGGGTTATAAATTTGTTTTCCCCCGACTCCTCATTGCTGTTTAGCTTGGAAGATCCACAATCACTCAACATCAGTATTCTGAAAGCACATTTCCCATCATCCATCAGTGCACTCGTCACATCCCTCCATCAATAAATAATCTATTAAAATGGATTTGGGAGGATCCCATAGATCCAATGTGACTATGAGTATCTGTGAAGTGGTTGATGACTCTTTGACTTGGCCATTAGAATATTCCTCTTTCCTTTAAATCTCACCTAAGGTGGTAGTAGCTTTAGAAGCCTCCCCATGCATGTATGTTGTCCCCATACTCCTAAAACCTAATAGTCTTCTATTAAACTACACATACATTATATCTATCCATTAAATTATTTATTTTATGGTTAAGGATGTTTTCATGTTGGGATATCCACAAGGCCTTCTTTTCCCTGGAGACCCAGGTCTGTTGGAATGCTCCCTGGTCTTCTTGTCTAATACATTTAATACATTATTACATGTATGAGAAAGCATGTATCACCCTCTCGGTTCAGTAAATCCCTCAGAATAACACTTTTATACTATTAGAAGAGGTCCATCATCCACTCATTCTAGGATCAACCCCTAAGGGAAATTATACCAGATCATGTTCAAAGAAGATGTTAGAATCTACTCTTCAAGCTAAAAGATTTTCTATGCTTGGGGATTGTAATAGGGGTACTATCTTCTTATGAACTCATTCATCATTTGGAACAACCATGGACTGAGTTACATGTTTAAGAACTAATTTCTATTCAATAAGGTGTCCAAGAATAACACCTCTCGAATTGTAGTACTAGAACTAAAATGAAGCCCCTCTAGAATTGGAGAACTTTCCAAACAAATTGGTATGTGAAATTCTATTCATGATGAGACTATTAATAACCATAGATAGATTTTATAGAAGTCTTCAATTTCAGTGTAAAATATGGATGTCTGTTATCAAGAAGTTTCAGTGATAATTTAGTTGGGTAAGGTGGCCCAATTATTCTCTTTTATTTAGGAAAAGTGTGAGGTGAGGCTCAGAGACCAGTTACGGTGATATCATAAATCATGCTACCCGAGAGTGCCAGGATGACTAATAGGAATCAAATTAAACACTACAAAGGATACCTTTTTGAATAATGGATGAAGCCTAATTCCTCAAAGGGATATACTCACATTTTCTTCCTTCCCTGTTTAGGAGGGGATTCTAGGCCTTGGGTTCTAGGGAGATAAATTTACTTAGTGAAACAAGAAAAGAGGTAGTTATAGAATATTTTGAGGCTAAATTAGTAACTAGGAAAACTACATACCATCTACTGATTTCTTACTGAGGAGGTTATTCACCTAGTTCCCACTCTGTTGGACAAATCTCTCCACCTCATTTACCATAAGTAATGACCCATTGAAGGAGGAAGCTTCTTATTCTCTAATCATTGGCTACACCAAATAAACATTACCTCAATGGTTTAAGAATCATAAGAGAAACCAAATCGTGGAATTATTTGGGATGGGATCCATAACAAGATGAGGAAATAGAAAAAATATCTGATGACCTAGGATAATCTCTCGCCCCACATTAATTTAGATCTTGGATGTCATCAAAATCGAAATTGAATGAAAAGAAGAAAACTTGGAATATTCATGGGAATATAACAGATTCACTTCCCTCAGTCTTAAAAAGGTATAATTCAAAAAATGGATTTTGGGGTATGAGTGGTGCCTAGGAGGAAAGAATAATTCCACCAGTGTCATGGAATTAGAAAAAACACATCATTCATTCATGAATTCATGAAAGAGAAAATCCATTCCAATACACATAATAATTGAACAAATAATGAATCTATATCTAATGACCTATAGATGATCGGTGGTATGGTTACCTCACAATTTTACTCCTTTGTATCTCTAATCCTTGCATAAATGATGGCTATCCTAGTCGGAAAGTGTTCAACATCAGGTATATTAAATATGTGATATTATCCCACACCAATAATTTCTCAGAGTGCCTTCTAGATGATAATAATTTGTGGAACACAATCATAATAGTCAACCAGGATTCCTCTCATACACCAGATGGATTTCCAGGATAATTTTATGTGAGTTCCTAGAGTATATTCAAGGATTATATAATCCAAACAGATCAAGAATTTATTTTTGATGGTCTTATTCCCTATTGTAGTTTGTTAAACTATGATTATCTTGATTCCCAATGTGAAATTACCTACCGCTATCACTCAATGTATACCCATTAGTATGTATAAATTGAAATTAAAAACTAATGACCCCATTATTAATAAAAGAATCTCCCAGATAATCCATAACTGGCGTCATAGGAGAAACACACTTTCATTTAGGGTAGTTATATTCTAGGAGAAATGGGGATTTCTCAAGAAATGATGGGAGATATCAATAGAATCGTTGTGAGATAAAATATTATTATCAAAGTGGATATGGATTATGCTTATGATCAACTTTATTGTGACTTCATTCTCTGGGTAATGAGAAGCAAGGGTTTCTCAAAATGGGTGCTGGACATGCTCTTTCCCTGCTATAGCTCATCTTGGGTCATAATTTTCTTCATGGGGAGGTATTGTGACCTTATAAAACGTGTTATAGGGATAAGATAAGGATATAAATTATCCTCCAGTACCTTCATTTTTTTTCAAGATGGAATCAGTAGATACGTTGTCTCTAACATGAAAACTAGCACCATAGCCTACTACCTGATTGAGATCAATTTAGGGGGTTTCGTACATCGTCTTTGATAATGATATGATCTTATTAATAAATGTAAATAATCAATCTATCACAGGACTTTACAATATTATTTAATTTTACTCTAGGTGGAGTGGTTAAATGATCAATCAGGATAAAAGTTGTGTATTTCTTCCCCCTCATGCTCGTATAGGCGAAAGAAAAAAAGTTAAATATATTCAAGGAATGCAGAAAAAAAACATCCCAATGAACCATTTGGGATCCCTTATGGTTTATAGTATAGTTAATATCATACATTGTGAATGGATGGTTGAAAAAATCACCAACCACATAACCAACTGGAAAAACGGGTTTCTCTCATTTGGTGGGAGGATTACCCTCATCACCTCTGTGTTTTCCACTATTCAAATATATATAATATCAGTTCTTAAGGTAACCAAGTTGATAATAAAGGATATTCAAGAACACTTATTCTCTTTCATTTGTGACCCCCAAGGAGAGGAGAGAAGGCAATATGACTTCTGTTGAAGGGTAGACAAACCGATAGAAAAGGGAATAATTAACATTTGAATGTGGTTTAGCTGAGGTACTACAGTTAAGGAAAACTAGATTGGGAGGTGATTAAATGGATGTCTATTTGGAGAAGTATAATTAAAATAATATAGGTCAATATTATGAGGACAATAATGGGTCACCCTCCCCCATTATGAAAATATTTTCAATGCCACCATCCTTGTCTTAAAAAATACTCATGTTGGATCCTAGGATGAGGGGATATCAGTTTTTAGGACTGAAACTAGTTGTGCTAGCTTCTGGGATCCCCAGGGTGCCCCACACAGGACCTGACCTTCATGAAGAGAAATATTCACGCCTCTATCATTAAAGTAATTATGAGCCTTTTTAGAAAGACACTTCGATGATATCAGAATGGAGGTAAGTCTAGATGAATCCATTTCATGGGCATAGTTTCATGTGAATTCCTAAAAAAGTAATATAAGAATTTGATACTCATATCTCAATCAAGTGATTTGTTGGGAGGTCTTATATGGTGAAAAGAAATTCCAATGAAAGTAAACATTCTATTGTGGAGAATCTAGAGTTGAGAACTCTCAAATAACGAAGCGGTAATGGTTAGGGGTTTCCTTATAGCTTCCAAATTCCCTTACATCTTGATTTAAAAAGTGGAAAACACCATTAATATTTTATATCAGAGCAAATGTGATGAAATTATGTGGGTAGAACTAGTTGAGTTTAATAGACTACCAATAATGAAATAGTCATTTATGGACTTCATCTAGTAATGGATCAATGGATCTAGAAGAACAAAATATGAGGAGAAATCCTGGGCACTTTTTTTGGTGCTAGTTGCTAGTTGATCTGGGAGGCTAGGAACCATTCCCACAAAAATTGACCTCCTTGGTTTGGATGAGCCTTTTTAATGGTGTAAATATGTTGAATCATGGATTTTTTGAAACTTCTATGACACTTTGAGGAGGCACCCTCTCTCAATCATTACATGATTGGAATCTACCCCCTAACTGATCACGTCCCTTATCACTAAGACATTTTGATTGCTGGAACCCACCTCAACTAGGAATAAAAATCAATGTGGATGGATAATACAACCAAGGATGCATGTGGGGGGTGATCTGTTTTCTGAGAATGCATAGGTTCTGTTTTTTTTATTTCAGTTAATTCTATCGAAATAGATACTCTCTTAAAGGAGAAGCAAAATCCATGCAGTTTAGTCAATATATTTACTTTACATTAGTAGAGATGGACTAAAAGATCATTTTTAGTTCTTTTAAAGTAATTTTGGTCTCCTATTTTGTATCACTTATTTGATCCATAAAATTAGGGCCCTCTTAACCAATGGAATTGTGATTTTATATACGGTGAAAGAATGAAATTGTGTGGAAAACATCATAGCTTCAAAGGAATCTCATGAGTTTCTTCTCATGGATTTTTCTAGAATTGTATCCCTACCTTTAGTTGGTGTTGAAATTATTATTTGATATTCCCTTAGACTCTACTTTTATATTCCCCTAAACAATTCCCACATCCATCTCTTATTATCATATTATACTTATCCTTTCTCCTTAATGAAATTTATACTCCACTTTTATATTGAATGGGAAAGAACAATTAAAAAGGAGGTTACATCTAAAATATAAAAATGGATACGAATCATTTAATATAAGATTACTCATGGAAAAGAGTAAGAATTTAAAGGCGATTCTATGAATTTTTAAGAGTTTATCTCATTTTTCACTAAATGCATACAATATGAAAAATTATTTTAAAAATAAAAGAATTAATTTAATGTTTTATGTATTGATAAATTGGTTATTTTTTAGAAACATACCCTATTAAAAATAAAAAATAATTTCAATATGATCAAAATAATATATCATCAATAAGGAGTTATGTAGATGGTGGTTTATATTAAAGAAAATTTTATAAAGGAATGAAAAAATTATTATAAGGAAAAAATATTTTATCAAAACATGATGAGAAAAATTTTCATAAATAAATTGAAATAGAAAAACAATATTCAAATGATAAAGTTGTTTAAGATTTTAAGAATCAATACAAGAACAAAAATGACACCACTAATAAAGATAGAAGTACCAAGGAAGATTAAAAATAATAAAAAAAGGAGTTCCATTTGAAAATGGATATTATGGTTTTATTGAAATGAAATATGAATCATTAAAATGAAAAAGTATTTTTGAATAAAGATAAGGGATATTTGAATAAATAATAAGAATATTTGAATAATTTTCAAGGAAATTGAAATTTTTTTGTGGATACTAAAAAGGAAGTATGATACTCGAGAAAAGCATGTCATATCAACAATATTTCTAGTGAAGAGATAATATGATTTAAATCACAATAACCAATTTGGTTTCAGAAAATAAGTATTTTAAATATATTTATTTAATATTAATTTAAGTAGATATTTCCATGAATAAATTTATGTTTTAATATAAAAATATAGTCAAATCTGTTATAGAATCTTCCAAAATAGTAGATAAATCTATCAATGTATTCTAGAACCTAGATTATTATTTCAATATGTGGTGAATGATTACTTAAAACACTAACGTTTTCAAACATAATACTATAATTAATATAAAAAAATGAGATGGTTTTTTTCTATATAAATTGATACATTTGTTAATTCCTTAAAATCATGTACTTAAAATTATGAAAGAATCATATATGGAAAATGATGGGAGTTTAGGATGAATGAAATAGAAAATATAAGTAAATAGGGAGATCAAAAAATCCAAAGTGGTTTTTAAAATAATAATAGATTCCACAATAACCATATGTTTCTAAATTCATTAAGTAAAATTAGTTTAAACTAAAGAGGAATTTCAATTTATAAAAAATATATTGGTGCTAAAGAGATTATAGAAAAATTATTACACATGTTGGTATAATATGAATTTTTATCATAAAAAAGAAGCTAATATTTGAGAGGGACAATATCTAAATATAAAAGATTAAAATATATACATCACCATAAAATGAAGATAAAATTAAAAAATAGATTTGATGATCCTGAGGAAACTTGTGGTAGGTGTGATCAGTTGGTATATATCCCCAACAAGCATCTCAAATTATTTCAATATAAGATAAATATAATTTAAATATATAAATATTATAGAAAATAGAGTAATCAAGAGTAGAAAATAGTGCCTGAGGTTTAATATAAATATTTATATGTAAAAAACCCATGGATCTTGGATTGTGGATTCTTATCACATATGACGGAAAAAATTAATAGTTTGAAGAAAATTACTAACTATGATATAGGTGTGGTTACTTTTAAAAATTAAAATTCATTTAATGTTATGTGAATCAAAATATCCAAAACTTATTAGAAATCATTTAATCAAATGATGTTATTTTTATTAATGGGTTGAGACACTGTTCTTTGAGTATACCTTGCATATGTAACAGTTGGGATGCAATTATTTTATTAATGATTAAATATGCTATATGGAGGCTGAAGCATGCCTCAATTATCCTAGAAGGGTAGTGTAAATGTATAAAATAATATTAAATAAACAATGAAAGAGATTATTTATGTTTAAATGTGAATGAATTAAAGGAGACTTAGAACCGAATACTTATTCATTTAGTCTAAAAGACTATGGAATGTATTTTAAAATATAAATCTTTTTTAAATATACAAAAGTTGAATTGTGAATTAAGTAACTCTTATAATTTCTATCATAATGTAATGACACAAAATATAATCAAAAGCTGGTGAGGACAAAATATCACTTCTTATTGATGATTATTTTAATGAACCTCGTGGAGATGATGGGAAATATAGTAATATATTAATTGGTATAATAGAATTAAAAAATTTTATAAGATAATTTAGAAGCCTCTAATAATGAGGGAAGACCAAAACAAGGTGGATCTATGTTATTAGAGGTATGAAAACTGGTACAATTATAAATTATTTGTGGAGATAGTAAAATGAGTATTCAAGAATATAGATGTTTGAGGAATTCCAATCACACCTATATGACTTCATAGGTTAAACAGAAAAATGTTAACTAATATTTAAAAATAATTATTTTTTCATTTTTATGTAATAAAAATGCAATCAAACTAAGAATAATTAAAAATTGGAACTAGTTTTATATATTATTGGTAACAATATAATTGGGACAAAATAGGTTTTTATAAATAAAGTGAATGATATGGGAGAATTAGATCAAACAAAATATCTTTTACTTTTCATGGGTTTCCATGAATATAACACTATATAATTTAATTATTTGTTTTTTAATGTATCAAGTATTTAAAATTGAGGATCTTTCATAGGAATGTTTCTCATATAAATCCCAATGTACATTAAATATATATGAAATTAATATTCTTTAATAGGGAGTTTGATTGTTAGGTATGAAATGAACAAATATAAGTATTTTTTCTTGATATAGATATTTCTCATTCTTATAAGATGGAAAATTGATTTATGGGATTAACCAAGAACCTTAGGAACCATATTCAAAAATAGAAAATAGTTTAAAGATCATCTATTTCAATGTAATCAAAGGGTGTATGATTTTATATATTAATGAATGATATATAATTTTTTTTTAATTATGTAGGTTTATGAAATTTTTTTATTGTGAATAAAGTGAATAATTTTGAATAATTTTTAAAAAAATGAAAAAATATTTTTCAACATAAATAATTAAATATATGATGTTATTTTTGGTTTTTTTATATTTAAAAACATTGTGTATTTCATATTTATTTCATAATAAAATTATTCTCATGTGTTATTGTATTGTTTTGTAATTAAAAATTAAAGATAAGTAATTAATTTTATTAAAATTAGGACTCAATTTTTCAAGAATGAATCAGGAAAGAGTATATATAAAAAAGAGTATAAAAGGATGATGGGAAGCCTTATCTACTTGATAGTGTCCAGGCCAAACACTATGATTTCTATTAAACCTAGTAATAATTTTTTAAACCCTTTCACTTATCATAATTAGATATCACATCTTGTTAGATGAATACTCATTACATAACAAAATGATCCATAATATAATCATTTTGGTCTAGTTTATTTAAAAACCTGATCACAAAAATAATAGCCCATAAGTGAGCTATATAATCACCCAATAAGTTATTCATAACTAGAACCCCTCTTAGTCATATTATACAGATAACATTCATCAAAACCTGGGTAATTGAAACATAATAAAGGATGAACATAGATGCTCAGTTAGGGTAAAAAAGGGATATATCAATATCACATGAGCATAAATGCATGATAATAAGAGAATAACATTCATAAACTATACCCCATAAATCATAAATCATAAATATGATTCATGTAACTAATCTTGGAAGTTCATAAGGAAGGGGTCATAATGTAATTGAAGAACATGAGCCACGATATTATAAATTTGGTATATGACATGGATTTGTGGAATATATATAATCATATAAAACTTTATATCATGGAAATCTACCATGAAATTCATAAAATTTAATCTTGGGATGACCACCCATGTACATACTTCAAGAATGTGATAACCTCATGTGTACCCTTTTTTAGGCTTGGCATAACCTCATGTGTACCTTCTTTTTTGGGATTGGGATAACCTATAATGTACACTTTGAACTCATAGTAAATTAATAATTACTTAATCAATTTGAGGGAGATATAGGTACCAACCATCAAATAGTCCATATATTTAGATGTTAGATGATCATCAAACATTAATCATATTATAACCCATATAAATGGGATGGGTTTCAAAACCATATCATCAATTCATCAATTCATAACTCATGAAAAAGGAATGAGTTTCATAAAAATATCTACATCATAATCATAAATTATCTAGATAATGAATGGGAATGTTAAAATTGGATCATATTCTTAGTAACACATATTGAACACCAAATATTATTGTCATTTTTGAATAAAAATTCCATAATAGATCATTAAAACCTTCTTGAGTAACATATCCTTTCTATTTTGAAAAAACATTATCAGAATATATCAATTAGTTAAGAATAAGTTTTATTTGAAAATAACCATTGAATCATATAATTTATGGTTTATATCATTTAGTATTTATGACAATAGAAAGTTATGTTCATCCCGTACATGTTAAAACACATATTTTTTTTACATTTTCTGTAAAAATTCAAAAGAGCCTTGTTAAGTAAATTGATAGGAAGATTAATTTTAATTTTTTGTATAAAAATTAAAACATAGGTATAATTTTTTTAAATAGTCATTGATAAAAATATTTCCTTAGTTTTTTTAGAAAAACAATGACATGGAATAAAAATGGGGTTTCGACAGAAGAGAAATAAATTCAGTTTTTCCATAAATACATTATTTTGGACCCTTTAGTACATATAGAGGTGAAAATAGAGGAAAAAATGTATTTACATTAAATAAAAATATTATAAGAAAATTATTCATTTTATTGATAGTTATATCATAAAATATCATCATTGGACGAATAATAATCTACAATCTCGATAAATAATGAGATTTTACCACAAAAAATTTACATCTTTGGTAACTTTAGAATTATAAAACCAGGAATAAAATAACAATAGAAAAAATAAAAATATCATGAAATATATCAAATTCATGATATAACATGTAAAATTGTATCTATATACACTTCATAATAAAATAAAGGTCAATAACATAACCTATATCCCATAAAAGACAAATTAACAAAAATCCCTCAACATAGGTTTCAACATCATACACATTTAAAACTTCTATATAACAAATATATGTTTATTATAAATATATTAATGCTGCATCATCATATGTATCAAACAATATATTATTTACCTATAAAATTTTATTACCCTTTTGTTAACAATTCCATGTTAAAATTAGTATTTAGGTAATAATTGCTTCATTTTTCAGGTATGTTTTGGTTTGGTATTTTTGATCCTTTTATATAGATAATGGTTAAATAATTTATATAAATTTATAAAAGAGTTAATTATATTATATATTCATTATATATATATTTAATATAAACTATATAAGTTAGATATTGAAAATGGATTGCACTTTTCATGAATATAATAAGCCCTGAAAACACATACATTTTGTTTCCATTTTCTTCACAGATGTTACTAAAGGAAGGTAAATAATATATCAACAATACAGATTAATTACGAAATCATATATGTCATATATATATATATATTCATTAATTTTATCCTTATTACCTTATATATATATATCATAAGTGAAAAACATACCACATCGCTTTGTGAGGCGGTAGTCCACCATACACACGAGTGACATTATCATATTCCCACAAAAAGGATGTAAGAATCTATATGTGATATCATGATTAAAAAATTATAATTATATCATAAATATGATATATATATATATATGTATATGTATAAAACATTATTATAAATATCTATGAGAGGTGGTGATGGAAACTATTTACACCGATTTATGTGGAGGTAGTCCTCCATACACAGGATCACCAATTTGTTTCCCACCAAATGGAAGTGGGATATATTTAGGTCATGAAAAAAATATGACAACATATTATTATAATTGATATAATTAAAAAAACTGTTTTTTTAAGAATATTTGAAAAAGTTTGAGGAAGAAATAACATTAAAACATATAGTTAAGGACTATACCTCTTCTTCAAAGAACTCCATTGGGTTTACACCTAAAGCCTTTTTAGGTGAGTTTATTAATCAAAATAATTACTCTAGGATATGATAATAAAATTAATGAAGATATAGGGTAGGTATTTATCAATGGAAATGGGTTTGGAAGAATATTTGATGGAGTTATAAGAAGAAATAACAATAAATCACATAGTTAAGGACTATACCCATTCTTCAAGGAACTCCATTAGGTTTATTCCTAAATCCTTCAAGGTGGATTTATTAATCAAAATAAGGTCTCTAGGATGTGATAAGGGAATTAGGGAATATATTTTGGTAGGTATGTTCCAAAAAAAAGGTTTTGTATGTGTGAAGAGGAGGGGATATGGTGTGTTATTTTATAAGTAGGGGAGAGGATAAACTTATAATATTTGAAATGAAAATAGCATAAACATGTTTTAAAACTGATATATGGCTCCAAAAATGAAAATTATTGAACCAAAGGTTATATTCTCTTAATATTTAAATAAAATTGGAGTTAAATACTCTTTTAGATCATTTTCCCCTTATAATGTTAGTTTAATAACCAATAAACCACTTTTATCCTTGATTGGAGTAAATAATTTTTACCATTTTTAATGTTAATTTTCGAAAATTATTAATTTGTAATTATTATATAATATTAATTATTCTAATTATGAATATGGAATATATTTTTCAAAATTTTATTCCCAAAGTAGAAAATTTTAAACTAATATTAATTCAGTTAACATGATGAAAAAATGGTTTTCGAAAGAGAAAAGTTTCAAAAATATTGAATATTTCAATATAAATACTAAATATGAATTTGATTAAAATTACCTAAATTAGAATAAATAAAATTGAATTAATTTTTCTTTTATTTCTTTTAAATAATAATCAGGTTTTTAAATTATTTAAATGAACAGTTAGTATTTAATAAAAATCAATATATTTTACAGTTAACAAAAATTAATCTTTTCAAGAAATTTTCAGAAATTCACCATACGATAGTTTAAAATTTTGATTCCCAAAATGTTTTAAATTATTGAAATAAATTTTTAAAAAGTGTCAAAAAATATTTTTTTTGTACCCAAAAATAAAAAAAAATTATTTTGACAAAAAAACATTTTTGAAGCATATAAAAAATTTAATAAAACACAATTATTTATTCATAAATATATTTTATTCATATAAATCCTTTATAATACATTATGGAATTAAATTTATTCTTATTAGTACCATTATATTTACTGGCTAAGTTATAACAGCCAGTTTAAATAATTATATTAGTAGAATAATGAGGTTCATTAAAACTAGATGTTGTGTGTAACACAACATATCAAAGAAATTAAATTTATTTTTAAAAAATATTTCATAAAATCATTAGGCGTAACGTTATACCCCCTTAAAATGACTCTCACCATCCTAATTGTTAACTATAATAAAAATTTATTATATTTATGCCTCATAACATTCTTAGGTTTCCATGTAACTTCATTAAATTTGTGGTTTCACCATAAAATTTTGATCAGTTGGGTGGGATAGTTTTATAGTAATTTCCTTATATAATAAAAAATTTTCATCAACAATTACTCATAATAATGATCATGATCTTTTGGTAAAAACTATATGTTTATTATATTTGGGTAATAATTTATATTCATCCTATAGAGAGATACACAGAACATAGCATGGACTTTAGAGAGATTTGGATAAAGTACCAAGTAATAAGAAACCATCCCTACTTGACCAAGAATATAAAAATGGATTACATACATAAGGCTCAACATTCTATTCCTTCCAAATATCATAACCTTTTTACGTGTAGAAATATGTATGATAACCTCTATAGAAAATTCAAATTCCATCTCCAACCTGTAACATCTTTATATTTTAAAAGTAAACACTATGTTAGATAGAAAACAAGATATGGAACACCGAGAAAAAATGAACAAAAAAATCTAATTATTTATATGATAATGTTATAATATAGAAATTAAATTTTCATCAATGAATAATATTAACTACGTTATCAAATACATATAATTTTATTTCTCATTTTTATTTTATTAATTACTTTATTTTTATAAGTAATAGATTTTTTATAATGTCATTTCATTCTTGAGAAATATATTTTCTTAAAAGTTGAGTTTTTCTTCTTTTTATGACTGAATATTATAATTTTAGAAATTTATAGATATTTAATTTTGAAAAATTAATTTTATTTTTAAATTCATAATTTCAATATTATCTTAAAATTATTTTTTTAGAATTTTTTGAGATTGTTGATTTTTCAAGAAAAAGTGAAAAATACAATTTTTTTTAAATTTTATTTTATTTTAAATTAATTACAAATTAAAATTATATATTGTAATATCTTGAAAAATTACAATTTTTTTTATTTATAAAAATCCAATTATGGTTTTTGAAATTCATTTTATAATTGAAATAATTATACTAAAAATATTTTATATTTAAAAAGGGATTTTTTTGAAAGTTATTTTTTGTTAAGTTTTTATAGTTTAATATTAAATTAAAATTTAATTATTTTTTAATTTTAAAAAATGTATTCCATATTCTGAAATAGTGGTTAGAAATTTAGTATATAGGTCTCTTTTATTTTTGGTCAATATGAACAGTATATAATTTGAGAAAAAAAATGAAATGATAAAAACAATAAAATGAACAAAAATCCAACCTAAATCTTATTGGATTATTATATCAACCGAAATAATCCATGGATTGAATATATGACTTTTTAGGGAAACATAGATGATATTATGACCTTTGTAATATTTTATTTAATGGAAAGTGAAACATGCCACACACTATTTTTTAGTAAGAATAATATTTTTAATAAGTTGTTATTGAGTGGATATGTTTTACTATAAATAGTATTTTAAAATATAATATATTCATATTCATATTGGTATTTTATTATTAATTGTAATTTAATAAATTTTTACATTCACTTCTTTCATAACAGTAATGCATGAATTATTTTATTAATAGGAAAATAAAGTAAATGATATTAAAAATATTAAAATCAATAAAATTTTAGATAATTCACATGATTAATGAATTATATAGATGAATTTTACATATTAGTGATATAATAATTTTTTTTCACATTATTAGTGTTTTATTGATTTTATTATGTTCAAAGTAATGAATAGTTATATAAATTGACATTATAGATATTTTATAGTAAACAATTCTTTTTTAATTTATATAACAATCATAAAAATATTATATTTGGCCAAGTTATTAGGATAAGGTTGAGAATATAAACCATTTTCCATTTATGGGTGTTTTTATTTATTTTATAGTAACTATATTGACCCTAAAGGGTAAAAATTTATGTTGTCATGGTAAGAGTTAAAGGGGTTAAAAAAGGGTTAAAAATAAAAGATAATAGTGGAAATACAGTAAAAAATTATATATTTTTAAATTTAATAAAGGAAATTAAAAAAATATTAATATTATATTTAAATTTAATATGTTTTACCCATTTTTTGTTAAATAATTGTTATTATAATTAATTATCGTTAGAAGTTCAAATAGTGCCCCTCCCCTCTATAATAAAAAAACATATTCTTATCATTTCTTCACACTAAAAAACCCATTTTTCATCCAATACCTACTAAAATACCATCATATAATACCTCCAAACATTTTATATATCTTATTTTATGAATTAAACTAACCTTAGTGGTCTTAATATGTTCATAAAAAGAGATTATCCGAAAATGATGCATAATATTTAATTGAGCATTTATGTTTTTTTTATTATTACACACTTATCAGACCATATTCAACCATGAGAAAAATAATTACATTATTATACAAATAATTAGATTTTATTTTTTTATTTTAATGTCTTATTTATATATATAATTCACTAAAATGTGAAAATAATTCATCATTCATTTGTACAACGTACTACCGCCTCGCGAACCAGTGTAGTTATTTTTCCATCAATGCCCCTCAAGACTAGTTATAATGATAAAATTAATGTTTATATATTATATTAATGACATATTTATCACTATTAAAATAAAATATACCATTTATTTTCTTAACATTTCATGTATAGAAAAAATGACAATGTTTTTTCATGCGTACGTGTGGACTTCCACTTCTACAAAGCGATGTGATATATTTTTTTATCATCACAGATCATGAATGATATATATAAGTATATTTAAATAATAAATAGGATATATGTGATATTATTATAATTAATTAATGATAAAATAATGTATACACTCTTTCCAAAATGATCATTGAATATGGAAACACTATTCATTCATATGTATGGCATACCGTCTCTATGATTGCAACACAGTTCATTTTTAATAACTAAATTTCATATTTTGTTTTCAAGTATAATTTATTTATAAAAATGATAATTATGTTAGTATTATTATTATGGAAATGGTAAATAAATTACCTCTTTGACCACAACCAACTGAGAGAAGTCATTTTGGGCTTATGAATCAAATATCATCAAAACACCCAATGCAGACTTAAATCATTGTTACAACATCAAAATAAGTGAATTTAAATAAATAATAAATATGAAAATAGTTCACAAGAAGGTAAATAATTAACTTAATTTTATTATCTAGGATGATAAAGAATGTTCCTGACATTTCAGACTCAAGGTAAGGGACTTTCTTTTAAATCATCTTTTAAAGTTCTTCTTTGAACACTTTTTTACAAAAGTATAAAAGAATGTTTTTTAACTGATACAAAATGAGTGGATTTTACATCTATCATGACACCATAATGAATTTAGAATTCCTTTATATTTTTCTTGGTTATTTTCAATGAAAAATTTTCTTTATAATTTATGCATTATTTGGAATCTAAAATTTATTTTTACGATATGCGTATTTTGATAGAAGAAAGTGTTTTTTACATGGATTTACAATTTGTTTTTTAAAGGATTTTATTCAAGATTTCATCCATGGATACGATTTATGATGGTTTGAGCCCTATTATAGCTCAAGTTAGGATGGGTTGTTTCCTATTAGATCTCATGATATGATGGGTTGAGCACCATTAGAACTCAAGATGTGACAGGTGAGCACATTTATAGGTCCCCAATGTATTGGGTACTCCAGATATGGAAATACACCTTATAATTATTCTATATATTAGATGGATTAATCTGACGGGGTTTCTACAAAGAGATAATGGGACCATACTATGATGTTTATTCCATGAATAACTATAATGGTTAATAATGAGTAGCTATGATAGTTACTATAGGATAATGATCGAAATTTAACCATCATGGTATTCCATGAGTAGATATGGTGATTACTCTGATGATGCCCCATGATTCAAAAAGGTTTACCTATGTTTTCTATGGTTTTAAATGTATTCATTGAGTAAATTGTGTATGCTTTTCATTTAGAAGTAATTAATTCTATATGATCAACGAATATTGTGATAATGGTAAGTCTATTCAGGATTTTCATGTTTTCACTAAACTAATGGTTTTATTTATTTTTTATGTCCCTTACTAATATTTTTTTCTCATCCCACATTTTTAAAATGTTTTTATAGGGTTTAAGGATGAGTAAGGAAAAAGATGAGGTCAAGATAAAAATTGTAACGATTTATCCTGAAAATGAACTATTTTTTATTTTAAAATGTTTTCTTTGGTGGGAAAATGGATAATGAGTATAAGTTTCCACTTATAATGTGTGAGTTTGAATTGTAAGATTATGTCATATTTCTCTAAAACACTAAACTGAAAAGGTCCTCATAATTTTATGAATGTGAATTCTAGTACCAAAACACTAGAATATGTAATGATTAAGGTTGGGTCATTACTATTGGTATTAGAGGTGGATTTAGATAAATTTTGAGATTATGATGTATTAATTAGTTGTTATCTTAAGAGTGATGGATTCCATCACAGGTGTATAATTTGAAGGTATATCATAAGTACAATGTAATAGGAATACCCTTTGAGGATTTTTTTATTAAAGTTTAAGGTTACTAATGATATTTTTAGAGAAATTTATTTTTTGGGGTAATTATGGGGTATACATTTTTGGGATACAAAATTAATATTATGAGATTAACTTTATGTTTATAAAAACTCATTAATGATAAATATATTTTAGTTATTTTGATGTTTTATCACATTCTTATGAATGTTATAAAGATTATATTAATGTAGTTTTATATAAAGGATATCCCATAGGTTTGGAGACAATCCATCGCATCCAGCAAGGCTGTGAGGTTTGAACTCACAAAGGAAGGGTGACAAGGCTGCATCACTTACCACTAACCTTTGTGATGCCTCAATAAGTACGAAATTTTATATTTATTTAAACTATATGACAAATAATGAGTAATTTGATTTTGGGAACAATGGTTTTATTGATTTTTAACCATTATGATTTGAAAATGTTATGTTAATTAATTGACTAATTTTATTTAGAAAAAAGATTACTATAATTTTTAGGAACATTATAGGATTAAAGTAAACATAATATTATAGGGCTTTATTTGAGGAAAAGATGATTAATTTTAAATTTTATGAATATATGATTTCATTTTATATGTTTATAGGTTCATGTTATTTATTTAAATGGTTAGAATATCTTGAGGATTATGATTTTAGAGAAATTACATTTTGGTATGAGACCTAAAAACCAATTGATTTTATTTAGAGATAAACAATAAAATTAATATTGAAATATTATGTGATCAATTTATTTTTGATTTTTTGGGTTTCTATATTAGTATAGAATATTTTTCTAGTAATTATGAGGATATTTATTTGTTAAATAATATATTTTGAACATTGTGTATTAGTATCAAATTTTGGGGAATAAAGTTGTTTTTCCTCATATAAACATTTATTCTTGTTTGGAATTAAATTACTTTGTGATAAGCATTTAGTTTAATTTATAAATATAGGATTAATATATTATTTTTATTCTTTGGATTTTTTCATCTGTCTAAGTTGATTCTACTTCTTTAAGCATGTATAATTCATACTCATCAATTGGATTAGAAGATGAGTTTATTGTGGAAATTTATTAATTGGTGAAACTCTAATTTTAGGGTAATTATATTTCCTTATTATTTTTTATATGTGGTAAAGGAATTTATCAACTCTTTGAATAATATTTATAAATAAAAATTTTATCCATTTAATTTTCTTACCGATAAATCAATGGTTTCTTAACTTATAAAAGATTTAAGGTTTTATGAGAGGTTAACATTCACTTAACCATATTATCAATCATTATCAATCCTTCATTGGGAGTAAAATTTTCTATCCCTTGTCCATTTTTTAGTACATGTGTTATTATATATAGAATTTGAATTTCCTTTTCTCTTATATCAAGTGGATGTTTTGTTAATCATTGTTTACGATGTGGGATTTCAAAAATGATAATTTGAAAAGGGAATCACATGTTACCAAAGATGATTAAAATTTTTGAGGATGAAATTTCTTATGGGGGTGGATAATATAACATCCTCATATTTCAAAAAGAAAAATTATATTCAATAGCGTAAAATATTTGCAACACTGAGGTTAAACCATCGATTGAAATCTTATCATTTAATGTGTCTGTTATAACCATCCATTATATTTGTGGTGTTGAATTGTATTAACTACATTATAAAAAATATATAATTTTACTAATAATTATTATTGTTTTAATTAATTATTTTTAAAAAATAAAAATATTTTTAGTTAAGTCAATTTAATCTTCAAAAATTTGTTTTTTTTCAAAAATGAGCTTTTCTTCTTTTTTTATGAGTGAATATTATAATTTTTAGAAGTGTTAGGAAATTTAATTGAAAATCTGAATTTATTTTTAAATTTATAAAATAAATATTCTATTAAAATATTATCTTGATAATTTTCTGAGAATATTTATTTTTCAAGGATTTTTGAAAATTATTTATTTTCATTTTAAAATATATTTTATTTTAAAGTATTGAAAAATTAAATTTATATTTTTTATTATTAGTAAAAATAAATTAGTTTATTTATAATTATAATAATCTAATTTTATGGTTTTTAATAGATTGTATAATTGAATTTAGTAAAACTAACATAATATATTAAAAAATAGATTTTTTAAGAAAAACATATTTGTGTTGTGTTTTTTTGATTAAATTTAAATTTAAAATAAAAAACTTCAATGTTTTTAATTTTAAAAAATGGATTCAATATTTTTAATTAGTGGGTACAAATTTAGTCAATATTTCCCTACTATTTTTAGTTTATATGAATAGTAACAATAATTATTTTTGTTACTATGGTAATTGGTAAATATGGTAATTTGAGTTACAAATAAAATGATATGAAACATAAAATAACCAAAAAACCTAAATAAATATTATTGGACTATTATATCAAAATAGTATTCATCCTAGGGGATAATTGATGAACTTTTGGGGCCACGTAGATGATATTATGATCTTTATAGTATTTTATTTAATGAAACGTCAAAGAGGTCACACTCTTTTTTTAATATGTATAAAATTTTTAATAATATGTAATCGAGAGGATATAATAGAAAAAAAAAATTATTATGAAATAAAATATATTTATATTTATCATTTTAATTTATTTTAATGGTTAGTAAATAAATTATTACATAAAATTCTGGCACAACATTGAGGTAGATATTATTTAATTAATGGAAAAATCAAATAAATGATACTGTAAATATAAAAATAAATATGATTTTAGAATATTAATGTGATAAAATACCATTATTAATTAACTTAACATGTTATGAATATAATAAAATAATTGGTTCTAATTATAATTTTTATCTTTACATTATTAAAGGTTATGTAATAAATAGTTCTATAAATTGACATTATAGATATTTTATAGTAAACAATATTTCATTATATAATATAAAATACATAAAAATAATAAATTGTGTTAAGTGACTATTATAAGGGTTTAAATATAATATATGGTTTATTTATTTGTATTTTCATTTTATAGTAATAATATAAACCCTCAAATTGTAAAAATGAATGTTTTCACGATAAGAGTTAAAGAGGTTAAATAGGGGCTAAAACCAAAGGTAAGGGTGTAAATATAGTCAAAACATGTCAAATATTTATAAGAGGAGGTTATTTCAACCAATTGTAATATTATACTCAAAATTTTATAATTTATAATCATTTTATGTTAAATATTTCTTATAATAATTTATTAGTTTGAGAAGATCCTAGAGTACCCCTCCCCACTTTTATAGAAGGAAGCCACTTCTTCTCATTTTTTCACACATAAAAACCATTTTTTTGGTCAATAATTGAAACATTCCTTACTAAAATACCTCCCTATATTATAGAGGTATTGTTTAGAACACCAAACTTAGTGGTATTAAGATGTTAAGAAAGAGAGATTGTCTAAAGAAGATGTGTCTTTTTTAATCGTGTGTTTCTATTTTTTCTAATCTTCCACATTCCTAAAACCATATAAAACTATGATAAAACACAAAATATAGGACCCTACATATATGGATTTGTTATTATGATAGGTACGGTACATATAACCATTTCTATTTATATCAAATAGAAAAATAATTCATCATTCATGTGGACGGAAGACTACCACCTTGTGAACCGATGTAATTCATTTTCCATCATTGTATTTAAAGACTAGTGACAATGATAGAATTAATATTTTTATATTATATTCATGTTATATTATTAATCCTTAAAAGTTAATATATCATTAAATACCTTATCTTTTAATGCATATAGAAATGATAACGATGTTCTTACGTACGTGTGGACTACCATCTCCACGAAGCGATGCGATTCAATTTCCCCCATCAAATCACATGGATGATATATATCAGTATATATAAATAATTAATATGATTAATATGATATTATTATAAATATATAAAGGTATTATAATATATAAACTACTTCCATAATGATTGTCAAACAATGGAAATGTTATTCATGCATACATTCGATGTACCATATCTATGATTGTAACGTAGTTAATTTCTCCTTAATATATTTCATATTTGATTTTAAAATTATAATAGGAGTATAAAGATGATAATTATTTCATTATTATAATTATTCTAGGGATGGTGGATCAATGACCACTATTACCATAATAAATCGAAAAGAAACATTTTGGACTTATGAACTGAATATTGTCAAAACACCTTACATGGACATAAACAATTGTAAAAGTAAGATAAAAAGTGAAATAAATAGAATTATAATTTTGAAAAAGGTTCTATTGAAAGTAAATAATTAACATGATTCCATTATATAAGATGATTAATAATTAATGTGACATATCAACCTCATGGTATGAGACATTCTTTTAAATCCTCTTTTAATGTTCATATTTAATCTATTTTTACGAAAGTTAAAATAATAATTTTTAACATATATTGAATGATAATATTTTCATAACCAAATTAAAACTAAATTATTTTCTATTTCTATTATAAATTTCTTGGGTTATTTTCAAATAAAATAGTATGTTTTTTTATTTGTGGTGTTTTTTTTATTATAAACCTAATTTTTATGAAAATGGGTATTTTTATATCTAAATGTGTTTTCTACATGGATTTAAAATATTATTTAATGGTTTCACTATTGATATGGTTCTTTTAATTATATTTATTATGGTTTTATCCCATTATATCACAAGATATGATGGGTTTATCCCTATTATAACTCATGATATGATGGATTGAACCCCATTTTAGCTTAAGATATCCTCGGTTAAATCCTATTATAGATCAAGATACGATGATTTGAGCCCCATTATAGGTTAATATGTGATTGGTGATCCCAATTTTATATATCCAATGCATTTGGTACTCTAAAATGCAAATTTACCTTATTTTTATTCGGTATATGAGATTGATTTAGCCGATTAGGTTTCTCCTAAGAGATAATGGGAATATACTATGACCATTATTCCACAAATAACTGTGATGGTTAATCATTATTTGTTCTGATGGTCACTTAATGGTAATGATTAGAAGTTATCTGTGATGGTATTCTATGAGTAGATGTAGTGGTTTCTCCCATGATGACCAAAGTTTCCAAAATATTTTGTCTATGTTTTTATGAGGTTTAAAGTGTTATCTAAGAAAAATGATTATATGTTTCATATAGAAATGATTAATTTTGTAAGATCAATGAATAGTGTTATACATGAATGTATATTATGGTGTATAATGTTTTTTACTAGACTAATGGTTTTATTTATTTTTATGTCCATTACTATGATTTTTGTGCACATCCCACATTTTTAATGTACCAACTAGGCCCTGCTGACAGCACATACACCTCAACTTTACATGGACATCATGTCCTGGCCCACCAGGACCATGAGGATCCCCATAGACACCTGTTCCCCAGCCTGGGTCCCATCCACGTTCTCGAATAGGCCCTCTAACTATTGTCTTTCCCCATAGGCCAACACTAGTTCATTCAAGTGTGCTTTTTCCTCACTCACACACACGCTAGGAAACATCTGAGAAGGTCCCCCATCTAGGTCACTACACCAAAAAAATCATGCTTAATAATGATGTTTTAATTAGGTAGGCTCAAAAAAAGAAAGGTGAAAATTGTTTACTTGAGTCATTTCATTGATCGATTTAAACCACTATCATTTTGGGGAATGTATATTATTATTATTAATATTACTGAGTAATGATGTATCCAACATATATTCTTCTTACAATATCAAATTGACATGGAATCATCGATATATCAAAACTAGATTTTAGTTGGGAGTCTTAAGACTAGATTTGGGTGTCTAAATCTAAATCAGGGTGTGTGCCTCATGGTACCCAATTCAGGTGTGTTGCGGTGATATTCGGATTTTTACCTGGTATCTATTTTGGAAAAGTTAATTGTTTATCCCATGTGTTTTTTCATGAGGATCACAATGGTGTAAAACATATAATTTATCTTGGGAACGAGATGTGGGATCCAAAGGGAGCAATTTTTATAGAATGTGGTGAAATGCAATTTTATCACTGGGTGTTTGATTCGAGAGAATGAATAGAAGATCATATTCACTTTTATTCAAGGATTATAATGTTGTGATCAATTTTTCTAATCAAAGATTATTGAGGCGGAAAGTACGTGTAATTACATTTTCACCCTTCTGACAAATGATGAGAATCACGCCCTCATCAGCCATTTATCTAGATGTGTCATGTACTATGGGAGTACAAATTAATTCCTTGGGGTACTTTTCTAAAGTTTAGTACCTAAGTATGGATAGTTACATGGACATACAATGAGGTAGGGTCGCATATCATGTGGGACCCATACATTTTGTGTACCATGTAATAAATCTTTAATCTCTCAAATCACATTCTTTTAGACTCAGATTTTGGTCCGCGAGTATCTTATCTTGAGTGTTTTCCACATAGAACGGGATGGTTCCCTCTATAGTGGATTTAGAGATTCAATGCTAGATGTTCCAGATGTGATTCCTATCCAAGGTGACACTTGTTGATAGAAGGGATCATATGATATTACTTCAAAATTAGTAGGCTTACCATCAAGCTAGGCTGGGAAGTGGCATTCCATGATGTCCAGATTGTTGACACCCTATCGGCATGGGCCTGGGTCCTCTACAACCACTTCCGTGTGTTGATACCCCTAATGAACAAGGGAATGGATCACTAATTACTAGAGAGTTAACCCCCAATCAGAATGAGTGAGAGTACTATGAATCTACTTCTGGGTTTTGATGGCCCTGATGCAATTGGTTGTAGATCCATGATGACTAGAGTGGCATCCTCAAGCTAGGCTTGACATGTGTTCTTAAATTATTCTGAGTGGAACCCTCCAGTCGGGCTAGGCATGGGTCATCAATGACACTAGAGTGACACCCACTAGTCAGGCTGGGCATGGGTCCTCAACAAAATTAGAGTGGAACCCTCCAGCTGGGCTGGGCATGGGTTCTCAACCATTATACACGACCTCTAGACTATATGGATTAGTTACGAGACATGGTTTGATGTATATTTGGATTCACAATAAAGAGGGACACCTTCCTCAATGAGACATGTCCTTATGAAATAACGTAAAGATGCGAGGGAGAGTCAGTGCCACCCAAATCAGATTGTATCAAGGTGTAGTGATTGACCCCCTTTGACTTACATGTTCATGGATGACATGTGGCATGATGTACATCATTGAGGGATACTCTTGAAAATGTTGGAAACTAATATTATTGGGATAAACTATGAGATGGAGTTCCCCTTACTCTCTCATTTGGTTTTCTTTGACTGAGCACACACACACACACACATTTCATTTTTTAGTACCCACTCATTAGTTTTTGGTTACTCTTATCCAAAAAAGGAGATGACGCTCGGGGTATTCCATGTGTTTTTTATGTATAGATTATCATGGTTGGACTATTATATTCTCCTTTTATATATAGGGAAGACTTGATGAGGAGTTCATATCCTCTCCATTTTGAGCTCATTGGGTTTAGATGAGTTTACTTTCACTCTCTTATTCAGTTTATTTGTACTCTTTTATCGTACCTTATTCTATCTACTATTTTCCTTTTCATAGTAGCTCCTACTTTTCCCCCTTCTACTTTTTAGGGAATATTATTGAGTATTTTTATACTAACGCTTGAATTAGATTTACCATAACATGTTGTGCCTTATGATGATGATAGAAATGTTGATCATGAATTTAGAGGAGCATATGGATATGGGTGCTTGGACTGTGTATGATGGTCATAGATTTGTATCTCGTAGTGGGTCTCTCTCACCTGTTTTACTTTTTATTTACATCCAAGTTGTGGAACTTTTATGTTTAGGTGTGTATTTTTTCCCTTTTCCATTTAGTTTACACTGTTGGCTTGTACTATTTAGAGGTCGATCCATGTTTCTGGGTTATATATAGAGGTGTATTATTTTTTTTCCATCTGTAATTTTTCATTGAGTTGGATGTGTGATTATTTATAGGTACTTAGGAAAAGGCCTCCCTGAGTTTGTTAAGACTTTTATGCTTGTCACCACCCCTGTCCTATAGAGGCCAACTTGGGGTAGTTGCAGCTCAAGCCCTAACATGGGTTGGGTCATGACATTAAAAATGTTTTCAAATTGTTTAAGGATGAGTAGGTATAGGAGTAAGGTCAAGATGAAAATTTTAAAGATTTATCCTGAAATGAAACCTTGTTTTATTTTAATTTTTTTTGTTTGGTGTGAAAAATGAAAACTCAGTATAAGAGTAATATTCTAATGTATGGGTGTACTTTGTAATATTGTTTCTTAAATTATTTAAAATCTAGAAAGAAAATATCATCATAATTTTATGAAAGAATATTTTATTTCAATAACACTATAATATGTCATTCTTAATGATGGGTCCTTATAAGGACAAAAATAATTAGCATGAATTTTTCCATCGACTCTGAGAGGACATGATGTGATGATAGATGGATATAACCACCTCTTAAACATTTTTGTTAAGCTAAGTTCCCAATATAGTTTTTTGTCTAACATTATCTCAATATTCTATACTTTTACACTTATTTAAATATAGGTATTCATAAGAATACATCTAAATAACTGACTCAAAACAATCATCATATCAAAACTCATACAAACGAAGGTGTTGATCTCAAACTCCTTTCACATCCACAAAACAAGATATAAGAATATATTTTAGGGTTTGAATCTTTCTTTAAAATAGACTATCTATATAAGGATGATACACAGTGCTAACACATATCTATGTATCCATGGCATATTGATGACTTTTCTAGAATATCGAGGTAATCCTCCTATCCTAATCAAACATAACCGAATGTGGGACACCATGAGACTATACCACTTCCTTTATGTACATACTGGAAACCTAATCTAGAGAGAAATATTCTCTCATAGTGATGAGGTGTTCTTTATTTGTAATGTGATTGACTACACCCATATAACATTATTCTCTTTAAATTTTGTTGAGTGTCCAAAAATAAAATCTGTAGTGATACTTTTTTCATTTGTTTCATGTTATGGTATTGTTTATAATATCCCCTTATACATTTTTCTCTCTACCATAACTTGCTGAAATACCAACCAGTGAGCTAAAGGTTTTTCAATATATCTCTTTATTCCATCCCACTAGAAATAATCTATCAGATGTCTCTACATATTTTCCCATTTAGGATGAATAATGAATGAATAGAAATGATATTCCTCTAATATATATTTCTTAAAATTTGTTATGGATGGAATAAATGGTTCTTGAAACTTATAATTACATATAGACTTAGGTTATGATCATGAACATTTCTCACCTTATTTTCCAACTCCATATCATCTTTATGAACCTCTTTTAATCAAACATGGATATATGGTTGAACACTTATTTGAGAAACATAAAATTTATTCCTTTCAATAAATATTTCCGGTTCAATACATTGTAAATCCATGAAAATTGGATTTTTATCCTTATTATCGATAAGAATGTATGATCCTTTCGTATCAAAGCATCAACCAACTTTTCCTCTTTCTGATGGATGTAATGTATTGTGTAATAATAATATTTAATTATATCCAAACATTTTTTAGGGAACATATTAAAATTAATCTACATAAATATATACATTAAAAATTTATGATTAATATATATATAACACTTTTCATTATAAATAAAATTCCTCCAAATATTTAATGAAACATTATCACAACTAACTAAAATTATGGGCTGGTTAATGTTTATTTTGATCCTTAAATTTACATGAGGCATAATCAATAACCTTTTCCCTATACATCAGAATTCATGTTAATATCTTTTTAGATGTATCGTTTTATTTGAAAAACCCATCCCCACAATAGGGTAATGTAAGAACAAGTGTTCTAAAAAATATTGGATTCAATTACATAAAATTTGGCTCATATATATCTTTCAAAAAGAACATAGATCCCTTACTATTTAACTTAGTGAGTGTATTAGATAGGTACGATAAATTATCCAAAAACCATTGATAATATCTAGATAATTAAAGAAAATATTGGATCTCAGTTACTGTTGATAGTCTCGGTAAATTCTTAATATCCTTCATTATTGATGGATCCACCGATATCCAATCTCATGAGATTAAATGACCCCAAAATTAAAACCTTTTATTTTAAAAATCCACACTCTGTAAATTTTTCATATAGTGTCTTCATAATTACGGTCTTCATTACAATGGTCATGTGATATTCATGCTCTTCCTTTCATTATGAATATATGAGAATATTTTCTATGAAGACTAACAAAAATAGATCAAGGTAATATCTGAACACTATATTCACTAAATCCATGATTATTGTGGAAGAATTAGTATTTCTAAATGACATCACTATATACTCATAGTGTACATACCTTGTGTGTAATGGTATCTTAGTTATATCTAGCTACTTGAAAATAATTAATGATATCCAGAATGAAGTTCAATCTTGGAAATGTATTGTTCAATATAAAGGTGAATGAACTAGTAATAAATATAGGGTAAATGATACTTGTTATTAAGTGTTATCTTTTTAATTTTCCAATAATCAATATATATTCACCTCAAACTATCTTAATTATTAAAAAATAAATGGTGAACCCCATGATGACACATGGCTGGATTAATCCCTTATAATGACTCACCTAAATTTACTTCTTCAATTCATGCAACCCAATCATTCCATTAAATAGAGAGTATTTGAAATAGGTTGGACACTAGGTATGAAATCTATTGAAAACTGAACTTCATGATTTAGTGGAAGACTGCACAAATCTTTTGGAAAGACATCAAAAATCACCCACACCATAAGTATATCATTGATGTTGTTTTTCTACCCAACCATTTAATATAAACAACCCTTTTGGATAAGAACTAAGACCCATATAATGAGTTTAATTTATATTGGAAGTTCATATTTATCCGCACACTAGTAGATGATAATAGGTTGGATTTAAATATCAAATTTGAATTCCATTCCATGAAAGTAAATGTGGGTATTATAAAGAGATATGAAATCTGTTCCAATGATAATATCAAATTCAACTAGGGAAAAATGATTTTTTTTTAAGGAAGCACATTATAAAAAAATGAAACTGGATAAGAATCATATACATGAGTTGTGATAATTGTACCATTTGGTTGTTTCATAGCTAATTAAAAATTAAGTCATTTGGGTGTTATCTTGGAACCCATAAAAATAATTTAGATATTAAAGAGTGGGTAGATCTAGTTTCAAATAGTAAATTAGAAATTATTTATTTTATGGTAAGTATCCAACTCACCATGAAATTTTCACACCCCTCATTAGAATTCTTGATCGCATGAGATTTACCCTTTTCACTTGGCTTAAGAGGTTACTGATGTCGATCATCATTATTAACCTTCAGATTTGAGAACTGGTTTGTATAATTTTGAAACACCATGCATTTGAAACAATTATGTGTGTGAGGTGCATTATGTGAATATTTATCTTTATTTACATAATTATATAACTTAGTCCCATCACATCATAATTCAGTCACACGATAACTTTCCTTTGCACACATAAAAATCTTAATAATCCCCTTAAAAAAAATTTAACAATCCCCTTAGAAAATTCCCTCTATGTTTCCATATACACATCGATCATTATGGACAACTCATCTTCATCTCTCCATGATTTTTAGATTTTCCTTTGAATAACATATCTCTTTTCATATCAATACCATTACATTGATAGGTAACTCCAATTCCATTTCAATATTGATTGCACATTGAATTATTTCTTCATAGCTACCGAATTACCATATGCCTAATTCTCTTAGGAGGCTAGGTTTTAATCCATTGAAGAATGGATAAACCTTACATTCAAGTTAGTTGACAATACTAGGGAATACCTTGAAAGTATTATAAAATTTGCATCATAGGTACTAATAAATTCATAATACTTCTATTTTAGATCAATTAATTTCTTCTATGTTTTATTAAATGAATAAGAAGAACTTACTTATTAAAAAACAATCTCTTAAACTCATCCCACTATATGGATTCACTTTCATAATTTTTACTCATATTATTGATAAGAGTGCACCATTGATCCACTTATCCTTATAAAATGATATATATCTAAAATGAAGATTTCATGATCCAAACCCTAGATAATAGAAAATATACATTCAGTGGTACTGATCCATTAATCAATAAATATTTGATTAGTAGAACCACTAAAATAAGGTGGATTCTGACTCTATAAGGAGGTAATGGAACATTATTCCTTCCTTTAATCATTTGGATGATCATCATGATTCTAATATTAATAAATTTTTTATAGTATAGAAAAAATATTTGGTATTCCATCTCCAAAATCCCTTGATTTATCAGGAAGAAAATAATTTCATTTTCCATTTCATTAAATATTAACATGATTCCTTCAGGATCCAACTATATACTAAAACCAAATATCATTCTGTGAGAAATGAAAATCACAGCGTTAAAACATATAGTTATAAAAAAATCATTTATAGGATACCTAAATAATGAAAGATTATTTTAAATATAAAATACCTTAGGATTATCCTCAGACTTACATGATCATCATCTATTTAAATCCTTTATTATAGTTCATAAAAAATTTGAATTAAATAAAGTATATCATCCAGGAGTGTCAAACTAGGTACAAAAGAAGACTTATTTTTGTGTACCAGATAACAATTGAGACATTAATTATAGGAATTATTTTTGTTTTTAAGCACTACATACATCTATTAAGGAACCAATTCCACTTGTATTATCTACACATAAATTGTTTTAGTAAAAACCCAATCTTTTCTTTACCATAAGATAGGATGCTTTCGTATACATAAAATTATCCAAATTGTTCTCACTATTATTTTCCCATCTTAGTTACCAATGGTTGAATAAGCCTTTATAAGATTAAAAATAATAAAGACTTACACTTACCATACATAGACATAACATTATATTATATGAATATTCATTATACAACATAACAATCCACACCAGAATCATTTATGTCTGGTGCCTTTAGAAACATAGAAATATAAATAACTATTATTTAATTGATCTATGTAATATCTCACTATGTTTTTTTATAACTATAAACCTTCTTAGAAAAATCCAACATAATACCATTCTTCAAAACAACAAAAAAGTAAACATAAGAAAGGGAGAGCTCATATTCCAAGTAAGGGTAAATGAGGGAGATATCAACCTAACATGATTATAAGGTTATAAAATAAATGGAATAAAATTTAAAAAACCATACCTTTTATATCATATATCATAAAAACAAGTCATGGTATAAACCATGGAAGTTCATAAGACCTGAAGAATAAGGGAATCAACAAACATGAGCCATTAGATTATAACATTGGCATAAGACATGGTTTTTTGGCATACATAAAAGAATAAAAATAATTATTTCAAGGATATCCGATAAGGAATTAAAATCATATTAGGATTGGGATAACAACCCATGTACCTGATTCAAGCTCGGTATAACCTTCCATATACAATATTTTTTAGGCTTGGTTTAGCCTCTCATGTACCCTATTTTTGGGGCTTCAAATAACCTCCCATATACTCTTTGATATAATAGAGTATTAATAATTTTCTAATGCATTAAAGGGAGATATATGTACCACCCCTCACATAATCTATAGATTTTTGTGTTTAATGGTCATAAAACATTTATCATATCATAAACCATAGAAATGAAATGGGTGTCATAATAATCTCATGAATTAATCATACCATAAACCTAAAAAAAGGAATAGATTTCATACACATATATTAATGATAATCATAAACCATTTAGGGAGAGAATATTGATGGTAAAATTTCATCATATCCCTATTAAAACCTAAGAAAATCCAAAAGTTATTTCATTTATAAATTTAAATTCCATCAAAATATCATTAAAACAATCTTGAGGAAAATATAATTTCCATTTTGAAAATAATTATTCGAAGTTATCAATTATCAAATAAGATTTTTATTTAAAAATAACCTTGGAAACTTGTGATGGAAGCTTTAAATATTTTATCTATCATGAAAATGACAAATATCATTCATTTCATACACATTAAAACAAACATTATTTTTATATTTTCATTAACATGTTAAAAATTATGTTTTTGGAAAACAATAAGTAGATTAAGTTTAAACCATTTCTTAAAATGAAAAACATGGTAAAATTTATTTAAAATATCATTAGAAAAAAATCCATTAATTTTTTTTGGAAAAAATGGACATGGAAGACAAATTGGTTTTCAACTAAAGAGGTAAATAAAGATTGGTTTTCCTTTAAAAATATTCTGGTAAACAATTGAGTAGATAAATAGGGGAAAATGAATGTAAAAAATATATTTTCAAGAAAAAAAAAGTGAAAAAGAAAATTAATGAGTTTCAATGAGAGTTATATCATAAGATCTCATCATTTGAAGAATATTCATAAACAGTAATAATAAATATTGAGCATATAACATAATACAATTACCACATTGGTTTCTTTTGAATCATAAGACTCATTAAATAAATAAAATTAATAAAAAAATAATAATACTATAAAATAATAAAATCCATAATATAACATGTCGAAGTGGATGTATATTCACCTCCTAAAAGAAGAATGGTAAATAACAAAACTTTTGTCCCACAGATGAAAATTTAAGACAAAAACCCATTACCTTTTCGTTAAACATCCTTCATACATGTTTGAACCTCCTGTATAAAAAATATTGGTTTGTTATAAATTTATTATAGAAAAATAATCATATTTATCATTCAATAATTTATTTTACTATATCATTTTATTACCATTTTATCTAGAATTCAATGTTAAAATATGATTTCAGTAATAATTTCTTGATTTTTCATGTATATGTGTGTCTGAATGTTTTGGACATTTTACATTGATCATGGTTCCATAATGACAATAATTCTAAACATGATATATTTTTCATATAATTACATTATATATGTATTATGTGTAATCTATAAAATTTATAGATATAAATTTAATTACCCCATTCATGGAGATGGTATGTGATACGTACACCTGAATGTCAACTATATTTTCTTGATATATAGAATATAAGAATGGTAAATAATATAAAAATATAATAGATCCATTATTATTTCATACATATCACATATTTTCATTAAAATTATTCTTATTATATTCCATGTAACTATTAAGTGAAAAATAAATCACATCGCTTCACGAGGTTGCAGTTCACCACACATATGATTAATATTATCATATTCTCGTGGGAAGGGAGGTTATAAGGTATATCTGATATCATAATTACATAATAATAATTATATCATAAATATAATATAAATATGTTTAATACATATTTATAATCAACTTTGAGAGGTGGTTATGGATAAAAAATTACATCGGTTTGTGTTGCAGTAGCCCGATGTACAGATGATTTACAGGTTCATTTTTCACTTAGTGGAAGAGGAATTAGGTTTATTTAATTCCTCTAACATAACAAAATAAAATTATATGGTAGATAAATAGGTTATTAAATCATCATATTTGAATAATATTTAAAGGTTTTAGAGGTAAAAATAAAATGATAACACATAGTTAAGGATGACAACTCTTCTTCGCAGAACTCCTTTTGGTTTACAGCTAAGGAATTACAGATTTATAAAAAAATAACCCCTAGTTTTTTTTATGGAATTTATTAAGATATTTGGGTAGGTATTTGATGAAAAAATGGTTTTTTAAGTTTGAAGAGGAGAGTATAGGGGGTGCCCAACTATAAGTGGTGGAGAGGACAAACATGAAATTCTTGAAAAGAAAAAAATGAATAAATGTTTTAAACAAGAAAAAAATGTTACAAAATGGTTAATTAATGGAAATTATTGGTTATAAAGTCAAACTATATTGATAAAAATGGGTTTGTATTAGTATTTTATGTCACTTTACCACTTATATTTTAAGTTTGACCACTGATATACTCGTTTTATCATTATCCGCGATAATAAATTTTTATTGTTTTTATTATTCGTTTTAATAATAAATAATGTTGAAGATATTATGGAATAATTATTTTTATGATTAAAACTCTGAAATATATATTTTAACAATCTATTCATCAGATTGGAAAATTATATATTAATATTACACTCACAAATGTGATTAAATATTGTTATATAAAGAGAAAAGTATCATAAGTATATAATGTTTTAATATCAAAATTCAATATTAATTTTACCTAAATAAAATATTTTAATAATAGTATAATTGGACTAATTTAACTTTAATTTTGGTAATAATATTAAACTTTTTAAATTATTTAATTAAAAATCAATTTGTTAGGAAAATTAGTTTTTTCACTATTCACAGAAAATATAACCGTATCAAAAAATTATAAAAAAATTCCATGCACTTTTATAATATTTTTATTCATAAAAGAAGATAATTATTTCAAAATTTTTTGTTTGAAAGTATAAAAAAGTGATTTTATTTTCTGTTCAAAAAAATAAATAAAAAATATTGTTTGAAAACATTATTTACAAAGAATTTAAAGTTGTTAATAAAAATTATGTACTTATATATATATATATATATGTGTTATTTAAAAAAATTATACCAAATGTTAAAAATATGGCTATTCCTATTCATATCGGAAAATTTAACACTTATTTTATAAAATTCATTTTAAAAAAATATTATTAAAATTATATTGCAGTTCGTTAAAAATTAGTGTTGTGTGTTACACAAGATATCAGAGAAATTAAATTTTCAAAAAAAAAATATTTAATAAAATATTAGGTTTCTACAAATTTCCAATGTAACCTAAAATAGAAACTTATTATATAAGTGAATTGGATATTATTCCGTGTTAAGGGAACTATTGATTTTGGATTAAAGTCCGATAATGATAGATAATTACATCTTTATGGTTTATTGATTGGGAAGCAGAAATTGAAGACCGAAAAAATTATAGTGGAGAATTATTCATAAGAGGAAGGTTTATTTATTTCCAATACAAAGAGAAACATTTTACCACGTTATGAATAATAGAATGTCAGTATGTTGTGACTCTTTAATCCATAAATCAAATGATATAGATGATGAAAAAACATGAATACATTAGATTATAGGTTTCCTATCAATTAATAACTAGGTGTGACAATAAATGTGTTATCAATTTTTCTAAGAAATATTTAAAAAATTTAAGGTGAAAACATGTTAATTGAAAATAAAATTTCATTAAAGAAATGATATAATATGGTGAGATTTGCAAGGATTATATTTCAACAGAAAATAAATTAGTACATATGATACTAAATAAAACGAAGGATGTATTTTAGAACATGAGTGTGTTATTGGGAGTGGATTCTCTACAAGATTAAATTTTATTTCATTGTTTTATTTTCCCTTTTCCACCCATTTGTATTTCTTGATAGTAGGTAAGAATAGATTTAAATATATTATATTAAATGGTAAGGAATCGTAATTACTTTTGGAGTTATGGAAGGTAAATAAATAGATCATAGAGAGTTTAATTATTCGGTGAGACTTGAGAATATGTTAACAACTTGATTTATTAATTATATCTTAGTGCTTCTTACAAAAAAATATAAAGGGGAGATTAAAGATTTTATTGTGATTGAAGGATCCTCATAAATTAATAAAGGGGAGTTAAACAGGCCTAATTGGTACATGGTAAATATAGAATTTATTAGTATATCAAGAGTTCTATATCTTTGAATAAAACTATTATATCTAATGTTGTGGTCTTTAGATAATTATAATATTGAGGTCATACAATAACTACTTTTTTAAATGATCATGCATGAGTCTGGAAAGTGAAATCATGTTTTGTTTATATTTAATATGATCATGTATTTATAAAATATCTATTTTATATAACGAGTATTCAATGAAATTAAGAATTCAAATGGAATTAAAAACCATTTCATGGTGTTGAGTAAAACATATCAGGGTTAGTGTCACAAAAAAATTGATTTTTTAAGCTTGATAAAAATTATTATTTCAAATTCCTAGAGTTCATAATGATTTTTTACTAAATTATTGATGAATATGAGGAGGGGAAGCATTTTATTTTTTATTTTGATACACTATTGTTTGTGAAGAAAAACACATAGTTTATAAAATTTTTGTTTATATGGATTAAATACTGGTGTTTTAACTCTTCATTGAGAAGCTAAAAATTCATAATTTAAGAACCATATTTTAGTTAAAAGAAAACTATAATTTTTTCCATCATGTATTAAAAAATTTATATGTTCCAAACATAGAGAACCCATATTGTTTTTTATGAAATTATGGAATGGTCAGAAAGAAAAATTATTATAGTATAATATTCATGAATCTTGATATGAGGCACCGTGTCATGATTGGAACAAACCATGTCATAGTTTTTTTTCAAGGATGTATTATATAAAAGTAAATCAACCTATGATATTCATGAATGATTAAGATATTTGTCATGGCTTTGAAATATAGTATTAACTAAATAAACCACATCATGGTCCATTTCAACGGATCATGGTTTCATATTCTTTTGAATAGTACTGGAGATTAATTTTCTAATGTGTGATGTAATAAAAATATAAATTCTAAAATATTCTTCAGATCATTCAAGTTACCATTATTGTAAAACATTTTATAGAAGAAGGTATAAACATAATTTTTTCATTTGAGACTCTTAAGAAGTAGGATGAAGATAATTAAATCCTTTTTATGCTCTTTATCAATCATATTCTTGGTACAATATCTTTCTTTATTTTAGGAGTCTCTGACCATATTTATGCTCTATATTTCTAGTTTTTTATTAATAATAATACATGAATATGATAATCTGAATATAAACTTCTAAAAACCTATTACATATCCACTAGATAAAAATATTTAGTGAACCTTTGATAATATATCTTGAATTTGTTTTGATTATTTATCTATCATTATATCTCATCATTGATTGATTAATTAATCAATTTAATATCATATTTTCTAATCTACATCATATTATAATATTTTTTAATAATGTTGTTGGTTTCACTAATTCAACCCTCCTCTTAGAGCTTCACACTTACTTCTTTAGAACTTCAATGATAAGATGGTTATAGAGGTATATTAATAGTATATTAACCCTTGGATGGTATTTGTCACATGTTAAATATATAATGTTTTTTATATTTTGCTCCAATATAAATTTTTGATAAAATAACTAATTCCAATATGAGGTCTTGGGTATTAGGTGAACCCCTAAAACCCTATGTCTTGTGAAAATGAATGACTGGATACTCCCTCTATAGTTATTTATTTATGTTATAGTTATGATATTGGTTGTCATATGTGGTCATGAAGACCCATTTCTATATAGTTTGAGAAATTTGGGTTTAATTTGAATTATTATTTTCCAATGTTTTGGTTGTATTGAAAACTAGTGTTTAGATCATGATTATAAGAGTTTGAACCTCCTGATGAGATGTTTTTGGATATGGTTTGGGGATTTAGTGATGACTGGAGTACTCTGATATATATTTTTAGGCTAAGATATGGGTCGAATTTTTATATAGGGGCACCCTTACAAGGGTTAATCTCTTACATGTATTATCATTTTTTTTGAAAAGTAATTACACATAGAAACACCCATACTCTATGTTTAATGGCAGAAGAGTGTAAGTATCAAGGAACCATATATTTGGTGTGAGTGTCAATGGATCTAATTTTTTTTCAGTGATGGTGTGATGACAGAAAAGAAAAAAAATTTAAAGCAATTAAAATAAAAGGAATAATGGAATGAAATGACATGGAAAAATTAAATACAAAAATAAGAAAAGGAGGGTTTTGTACACCTTATACACAAGGAGTTTTGTGTTGAAGGGGATCTCAATATCACTCTATCCATGTAAGATATATCCCTCAACTTTTGTTTGAATGGAGTTCCTATTTTTAATTTACCTAACCCATATAACCACTCAAATTGGTACATGAACAGAATTTACACATACTCGAAGGGAATTACCAATCCTCAGGGCTTGGCGACTAGCAGTCACGCATAAAAAATAAACATAGGGAGTGATATTCCCAACCTAAAGTAACAACATGGAATATATATATATAATAGATATAAATAGAATAATAGATAAATATATTGCACGACTGAAAAATGAAAATGGAAATGATACAACTCAAATGAGTCAAAACATCCCAAAGTACAAGTCCAACATAAAAGGACTACTAAAACATAAGAATGAATTCTACATGTGATAACATAGAAAAAATCCCACCATATCACCACCAGATACCCTAATATATATGATATATTCCTCACTACCTCATTATGATGCCTTTACTTTACTTTTATTGAAAGATATACATAGGTCTATGAACCATTGAAGGTGCGAGTAGGGTGTGACATAATAGGCTCACTAGGATCCCACCTCTACGTACCATAATAAGTATCAGTACAAACAATCTGAACATTAAAAATGTTAACTAAAATAACTCATGATAATAGTCACGAATTTTTTATTACAAAATCATTGAAAAACATTTAATTTTACCGTTTACCACATTTTCCAAAAAAGTATAGTAAAACATTTTCAAATACTCCAACATATCGATGTTGTAAAACCTCATAAAAGCAAATAATAAATTATATATCATGTCAAAACCATTCTATTACAAGATAAATTAGTATAAAGTAAAAGAAAAGGTATCATAATTCCTTATGTCACTATTGATTAGGATATCAAACAAATCATATAGGAATCAATGACTAGTTCACAATCAAGTCCTTGAAATACAATCCTAAGGAGTAAAAAAACACCCAATGATTGAATCCGTCAACAATGTAAATATTATTTAACATGATCAATTGGAGTAGGGTCTACAGGAACACCCAATGAGTGAACCCATCAATAATACATAGATGATGGCCCTAATCTAATCCATCCACAGATGTACCCATGGATTCCCATGTGCTCTATTTTCAAAACCATTTCTTCAAAAACATGCTTTAAATACCATTTCTAAAATCAATTTTAAAATTATTTGAAAATACATTTTTTACCAAAATAATGCGAAAACCATATTTTCTAAAAAAAACCGATTTTTAACACAAAAAAAACCATCAACCAGTCACGTTATTTCATTTATAAAACAATTTATTAAAATAGATTAGTTTATTTCATTAATCATAAGATATATATGGAACCATGTACCTCAAACTAGGGTGTCACAAAATCCTGTAATGGTATCCACCAACAAATAAGAAAAGCACTATGACAAAAGTGGCCTAAGAATAAATCCAGACATATCAGAATTACATCAACAAGAATAATGATTAGGAGAGAATAAGAAATAACTCATACATAAAGAAACTCGTATGCCACACCACAATCGACATATGGGTTATCCTGTGAAAGAACACATCATGAAGGACATATAATTAAATAGGGACAATTAGGAAAAAAATCAATATATCTTTAAATGAAATGAAACAAAAATACCGTTATCAAAGTAATTGATAAAGACAAAAGGATTACTCACATGAAGAAACACATTAAAACTGAAATCATGGTCAATCACCAAATGAAATGATCCAAAATGATCATAGGTCTCCAAAATTGTATAGGAGAGATCCAAGATCAAGAGGGGAATGATTGTAGCTGAATAAAAAAATAATTCAGTTGTGAAATTCTCTAAAACCAAAATCATGAGGCTTACATGGAATGATATACTTTTTCACATTTCACAATCCATGAAAGTAAATAATTACAAATAACTCATCACCTTTTTCTTAAAAACATGATTTTATCATTACATAACATGTAATTTGAATTCATGCTATGTAATATTCACACCTTTTACTAGCTCATGTAATCATCTTGAAAACTAGTACATGGTGTATAAAAATGCTACAGAATGTGTAAAATTATCACATACTATACCAGTTCATGACTACAATAGGAATCAAATACCTGATGTGTAATCCCTCAACATGGTGTGTATCTATTCTATAAATAGAAAAATTCCCTGATTAAACATAAAATCCCCAAAATAACTCTGATGTTCTCCAAGATCACGGAGAACCCCAAAAATAATTTAACATATTTATACCAAGACACTATTAATTCATATTAACATACATCCCCGAACATTTGGTTATTTTCAAAAGAAATTCTACCCTTCCCCAGGAGTACCAATGATGCACCCCAATAAAATGGAAAGGATAAGAGAGAACTGAAAAAACTAAAAATGGGAATTGATATGTTCAAAACACTCTACCATAAGAATTTTAAACCCTAGGAATTCATGTGGATGAATGATGTCTGGAAAAGGGATGAGGCCACTCCACCCTCCTCAATGACCTGTACTCCCATGCCTCATGAGATTATGTTTCAATATGCCATAACACTCTAACCATTTTAATATAATTTCAAATTAATAATTTCACCATATATATTTCTTCCATTAACTCAATCTATACATAACATTGAAATTTATAGGGATCAAGATATTATTTCTAAAGATAATATATGTGAAAAAAATCATTAATTACCATCAACTAAACTGATAATTCCACATGATAAGAAATCATGCCAATCATTTCAATAAAATCAAATGGTTCAACATATATCATAGCCAAAATTCCCTGTTTTCAAGACAACAATGACACAATTGAGGAGGAACATTTAGAAAAACATGGCCACCCAAAAATACTCCGAAAAATTATGTCACTGATCTATATAAAATTTCTATCATCCTTGATATAGAACAAGACATAGATATATATCCTGAATCCTCGCTAATGACTCTCACGAAAGAATTGGTCCCACAAAAGAGGATTCTTAAATCTATGCCGAATAAAGATGTGATTTTGACGGGAAACAATATATAACAATTGATGGAGACATCCTAATTGACCACTGATAAATTTTTTATAGGAAATCTAAATTAGTATTATATTTATTTCCCATGATCCACTGAAATCCAAGACACATCCAAATAGAATATCCTCTAGGATCTGAATAGCACACTATATCCAACTATATATATGTGGATGGTATGTTATGATCAACTTGACCTGAGTCCCCATAATCTCTTAGAAAATCCTATATAACCTCAAAGTAATCCTAGGATCCATTTATGAAACAATAGAAGATGTAACCCCATTTAACACCACAATATCTTACACATAAAACATACCTAGATCATCGACTTTTATGGCATTCTTGATTGGAATGATGTGAGTGGACTTTGACTACCAATATATCACCACCCAATTATTATTTCATAGTTAGGGATTCCATAACAATCCAACAAAAAAATCCAAATAAAACACATCCCATTTTAGAAAAATTACTATAAGAGGATTGAGATATCCTGAAGGTTTTAATTGCTTATTACTTTTCTATTAGAATGTGTAATAATGGGACATATAATCTATAATGTCAAACTTTATACCCATCCAATAGAATTACCATAATATATCATAATACATCTTTTTAGTGCCCAGATGAGAGTCCCATGACGAAATATGATATTCAAACAAATGAAACTTCCTTAAAGATGATTTTATAACAAACTTATCCCGAAAAAAGAGTATACCATTTGAAGAGATAGACTGACCACAAATGGTCTCTCGACCATAAAGGGTTTATCAAATTCATCTGAACTCATCATAAGGATACTGAATCTATAGAATAGACTCTATGAGATATGATAATAGAATAACATTGTCCAGAAGAATACATTGAAACATCCTCCTAAGCATCAAAGTGCAACAGAGTGAGGATCCCCATCCAGTTACACTCCTCCTTCAATTCTAGAACAACTTGTGATGGAAAATTCATACTGAGAAATTATAAAACATCATTCCCCATCCTAAGTGTATGGATGATTTCAAATTCAAATATTTGATGGTATTCCACCCACCACCTATGTTGGGGATTCTTTTATTTCTTGGAAATTATATAGCTCATAATCATATGGTTATATTTTTTTTGAATATCTCCCCAAAAACATAGTGCCATAAAAAATTAATTCAATGGATAACTATATCATGATCCAATTCATGAGGGGGAAATTTTTCTCTTGCAATCATCCTTAGAGAGAGCCACAGACCATCGAATTATCATATTTCAAAAGCACACAACCCAAAATATCTCCCGAAGCATTACAAACAACCATATATACCTTATCGAGCTCAGGTAAGATCAAGATATGTTCCTATGTTATATGTTTTTCATATCATTGAACGGAGACTGAAACATTTCATCCCATATAAATTTTACACCTTTCTTAGTAAGAGTAGTCAAAGGTGATTCTAACATTATGATATCCTTGAAAAAAATCTATAATATCCATCAAGACTAAGAAGAATCTCAAAAACATTATGTGGATATTATGATTAAAAAACAACCTTAACCTTCTCAGGATCAACTGATAAGTCAAGATCCTAAATCATGACGACAATAAATTTTCTTCTCAGATCTAGAAATTACATTTATAATTTTTTTTAAACAAATAGTGATGCCTTAGGATTTTTGGAAAAAATCTTAAATGGTTCCCATGTTCGGATCTCAAATAAACCCAGTATACTAATGGAATATCTAATTCATTAATGTAATGATAAATTAAAGACTATTAGATAGAACAAACATCATATCAAGATGTTCATAATTTCAAATCTTTCCCCTAAAATCCATATTTGGTATATCAAACTCCCAAACTATGAGATGATGATAACATGACAATAGATAAATCTTCTAATACCACTTTCACTATTTAAATGTCCAAACAAATAATATATATAGGGAAGGGATTATTTTTATTAACCATCACATGGTTCAAATATCTATAGTCCACACACAATCAGAGTGAATGATTTTATTTCATGGAAATAAGTATTGGGGATTCCCAAGGTAAAGAACTAGGGTGAAAAAAAAATCCTTTTTCCATGAGATCATCCAACTTAATACATAGTTATTTTCAATCTGGTGGTTCTATACTATAAGAGGTTATTGAAATCGGATGTATACCTGGGAACTGGTCGAACATAAACTATAACTTTATCATTTGATGAAGACCATCGAAATATTTTGGGAATGTTCTAGGAAAGTTCCGGAAAAAATTTGAAGTTCAACCATAAATGAACCATCACTAGAATAAGCTTATGTTGTAGAAAAATAATCTTGATCTCTGGTCAAGAAGGTCCTACTCGACTATACCTCATATCACACAATCCGTAAAGCACCCATGATCCCTCATCAGAAGAAAGAAATAAGACACACCAATGATAATAATCAACCTCATCATGACGAGAAAAATGAAAATACACCACGATAATTATTTCAAATAGAATAATACTAAGAATATGTAAATCCTAGATTAACTCTGCATCAGCTATCGATAGTGAACCAGAAGGACTCCAAAACACCTTCTATTTTCTTTTCCCAAGAGAATTCACTTACATTATAAAAGGGACATGAGATACATTAGATGATTAATCATATGAATATAATTTCCTGAAATAAATTATTGGGATGAACTATTATTAAATTAAATAATAACTATTGATAATAAAATAATGATGATACCTCGCACGATTCTTTATACAAGAATCAACCTAAACTGAAATTCCATATAATACATGAAGATACTTCAATCCTATGGCATGTGGATAGAGAATTATAGAATTTGAATCATGAGACTGCATAATATTTTATTTGGAGTCAAAAATACCTAACAATATTAAGGCGTATACATCAAGTGACTAAAACTCCACAGATGACTATAATGTTCACTATAGTTACACATCTTCACAAGTACATAACAATATTAATGGCTGCGTCCATCCTTTTCACACTGATAAAATTTAAAAGGAAAACATATAGTTGTAACTGAGGGTATAAAGGATTCCTACTATGGAGAACCACCTCCACTACTCCTATGATTATACTACTACATTGTATTTTACCCCTATATTCCACTTAAGAAACCACTTAGTGGAATATAAAGGGTTTAATAGCCAAAATTCCATGCCATATTTATCTCTACCCTCATCGACCCATTTACTGTCTCTATATTGGTTTAATGATTCTGTATAGATACCTTTGATATGATATCTAGTCCCACAGCTAGAAAGTACTACTAATGATTCAACTGGCCATTCCTTACCACCTCTACAGAAAAACGAACCTGATTAAGAAATTGATTTGTGTACTTCAACAACAAATACTCTACCTGATACAAAGAGAGGAACTCTATACACATTTCATTTATCATAAACATTGGATAAAACTGATAGAGGAAGAGGTTTATGAAACACTTTTAGCCTAATCCCACAATCCTATCTTCGTGTACCATGGAATCCCACTCACATTTTAGGACCCTTAAATCTTAATGCCACAAATTTCACTTTAATGCTCTCATTTTCACCAAAGAAGTAAATTATTGGATTTATATTGTACATATAGTCCTCTATATATTTAGGTTTATTTGTACCTTCAGATTTTCAAGTATGATATCTTATGATCGTTCCCTTTCTCCTCAAAACCTAGTTATATTTAAATATCTTTTTTTCTATAATTGTGTTACATTTTTTTTGATAGAATGAACTTCCCACATGATTACCCTGATAATATTATGATCTATAGGTGTATTCCCTTGAGGTGAATCCATGGAACCCTCTTAGGGAACGAGCTAAACATGTCTTGGAGGAATACAACTAAACACCAAAATATAATATATAACTACACAACATAATTATCTAAATTCAAACCATAAAACAATAAGAAAAAACTGATATTAATTTTAAGAAAATTAAATAGGTTACATACTTCTAAATATCCCATGGTAACTTGAGGCTCTTCATGACAAGATCTTGCTAGACACTCACAAAAACATACATCTCAAGTCCCACAAATCATATCTTTAGTCAACCAAATGTCCCAAGACAAGAACTCTTAATGATCAACATTCATTTTGTAGAAAAATATGAAAAATACAATGTATATAACCACTCAAAATGGTGCCCAACCGAAATTTCAACACACCTGATGGGAATTCTCGATCTCTATGGGCTAGAGACTATCACCAGGGAATCAATTAAAAATAGTGGGACATATTTATCACAGCCTAAAATAACCCCATGAAATATATATATATATATATACATATATAACAAAGAAAAACATTGGAAGTGAAAAATATATTACACAACTAAAATAATAATGTGGAAATGATACAAATCAATACAGTCAAGAAAATTAAAAGTACAAGTCCAACATAAAAGGAATAATAAAATAGAAAACCAACTAATCTATTTGATAAAATGGGAAAAAACTCATTATCTCACCACCAGCTACCCTGACACAACTATCAGAAACCTCACCACCTGACTAAAAAATGTATCATTTCCCTAAATAGAAAGACAAACATTGGTATATACACTTCCAAAAAAGGTATTTGTACAATAATCTAAAAATGATCATATTAAAAAAAATGCATGATAATGGAAAGAAAACTCTCAAAATCATGGAAAAACATTAAATTTCCACTTGTTCCACATTTCCAAAATAAGATTAGAAAAATAGTTTCAAATCATTCCAAATATCAAATAAATCAAATATAGTCAAAAAAAGAAAATATCACATATCATATAAAAACAATATAAGTACCAGATAAATAATTACAAACCAAATCATGGGTTAGATCATGCCAAATAACCATATCGGTTATGAAAGAAAACTACTAGAACCAAAATAAATTACTAGTTTACAATCAAGTCCTTAAAACAAAAACCAAAGGTGTAGAGAAAAACCTCAACAGTGAATCCCAAAACAATGTCGATATCAATTCCCTAGAATAATGAGCCTATTAAATAGAGGAACACCACATGTATGAACCCTCTAATAATACATGGATTATTGGCCTAAGCTAAACATTCTTCCTAAGTACCCAAGAATTTCCATGTGCCATATTTTATAAACGATTTCATCAAAACACTTATTTGACAACCATTTCGAAAACCCATTTCACAATTCTTAGAAAATATTCCTTTATTTTACAAAAAAAGGGAGATATATATTTTCTAAAAAACTCATTTTTGACCCACAAAAATCCATCAATCAATCATTTCATTTCATTTATAATTTATTTTTTAAAACGAGGGAAAACAATTCATTTAAAATTATCTAGAGATGGAACTACCTTCCTCAAAGTATGGTTGCACACACCCATAATGGGATCCACCAACAAGTAAGAACATAACAATGAAAATAGAGGTCTAGAATCAATCCACAGATCTTAAAATTTATTTAATAAAAATAGTATGTGGAGAAGAATGAAGAAATAATATCTCAAGAAGATATCACACCATAATACAACCAATATAGGGGTTAACCTTAAAAGGAATATCACATTTTTTATATAGAAATAAATAGTAATAATCAACAAAACATATCAGTAGATCTATAAAAACAATGCAACAACGCTACCGTGATCAAAGGCATCGAAGAAGCATAAAGGATTACTCTCCCTGAGAAACTCACCGCAACCGCAATGATGATCAATTTATTGAATGAATTGATTTAAAATGAACGAATGTCTCTAAAATAATCTATGAGCGATACTAGGTATAGAGTGGAGAGGCAACGATTGAATAGAAAAAAAAATTATCTGTTAAACACCCTAAAATTCCAACTCAAACGTTTTAAATTGTGTGAAATTCTTTTTCACATCATGTAATCCACGAAACTCAAGTACAAAGAAAAATCAAAAAATGACCTATTAAAACCCCAATGTTATCATTAAATGTAATTTAATTTATGTTAAATTTGTGTAATCTTCAGGCCTTGTGCCAGTTCCCAAATTCTACTCAAAACCCATCACATGACATGTAAAGACTTCACATGACATGTACACTCCTCACAACATATAAAAATTCAATGTCTACATTTTTGACCAATATAATAAGTTTAATTCCATTAAATAGTGTGTATTTATCCCACAGATCCGGAAAACACTAAATTCCAATAAAAAATCTTTAAAACAACTCCAGTGTTCTAAAATATTATGGAAAACCACACAATTACTTTTACATTTGTATACCCAAACCCCATTAATTCACACAAAACAAACGACCAAGAAATTTAGGATATTTTCTCTAGGAAATTTAATTCATCCTTGGGAGTCCCCAAGATGAACCCAAATGAAAATATAAATGATAAGAGTGAAGATAAATACCAGAATATAGGTAATAGAATGTTATACATTTTATCTTAGAGAATTTTTTAGGTAAGTCTAACACTACATGATGTTTCATTCTCATTTTATTCCCGTATTTCCTCACAATTAATTTATTCTTATCATGGGATAATTTTTATCGATGATTCCACTAGATTATGGTTGAATCATACTGATGTCGTTGGAGGTTTTCTAAATATAGATTAATAATGCTCTAAGTAGATGGTTACTCCCATTTTCACACAATATTTATAAACATACATTGCTTGGTTGGTATTTTCTAGGGTCTTAATTTAATTTAAATTTAATTTGTTATTTAATGGGTGTTTATTAATATTTATTTTCCTAGAATTTTTTAGAGAGTAAATCATGGAATTTTTTTGAGGGTTTGCATTTCAGTTTTGAGGAGGTATTTCAGTGAGTTATTAGAAAATTATGTATAATTAAATTAAAATGAGTAAATTAAATAGGACTTTTATAATTTTATAAATTAGGAAATTAATTTTAAAATATTTTAATTAAATTATTTAATTATTATAGCTTGGGTTAAGACCTAGTTAAGTATAGTAGAGGTCAGGTGGATATGGATGATATTGGGAAAAACTCACCGAGCTTATTTAAAGGGACTAAATCCAGGAACAAGTTAGTTAACCTTAAATTTATTTGGGTATCTTTTTTATTTGATGATTTTATATTTTCTGAAATCATTATTTTACCTATATTTATGTTTTATGACCTGTGTCACATTGACCATAAATTAAGATGAGTTCACATTGTCCGTATAAGTAACATTGACTACCAATCATTATAATCAGACCCATTTACGGATTTATTAGTGGAGTGTGATTGATTTAAAATGGAAAGATATTCCTTTTAAATATATTTTAAATATATTTTTGGATTTAATGGAGTTTAATTGAAAATTGTTAATTTGAGAATGATTTTTGAAATGATATTTCAAAATAAATTTGGGGGTTTTCATCACATGTTTTGAAGGATTCTGGAAAATTTCCTCGTATGAGAAAGGAGATATGTGATGTCATTTCTAAATGTTTTAAAAATCATATTTTAATGAATATTCATATGAAAGTTAGTAGGTATTGTTTGAGTTTGTTTTGGTCCATTTGAAATTGTGTGGGTGATGCCTTATATATTAAATGTTGAGGGTTTTATATGCCCATTATTATGATATCATTGTGTGATAATTATGGATTGATGATTCATGTTATCTATATTTATTGATGGTGTTTTCATTTTTTATCAATGTTTCATGTTTATCTGGATATATGTGAAAGAACCTTTATAGAGTAAAGATGGGTCTAATCAACCCTAGTAAGAATTTAGGGGTGTTATGAAAGAATATTGGGTTGGGGATGAGGGATGGGCTATGATAAATGAATCCATGTAGGGTGTTCATGCTATGATCTTACATTTGGGACTCTAGTATCATGTTAACCTAATGAGGGTTATTGTGAAATATGAGTAGTTATTATTAGTGGTGTCACTATGATTAACTTAATCTATGACTTGAGTCTGAGATAGATTTCATTATGATATCTTGTCATGCACATGAGAGTACAAAATCTATTTATTAATATGGGTTAGGTGGTCAGCCAAACCAATTTAGTATAATTAGTATGACATATTATGTGATAGAAACACTTCCATCTAAGATATGTGTATTTTTTGTGTGTATTAACTAGTCCTGATTTCGTAGGATTAAACCTTCAGGTATATATATAATACCTTGGGAAATTCAATTGGATTAAGATGTGATGATTATTGATTTATAATGACTTGGAAAATCTAATTAGATTTTGCTTATACACATAGAAAATAATCAGGATGATTGGATTCATAATTTGAGCTATATATTGATTCACTTTTGTCATAAACCATCATAATTAGATGTATAAAAGATATTATTTGATTTTCCAGGATGATTAGGAATCAGATTTATAAATGATACATGTGATTTCCTTGGATTTCCTCAAAGGAATTAGTTGATGATAATAATATTTTGGAATGTTGAAGGTATCATTTTGGATTAGTCTATTTTTTCTAATATATTTTTCCTTGTTTATTTCATATACTCATAGATACTCTAAAATTGGAAGTATTAGTCATGCTCAAGAATTGATTTGGTCCTTTAACCACTAATAACCCTATTTGTGTATTTTATGTTCATTTCATGTTATGTTTCTGGGTGGATGTGTTATATTGGAATGTTTTTAATCCATATATATATATATATATAAAATGAACATACACATAATCTCGTGATCATTATATAGATTTGTGGAATTGGGGACTTTATTATAGGTCATTTGACTTACCCCTATACACATACATGACAAGGGGTTAAATTTACAGGGGTAGAAAATAATGTTTTGTCTCTGGGAAAAGTTCTTGATTGAATCTAGATACACAATATAGATCCACCATGATATAGAGGCCATAACATCAGTAGAGGTGTTCTTAGTTGACAATCATTGATCTATATAATCTTATCAACTTTTTTCGTTATGTCAATGCACAATATCATATTATTGTGGAATTTTTAATATCGTTTTGAATATAAAAAATATCTATTTAGCACATGGATACCTGTAGAGGTGAGAGTCTTATGTTTACCGGTCCTGTAATTTTCATCAATAATATTCAATGGTATTGGATCATCTAATGTGGGACAAGGAATTCCATAATTTGAAATATTATTTATCTTTTTATATATAATTTAAATTATTTATCCTTCCTTTTAAATACAATATTTATGTTTTTGATTCATTTATGTTATTAATGTTAATTATTAATATATCATTATGAAATTTTCCAATTGTATTAGTGCCATACATGGATTTAGGTTTATGTAATATTGTGTTGAAAGTAAGAAGAAAAGTTATTTGATATTATTTTATTCAATAGAATAATGTGAGGTTCAATATGTAACATTACATTATAATACAATGCAATGTTAGGTGATCCTCCTTGACATTAAATTAATAATTAATGTAATTTCATTGATTCCTTAGAGGTATACTTTTGATATACCAATATTGTTTTGGGACACAAAATTATGTTAAGAAATAAATGTAATGCAGAGTGAAATATACAACATATGTTAATGGAAGATATAACATGTGATACTACCATGAAATCAGAGTATCACGAAACTACATCATTACATTATATAATGAGGCAACATCATTAAGAGATCTCAGTTGAAATTATATTGTGATAAAACATAATGTTAATTTTTTTCCTCTATCTTTACCCTACATTGTGGGACATAAAATATACAATATGTTATCAGTTAACGTATTCTAACGTGGATATGAAAAATCATAATTTATTAAAAATAAATATATTTTTTTCATAAATTATAATATAATATATTTTGGTAATATTTAATGATTTACAAGGAGTCTATAATTTAATAAATAATAATTAATTTTTAATAAATTAAAAGATATTTATGAAACACTTATCAATATAGTTTCCTTAAATATTAAATGTTATTATTTAAAATACATTTTATAATATTATATGGCCTGATAAGTGTGTTATAACCACAATTTTTATTTGTAAGTGGTAATTTATAATGTGTTTATAAATTAAAAAATTAGGAAGAATAAAAAAGGTTCTTATATTATAGAAAATTATGAAATGTTCATAATGATGAACATGAAATGTAAAAAATAAGGGGCCTTATTTGGGATATTATTTAAAACTTATCAATTTTTTTTGATGATTTATTTTATCAACATTTTAAATAATGTGTATGAATGTGGTATTAGATCATGTAAAATGTCTTTAAACTAGAAACTAAATTAAAAAATTATTTAAAATATATAAAATTATGGAAAATATTGAAATTAAATTTTATGTAATGTATAATATAAAGATATCAAATTAAGAATTGAATATAAAAAGTTTACATTTATTACTATTGAATAACATATTGATTAATGAATAATTATAAAATGATTACAATAAGATTTCACACATTAATTTTTTATAAATGATTTTCTTATGATTAAATATATCTATTTTTCATTTATTTAAAAAGCTATTCTCTTCATTATTAATAGTTATAAATTTTTTATAGCTTAAATCATCATAGAAGCATGGATCCTACCTCTTAAAATCAAATTCAACATTCTTCTCTGTCAAAGACGTCTTCTAAAAGAAGGAACAAGAAGTTTGATATAGAAACTCTGAAGGCTTTATCCTCTTTTTCTAATTTTTCATGTGGTTCATTTACATCACATGCGAATTGGGTTTCAAAGAGAATCATCAAGAAATGTTCTACAGTGCATGTTCTAGCCTCAGACCATTCTATATCCGAAAGATTATACATGTGTAAGTTATCATTTATCAGTCGTATTTCATTAATGAAGGGATCAAAAACCTTGGAAAATCATGGATCTGGTATCCTAATTAGATGAAATTTGGGGATTTCCATATTTTAAATGAGTATCCTTAGGCATGGTCTATTTCATATCTTATTTCCCTTGATATAAATAATATGTTGTTCTTTGAGATATGGATCAATTAATCTGAAACTAGGTACATTGAAGATTCATTAAGGTAGCCTTAATTTTAATTTTAATGACTTTATGGACACCTTTTTATAGTCCTGTATTAAAATAGACTGTCTTACTTGGGTTTTATGGATTTCTAAAATTCTAATTGACATCATTTATGTGATTGGAGTGCAAATAAGAATGGATCATGCCACTTTAATGGAGAGTTATGGTCACTATGCTCGAGTATTAGTAGAACTAGACATGATTTCTACATTGATAAATTTCATTATCCTCTCAACCCCATATGTTTATATAACTCTTAAGATTAAATTTGAGAAAACAAATCTATTATGTGATTCTTATAGAATTATTGGACATTCAAATGATATGTGTAGAGGGAATCTTCTTTGATCTAACTTCCCAATTAGAGGACATGAATTGCAACTATTCTAGAAGAAAATAAATAAAGGGATGAATCTAACTTGTAATGATCAGAATGAAGCTCAGGTGGAGGGAAAGGATGGAAATTTTCTGGTTTACTAACATACTACTAGAGTGAAAGAGCCTACTAAAGAAGAGACCCATATCTTTATCTATGAGCCTCTTCATACAGACTCTGTGAAAGATGACTTAAATAGTCTCCCTAACCCTGGAATTGTTTCTCCTACTCAAAATGACACGTCTTATATTATTCCAGCTTAGAAGAATAGAAAGAGATTGGCCTCTTGGACTGATACAGCTGATGAGACTCCTTCAATAATTAATTTATTATCCTTATAATATGTATTGTCTAAGGGAAATTATGAAGAGTGTGTGTTAGAGGATTAAGATGATAGTTAAGCTGATAATAAGTTGAAAGCTCAAGCAGTTGTGGACTTAAATATTTTTCATGATAAAAGAATTCTTTGATCAAAAAAAAGAAAAGGAAAAAAAGTTTGAAGTTGCTACTCCATTGAAACGAAAGGCCAAAAAGGCTGCAGTTTGAACTCGGAAGTTTAAAGTGATCCTTCCATGGGTAAGAATGCCTCAGGTAAATTTTTTGAATCTATTCCTAATATGTTTCTTGTTATTGATCAAAAATATTCAATGATAAGTCCATAAGACTGTGAAAAATATACTATTCTTACTAAGGTTCTTAGTGAAAAAGTGGTACAAAGGGACCATTGTTTTGATCATGCTACATCTTAGTTCTCCCCAAATACTAATGTCAAACAATTATTTTCCAACACTAGAGAGAGTAATATTATGAAGAAAAATTAGTTTTTTTCAATTCTTATCCATTGTAAGAGGAAAGTTAAAATTTTTTCAATGGATTATATTATGAGAAATATCACTCCAGGTGAGGCTTCTAAGGCTCATGCTATCTTAGAAACATCACTGGAACTTGTATCAAATCAGGAACAACAACAAGTTAATTCATGTTTTTCTCTATATGAAGAGGACCAAGATATTTTGAGGATGACTCCAAATAATAAAATGGAAATAGATGTTACTTCTACTCTAGGATCGAATTTGGTGTGGAATGTAAAACATAACTCAAATTTAATGGTTATTACTCACAATTACTTTCAGTTTCATACTTCAATAAGTAGTGAGGATGATGGTCAATGTGATTTTCAATCTGGAGATGATGAAAGGAGTGATACTTCTGATGTTGGGATACTAGAATATGGATTAGGGCCATAGATTATGGTCAAAAAGTGGAAAAGAAGACGTCATTCGCATGGTCAGGGTGAGAGGACCTCCCACCATAATATGAGTAACCTATCAAGAGATGCTTAATTTTTTTTCTCTTGATTGTATCTTTATTTTATATATCGATGTTCCTTCCACTTTACTTATTATTTAACTTCAATAAAGGGGCATGTACCTCAGCAAAAAAATTAAAAAAAATTTATCCATGAATTACATCAATGAATTTCAACATGAGATTTCACTTTTGTCTATATTGAAAAAAGATTGTTATTTAAGCTATTAGACTGAATTTAGATATCTAGAATAGTTTTTGAACATTTATACTTAAAATTATTATTAATTATATTGTCTCTTGAATAAAGACTCCCTAGAAAGAGGGCATTAGGTTTATAATAACCACCATCTTAGAGGCTTATGACTTATTCTAAAAAGGTGATGGGTTGAATATCTATCACTTTGGGCTTACTCATATAACTATTATCAATCACATGTAATTCTAAACCATTGCATGCAGTGTTCACATAACCTATGGATATGATTCATTTGCATATGTATGAATATTTTGTATCCTATATTTGAGTGAATAATAAAAATTTGTGGGTCGTGTAATGGGTTAAAGATCAATATGGATTAAACACATTGATTTGGGAAAGTAAATAAGATTAAAAAACTAAATCATCGCAAGCCTACATACATAAGAGAATAAAATGATATAATATGCAGATATTCAATACCCTTCAATTACTAAATTTTATATTCCTTCAAAATTGGAACATATGAAGTCTCCATTCATCTATAAAGGTAGATTCATAATTTTTTTATTGATCCTAGATTATCTTGTTACATGAAAGAAAGTTATAAGGTTACTCTATGATTTATATCCTCATTCTAGGATTTTTGTTTACATCACACTTAATTGGGAAACCATAACTATCAGTATACTAAATGAATGTAGTTGGGTTCATCCATATAAGGTATTGTACATATAGATTTCCACTTAACTATCCCAGATTCATATATAATATTACATACAATATTTTTCTAACAAATATAATCATGGTTTATTTATCTGAGAATACTTTTGTAAGTCCTAATGAAATATGGATCTTATCCTACTAGTGTATATGATATATTATAAATGGGTAAAAAATTTAGTGATACCCCATTTAATAGTAGTCCTTATTAATGTGAATGAAACATGAAACTCATATAATAAAATATTATTTTTCAGAAAATGTAACTATAATCAACAACGTTGAACCAGAGATCTATTCAATATAAGGAAAAAATTAATGGAAATTTCTTTATCGACTAGTTCAAGAACATTAGAATTAATCTCTAGGAAGAGGGTAAGTACTTAATGTTGTAATAAGCACTTTTGAAGAATTCAACCAGTGATGAAGTTCCACATACCTAGCTAGGTGCCTAAAATAAGAATCTAATTGATTATATGGAGTTCTATACATCAATTTTTGAAACCTTGGATTCAATGTTTAAAATAAAACCCGAGACTATAGATTCCTACAATATGATAGATAACCCAAAAATTATCTATCAATAAAAATCTAGGAATGATAGATATAAACTAAAAAAGGATATTTTTCTATGTAAACTAGTGTAAAGAAGTTTAATATTGACTCAAGTGATCAATATGATTGGGTACATCTATGATTTGAAGAGGATTTATTCTCTTTTTATAGATTTCATTCTACAATCACTTCCAAATGTTTTTTCAGTTTATATCAATTACAACATGAATTAATTCTAGAAATCCTTAATTAACCCCATAAATAAGTTAAGGATAAATGATAATAGCATGGGTGGTCTAGGATCAAGTTCTATATTGATGGTATTGAATGAGAAGGGTATATGTTTTGAAATTAAAGAAAAGAAAAGTGGCCATAATGTGTACACAACGCTAGCTAAGTCTAATAAAAAGAAAGAGGTATATTTATTTTATTATGGAAATATTGATAAATGGGAAATGAATTTTACAGATTACCTAAAAGGGTATAATAAGCCTTGGGGAGAGGCCATAATCGATATAAATGTTAGAAAATTAAATTTCTACATTTTGAATGGAAAACGATAAAAACTATATATTTTACAAATGTTGTAAAAATATAAGAAGAATAAATTAAAAAATATTTGGTTTCTTAATATTGAAGATTAATTTCCATTAATAGAGAAAATGTGTTATTATATTGATTGAATTTGATGATTTAAAATTGTATGAATTAAAAAACATGTGTATTTTTTATCTTATTATTTCTATTGAAATAACTTGTAAACAATTATGATTTTATTAAATAACATGAATTATCTTGATACACATAGTCTTTGATTCAACAAATTGTATAACATGTTTTAGTGGTGATGAATTTTAAATGTGATTTTCAACAAAGAGAACATCTTATGGGATATTTGTTTTATATTATAACTAAAATGAAATAAGTGGTGTTTTATAATCCCAAAGGAGTTTTTATATTTTATAATTATATTCATAATTGAATTCATTTTTTAAGAGGCTCATGGAAGCATGTTTGATCTAATAATATTTTTATAACTAACAATTTCATGAATATATCATATTTTTTTTTATTTTTAACTTAATATATTAAGGATTTTAAGATAAATTATGATAATGAAGAATGTGAAGAGTTACATTTAGTTATAATGAGAAATAGAATATTACTATTTTGTATGGGGTTATTCTAGTCAAAATACTAAGTGAATTTACTTCATTAACAAAAATAATTTTAGGGCATAATAGTGAAGAATAAATGTATGAAATTAAATTTATTTACTACAAATAAATCATGAATCACTTTATCCAAAAGTTATTTATGTTTTGGTGAATAGTAATGTAAATAGTGAAATTATTTTAAGGACAAATATTGATGGAATTCCATTTATGATGGTGTTAAACTTATAAATAGTTATAAGTAGAAAGTATATGATGAAAATAAACAAATTTATTTTTTGAAGACAAGTATTTTGAATATGTTCAAGGAGATTAACAATGTAAATATGATTCATAAATATCATCATTATTCAATTATGGGTTTTTCATAGATGTAACTTCATAAAGAATTTATTGGGTGGGTTTTTTCATACGGTTCTATAAATATGTGCTGGGAATTTCATATGAATGTAATAATTTAACATTACCACATAATGCGTATAAAACATAAGGTTAGTTTAGTAGGTTACATATATGATGTGATTGATGAGTGACTATGTTGGGTTTTTCTATGTATTCTTAATTTTTTAGGAATATAAATAATTTCTTATAAAAAAAATCTCCATTTTACAATTTTTTAATGTTCATTGTATAAATATATATATATAGATATACATTTCAGGATGTTTAATGATTACTAAACTATCAAATTATGACAAGGAGTTATCCCAAACGAATATTCTTCAAGAAAAATTTTAGGTTTTCATTGAATGTTAAGGATTATGTGAGTAGGAGTCTCATATAGAGATACCAAATGTACTCAGGTGGCATAAAATAGAGGAAACACTTCTTTATGTGCATTAAATTTGAAAGTAAGTACAAAATAAAGAGTGTCATATGCTATGTATTTGGTATACTAGGGGGTTCATATATCATATAGAGGACACATTATTTGAGTTTTTAATGATACCAAACATAAGTAAATTCATTAATTTACACAATTTTTATACAGTTCATTGAAATATAACTAATTATACGGTGGTTGGGAATGCGTTTTTATTATTTACAGGTTTATAGGACAAAAAAGATTGTACTTTTCTTCATGTATGAAGAGTATCTCGATGAAAGAGAGACTCCACCTTGATAGTACATATGATGTGGTTATCTATTTGTATGAGAGTCATGTTATGTTATCATCCTTAATAGTGAATGAAATGTGATTTTTTCATAATCATTCTTAATCCATACTCAGATGATCGGTAATGTTTGAGTTGGTTAGATGGGATTGAAATACCCATTGTCCCATGGTCATTTGATATACTAGGCAAAGGGAACATTAGAGAATTCTAAGTTACATAGGATTCAAATTGCTCGACACATTGATAGATATACATATTATTGATGGAAAACACATTGGATCCATTTATTTCATGATTAACATTGATTCCTTGTAAGAGGTTCCTACTTTATAGAATTTATTGATATGATGATTTATATTTAATGCCAATTCAATAAATACCATCGGTTTAAATTTCTAGATAACAGAATTAGGATCAATTTTTACCTAGATAGAAACTCTTAATGTGGATTAGAGTTTATCGAAAAATATTTTGGATGAGTATTTAGATGTTATTATATGTGATGTGATACACATTAATGATTAATATATCTTTCAAAAAGTGTATTGGATGACGTCTAAAAGGTAAATTTTGATATCATTTTATAAATTATTATATATGATACCATATATGGAGAAATGGAAAAAAGTATTTTTGGATTTAGTGAATGTGTGAGATTGAAGGAAATTTTATACTCCAAATACTAAGATTGAGAATACATTGATGATAATGTATTCTTAAGAAAAGGATCTAGATTTTATTATCACAAACATATTATGTTGTTCCTAAGATACATGTCTTAAGGATACATTACCACAACATATGGTAGAGATTTTAGTATGCATGAGTTGATACTACCATATTTGATAATCAAACCTATACATTATGTTATTTCTAAAACCTATGGACAATCCTTGAAAAATTAATCTATTTATTAACACTAAAATAAAACTATAAATAATATGCAGTTCAACTTGATATAATTTACATCAAATAGTGAAGTATGTAGTCACATTATTTTATCAAATTAAATTCAAATGAATGGTTTGGATTTTGGATTAATGTTTTAGAGTTTAATGCACACTAAAATTTTATATGTTTTGTCCACAAAAAAACCCAAAAATTTTATTATAATGAATTTTATTTAGTTTGAATTAAAGATTAAATTGATTAATAATCTAAGAAGGTGTTTTTAAATTGTATGTTGTTTAAAAAAAGGCCATATTTTTGATGTTTTCAGAAAAATGATTTTTCTCTAAAGATAATGTAGATTATGAACATTTATGAAATCATAATGTAGTTTTAGAAAAATGATTCATATTTTCTTTTCTAAAAATTAGATCATCATAAAATTTTATTTTCTACATCTTTGTTAAAAATAGCTATGGATTCCATGGTAATGTGATTTTCATTTAGAAATTTTATGGCCTCTTAATATAAAACAATGTTATGGAACAAATTTATGAATTTTAAAATTTATTATCAAAGCTCTTTCATTAGAATAAAAATTCAATTATTAATATAGAAAATATTATCTTATGTAAATAATAATGTCATGAAAAATAATGAAACTTGACTTTGTTTTTGGATTTATTATGTAAAATTATTTTTCATAAATTCCCATGAAATTATCATCCTTGATGAATCCAATGGGATATTTTGATAATATAAGATTATTTTATTAGATGTGATTTGAGTTTAAATTTAATTTATATGTCTTATTAATTTATAATGTGAATTTAAATTATAAAATATTACTGAATAAAAAATATTTTATAACGTTTTATGAAGTATTCATAAATTATAATATCATTGTTTTATATTACATACCTTATTTTTGTAATTTCTTTAAACAATGAAAAATATTTTTTTGCAGATACGATTAATGGTTTAAATAAATATAATATATATGATTTTAAAAATTTAAATTATTTATATTATTAATATGATGTGTTCAAGTATTAATGATTAATTTTTTTTATATTTATTAAGATAATCATATATTTTAATATGAAGTAATTTATATGATATCCTTGTAAATGATGAAATATGCAGTGTTCATATTTTCAAAACATATATAATGTGTTTGTGTTTAAATGTTATGTAATTTTTATAAAATCAGTTATAAATTATAAAATTTCTATAATTTATTTGTTTATGTTATTTATATAAATAAAAATATTATTTCATAGTTTATGAAGTGTTAATTTATTTAGTGATGATCTAATTCTTTATTATTCATGGATATAATGTGTTTTCATTATAAATTGAAGTATGTTTTTTATACTGATTCTAATAAATTTGACAACTTTTGTATAAATAGTTTCATTCTAGGTAGATATTCATTTTATTCATCTTCAATAATGTTATTAATTTTTTTGGGTAATATACTCATTTGTAAAAGGTGATTGTTATTTTGAAATTTTAGGTGTTAAAATTGTAGCATTTTTAACAAGCCCTTGAGTATTGAGCTTTGGATAGTAATACTTTGGGTAAGAATTGTCAATATCATGGTAGATTATGATCTACGTAGAGATGTAAGGGTTGGATACATGTCATGCTATATATTCACTTATATGGATTTTGGTTTCAAATTAATTTAAAACATTATATTAAAGGGTTTGATATGCCTTATACATGAGATTCATTTGGATATGTGTAAATATTAATAGATTTTATTTTTGAGTATATAAAATAATTAATTATTTATATAAGGTATTATATGTCAATATTTTTAATGTATATTAATTTTGTTTAAGTTCATCATCAATATTATCTTTGAGATCTGTCTTGTAAAATGATATGATTAATTAAAAAAAATTAAAATTTTTGAATAGAAAATTTATTATTTTGATAATTAAAAATAAAAGAAAATTATGCTCAAGAAAACCCTTCCCAATCAACCAACTAGTTAAACTATTCCACAAGTGGATCTTGGAACATAATTAAAAAATAATAATGATTTTATTGGTTTATATATAATAACTATTTTATATATTGATCATAACTTAATAAATAAATGTGAGAACATGGATAAATTCAAGATGATAAAATACCTAAATAGGCTACATAAAAAAAGAAATAAATGAGAGAAATGTTTATCAGAGGCATTTTTTAATTACAAAATGATAAAAGTAAAACCATTCTATACTAATGTGATAAATATAAATGGATATGTCAATGAGTGTAGGGTCTCCTTAAAGGTTCAATCAGTCTCTGTACTCCTTTATTTAATCATTGTACGATTTTTTATAATAATTTTTCATTAACTATACTTTTAATGAGTTTGATAAAAATTTACCAAATCTCATCATTTTTATAAGAATAATCTATGAATATAATATATGTCCATGATTTGTTGCTATGGATATTGTACCAAAAGCTAAAAAATTAAGTTGAAGGAAACAACTATTATAGTTCCTAATAGTTAACCAATGTCATTAAAATAAGTAGGGTTTATAGAGGAATATACGTTTTTTATTAGGTAAATCCTATAAATTAGAGACATAACTTCCCACTATATATGATGAGGTGTAACAAACCATATGAAGAGTCCATGTTCAGAGTAAATGTTATAGAAATAAATTCATCAATTTTGAAGGTTATACAATACCAACCACACCAAAATAAATTGTTTTGAAATTTTAAAAGAGTTAATATTTAAGGAATATTTGATGAATTAATTTTTGTGTTTTAATTTTATTAAATTAAAAAAGAGTTTATTATATATAAAATGAATGAAAATAATTACCTCAATATTGAAGTTTTTTGAAATTCTTAAACGTTATATGTTTTTTAATCTCATTTTATGTTATGTGGCTAGAGATTTTTATTTTTAAATTTTTGTTTCAATATGTTAATAAGGTTGTGGGTTTATATATAAAATTTATAATTTAATAAATTATATAATATAGTATGAAAATTTTGGAAGAATGTTTTTATAATGAATAAAAGTATTATATCCATGTAATTTATTATAATGTGTGGTAATGATTTCTCACAACCCATCAATGGTATATTCTACTCAAAAATTATTTTCAAGTATATTTTTTAAAATCACATCATATTAGTCTTATTAAATGATTTTAAGAATTTTATTTCTTAAATAGTTTCACTAAAATTAAATAAGTGTTATTTAATTATATAAGGTATTTGTGTATCATAAAATTCATTTTTTGGAAAACACAATATTAATGAGGCCAGTGGGATTTTATTTGACCTTAAAGAATTTATTGTATATTAAATAAATAAATCTACATCTCTAAGTGAATGTGAATGTTTCTTTACATTCCATGTGTATTTAGTATAAGTTTTTGGAGAAATATATTTATGTAAAGAGTTTCATTTTGTTACCAAATGATCTTAATGAAAATTTTCTAATTTTATTATTAAGTTAATATATTATTATAATGTATGTAATTGAATAGATTAATGTTTATTTAGAAAATAGATTATATTAAGATAAAAAAATCACATATTTCCAAGAAAATATGTTTCTGAATAATGTTGAAGTATTAAACGTATGAATTACGAATGACAATCTCATGGTTATCAAGTACTTTTTTAAAATTAAATGTTATATACCTAAAGGTGTTTGTGGGAGGGATTTGTTAGATGTATAATAGTGATATTGTAGGTGTTACATAGCGATGTGACATATGTTGTATTTTAATGTAACAAATTTATTTAGACTCATAACATTCAAAAAAGATAAGGTATTTATGGTATTTAATTTTTAGACTTTTTAAATATTGACTCTATTGTACTAATTTTTAGTTTTTTATCTGATTTAATGAATAATAAAAATAAAAATTTATGAAAAAAATATATTTTTTATCATTTATTCATTAAATCTATATATTTCATCAAATAAAATGGTTATTAAACATTCAATGTATAATTTTCAGTTTTTCCCAATTGATAGTCATCAGGGAAATTTATAATTCGTGATGACATTTGAAAATTTACTTAAGTTGTCACTCCTATGAAGATATTGATTTTCTACTCATGATGAACAAGTTAGTTTTATGTTCTGAATAACACTCTATGTATACTACAAAGAATACCATACATTTTTCTATAGTATAAAAGGGGTTAATATTTTTATTAATCAAAATTAACTAAGATTAATAAGTAATATTTTTTTAAACCTTTATACTTTTGCGGCTTACGTATGTCAGCCTTATAGATGAGATAATTAAGGGGTGGATAAGTATGTACCTTATTTTATTTTAGGTTTTAATTAATAATGATGAAATTTTTCTCTTATATAATAGTTAATACATCTTTTCCCCCGATTTGTAAATAATGAAGATGTGTATGATGTTATATAGATAAGTGACATATGATGGAAAAATATTTTTTGGTGAGTGATATATTATATACTCATGTACATTTATGAATAACATGATAAGTGGTCATTTTTCTTATTCAGTCCTTACTTAGAGAATCAACAATGTATACGTTATTTTATTTGAGATTGAAATATTTAATGTCTCATGGAAATTGTTTTGGACATTCATGTATTTTACATTTATCTAATGGAAATTATTTTGGAGATTCATGTGTTTGACATTGATCAATGTAGATATATTTTTATATTGATTAGTACTAACTCTTTCACAGATAATGATTCTTTATTATAATTACTGACTAGATAATTCATATTTTTTTATTATACAATGTTTATTGGGGTCACAATTACTCGATATGAAAATGAGGATGTTATTTAATGAAGTGTTGTTCTAAAAAACATTGAGTGTATAATTATTACATCTCCAAAAAACGTTTTTGAGGGTATATAAAAGTAATTTTAAAAATGGTTTAATTAGTCTTTATATATGACAGTTTATATCACGAAATTTATTTTGGTTGTGAGGAGTTTATTCAAGTGTAACATTGATAGAAATATATAATAAAGAAAAACCAAACCATGGAAAAGTGTACTAGATCATGTTTTGTGTTGATGAATAAATTTAGTGGTAAAATTCACAATATCTTGGTTTCGTGAATGGAATTTAATGTTCCATTTGACAATATATGACCTTATTTTTTTCTATCTTAGAAATAAGTAATGGGATTAAAATTATTGGATAATAAAATAAAAGTAGATTCAATGGTTTATATCAATTCTTGAAATTTTTAACAATTTATGGATGTTTCAACTATAAAAAGAAAGAAGTTTTATAAGTATGAAATGTTTCTGAAACTCTTCTCTTATAGATGTGTTAGGACAATTTGAAGTACACTTGTCACTCATAAGGGTTGAATTTGTGTTAGAGAATATTTATTCCATTTTATTTTTCTCCCTTTACCCCTTTAACAAATTAAACTCCTATTTATCTACTTCTCTTACCTCACCTTTGATTTCTAGTACAAAAAAACTAGTTAGAAGTTTTACATGGTTTATATTTCAATAGTAAATTATATTCCTTTTTGTTTGTGGTGATGAAAAATACATAGATTTTTTACTCAATGAGGTACCAATTAATTTGGTTTGGATTAGAAACAATTAGGAACTGAATTGTGGTTGCCTTAACTATAGGAGGGGGATATAAATAAATATTGATTCCCTAGACTAGCAACAGCCTGGTCCACATGAATATCCTTACTTGATATTTATATTGCATGTATAGAGTGTCTTTAATTTCATAACATTATTTGAAACACCAAGAGATTCCTCCAATACATGAAAAATCTGTAGAATATTATAGTGATTCATTATATTCTTTCTATTCTTCTATGTGCACAACATCATAAAATAATCCCCTCTTCATTTTCCCTTATATGATCAATAGTGTAGAAAACCTTATTTCTCTTCATATTAGATGAACAGGTTGTTTCCTTTATTTTATATGTTAAGGACTTATTATTATTATGTTCTTATTATTGTAAACTAGATACAAGACTTCTCTTCAATTTTATCAACTTTTAATGCAAAAACATTTCACCTTCTAGTTAACTTAATGACCTAGCAAACAAATTCAACATCATTATCTTGAGATGAAAAAATATACACAAGACCTTCTCCTCCTCTTCTTTTTTATAGAACACTCGAACAAACTACACTAGATACTTATTATCTCTAATTTATTCTTCTTATTATCCAGTGTATACAACCATAAATAGTTATTTTTTATTGGATTTTAATTAACAAATGTATAAATATAAAAATTTATTCATATATTCTTCTTATTGACAAAGAAATATTATTTCTTGAACCAAAATGTTGAACCTCACTATCATAATCCTATTTCTAGTTAATCTACCAATAGTGCATATTTATATGAGCTATAATAGCCTAATTTATTCCAACTAGCATTCAGAAAATATTCTAATATTAAAACCACAAGACTCTAAAAATATTGTGATTTATTCTTTCTGAAATATAATTCCACCTTCACCGTTCCTTATTTTTAATTACCAATATTTTTCTTATTTTAATATACCAGAAATATTCCTTAATTAATTTCCATATCTTCTTATATTAAAGTCCCATTTGAATTTATCATATATCAGTTTTCTTATTATCTAGAAATATGGGAATATTATATTGTCCTTCTTTTTTAATTTGTTCTACAAAATCAGTATATTTATACTCATTCAATTCACAATTATTGTTGAAACTCCTATATTAGTAGTAAAAAATATCTAATAAATTAAATTTATGCTTCTTTTATTCAAGAACATATTTTATTATATTTCAATGAAAATGAAAATGTATAAATTATGAATACATATTTTTACATGGTCCTCTGTAATAAATATTATTTTTTAGCCACACGTCTTAGCAACAACTTCCATGATAATTTATCTAAATTTAAACTACTATCATGTAGGTTGACCAGACCATGGAATCAACTTCATCCTTCATTATATTTGATCATGAAAATAGTGACCTATATGCATATTTATACATTCCTTCAGGTTGTATAATTATTTATTCTTTATTACATATCTTGAATCTGGATATAAGATCTCTCGATGTAAATTCTCATTTGAGTTTAGTACACTTGAGATAAATTGATTATAATATAATTATCTTCATTTATTTTTCCTTAATGATGGTGAAAATTAAGATAATAAATATCATCCTTGAAACATTAAATTGTACTTCTATTATTATCCTTCAATTTCCTCTTTTATTATGAAGAAACATTTGTTCTATGATATTTGGCTATGTGTTTAAATCCCATACATGGATCATTATAGCGACCATCTACGTTAATCACCACACTTCCTAAAACATCCCAAACACGATAATATTATTTTTTATTCCATATATATGACGAAAAAACCATGATAAGTTAGCTCATAGTAGGCTAGAGTCCCTATGCAGTCTATTTCAGAATCCCTACATGTTTCTCTCATATATCACTAAATATTAATACATGGTTTGAATATTATCATAAATGGTTCAATAAGATTACATCACAAAGTTATACTACTTTGTAGCATTTATTTATATGGATTTACATACATCATAATAATTTATACTATTTTTAAAAAATAGAAATGTAGATTTTATTATGTGATGAAAAACTATTACTTTAATTTGGAGAAATTCCTATTGCAACATAATTTGAACTAGAACATTCTGAGATCATATATAATACTTTAAAACAATATGAAAACTCATAAAATGTGTTTTAGACATTGATCCTTCATCCAACAATACATGTCTTTGAGTCTTTTGAGTATCATAATAATAATCATAACATGTTTTCATCATAGATAGAAATTATATATGCCACCCAACACAACTTCAAATAATACATCCACGATGTTTCTTACAATATAAATTTTTCTAAAATGATTAGACATGTTACAACGTAACCTGAACCATTAAGTCTAAGACACAGATCCATAAGTCCTCATGTGTACCTTCCCATTTGAAAAAGGTTCCCAACTAGTGGTGAGTGACTAAACACCGTCAATTTGGAAATTATACCCTCAATAAAAAAATCAACAAACCATAAATATAATAAAATATTAACATCGGACTGTAAATGTAGAGACCCGAAGCTTGACGTACATGGATATTACATTACTTTTGCGGAATACTTATTACATAACAAAAACTCACACACAAGGACCGTAACAGTTTAGTGTCTTTGGAAACTTGGAACGTAATCTTCTAATCGTGGTGAAAGATCTTCAACATCTCCCATAAAGATCTTCCTTTTTTTCTTACCTAAAACCTTTCTTTATATCCTGGGGAAAAGTAAACATAAAAGGGTGAGCTCAAATACTCAGTAAGGGTAAACAAAAAAATATCAATCACATCGTATACACAAGCACATAACTTTTGGAAATCTTAACCTGCAAAAGAGATCATAATTTCATAACATGGGATAAATCATGGCAGTGAAATGTAATCACAATAATCATAACTTAAAACCTGAAACTTTGTGGCATACACACATAATAATAGAGAATCATTTCTTATTAGTCATGACTCATTGCCAAGACTATCTTAGTGGACAAAGTCCCTTTCTGAACCAAGTCACCCTCGTTTCAGTCCTGTTTCACTGAACCGGTATAACCTACCGTTCCAGCCATGTCTATCTCATGAGATATAAAATCTTTACCTAATGCGTTGGAGGGAGATATAGGTCCCACCCATCTCATAATGATACCATTCTTATGTGTGCCACAAAATCATAAATCATACATCATTTCATAACCCATGTAATAAAAATGGGATTCTTAAACATCATGGCATCATAAAACAATTCATATAAGATAAAGGAATTCATAAGAATAATTCTATCACAACATAATCAAATCAATGTAATAATAAGGATAAAAACAGAACCCTTTATTATCTTAGATGGAAAATAATTTTGATAAAACACTTGAACTCCATTCTTGAGGAAAATATCCTTTCTTCTTCAAAAACATTTTTCCTTTATTAACATGTCATACAACCTTAAATTAAAAGAAGTTGATTAAAATTAAACTTTAAAACTTTTAAAGTATTATTCTTGGAAATAATGTTTTAAAAATCCATTCATGTCATATAAGTTAAAAAAACATTCTTCGTACTTTTGTCGGAGAAGTCAAAAAAAGTACCTCATAAGAAAAAGGACAAAAGATTCCTTTCATATCTTTTACTAAAAACTCACCGAAGGGTAAAATAGGATTTAAAAAATTGTAGGTGAATGGAAATAATATTACATATCGAGAGAACATGGATGTTGATGATAAAATACACCCAAGTAATTACCAAAGTAAAAACAATCTCGGATAAAAGTGAGATTGTGATATTTCCCTTACCTTAGGTCCGACTTGCTTTGTAAGTGTCCGAACCTCCTGTATAATGATTTAAATAATGTTATTGACTTAATCCAGAATCATAATTATTTTTATGATATCATATATGGTCATATAATTATCTTCTTAGTAGTAATATTTCATTGCTACTTGTTATTCGGGTGTTTATAACTTTTTGTTCTTATGTGTGTTTTGTCGAACAAATTATTATTCTTTTCTTTAGGTTATAGAAACCTTATTTATAGAATGGTATTATTGTAATATATATCATATTCATTCATTAAATTCATTTATATAATCATTATGAAATGAAGATCATGTAGAACGAGTCGCATCACATCGTGGAGACGGTATTCCGTACGTACGCACGAGTGATGATATCATTCCTATGATCGTGGAATTGTATTGGAGTATATGTATACTATTTCAGAATCAATATCACTTTATAATAGTCATATATGGTCATTATTTACACCATTATACCCATCCAAGTAAGGTGGTGGTGGAAAATAGATTACACCACGGCGTGGAGACGGTATTCCGTACGTACGCATGCGCGGTGATTTCTTTTTCCGTAGGATGGACAGATGGTGAAATAGGGTTGTTTCATACTTATAATAACATATCAGTATATGAGTGATACTGATGTTATTACTTCATAATGAAACAACTAAAGAAGAAGAAGTGGAATAAGAAATAAAGATGAAAGAATTGGTAACAGACATTACCTCTTCTTTGAAGTGCTTCTTTGAGACCTTCTTTTAGGGCACTAAAATTGGTCTTTGAAGAATACCAGAACCTCTAGGATGTTTCTAGGGAATTGGAGATGAGTAATTGGCAGGGGTTGGCCGAGATTGAAGGCTTCATGTGGTGTGAGGAAGAGGGGGAGGAGGTTTCCTTTTATAAGGGAGGAGAGGGGCACCTTTGGAATAACTAAATCTATTATTTTATTATAAAGTCAAGTTCGGCTTTAAATAGCTCCAAATTGATATATTTAGAAGCTAAGGTGGGGATGGGTCTAAATAATCTCATCCAATAGAATTTAGACAAGTTTAGGTTCCTATTTTAACCTTATCATTTAGATTTAACATTAAGTTAAATAATTTTACTTTTACCGTGTCTTCTTGTGTTCTTATACTATAAGGTTAATAAACTTACTATAAAAAGCCAAAAGAACCCCAAATTGTATATTATTAATATATATAACCTTATCTAAGTCATTTGGCCGAACCTTAGATTTTTAAGAATAACATATCAATTAATAATATAATATTTTTTTTAAAAACTATTTTATGTCAATTTTGAAACTATTTAGTAATTGATTTTTGTGAAAATCATAACAGAATGATAAGTTCGAAAAAAGTTAATTAAATCAATACTAACATGTCATATTAACCTATAAAATTAGTGTTATTTATAAAAAGTCTCAAATTATATTTATTTGGGTATTTATAACATCAATTATGTCAATATTTCATTAATAAGATAATTACTGCATCATCGTTGTGTCATAAATAAATTAAATTATTTAATGTCTAAAAATTACAAATAAAATACCATTATGTAGGAAATATTTTTAGATTTCTAATGAATATTTAAAATCTAATTTATCTTATGTATAACCCTATATTAAAAATGTTTTAGTAAATAAACATTGATTTTAACTCTTTTAACTCTTCTTTGAATAATAATAAATGTCCTAATCTAATCCAAGTGGGCCTAAATGGTTATATTTTATTTCTAAGCTTGTTTTTGGTTGAATTAAATTTATCCAATAGAATTTGGACATGTGTTAGGGTAATAATAATAGCATTTTTACCCTTAATTACCCTATTTACTTTTAACCGTGGTAAATAAAAGTAAAAAGTTACTATTCACCAAAAATTATTTTCATCTCATTGAACCACATTTTACTTACTGACATCAACCGTGTCTCTCGGATTTTTGAAATTCCACTCACAGAAGCGGTAAAATTAAGTTTTATGAAAAATTCAGTTTTTTTAACTACCACTTAGTGGTTTCACTATTCATCAAAAATTGAATGTTTTCAGAAAAATACCAAAAATTAGGCCTAAGCTATATTTGATATTATGAACTCAAAAATGATTTCTATTTTACCAAATTCAAAAAATATCAGTTGCATTAATTAATTTAAAAATTAATTCCCGTCGTCAACATAAATAGCGTATTTTTAAGAGATAATAACTATCAAAAGATTGACACTTGTTTATAACTGGTTTAAATGTGAAATTACATCCAATGACCAACATTGTATTAAATTGTAAAAATATATTCTAAATATACTTTAAAACCACTCAAATTAATAATTTATCACTATTAATTATTTCGATTGAAAAAGTTGTTTTTAATTAAAATTTAGTAATTTTCACTATTCATCAAAATATGAAATTTATCCGAAAATCACCAAAATTTCACCCTAAGCTAATTTCGATATTCCAAATCCAAAAATGAAGTCCATTTTGAAAAATAAAAATTACAAAATTTAAAAAAGTGGTTATTACTATTCATGACGTCTAGTTTTAATAATATTTTAATAGCATATCGTTGTTTAGCGAAACTTGGTGTTGCGTACAACACATGCAATCGTGGAAGGTCACGATTGTGTGTAATTCAAGCCAGGTCAGTGATGTGTGTTGTGAATGCTTTTTTTGGTGTAGCGTATAACACAAGACATTAATGAAATTAAAAATAATATTTTTCATAAAATCTCGGGGTGTTACATTCTACCCCCCCTTAAAATGAATTTCGCCCTCGAAATTTGTCGGGGTTATAAATGGTTTACTATTCGAAAGTTTTTTTAATATAAACCCACATCGTAAAAAGGAATACCAAAACCAATCTTTAAAAAAAAAAGTATGAAACGTAACGGTTACCCAAATAAACTAATCACTGGGTTTCCACATAGGTGAAAATATGGATATGGAAGAAAAATATAACCATCATGTTCTGATGGAGAGTGGTAGAGAACATGGCTATGGAAAATCCAACAATCACAAATCCATAAATTTGTGACGATCTTAGGTACCATCTGATTAATCAGATATAAGAGCACTAGGACAACATTTTTGGTTTTCAAGATCATTTCCCTAAAGTTGAAGAATTTGAATTAGAATAAATACTTACTTTATTTTGGTACAATCTCACTGTTGTTTGTGCCTTGAACAATTTCCACTTCATCTCTTAAATAAATGAAGTTGAATTTGTTATTCGTGAAGTGTTAGCAGATCATGTGATAGAATGACTGGTCATTCCATCTGTCTTAAACAAAAGGTTATCAAAAGTTATTAAATATACATAAGTCATTCTATAGTGAGATTAATCATATATGGTTCCTAAAATGGACTTATACTTCACATATCATACTGCTTAATATAATAAAACTAGTTTCTACTAAAGAGGGACTTCCTGTAGGCCAGTGGTAGGCGATAAAGGCCAGTCGCACTTCGGTTGTGGGTTTGATTCCCACAGCCTTGTCCGACGCGATGGGCTGTCGCCCGTCCTGCAGGTTGTCCTTTTTCTAAAGCTATATTACTATAACATCCCATCAATAATACTAACTTATGTCCAACATAATCCATTCCTATCTTTAGGCTTATCCATAATACTGCCGTCCACTCTCAGAGATTTAATACCATCATTGATCCCCATATATCATAAGATATATCTTGTTGGTCACATTCCAAACATTCAAAGGCCTTAATCTTGTACTCTCTTGAATCCCCATTGAACCATAGTGAAAACTTGAATGCAGTTAAAAGTTAACACTTTCCATATACCAAAATCCTCAAAATTATATATACTCAAACCATGATATCAAATAGTCCTTATATCAATATTGAGATCATGAATACTGTTAAACATTTCTTTTTCTTGTTTTCCCTTCATTATGGGCATATCATCTTATTTCCAAAAATATCTCAATCACTTTGAATACCACATTAGACCAATACATAAATATTCCAATACTTTATGATACAACATTATTTTGGAATTCCCATTATATAAACACTTAATCATTCCACCACATCGTTGTCATATTCAACATCGCCAATAGTGATCGCATGTGACTTCCCTTTGTCCTTTGCCTTAAGAGGTTGCTCATGTCGATCATCACTAACCCTTGGATTAGGGAATTTATTAGCATAATTCCCCATTTCCTTGCACTTGAAGCATTGAAGTGTTGGTGGTGCGTTCTCTGCAGTGTTTTCTTTATTCACATCATTAGAAACCCTTATTCCATTACTTCGACACTCATATGCTCGATGGCCTTCTTTTCCACACTTAAAACATTTTCTAGTCCCATTAAGACAATCTCCACCATGCTTCTTTCCACACTTTGTGCATAAGGAAAAATTCATCTTCTTTTCACCATTATTTTGAGATTTCTCCTTGAACTCCATCTTTCGTTTCTTTTCAAAACTATGAGATGGATATGTAACACCAACTTCCATTTCTACCTTCATAGCACAACACACAATTTCTTCATAGCTACTGAAGTCTCTTATAGCTAATGCCCTTCGAAGACTTGGTTTTAAGCCACTGAAAAATCGATCAACTTTACTTTTAGGTGGGATGATAATGCCAGATGCATACCTTGAAAGTCTTGTAAAATTCGCTTCGTATATACCAACAGATTCATCATCCTTCTACTTCAGCTCAAGAAACTCCTTTTCTATCTTTGTTCGAATAATACAAGGGAAATACTTACTGAAAAACAAGTTCTTGAACTCATCCCATTCCATGGACTCAATTTTATCTCTTGGCCTCGTATTCTTGATAAGATTCCACCATTGATCAGCTTCGCCTTCCAAACGATATACTGCTAGGATGACTTTATCATGCTCAGAACATTGAAGAACTGAAAATATCTTTTCAGTGGTACTGATCCATTGTTCAGCAACAAGTGGATTGGAAGACCCACTAAAAGAATGTGGACGTTGCCTCATGAAGGACTCAATAGAATATTGTTCCCTTCTCTGCTCATTTGGAAGTCCAGAATGATTCATAGCTTGTGTAAGTATAGCAATAAGATTTTTCACTCCATCTCCCATAACATTTGTTTGTTCTGGAGGGCAATCATTGCATTGTCCATTGCATTGATCAACACGGTTCCTTCGGGTTCCAGCCATCGTCTAAAACCCAAAAAGAATAGTGTGAGAGGAAAAAATCATGCTAGGGAAAACAACATAATAAAGGGGGAGTACCCTCAATATCTAACATCTTAGGTTAAATTCTAAGATCGTTAGCGCAATTCTAGGACTATAACCTATACGTATACTTAACCTTAGATAAATCCCTAGACATACCTTAGAAATATCTCTAGGGATCTCACTAAAGTTCTCACATCCTAGTTTCCAAAGGTTGACTAAACCTTTCCTTTGATACCAACTGTAGAGACCCGAAGCTTGACGTACATGGACATTACATTACTTTTGCGGAATACTTAGTACATAACAAAAACACACACACAAGGACCGTAATAGTTTAGTGTCTTTGGAAACTCGGAACGCAATCTTCTAATCGTGGTGAAAGATCTTCAACATCTCTTATAAAGATCTTCCCTTTTTTTTCTTACCTAAAACCTTTATTTATATCCTGGGGAAAAGTAAACATAAAAGGGTGAGCTCAAATGCTCAGAAAGGGTAAACAAAAAAATATCAATCACATCGTATACACAAGAACATAACTTTTGGAAATCTTAACCTGCAAAAGAGATCATAATTTCATAACATGAGATAAATCATGGTAGTGAAATGTAATCACAATAATCATAACTTAAAACATGAAACTTTGTGGCATACACACATAATCATAGAGAATCATTTCTTGTTAGTCAAGACTCATTTCCAAGACTATCTTAGAGGACAAAGTCCCTTTCTGAATCGAGTCACCCTCATTTCAGTCCTGTTTCACTAAACCGGTATAACCTACCGTTCCAGCCATGTCTATCTCATGAGATATAAAATCTTTACCCAATGCATTGGAGGGAGATATAGGTCCCACCCATCTCATAATTATAACATTCTTATGTGTGCCACAAAATCATAAATCCTACATAATTTCATAACCCATGTAATAAAAATGAGATTCTTAAACATCATGACATCATAAAACAATTCATATAATATAAAGGAATTCATAAAAATAATTCTATCACAACATAATCAAATCAATGTAATAATAGGGATAAAAACATAACCCTTTATTATCTTAGATGGAAAATAATTTTGATAAAACACTTGAACTCCACTCTTGAGGAAAATATCCTTTCTTTTTCAAAAACATTTTTTCTTTCTTAACATGTCATACAAATTTAAACTAAAAGAAGTTGATTAAATATAATCATGAAAACTTGTAAAGGATTCTTCTTGGAAATAATTTTTAAAAAATACATTCATGTCATATAAGTTAAAAAAACATTCTTCGTACTTTTGTCGGAGAAGTCAAAAAAAGTACCTCGTACGAAAAACGACAAAATATTCCTTTCATATCTTTTACTAAAAACTCACCGAAGGGTAAAATAGGATTTAAAAAATTGTAGGTGAATGGAAATAATATTACATATTGAGGGAACATGGATGTGGATGATAAAATACACCCCAGTAATTACCAAAGTAAAAACAATCTCGGATAAAAGTGAGATTGTGATATTTCCCTTACCTTAGGTCCGACTTGCTTTGTAAGTGTCCGAACCTCCTGTATAATGATTTAAATAATGTTATTGACTTAATCCAGAATCATAATTATTTATATGATATCATATATGGTCATATTCTTAGCTTCTTAGTAGTAATATTTCATTGCTACTTGTTATTCGGGTGTCTATAACTTTTTGTTCTTATGCGTGTTTTGTCGAATAAATTCTTATTCTTTTCTTTAGGTTATAGATACCTTATTTCCAGAATGGTATTAGTGTAATATATATCATATTCATTCATTAAATTCATTTATATAATCATTATGAAATTAAGATCATGTAGAACGAGTCGCATCACATCATGGAGACGGTATTCCGTACGTACGCACGAGTGATGATATCGTTCCTATGATCATGGAATTGTATTGGAGTATATTTATACTATTTTAGAATCAATATCACTTTATAATAGTCATATATGGTCATTATTTACACCATTATACCCATCCAAGTAAGGTTGTGGTGGAAAATAGATCACACCACGGCGTGGAGACGGTATTCCGTACGTACGCACGCACGGTGATTTCTTTTTCCGTAGGATGGATAGATGGTGAAATAGGGTTGTTTCATACTTATAATAACATATCAGTATATGAGTGATACTGATGTTATTACTTCATAATGAAGAAACTAAAGAAGATGAAGTGGAAGAAGAAATAAAGATGAAAGAATTGGTAACGGACATTACCTCTTCTTTGAAGTGCTTCTTTGAGACCTTCTTTTAGGGCACTAAAATTGGTCTCTGAAGAAGGCCAGAACCTCTAGAATGTTTCTATGGAAGTGTAGAGGAGGAATTGGTAGGGGTTGGCCGAGATTGAAGCCTCCAAGTGGTGTGAGGAAGAGGGGGAGGAGGTGTCCTTTTATAAGGGAGGAGAGTGGCACCTTTGGAATAACTAAAACTATTATTTTATTATAAAGTCAAGTTCGGTTTTAAATAGATCCAAATTGATATATTTCAAAGCTAAGGTGGGGATGGGTCGAAATAATCTCATACAATAGAATTTAGACAAGTTTAGGTTCCTATTTTAACCTTATCATTTAGATTTAACATTAAGTTAAATAATTTTACTTTTACCGTGTCTTCTTGTGATCTTATACTATAAGGTTAATAAACTTACTATAAGAATCCAAACGAACCCCAAATTGTTTATTATTAATATATATAACCTTATCTAAGTCATGTGGCCAAACCTTAGATTTTCATGAATAAAATATCAATTAATAATATAATATTTGTTTTAAAAACTATTTTATGTCAATTTCGAAACTATTTAGTAATTGATTTTTGTGAAAATCATAACAGAATGATAAGTTCGAAAAAAGTTAATTAAATCAATACTAATATGTCATATTAACCTATAAAATTAGTGGAATTCATAAAAGGTCTCAAATTATATTTATTTGGGTATTTATAACGTCAATTATGTCAATATTTCATTAATAATATAATTACTGCATCATCGTTGTGTCATAAATAAATCAACTTATTTAATGTCTAAAAATTACATATAAAATACCATTATGTAGTAAATCCTTTTAGCTTTCTAATGAATATTTACAATCGAATTTATCTTATGTATAACCCTATATTAAAAATGTTTTATTAAATAAACTTTGATTTTAACTCTTTTAACTCTTCTTTGAATAATAATAAATGTCCTAATCTAATCCAAGTGGGCCTAAATGGTCATATTTTATTTCGAAGCTTGTTTTTGGTCAAATTACACTTATCTAATAGAATTTGGACATGTTTTAGGGAAATAATAATATCATTTTTACCCTTAATTACCCTATTTACTTTTAACCGTGGTAAATAAAAGTAAAAAGTTACTATTCACCAAAAATTATTTTCATCTCATTGAACCACATTTTACTTACTGACATCAACCGTGTCTCTCGGATTTTTGAGATTCCACTCACAGAAGCGGTAAAATTAAGTTTTATGAAAAATTCAGTTTTTTAACTACCACTTAGTGGTTTCACTATTCATCAAAAATTGAAAGTTTTCAGAAAAATACAAAAAATTAGGCCTAAGATATATTTGATATTATGAACTCAAAAATGATTTCTATTTTACCAAATTCAAAAAATATCAGTTGCATTAATTAATTTAAAAATTAATTTCCGTCGTCAAAACAAATAGCGTGTTTTTAAGAGATAATAACTATCAAAAGATTGACACTTGTTTATAACTGGTTTAAATGTGAAATTACATCCAATGACAAACATTGTATTAAATAGTAAAAATATATTCTAAATATACTTTAAAACCACTCAAATTAATAATCTATCACTATTAATTATTTCGATTGAAAAAGTTGTTTTTAATTAAAATTTAGTAATTTTCACTATTCATCAAAATATGAATGTTATCCGAAAATCACCAAAATTTAACCCTAAGCTAATTTCGATATTCCGAATCGAAAAATGAAGTCCATTTTGAAAAATAAAAATTACAAAATTTCAAAAAGTGGTTATTACTATTCATAACGTCTAGTTTTAATAATATTTTAATAGCATATCGTTGTTTAGAGAAACTTGGTGTTGCGTACAACACACGCTATCATGGAAGGTTGTGATTGCATGTAATTCAAGCCAGGTTAGTGATGTGTGTTGTGAATGCTCCTTTTGGTGTAGCGTATAACACAAGAAATTAATGAAATTAAAAAGAATATTTTTCATAAAATCTCGGGGTGTTACAGTAAAGAGTGATAATAGTAAAAATAATAAAATTAAAAAATTTCACACATTAAAAACATATATATATTCCAACCACTAAATGTGGAAAGCTAAAATAGAGAATGAGTTATCTTAGGACTCCATTTTTTACTGTATACATTAAGAATTACTTCTTTTATAAAATTATTAATAGAATAATGTGGAAAATATAAAACTAGGAAAGAAAATTTTAATTCTATGGTTAAAGATTCACCTTGATTAACATTGTGTTAACATATATCCCTATGCACATTCTCTAAATAATTAAACCACACTAAGGGATGATTGTCAAGATAGACAAGGTCAGGACAACCTTCCTCTAGGATGAGAATCAAATGGGATGTTGTCACTAGGATTCATGAGAATGTAAGGGGAAACTGGTAGAGGTGGGTGGTGTTGGTATTCGAGATGTGACCGAAACCATGCAATTCATGCAATCATGAGTTTCATGGGATATTGTTGAAGGGGATTATTTATGGGGCTCATTTATTAGAAATATAAATAGAGATCATTGGAAGGAATGAGAGAGTCAAAGAACCTAACTCTTGATCCTATCGATGTGTATGATTAATTAGTTAGAGGATCTACAGGATGTAACCTAATTTATAATGGGGAGATGTGATATTAACTTATGGAAATAAAACTGGGCTAGCGGGAGGCTATACTTACCATGGTTCCCTATTCATAATATTTCTTCCAAAGAGACAAGCGACCATCCAACATTGATGTTAGATATTATGAAAAATGAACAAAATGATTTTTTTGGGATTATTATCATTAATGGTGAAGAATATAGATTCTAATTCATTGGTTCGAGTTCAGGAAAATTTATTACTCATAATTTTAGAATGAGGCTCTATGAATATGATGTACTTGATGAGTGGGATACTATATTATGGTTCTATGAAATCCCCATGATAATGAACATTCAAATATATATAGAGAGAAACCTAGATATTCCAACAAATGATAATATAAAGAGGAATATTTTTTCAATATATTTTCTATGCTTTTGTTGTGATAGAAAAAAATGAATCAGCACTATATCTCTTTGTCAATGGAGGATGGTTGAAAAATCTCTAGAACACAATTGGACGTTTTTTAAGTTTTCATAATGAATGTTACCTCATTCAAAACATTATTTTAAACTAGTTTTAGGGCATGGAGTTTAATGATATGGAAACAAAGATACTTACTGTAATTTTTAAATCCATATGTTGGACCCATTAGGATGCAAGGAACGTAGAAAGGATAGGTAACAATAAATAGTTTTTTTAAAATTAGATGCGGACACAAACATTTTTTATTGAATTGGTATTGGTTCTTAAATAATGGAAGGAGTCACAGATGCTTTGAAAATTAATTAACAGACCCTATGTTACAATAAGATCACAAGGTCTATAGGGTAGATGGAATCCTCCCATCATATGTTGGAACTAAATGTGGATAGATCCTATATAAATGTGAATATGAGAGGTGGTAGGTTTATTATAGATCCAAGAGGAAAATTCATTATTTTCCTCAGTTATTTTTATGGTCTCAGTAATTCCATGTGTGTCGAGGTCAGATCCTTGCACACTAGAATCATTTTATGTAAGAGATACAGTCTGTAAGTGCCTGAGGTTGACTTCGACTGAAATGTGTTGGTGTAAAAACCTTAAAGGAAATTTTATCCCCAATGAGATATGATTTATACCATTAGTTACTTTTAAATTTATACTAAACAAGTGTGTATCATACATAACATATGGAGATAAGTGAACATTGTAGCGAATGCATTAGCTAAAGTAGGAAGAGAAGATGAGAAAATCATCATTTACAGTAGCTTGGGCTCTCTTACTAAAGAGTGCATTATTTTTTTCAAGGGGTACCCATGTTATTCACTACCTTAGGCCTCCTTGAGGAATTTATTTTTTAATTCTCATCAGTGGGTGGTTTAACTAAATTTTTCTAGTATAATTTTTTTCATTCAAAATCTAAACAAAAGTAATAATTATAAGAAGATAAATAGAGGAAAAACTATAGAAATATTTAAAAGTCCATCCTGAACCTGTTACCAACTCCATGATCCATAACTCATCCCTGTATTTTAGCCCTATTACCTTTATCTATATCCTGAATCATGGATTATGTGTTCACAATAAGATTCTTATGTCAAGTGTGAGTAATAATACATAGTACGACACTACCAATGAATCCTTAATGTGTGTTAATAGGTATGAAAAGTGGATTCCATGGTATAATAAATGCAGAAACAATAATAAAAAGATCATATAGAGATAAATAATTTTCTGACCAAGTCACTATGAGTCCCAACTATACCTAGATCAGATCCATGTTGGAATAATAGTCATGAAAGATATCGGTAGTGATGAAGAGTTATCCACATGGCTGATGAGCATGTCAATAAAATTTAACAAGTAATTGAGTGAAAATGAAAATATCATGGGTAATGTCTCACTTCCGTCATATTCTAACAATCCCTTGGGGAGACACACCATGAATTTATATGTATTTACTTTGAAATAAAACTTAAACTATTTTATAGATTTCCTTAAAAGCCACCCTGAGTTTACTTGAATTGAAAAAACTATATAACTTAGCCGTTAAATTAAAAGGTATGAATAGTATTAAATTCCTTATGAAAAATATTTATAATATATTTTAATAATTCAAATGTATTTCTTAATTCATAATAATTATGTACTCAATTATCTTTAATTTTATTTTACTTATTTAACAAATAGTTTCATCAAAAGTTGTTTTTACAGCATTCTAACATGTGAAATTTTAATGAATTTATAACATTTAATAAAATTTTATTTTATAAAATTAATATAATTTTTATATTAATATATCAATATTAACATATGGTTAATTTTTAGTATTTTTATAAAGTATTAATTTTTCAGGGAATAGTGAACAATTCTAATTTTTATGAAAAATTGAATTTTATTTCAAGTAAATTACTCATTATGATTTGAATTTGATATTAAAGTAACATATTTATCATTTAATTAGAAATAATATATTCAATTACAATGTAATCATTATTATTATTTATTTTGGAATAAGTTAATTTTAAGATTTAAAAACACATTTCTCAAAACAATTGTTTTTATACGGGTAATTATTTTTATCAGAAAAAATTAATTTAATCTATATTAAATAATTTTTTATTTCAATTTATGAATTATATATTCAATATAATATTTTATCATTAAATTTATGTTTTTTTAATGGAAAATAATGAATGTAAATTAATTGTTATGCTTAAATTTTTTTTAGAAACTGGTTTTCGTTGCAGTTTTCATGTTTAATTAAAATTAAATTCATCCACTTATATATTTATAATATGGAAAAATTTATTTCATATCTAGAATCAAAATAATTAATATAATTTAATTGTGTTTTTTTTCGTAGTGACCCTACCCCAGTTTCCAAGATCTTGTGCCTACTACCATTACATTGGCATAAGATACAAGGAAATCATGTTTCAGAAGACCAAACTATTTAACAGTATTTGTAAACTAGATACATATATGAGTCCTATATTACAATTGAATAAAAAAATTAGAACATATATTTTTTAGAATATCATTATACCATATAGAATATCTTTTCATACTAGTGTTAATAAACATCTTGGAATCACGAGGAAAAGAAAAAAACAAGGGTTAACTCAAATGATTATTAGCGGTCAAATACATTGCAATAAATAATGAATCAATAAAAATAATAAATATTTAATTCTAGGAATATTAGAACACATTTCATTTAAGATACTAAATATATAAAAATGAATTGGGAATGTTAAATAATTTATCACACATTACATTTAAACAACTACAAAAGACATAATCAATATTGAAAAGTAAATAACTGAAAACCATGCCATTAATTAAATACACTAAGAATTAAATATATCCATATATATTTTCATAGTGAAAATATCATGGATAAAAATAAATTAGTATGAATGAAGGCAATACTTAATTATTTGATGCCATGTTTCTTAGATACATGATAGATTTTTCGTCAATATCAATTTACAAGAAATTTAAAACTGATGGGTAGTATTCCATTTAGGAGAGGCTAGCTAACTAATTTGTACTATGATTCTGCCATTTCATAGAGGGGTTATCAATAAATAGGCCCCAACTGTGTCATACTAGTCCAAATCATTATTCATATTCTGAATAATCAATTTATAAACAATGTGCCTTATCAGAATTATATGTATTTATTAGTGGATACATATTTATCAATATTTCCCCAAATATAAAATAAAACTCAATGTAAAGAAAATATTTAAAAATGGTTTACCACTTATAAAATAATCACAACCAATATAAATGATATGTTTATTTAAGTAAATTTAATATCTAATGGTCATTAATAAGTGAATAACTCAAGGGGATGTTAATGAATATAAAAATGATTTAAGGAAGTTAATTTAAATACGATCCTTGGTCATAACAATCATGATATATCAAGAGGAAGAATAAGGATGTTATCAATTTTAAATATACCAATTAGAGTAAAAATAAGGGTTGTTGTCATTGATGAAATAAAGAGATATATAAAACAATTCTTGAGGAAAATATACTTTAATTTTGAATTTTATTTTGAAAATAATTTTCATTCAAAATAACTATAAAATTTTTTCCTTAAAAATATCCTTGAATGTTTTCAAAAGAATATTCCCATAAATAACAGTGGGTAATTCCATACGATATAGAAATTCTAAGAAACAGGATTGTTCGGAAGGAGACAAGAAGATTACTTTGATTTTTTTTTGTAAAATTAAAACACATGTCGGCATTTTTTTAATAAATCCTTGTGAAAATGATAATAAAATTTAAAAAATATTTACAAAACATTGTTTTTTATGAAAGAATATTTCCAACTGAAGAGAGAAAGGAAGTCAGATTTTATTAAAAACATTTAATAATAAATTTTATGTACCAAAGAGTGCACATATTGTAATTTTACATGAAAATTATCATGAATAACTAGAGGATAAAAAATAATATGGTCACTAAGAAATATTTAGGCTGTTTCCTTTAACTGATATTCAATAATAATCAATCTCTATTAGAATGAGATTGTGAAATTAACCATTAAAATCATCACAATGTTGAAGTGAAAATTAATAAACAAATAAATTATTTTTATAAACTATATATTCTCATAAAAATTGGATGTGAAATATTTTATTTTGATTATTCATTATTCACATAATCATATAATAATAATTACAATGAGGAAGTACTACAATCCAACAAAAAGGGATTGATTAATTAAATTATTTACCACTTGGTAACATTTATTTCAAATCCCCTAAGATGAAATAAATAAACATTAAACGTAAATTACCATTATGAAAAAAGTATTTATGAAATTACATTTTAAATGGGAAGAATATACACAATATAAAATAAACAATTTTATTTAACAATATAATATGCCTCAAGAACGTGAAATTGAGATGAAATCCATTACCTTACGAATCCTTTTGGTTGAATGTCATTTAACCTAAAATATAGTGATTTTGAACATTTTAATAACTTATTAAAGTAAAATATTAATATTTATTATATTTTGTAATGACTTTTTTTATCTTATTGTTACGTGTTCATTAATAATCTTTCATTATTTTCATCGTTTCCAGTAATAACCGCTTGATTTTTCAAGTAGGTTTTGACTGGTTATTTTTTATGTTCCTATCACTTTGATCATTATTGAATCATATATAGAACTTAAACCATGTTTTAAATATGATATATATTAATTATATATGTATTTATAGTAAACTATAAAATTTGAGGACAAGAAATGAAGTACACCATTCCTAGAGATGATAGACCGTACGTACAAGTGAGTACTGTTTCCATTTTCTTCGTATTAAATGAATGAAAATTAAATGACATATGTATGTATAGATTATCATTACTATATTATTATTATTTTATATATATAACATATATTTATTAAACCAAATTTTTAACACATTCCATGTAATGTGTGAATGAATCACATCGTTTCGCAAGTCGGTAGTTCGCCAAACACATGAACGTGGTTATCATATTCCCACTAAATAGAAGGAATATTGGAATAATTTATATAATAATTATATAAGAATATATATTATTTATAAAATATATTTTATATATAATCTATAAATCAAATTATAACCTATAAAGGTGGCAATTGAAGAGCAAAGTACATCGGTTCATTAGGCGGTAGTTCGATGTTCACACAAAGGATTATTGTACATACCATTTAAAAAAAGAGTGTATGGTTGTACGATATACCCTTATTATGACAAAACATATTCTTATCCAAGATAATATATTTATTATATAACTATGATATAAAAATAATTAATTGGGGCAAGGAATAAAAAAAGTGCTCATTAATAAACATTACCACTTCTTCGAGTAACTCCTTTTGGTCTATACCAAAATCATTAATGTTATTTATTTAAATGAAAAATCTGATACAATGTGTATATTTATGTTGGTAGATTAATTGTGAAGGGTCTTCTTGAGAAAAATGGATTCGGAGGTGTGAATAAATGATCGGTGAGTTCCCTTTTATAATTGATGGGGAGTGGAATTCTTATAAATACAAAAAGATAAACACTCTTGGGAGGTATCCTATACCTCATGCACCTCCAATAATGATATAGGTTTTATAAAAGAGAAGATATTGTAGTAATATTTCCATATAATGGGGGTTTTGACATGTCTTTAAGTCATTTTCCATCATGATTAATGTTTAGTCCCTTAATAAAGTCGATTATCTCTTAATCATCATAATTAATTTTAGCTGTTTTCAGTAATAATTATGTTATAAAATTAATTTTACCACATTATATAATATAAATGTTTTTTATTTATAATATTTAATCCACATTTATAAATTCCAATCACATAAGTTGCATAAATTAATAAAAAATTGATCCCACAAACAAGATGAAACAATGAGTTTTTAATGTGAAAATAAACAAAACATTTACTATGTTTCATTATCCAAATTCAACATAAAAATAATTAAACTGAACTTTATTTTATTAATAGACTTATAATTAATGTATTTTTACTTTAAAACCATTTCAAAATATAATTTATCAGTATAAATTATTTAGCTGAAAAGTCAGTTTTCTATTAAAATCTAGTATTCTTCACTATTCACAAAAAGTGAAGCTTCTTAGAAGAAGAAAAAAATTAATTTTATGATAGTTTTGAAATTCCATTTTAAAAAATGAAGTTTATTTTTTTAAAATATTTTTTTTTTCAAATTTCAGAAAAATTCAAATAACTGTGCAATTAAAAGGAGAAAAAATGCGTTAAAAATATAGCTTTTTATACGTAAAATTTGTTTCGCTATTATATTATGAATATAAAATATATTTGATTAGTTTGAACAAGATTATTGAATATATAATATACTAGTTCAATTAATATCATTAAATAATTGCAATTAATTTAATTAAATAAAATAGAATTCCTTTGACTGCAAAAAATAGGTTTTTATAAAAAGATTCCTTTATTTCCAATTGTTTTTATTTTCATTTCTAATAAATTGGAAACCAATGAATATATATATATATATATGTTATTTAATACTAATCCTAATTAAAAACATGTAGGATATGTTATATATTATTATATTAAATAATAATAATTTTATATAATATTTTTTTTGGAAAAACCCAGTCTTGCGTGTAATGAAATATATCAAAAAAATGGAAATATAACTCAATGTTTCATGAATTAAAATCTATAAAATAGATTAATTTTAATAAATATAGAAGATATATCATAATTTATTGAGAGGTTATATTAATTTCTATAATTGGTGTTTCATTTCATACAAGATATCTAATAAAATGTTATTATTTTATAATTTTTTTGATGATACAAACCTTTTTTCCTAGTTAATATTAAAAATAGTACAATTTTTACTTTTACTAAGGTTAAAAGAGGTTTATCAGTGGTTAAACCATGAAATAAGGGTAGTATTTACACAAAAAACTATCAAATTCTTAATGGGTAAATATTTTTAATCATAAATTATACTAACTTTTATCCCTAACAATTTCGATCTAATATAGAATTAAATAACCTTAAACCATTTAAATCATCTATGAAATTATATATATTCCCAACCTCACCAATAATATAGAACCTATAATCCTTCCTTATTTACACCATTTTATCCTACTTCCCTAGAAAATAACTTTTTAGAGTACTAACTAGAATCATTTTATTTACCAAAGATCTTCTCTTATTATCCTGAGAAAAATACTTCATGCCTTAAAGAGTAATCCAATAGAGGTCACTCAAAATTTACATATTGATATTAACTAAGATCTTACAATTTTATTTTATTTTTATACTTCTTATAAACTTTTTGTATGCATTAAAAATGAAAAATATAGTATCATAAATATTTTTATATGTTATTAAAATGATGGATCAACTATTTACCATCACTTATCTATACAATGGGAGATGAAAGTATTGCTCGTGTGTATGTATATATTTCCACCTCCTTCTAAAAATACAAATCATTTTCCCCCATGATCATTAATGGTTGGTTGTTATGGATGGTTTAATGTTAATATATGATATTTACCATGTAATAAATATTCTATAATGATGAATTTATTTTTAACTTTATTTCATTTTGTCCATCTAAAAATTGAAATATCACTCAGGCGTACATACTAATTAGAATCTCCACATAGTGATATAATTAATTTTTTATCATAACATTATCTGAATGGTTTTAAATATGTATATAATGAATATATATTATATTTATATTTTAATTAATTGTTTTAGTTGGTGGAACCATGATCAATGTGTGAGTATTATAACCTCCAAACCAAAACTTACTTGGAAAACTAAGTAGTTAACATATTAAATTATGATTATAATGAATTATTATTAATTAAATTGTTATAATATGTTTTATGTAAAACATGTATGTTATTATTTATATGATTATATTTATAAAATATAATTATAAAATATTAAAATTTATTATCAAGGGGATTAGATTGCTTATGAAGAAGTACTGACATTAGGTAAGGGTTTTATGTATCTTATTTTTACCAGGATTGTTTATGCTTAAATTTTTAGTGATGAAATATTAAGATACATCTCTATGAAATATTTTTTAATTTATTATAATATGGTAATTTGTGTTAATTTAATTTTTTCATTTAATTTTTCTCTAATTATGTACTCAAGAGGCCGAAAGAATATTATCAAGGAAAACTAGCCATGTTTTTTGGGTTGAGAATCTTTTCTTCCATGTAAATATTTTAATTAATATGTCTTAATTTTTTTTTAAATTATGAAAATATTATTTAAAATAATTTTTTACTATATTTCAATTTCCTTAATAATTATTAAAAGTACCATTCTAACCATTTTCCAAATATGGAACTTTTTTCTTTTTTATCGTGAGGGTGAAAGGAATTATTTTTAATATACACCGACTGAATGACATTAACAACTACGATAAATACACTTTGATTTAATGATTAATTTATTAATATAATTTTTTATTTTAAAATAAAATATATTACATATTATTTTCTAAAATTTAAGATACTTAATATGTTTTTTCAAATAAAGAATATATTTTCCTCAAGAAATTATATAGTGATCTTTTAAAGTAATTTTTGTCTATAGGATCATAGAATGATGATTCTTATAATTTACAAGGGATATGATCCAATGTTACCATATTTATTCATTATATGGATAGTTTATGTTTATTATTATGTAATTTATATTAAACCCATGTTCTTTTTTAGGATTAACGATTTGGTGACATGATGAATGTTTTATGATCTTGTGGAACTCATATGTATGGTATTCAATTTTCAATTGGTGGGAATAAAATTATATATCCCCATAATAAATTTAGTAATGAAGGAAATATCATGATATAATAAGGAATGGATTGTAGAGTGAACCCATTTTAGTAATTGAATTTTTCCAATATGATAGTTTAGGGAGTAAACCTTGAAAAATAAAATTATGGGATAAGAAGTGAACCCAATTCATTAGTATGGTCCTGGCGATGATCCTTGACTAATGAAATTATTTTCTCTTCATTTGGTAATTCTAAAAACTTTTGTCTTTTGATTATTATATTTTTTAGTGGTGCTTAATTGATTATCGATGATTCCACAATCTTATGTCTTATGTCTTTCAATTACGAAAACAATATTTCATCTTATTTATTACCATATATGAATTGGTGGGTGTTATTTTCTATGATATATTACTTTTTGTCATACCATTATGCTTATATTATGATAAGTTATGATAATTTATTGATATCTCTTATCTTTACCCTTACTAAGAATCATATCTCACTCTTTCTTTTGTTTCACTTCCCCATGTCTTCAAGAAATGTTTGAAGCATGTTATTTCTGCGAATGGTTCTAGTCATTATGAACTAATTTGGAAATACTATAGGTATTTTATAAAAATTTTATTTACATATCCATGATTACAAATAAATCAAACCACTAAAATACTTAAGAATTTATTATTGATAAATGTATTGAGTATAAATCTAAAATGATGTAACATATATGTATAGAAATATAAAACTCTATAGATAGTATCAAAGGAAATATTTAGTATACTTTGGAAGCTTGGATTATGAAATGTTATTGAGAACTGTTAGGATTATAATAATTATAGGAGAATTTACCATTCTATGGCAAGTAATAAAGTGTATTTCCACTAAGAAAATACATCCCTTCCAGGATACTACAAGTAGATGTTGTGTTTTTACAAAAGCATCAAGGTGTAATAACCTCAAAAAGAGTTGGTCAAGTATAACTCAACCATTATTATAGGTACAAGGTTAATGATATCTTAATTTTCACATAGTTTTACACTCTCTATGGATATGAGAAAATTAATTCACATTTTCTTTGAAATCCACAATTAAGGACTGGATTATATAATAACAATAGATGACCTAAGTTAAACCTATGGTGTTATAGATTGAATAAAAGTTTTCAGGATTTGGATATAATATAATTTATTTTCATAAATATATGATTTATCATTATGAAAATTATTTCTCATACTATTATTTTTTATTTTATTCAATGGATGTAACTAGAACAATCTGTGTTTACACAGAATGTGATGGTAAATACAATGATTCCCCTTTGAGCAACCACATGTTATTAGAGATAAGATACACAATACCATTTCTATGATAACAAAAATTTCTCAAGCCATGAATCATATTAGGATTGAAAATTAGAAAAGAGAGGAATAATTTTCTATTGAATACTTCATGAGGTAGAATCCACCTACCTTTATTGGGCCCAAAGAACAACTAATTTCTAAGTAATGAACCAGCAACACAAAAATGATATTTTCTAATCTCTAGTTATTTGAAAATGAAATGGTTGTCATATATATTTATCTTTTGGAAGGTAAATCAGTTCAATGGTTGAATATTATCAAGAATACAAGGAAAATAGAAAAAAATTACTCCATAGAGTCAGATCAGTTTAGGATCTTATCTTTCAATAGGTACTTCCCTCTATTCTCACATGAAGATAGAAAAATAATTCTTTCATCTTATGTAGAAGGAATATTAATCCACTCGTACCACTGAAATTCATTTTTACAATTATTGTGAGGTAACCTCTTAGTATTATCAATGAATATGATTTTATGATTTAATTTTCATTTTCATTTTTCCAAAAATCAATTCTACAATAATCTTTAGACACATGATACATCATTATATATATAATTTTTTTTGATGTGCTATGAAGGTGGATCCAAAATTGGGATTCACCCATAAATCCCAATTTTTTGAAAAGAAAATAATTATAAAATTAAACATAAATTATAATAAGAAAATTCATGGATGAAAGAAGATGATTATTATTTTATTCAATAAGTATCAAAAGAAACATAGATGAAATTTCTTAAAGAGGAATGGTAAATGTTTTAAACATGGAAAAGAAGGCCCCTAGGTAATCTAATGGATTTTTTGGAAGGAGTTATATACTGATGAAAATGGAGATAAATATCCATATAATTAACCACACTCACTCTAGTTATTTAATTTAAAGAAGAATGGATATTATGCTAATAGATGCTCAAATATGAGAAATAATGACAATGATCGATGCGAAAACCATCATAAGACCAAATATAATCAGATATCTCCTAAAATTACTATTACCAATGTGGTGGTGTAATATAAAAGTAGATAAAGATAAACATACCATCCATTTTAGAAATTATAATTTATTATTTGATTCTAAATCTATCATCTCATTTTAATTTGAATATTTTCAGAGGGCATCACATTCCCACCTCAATGAATGGAATTCAAAAAAAAAGTTATAAATTTTTATAATGGTTTGATGATCCAATAAAATGTTTATAAATCATCCACAATTGATGTTTTGGGAATTCTTCTTCCTACAAATCCTGTTTTTATTCTTGTAGTCTAATTTTATGTTATTTTTGGTTTTGATTGTATTTATTTATATAAATCCTATATCAATTTCCAAGGAATAAATTCATATTTTATATTACAATCCAACCATTTATTTTCAATTAATGTGAGGATTATTGTGATTTATATTGAAAATTAAATCCTATAACACCGTGAGATTTTAAAAAGAATACTTTGTTCGATTCCGTATACAATTCTCAACACCAACCAAAAATAAACAATGAGAAATTATTATTTAATGTTACTATTATAACCAATCTATTATAATTTCAGGTATAAATAGTAATAAATCTATTATAAAAAATAATTTAATTTTTTTATATAATATTAAATTCAGTTATTAATGTATAATAAATAAATGCACAAATTATAGTAAAGTTATTTAATGTTTTAAAAATATGATTTCTTCAAGAACGTATTTATTGATTTTTAGTGTGGATAATATAACGAAATATTAATGATTTTAAATTTTTTTTATATGAATATAAATTTTTTTTAGAATGATATGTTGGATTTTTTTTGAAAAAATTTACTTTCAATGAATAGTGAACAACACCATTTTTTAAAAGTGTCATTTTATTTAATTAATTAAATTCATTAAAAAGTACAATTAGATCTTAAATTGACATAAGTATCATTTAATTATAAATAATATAATTATTTAAAAAAGATTCATTATTGTACATGATTTTGGTTTAATTTCATATTTCGGATTAAAAACAAAATTTTCTAAATTTTTTATTTTAGTTTACCATTTTTAGCTTAAATAAATCTATTCCACTTATAAACATATATTCTTGATAAATGGAAACAATATTATAAATTATTAGGTTATATTTTTTTAATTATTTTCGGATTATTTTTCTTTAATATGATTAATAACCATATTAGATTTTTATTACCACAGTAAAGGTAAATAATGTAATTATACTGACAAATAATATGAAAATATCTCAAAATAAACTTATCAATTTCCTTTTTTCATTTTATGAGTGTATTAAATTCATTACAATCCAAATATATAAAATGGATCAATTTTTTTCCAAGTTCCTTTGATTTTAATAGTTATATTATTTTTTGTAAATATAGATTAAATAATGTTACTCTCTTGCGTTTAATATGGAAAATATTTTATGATAGGGTTAAAATGAAATTATAATCAATTATAAATTGAAATTAAGAGGATAAATTATTTTTTATCGTGTTAATTTATTACTAATTTCAATAGTTGAAATAATTACCCTAAATTCTTACGCATCACTGAAAAAATGATTGTGCAAGGAGTAGAAAAATCAAGAAAATGATTTTAAAAACACTAAACGTAATATTTTATTGGGTGAATTAATACTTACAATATATTTTTAGGATAAATATAATATATTATATATTTTAAAATTTTTATATTATAATTACCTTACGTTTTTTGATTTAAAAGTCAAATTATGTAAAAAGTTCTTAAATTGAAATAATTACTATTTTATGTTAAATATATTTGATTAAATTATTTAAAAAAAATAAAAATATTAATTAAAAAAATAGGATGATTAATGTCCTGAAATATCATTTATTGGAAATTAGTTATCCAATTTTCACATAAAATTTAAAACTTCATCTTTTAATAGTGAAATTTTCATTACAATAGTTAAGGTTAAAATTGTATATCTAAGAGATTAAATGAAAAGATAAGAATAAATGTGATATCCAATCATATATAAATTTTATTGGTTGATTATATTACTACCATATATGTTTTTTTGAATCCATGTCATTTTGGAACCATTTTACATGAGTTAGACACATATTATCTTATAATATTTAATATATTATTAAAAATGAATTAATGAAATTTTATATTAAATAATATTTTATTGAATGATTTAAAATTCATTAAGATAATATATTTGGAAAAGATAATTTTATATAGTTTAATATTTCAATAATACCCCATTTATTAATAATCATTCCTTTTATAGTAACTTTCTTTACCTATAAAGAGAAAAAAAATCATAGATATCATTGTAATTTCCAAAAGGGTTAACTAGGGTTAAAACAATGATATAAGGGTGAAAAAATAACCTAGAATTATAAATCTTTTTGATAATATTATTTATATGCTCCATCATATTACCTTTGAATTATATCGAACTTATGAAATTTTTTTAGTGAAAGATAATTTATATTAATTTTAAAAAATATAGAATTTAAAGAATGCCCTCACCTCACTTATAAAAGGGAACCCAATATCCAATATACTTCACACTAAAAGAGACATTTTTTATAATATAACTATAAATATACATCTCAAAAAATCCTTTCCATATTATAATGGTCATTATTTTTTAATAATACCCATCATAGAGTTATTAAGTTGTAAAGAAAAAGAGGTTCCTGAAGAAGAGGTATAGATTTTAATAGAATGGTTTAGTTTTATTTCTTCTTCTACCCCCTTATAATATTTTTTAGAAATGATGAAATAATAAAATATGAATATTAAATATACCAAGTTGTTACTATGATAATGAAATAAACTGTATCTTTCTCCACTTCCATCAAATGCTAAACAAAACCTGTTCATGTGTTTGGAGGACAACCACCTCATGAACTAATGTAATAAATTTTCCCTCAAATATTCTAATAGATAGTTATAATGATAATATATATATATATATATAATTCATGAAATATTTATAATTCTTCAAAGATATTCTATTATCTTATTTCTTATATTTCCTTCTATTTAAAAATGATATTTTCATTAGTTCGTACGTGTGGATTACCACCTCCTCAAAGAAATGTGATTAAATTTTATAACCACATAAAATGGATACTATATATAGGTAAATTTAAAGAAATAATATGATATTTATGATATAATCAGAACTCTATAATGATAAAATGATACGTACCCCCATTAAATCACATTCTTTGGAAAATTGTAACATTTCTCATGCGTACGTACAACCTACCAACTACACAACAATAACATAATTCATTTTTATATAAACATCATTCAGAAGTAGGTTAATAATTTTATAAATATATAAATATTATATTTATTTTAATAATAATATTAAGGATATGATAGAATAATATTGTCATTGACCATGGTTAAAATATCGACGTCGTCTTGAAATAATGAACTAAATGTTATCAAAGCAGCAAAATTATACATAAAATATTGAATAGTTAATTATTTCATTGAAATAAATAATTTTTTAATGATAATTTAATAGGCCATTAAAAGGTTATTAAATATATAAATAGTTTATATAGTTTTATAATACAAGAGTTACAGGACATACCTTGAAATTATTGACTCAAGGTTTGGGATTTCATCTCAATTTCATTTCATTGAGTAATATTTCAATGTTCTACAACAAATTTAATTTATATGGTGTTTTTAATTCCGTTTTATATTTTTTATAATAAATAATTAATAATTTTAGGATTTTTAAGATTCAATTCAAATTATTTTATCTAATGGGATTTTAGTTGAATGCTAACAATTAGTAAGAGTTTCGTAACTCAACCTTATTTCATCAGGTTATAACTCTTATTAATTGACTTTGTTATTCCTTGATTTATTGATAATTTATATATTAATTGTTTAATGATTTATGTCCAATGTTTTTTGGATTAATATATATTCACACAATCGCTATATGGATTAATCATCACTTCCAGATTTATGATATTGGAAATGTTTTTCTTTGTAAAATACCTATTTTTTGGAGTCATGATTCATGACTTGTGCCATGATTTTGATGAATAGTGTACTTACTAACTGGTGAATGAATTTTAACATATTACTAAATTAAATTAACTGGATTTACATGTCCATGTCATTTTATTTATTATAATTAATATTAATTTTGAATGTTACCAAAGAATTAAAGTCTTTGCATTACAATCTACTTTATTATTTATGATTGTTTAGGTTCAAGGTTACTTTTTATTAAATAATACGTTATAATTTTATTAAACCAAATATAATTAATTTTTCTCTAGTAATGAATGTATTTTACATGTTTATTTTCCATTTCCTACCTTATTTGTTAAAGAAACATCAATAATTTCATGGTATAAGTAATACTGACCTTGTATCTTTTTTTAACATTAGAATATTTATATTCCATACCAATGGGTTTTAAAATATTTTCAATAAGGTTCTTTTATAAAAAAATTATTTTCTATTTTTATTTTATATGATCTTTAACATTTTTCTAAATGTTTTAAATGGAAATATCTTAACATTTTCTATATGATTCACTTTTGAATCTCTGTACAAAATTTTAAATGAATGTTTTTCATTTAACATTTTTGACCTGAATGGATTTTCATACCACAACGATAGTTGTATTATTTAAATCATTTTTATAGTTTTACATTGTTAATTATTATGGAAATAATTTTCTCAATATTTTTTGAATTTTTTTTATTTAATGGTGTCGAAAGAAAATATTGTTTTCTCAGTTTTAAAATAAATTTTTAACGGTTCTTTTGAAGGGACTTTCATAAATGTTAACATCTTTTAATGATCCCTATTCTTCATTGGGATTATGATATTAGGATACTATCCTTGTTATTTCTCCATTTGGTATTCATTGGTTGTTTTAAAAAGACTATCATGAAACCCATTTCTCTTCCATGGTTAAATTGAGCATATAGCAAAGAAAGCTATTATTAAAATATTGGTGACGAAAATAAAAGATTCTATGTGTAATATTCCCATAATATACATCGAAATTATTAATGGTAATACATGATATCGATATGGATTATACAATGGGTGATACCAATATGACTTATAACAAGTGAGCCTGATACAATTTTGATGAAGGGTGAGATTGATATGGCTTATGTGACAGGTGAGTCTGATATATCTTATATTATGGGTCAGCCTCATATACCTCTCAAATGCATTGGTTAGTGTTAATTATTTTCAAATGAAATTAAAGATTAAACGTAGGAGTTCTATTTTATATATTTAATAGCGATCTTGATATTATTTACATAGGTTATGAAGTTAATGTTCTAAAATATTTACTTGTTTTATTTATGCACTCTTTGGGGGTTAATGTTTTATTTGATAATGATTAAAATCACATGGTTTAACATTATTGATTCCCCAGAATCATTCCTTTGTTAAATCATTATAACACATTTTGTAATTGATGATCACAAAATTAATGGGTAGGAATTACCATATTTTATACACATTCACTTTGATTATGTCACCACACCCTTATGCTAATCATATTCTCGGTGATGAAATTCAACATCTAATGCTGATTTTTACACTTATTGAGTGTTTGGGATCACCATTATTATGTTTCCTTTCCCCTAGGTAATAAATAATGATGCTAAATGGTTTTTGTTAGGAAATAATTCATGTTGGGTGAATTTTATGCAATATTTTGAAACTAGAAAAGATAGTTATATGTGTAAAAATTATCATTTGAGGAAAAATGTATTATTAATTTTTTGTCATTACTAATTCCCCAAAACATTAAAAAATTTCTTGAGGTATATACCTCATATAGTATTCTATTTTTATGTTATTTGTATTTAATTGAAAAAACTTATTCTTATATATCTGTATTTAGCCCAAAATATAATGATTATGTTTGTAGCCACAGATCTAAGAATATAGGTTTGGGATGTTATAATTTGTAATAGATAAAGGGTTTATATAACTTTAAATATTAGGATTTTTTCATGTGAGGATAACTTAATATTTATGGAAACCATTGTTCGTTTATAAATTTCGAGTTTATCATAATTTAAAAGGCCTAGACACCCAATTTAAAATTTCATACGATGGGTTTTTAAAGCGATTAATGATATCTTTGGAGATATTTTATTTGGTTAAGGTATGTGTAATAGTTAGGTTTAAGTAGAAGAATATTTTCAAAGTATAGTATTACAGTTTATTGGGTTATTAGTTGAAATGTTTGAGATAACTTTTTCGGTTAAAAATATTTTTAATACTGAGGTTATTGAGTTAATTTGTATTGAATGGTTGTTAATTTAAGAAATGATCTATGTTGAACCTTTTTTGTTTTTCGGGAAATTTTGGAGTTAAATTTATTATTTCTTCATATAATGGTTTATATGTTTTGGATATTTTCTTACATTTTTCTAACCATTTTTTTGTTTAATATCTAAAGATAATAGTAATACATTGTTATTTTTTTCATTATGTGATCCTTTAGAAGTTGAGTTTATTTCTCCAGGAATGAAACAAATCCGTCTTGAATACTCATCATTTGATGAAAAATATAACATTTTTTATAAATTAATTAAAGGATGAAATAATACTTTTCATATAAGTATATTTCTCTACGATAATATTCTATATGGTAAAGAGATTATTTAACTAATAGAAAAGGATCTTGAAGAAATAACAGTTATCCTTTTATATTCATTTCTTATGAATAATTGACATTTTCTTATCTCTTAGGTTTAGGTTTTTTTCGTTAATTATATTTCTCATATTTATTCTATTTAGTATGATCAATGTTATATTTTACTCTCCATCATTATTTTGACATTATTTTTTTATCCCTATATATATAAATATTTTAAATTCCCACTATATTATAAATATTTTAAAACCGAAAATGTGTTATCTTGATGCAATTATTATTTCCCTTTACCACTTATTATATGGATGTTTTATTAACCCTTTCAATGACGTGGGTTCTGAAAAATGTAATTTTGAACATTCAGACCCTTGATTACCAAGTATAATTTCAAAATTTTAGGAGGAAATTTATTAAATGGTTGGGGGATGAGAGGGGGATAATCTGACACCATGATATTTAAAAAAGAACAATTTTTTCAATAGCATATGAAACATTCATCAACGAGTTTAAAAAACATGAAAAATATTATTTATACGTTAATGTTATAACCAACCCATTAAATTTTAATGCATGAAAATTGAAAATGAATGTTAAGAAAAAAATATAAATGTTTTATATAATCATAATTTATTATCAATTCATAATAAATAAGTAATAAATATTTTTTTTGTAAAGTCATCTTATTCAACCAAAAATATGTTTTCATCAAAAATGATATTTATTTATTTTTTCTATTGATAATATAATTAATTTTAGAGAATTTTAAAAATTTTATTTTATAAAAAAGGAATATATTGTTATATGAGTTTAAAAAAAATTATCTTATGGTGAAATTTTGGGATTTTTTTAGAAACAATTATTTTTTCAGTGAATAGTCAAATTAACATTTTTTGTAAAACCCATAGTTATTTTAATTAAATAATATAATTATAATTTTTTTAATAATGTAACATAAGTCTAATTTTATTATAAATAATATAATTAATTATATATGAGTTATCATTATACATGAATTTTTTATAATATCATTTTTAGATTAAAAAAACATTTTTCTAAAAAATATTTTTTGTAATATTTTACATTTTTTTAAATTAATTTGTACACATTATAGTAATTTAATATTGAAAAATAGATTCCATATATATAATCAGGATCATTAAATGTGGTAAATTATAACCTTTAATGTTTTTTCCTTATGAATAATAAGAACATAAATTTTTTGAGAACAATGTAATGGTAAATCGGGAAATTAAGGTAAAAAATAACATGATAAGGTCACCAAATAAACTGAAAACCTACATGTGTTTTTATAATTGAGTGTATGTAATAAATAATCATTTAAATATAAAAAATTTCAATTTATTTCTACTTTAAGTTGATTATAACATTTATATTTTTTTATATAAATACAATGTAAAAAATCCACTCTCTTTCTTTAATATCTCTAATATTTTGTTATACTAATAAAAAAGATCATATTAATTTATAAATTTTAATTTTAACGGTAAAGTATTTTATTTCATCTTAATTTATTGTAAATTTTTAGTGATCAATTATTTACTACAAATTCTTATGAAAACACTAACACAATCCTTTTGAATGTAGTAGAAAAATGAAGGAAATGATTTTAAAAACACTTGAACTAATATTTTTTCAGTGAGTTAAAGGGTCTAAAAAATTATGAATATAAATATAATATATTATATATTTTTATATGTTTATTTTCTATTTCCTTTATTATCGTTGTCTTCAATGTAAAATTATTTAAATAATTCTTAAAATGATATTAAGAGTAATTTATGTTAAATTTGTTTTATAAAATTATTTAACGATCCAAAAAATATAGATAGAGGAAAATTAGTATTAAAAATGGCCTAAAATCATACTCTATCCATTTATGACATAATTTCTATGTTATATGTAATAGTATAACTCTTTAATGTTTAAAAAGTCATTATCACAGTTAAGGTTAGAGTTGAATAACCAAGAGGTTAAACCAAAAGAAAAGGATTAAAATGATACTCAAAACTATATAAATATTATTGGGTGATTATAATAATACAAAATACCCATTATATTTGAATTAATTTCCTTTTCATCATCATTACATGAGTAAAAACCTATAATATTATAAGATTTCATATATTTCTAAAAACGACATTAAATATATTTTATAATAAATAATATTTTATAAAATTATTTTAATTTTTAATTTTTTCAATAAGAAAATTATATATGGTTGAAAATATTAACAATATTATATTTATTTTTCACATTGCCTTTTATATTTTCCTTCATGACCACAAAAGAGAAAAAAATCGACATCACAATAATTTTTGAATGGGTTAACATGGTGTTAAATCAAAGTGATAAGGTTGATGAAATCAAAAGAACAAGTAATAATGTTATATTATGATATTATTTATAGTCATTAAAATCTTATATTATAATAATATTAAATTTTATCCATTTTTATAGAAAATTAATTTATATTAATTTAATTATTTTTTGAATTTAAAGAATGCATATCCTATCACTTATAAATTGGATGAAATTCTTCTATTCTATACAAACATAAAGATCCATTTGGATTATCAAAAACCTACCCAAATACCATTTAAAACCCCCTATATTATGTAGGTATTATTTTGTGCAAAATACCAATCTTAGGGAGATTACTGTGTAAAGAAAAAAAGGTTTCTTGAGGAAGAGGTATAATTTTTAATCGAATGTTTTAGTATTATTTATTCTTCTTACTCCATTAAATTTTCTACAACAACGATGAAATACTAAAAAATATTTATTTCATACACTGATATGTTATTTTTTAAGGGATTATCTAATATCCATCTACTATTTCATCAAATGGGAAACAAACCCTTCTTTCGTGTGTATGGTGGACCACCGCCTTGTGAGATGATTTAATTCATTTTCCATCACAAAATCTTTTGTATACTCATATTGATCGATTTAATGTATATATAAGGTATTCATGCCTTATTTATAATTCTTTAAAAATTATTTATTTTCTATTTCTTTTATTTTCTATCAATTTGAAAATGACTAAGTCTTTCTTGTATACATGTTGATTAGAAGCTCCATGAAGTGATATGATTCTATTTTTCATGACCAAATAACATGGATACTATATATAAGTATATTTAATGAATTAATATGATAGTTTTGATAAAACCATCATTAATTAACTAAAAATGATATGTACCTTATTTCTTTCATTTTCATTGAAAAATAGGAATGTTACTGATGTGTAGGTAAACACTACCATTTCAATGATTGAAACATAATTATTTTTTCATAACAACATTTCTTAGTTGGTTTTATTGGAATAATTAATATATAAAAATTTTCAATATGTAATGATTATTTTTTAGATATGTTTTAACAATTAACACTTTTACCATGATCAATATTGTGAATTCATTTTGAAATTAAGAACCGAACGTCCTCCGAATACTTGAAGTGGACTTAACAAATTAATTAGTTAATTATACCATTGAAATAAATGAAGTAATTATAATATAATATATCCTTAAGATGACATTATAAGAATTCAAAATTTGATATAATTTCATTAAACATGAGTAAAATTATATACATGGAAGTCTGTACCCAGGGTAAGATATTTCATCTCAATATACTTTCATTTTAGCCCATGTTAATAATACACAAAATTTATTTCATATATGTGAATATAATTGCATTTTACATGTTATATTATGAATATATAATAGTTATTATTATTTTATGGTACAATTATAATTCTTAAATCCAATGGTATTTTAATTGAATATTACCAAGTGTTATAGGATTCTTAACTCAACCTTCATTCATTGGGTTATAACTCTTCTTCATTTACTTTATTATTCTATTACTTTTTTTGAATTGATATATAATTTCTTTATGCTATTTTTACCCTCTTTATATAAATTTTTTATATTCACATAATCACTTCATGGATTAATTATCAGATTAAAAGTTGTAATCTTTTTTATAATTATCTAGATCTCAAACTGAGTCACTAGAGACATATTTCATGTGATGTAAAATTATTTATTTTAATTTTTCAATTAATAACTAATGAAACAATTTTTTCATATTTATTCATACAATTCATTTTATTTTAAAGGTTATATAATATTATTCTATTAAATTAATTATGATTTCGAATATTAGCAAAGAGGTAATGGATTTACATTACAATTTCATTTCTTTTTAAGATTGTTTATGTTGAAGGATCATCTGGATTACATAATATGATATTATTTTTTTGATACATATATCATTTATTCTCTTTATTTTATAAATGTTATTTACATGTTTAGTTTCCATTTCCTACCTTATAGGTAATAGAAACATCCATATTTTGTTTTATAATTTATACTGATCTTACATCTTATTTTAGATCGGGAGTCCCTTTTCCCATATACCCATATTTTCTAAAATGTTTTCCAGAATATTATTTTCTAAAAAAATATTTCATAGATTTATTTTTTAGGATCACTGATATACTTTTAAAAGTTTTTTTAAAGAAAACATCTTATTTTCTTTACAGGGGTTACTTTTGACTCTCTTTACAAAAGATAGAAAATAATTTCTATTTTTATCATTTACAACAAAAACATATTGTCCCACCATCATGATATTAATTTTCATTAAATAATCCATTACTGGTTTATATGGTTTTTTTAAATGAGAATATTTTTCTACATATTTGGTAAATTTTTAGATTATAAATGTATCAAAATAATTTTTTTTATAGTATTTGAAAAGAAATATTTTAAATATTATTTAAAATGAATTTTAAGAAATGTTAACAATATTTGTTTATTTATTTTCATCACTAAAACTATTATTTCATGATATCATAAATCATATTTCACTTGATGTATTATGTTTATTTTTAATGAGATTAATGTGAAACACATTTGTTTTTTATTAGAAAATAATTCTATAATAGAATGAAAGCTATTGTAAAAATATTATTTTTGAAAATGAAAGATTCCACGTGTTATATTCTTGTATATTTTGTGGATATTATTGATTATATAAGGTGATCATGATACATATTTTATGATGGGTGATCATAGTACTACATTAAAAACAGGTGAGAATGATATATAATATAATGTGATATTTTAATACAATGTATAAAATATCTGACCCTAATAGAGTTTATATGAAGGGTGAGTCTGATACATCTTTTATGATGGGTGATCCTGATATATCTCTCCAATTAATGGGTAGTTTCACTTTTGTTCAAATGAAATAATGAGTGTATTAACAAAGTTGGTTAATTCCATTCATTTAATTGTGCTCCAGTTATTTCTAGAATTGGTTATTAATATAATGTTCTAGAAAAAAAACATGTTCTTCATTATTACTTTTAGTTTTTTAATGCTTCCTTTGATCAAGATCAAAGTTTCTTGTCTCATTATTATTGAATTTTACCATTGATATTGATTTATTCCATATATCATGATTTATGATCCACATATTAATGTTTATGATTTATTTTCTTTTCTCATACACATTAATTATGTCATCAACCTCTTATGATCATCTTATGATCGCTAATGAAATTCAAATCTTAATACTTATATTTTCCTTTACTGAGCTATTTATCTAAACCTTATTTTTTTACTTTTCCCTATATTATAAATATTTACATTAAAATATTTCTATCTATAAATGTTTCATATGTATATAATTTTATGGGATATGTTGAAGAGTTATTATGAAAAAATAAAAGCTAGGTATAGTTGAAAAAGTTCTCACTTGAAGAATTCATATTGTTATGTATGTTGTAGTAGAAATTCAAAAAAATTGTAATCCTATAATTTTCATTGAAAACATATGATATAATATTCCCTTTTGATGTTGTATGTTTGGTATGGATAAAATTGATACATGTTTATCAGTATCAAGACAAGTATATAATGATTATATTCTTATCTTTGGATTTATGAATTACTGTTTGGAAATGTTACACATCAATTTCATGAGTCTTTATTACTATTAAAAGTGGAAATTTTTAATTAATGGTTGTGGAGAAACTCAACATGGATGATATGGATTTTTATGATAGTTTTTATATTTTTTTTGGAAGATATTTTTAGTCTTTTCACAAATAAATAAGTTAATTTGTTTAATAGAACATATTCCTGGTGCTACACCTATTTCAGAGACTCAAAATAGAATGGATTTGGTTGGGTTATAGAATGTAAATACAAAACTATAGGAGAATATTAATAAGGTTTTAATTCATCCAAATCAATCACTATGGGGTATACCTATACTATTTTTAAAAGAATAAAGTCATATCAATGATAAACTTTATTTGTTATTAAAAAATTAAGGACATACTAATTAACAATAAGAATATTCATCCCCGTATTGATAATTTTTTAGATTAACTATTAGGAGATAAATATTTTTACTAGATTGATTTTCTATTTAAATATTATGAGTTGAGGGTCAAAAGTGAATACATACCAATGAAAACTTTACATTTGAGTTATGGACACTATGAATTTATAGTGATGTCATTTGGTCTTACTAATTCCACTAATATATTCATGAATTTAATGAATAGATTCTCTATGGATTATCACTATCATTTCCTAATAGTATTTATTAATTATATTATTATATATCCCAAGATAATGGAAGATAATAAAGATCACTTGAAGATTTTATTGAAAAACATAATGAAAGATAATTTGTTGGAAAATTTTTCCATGTTCAAATTGTTTCTATAGAAAAGTTCATTTTTGGTTCATATAATCTCTAGAGAAGGCATATTATGGGATCTAATAAATATACAATTTATTTAACATTTTCCCAGACCAACCATTGTGACTAAAGTCCATAATGTTTTTTGATTTTATGAATATTATGAATTCTTTATAGTGGATTTATCATGGATATCTAATCCAGTAACTAAGATAATTTGACAGGGAGTTAGGTTCCTTTGGAAAAATTAGTTTAATTAAATGTTCTAGAACTGAAGAATAGTATGTCATTACAATGAGGATCACAGTACCCTATTTTGGAGAATGGTTTGTGAGTTATAGTGAAAAACTAGGTAAGTGTGTGGGTTGTTTCATTATATAGAGTGATATGGTGATATCACATGCCTCAATCTAATTGAAGGTTTATGAGAATAATTACATGATTCTGGAATAGAATTTAGCATCATTAATATTTTCATTAAATATGTGGATAAATTATATTTATGTATGAAGGTGTGAAATATTAATTGATCATAAAATATTATAGTATATAACACCCAGAAGGAGTAAAATATGAACCAAAGAAGATGTTTGGAGTTGATTAAAAAAATTAAACATCCCAATACACTATAACCTTATAAAATAGGACAAGTATGATGGTGATATGATTTTAAAGGATCATGGTATCTTATTAATGATTTTGATCACATAAGATTTATTACTTTTGTATTTTAAAAGATTTTAACTTGAAATCTTGAAGCAATGGGAGAAATATTGTATTTTTAGAATGAGTGTTCCAACCATCTACCCATGTAATGATGGAATATTAACAAAAGGTGGACGTGAAGCTTTAAAAAAAGGTGAGGAATATTCCTGAGTTCAACCTTGATTTTGATATAATGAAATGGTATAAGAAATGAGTATGTGTCTAGTAAATCCCATACATGAAAAAGAAAATATTGGATGACATTCAGAACACAAAATTTTTTATTCATCCTGGATGTATGTAGATGTATCAATATGTAAAAGAGTATTTATTTTGGGAAAAAAGAGATATATTGTAGACTTTGTATATTAGTTCTTGGCATGTTAGAATGTTATGGTTGAGAGATAATATTACAAGGGGTTGATATAACCATTACATATATTGGAGTGGAAGTGGGGAAATATCACCATTTATTTCATCATTAGACTCCCCAAAATAACTAAAGCCTGTAATTATCTTTGGGTTATATTCAATCAACTTATGAGGTAAGTGAAAATAATTTATATCAGAGTAGATTTCTATCTGGATGAGGTTTCCATGATATAAATTGGGAAAGTTTCAATTGTAACACCCCAGGTAAATAAAGAATATGAAATTTTTATATTTATCCATATTTGTGAATAAAATATTAATATGACTTTAAATGGGACGCTATGCTCGATGGCGTACCCAACACGCAACAACAAGTTTCTTGGGAATCTTACGTTGCACTCTAATAATAAAATAATATTATTTTTTAATGGTAGTTAACATGTAGCCATTGTATTGGAGGGAATGGATAGAAATAACTAAAATATGATTATATATGTTTTTAAATTTTTTTACATTTATCCAATAAAATATAAAGGCTTAAAATACGGAAAGAATTCAATTTTAGGCGTATATGCCCTAGTTTTCACTAAAGGTTCACTTAGCGCCTTTTGATGGGGAAACGTCATTAAATATAGTTTTGTTCATTATTATAAATTCTATTGGACCAAATAAAACTCTTCTTAAGAATTGGGACATCAAAATTTACTTTGTGTAAATTTTTGGTATCTTTCCAATAAAGTTCATTTTTTATGAATAGTGTAAAATGTTGTATTTTAATTCAAAACCTCTTTTTAATATAATTTATTTATATGATTAGATTATATTTTGAATTGGTTTTAGAGTGAAATTAGAATATATAGTTACCATTAAATCCAATAGTGGTTGTTGGATTTAATTTCACTTTGAAATCAGACTTAAACCAGTGTCAATCTTTTGATACTTATTGTTTCATAAAAATACGCTATTTGATCTAACAGTGGGAATTAGTTATTAAATTAATTAATGTGACTTATATGTTTTTAATTTTGTAAAATAGACTTCATTTTTGAATTTGGAATATAAAATATAACTTAGGGTGAATTTTTGGGGATTTTTCTGAAAAACTTCAATTTTTGATGAATAGTGAAACCACTAAGTGGTACTTATAAAAATTGATTTTTCCATTTAAATGAAAATTTTCCATCTTTGTGTTTTGAATTTAAAAAATCTGACATACATGGTTGTCATTAAGAAGTAAAATGTGGTTCAATGGGATAAAAATAATTTTTTGGTGAATAGTAACTTATTAAGTTTTTAATCGCGATTAGAGGTAATTAGTGTAGTTTATGGTAAGAATAATGTTATAATAAAATGAAATGACCTAGACACATGTCCAAACCTCATTTTATGTGTTATGGACGACCAAGAAAATCCATGGGTCAACTTGGGGACCCCACGGAGCCAATTTGGTTGGGAAATGACATAAATATCTTTTTATTTAATGTTAAGGTAAAAATGACACAAACATGAGATGTTTTACTAAAACAAATTTTACATGGGGTTATACAAGTCATATTTTTGACTATAAATAGTCATTGGAAATCTAAAAAGATTTCCTACATCATAGTAGTTTTTTTTATAATTTTTAGACATTAAATAAATTTAATTATTTATGACATCATGATGATGCAACGATGACCTCATTATTTAACGATTTAAACAAAATGAAAAGATAAAGTAATATCTAAGACCTAAACATGTCAAAAACCTATTGGATGAGTGGATTTAGAACCATTACCATCTTATCCTAGAAATAAATCAATGTGGGACCTTTAAAATCTGAAACACTTTTGAAAATAAGGTAACATTTTGTAACTTTACAAGAGTGCCCCTCCTCTCCTCTTATAAAAGGCCCCCACCTCTACCTCCTTACCCACACTACCAAAGCCTTTGGCTCGGCCAAAACCTTCCAATTTTGTCTCTCCACTTCCCTCTTTTACTCATTTAATCCTCACTTGGGGCATAAGTCTTCCCAAGTAAGACTTTGAGATCAAACCAAAGGGAGTTACCCGATTTTAAGGTAATGTCTTCTTTTGAGTCCTTTTGTTTTATTTTGCTTCTCCAACCCCCTAAACTCTTTTTATTATTTTATTTTGTAACAACTCATGTATCCTAAATATACTAGGATTTTGTTATAAGAAAGTTTCAAGCTACACTTACACACACCTACATCTAATGGTTAAAGAACATACTGTTTCCGTGGATGGCGAATTTCTGCCTCCCGAAACGATGATTGTTCAACATTATTTTAACACATTAAAAGGTGGCCATTAAGATGAAAATATATTTATATATGATATATAATATGTTTATGTTTTCTTTAAGCTTCTGTATTTTTCCTTTTGGGCATACCTTTATGGTTTCCATTATGGGTAAACGCGATATCTTCATTTAAGGAAGTGCGGACTACCGCCCCCTCAAAGTGATGTGATTCGTTAATGCCATATGTGGGACGTATAAAGGGTGGATTTAAAGTTATTATACATGATGTTATACTGGAATTATAATATACCTCTATATCATTATTATTTATTTCCATTAAAGTATGATATAGAAATCAAAGTAGCATTCATGCGTACGTACGGCTTACCGTCTCCATGAACGGTGCATTTCATTTCATACCTCAAAATGATTATGTGATATTATAAATACATGTATATGATAGATATATATTATATATATTATATCCAAATCAGTAATGTCATTATGGATATAAAGAACCTTTTACCACACGAACAACATGTAATTGTATGAAGTCCACTTTTGACTTAAGAACCAAATATCGACAAAACAAACATTATTAACTTAAATGATTTCATAATGTTTTTAACATGTCAATAAGTGATATAAAAGGAATAATGATCTTGAAAAAGCTTCTTAAGGAAGTAGAAATTAACTCAAGTTTATTATTCAGGAGATTAAAGAATGATCGAGTCAAGTCGGACCCGAGGTAAGGGATCCTACTCCTCTCTTTCTTTTTAAGTACACTATTTTATGTCATTCCTTTAAAGCTCATATTTATTGTTATTGGGATGTTCTTTTATATTAATCTTACTTTAATTTTTATGTTCATATGATGAGAGAACCTATTATCTCTCATAAATCCATTTTGGAAGTTTTGAGTGGCGCCGTTAGGCTCCCGAATTTTCGTAAGAGATCTAACCTCTCTCTTTCTTTTTAAGTACTCTCCTTTATGTCACTTCTTTTAAGAACCTCTTTGTTATGTTGGGGGATGTTATTTTTAATTCCTCTTTCTATAAAATTTGTGTTGATGTGATGAGAGACCCTATTACTTCTCATCAATCCATTTTGGAAGTTTTAAGTGGCGCCGTTAGGCTGCCGAGTTTTCGTAAGAGATGTTTCATCTCACTTTTATTCCCGTGAGATTTATGCTACATTTGCCACAATTTCCTTTGAGTGGTTTATGTACTACCAATTATCACACTCCTTTTGTAAAATAATTTCATTTATGGGTATTTACATATTCATTGTATGACACTTCTTCAATGGGGTGTACTTTTCGAAAGTTACCCAAGTCGGTAAGGGAACCTTTCACCCTCCTCTTTTTAAAAGACTTCATTTGTTATGTCTTTTAATTCACATACTATTATGTTGGGATATGTTCTTATACATCCTGATTGATGTAAATTTTATGTCCAAGTGATGATATTCCCTTTTTATCTCTCATCAACTCGTTTTCTGAATTTTTGAAGTGACGCTGTTAGGCTGTCGAATTTTACCAAGGGAACTTTTTAACCCAATTTCGATTTCTTTGGGTTCAACATGTAGTTACTGAATATGTCATCATTTGAATATGTGTGAATGACCTTTTATTGTTTTAGACTTAATATCCAATTATATTGGGTGTATTTATATTTGTCACACATAATTTTGAGATTGATTTATCCTTAATTTAAGGATACCTTCTTTATAAGGGATTTCATCACATTTTACATCTCTATTGAGACTTAATTATTGTTATGCACCAATTCACTCTTATATGGTGTATATACTGTCCTTTATAATATTATATCATGAATCCGTTTATTCTCATGATATTATAAAGTTCTGATTAAATGTTATTCATCTATTATTGTATTCAAGTGTCTCTAATTTTGGTAAAAACCCTTTAACCAAAATATCGCTTTAAATGTTTTAATGATTTGTTCTTATTATTATCTATGTTTTCAAAATGGTTTTAAGGATTTATTTATATGGATATTAATGGTTAAAAATGTTAAAATCTTCAAGGTGGTATGGGACTTTGTCTCAATCTCCTTTCATTGAGGCATATTTTGTTTTATACACAACCTTCTTTTATACGGTGTATAAACCCCTTTGACTTTTACGTTTATCCAAAAGGAATATTTTTTATACGAAGCGTTTTACTAAATGACAAAAGGGAATGTTTTTTTCGTACGTATACGGTGACAAAGACTTCTCCGCCGCCGTGACCATTATTTGAGTTTGGGCTTCTTCTACAATCCATACCTTCTTTTTAAGAGAAAAATAAATACCATGTTTTACTTTTCTTTTATTTTGGTATTGAAAATGGTTTTCATAATGTTTTTATATCAATGTGTTGTATTGATATCTTGTGATTGAAAGGTGGAAATGTTATGTTTCCTTAATGCATGTTTTATGTGATACGATTATGTTGAGGTTCTTGGGCATTATTATGAAGACGGGTGGGTGAGCCCGATATAGCTCTCCAATGCATTGGGTAACGCGAAAGAGTGAAACGTTAAGGTTTCTACGAAGAGATTTAGGGAATATACTATGATGGGTATTCCAAAACGTAACCAAGAGGGTTACTCCCTACGTAAGAATTTTATGAATGCCTCAAGTTACCTTTTATGTCTTATGATTACTAATATTTATTCATGATTTTATGAGGTATGTTAAAGTTCCTCTGTTTTATGGGTAATGTATGATTTCATTCTTATGTATATATGAACTCATGTTTCCTTTCCATATTATTATATCCCTTACTGAGCTTTTTATGCTCATCCCAAGTTTTTGAAATGTTTTTCACAGGTCAAGGGAAAGGTACATGATATGATGATAGTGTCAAGGAAGTGTCAAGAAAGAATCCATGTTTTATTTTAAATATGTTTCCGTTGATGGGAAGAATGAATACTGTCTTTTATGTAACCACTTTTTTTAAATGTGGAATGTAATGCAAGTTTCATGATATAATTCTCTAAAACTCTAAACCTGAAAAGATCCTCAATGTGTAATCTTGTAATAACTCAAGATTAAGTAATATTTAAGGCTGGGGCCATATATTAATACTATATGAGGTAGTAAATTCTATTATTTTTTCTCAGGAACCAATGTGTACCTCGATCTTATGGATAATTATTAAAAAAACTCTTCATATAGTGTTGTGTTTTAGAACATCATATCATCTCCATATAAATAGTCAGTGTGAGAGGATAATTCAAACCCTAGGGAATTTATTTAGAAACTATTCTATATATTTAAATGGTGTCTTGAATGAACACCTTTCTCTACTTTAGTTTTGATTTAATAGTAGTTTTCACTTTATCATTTACATTATAATAACCCATACTTTTCAGAAATATGTGTTACATCATTATAAAAACAAATTCATTATATAACATTATCGTCCATGTAATAATAATATAGTTTTAGTTTAATTAGAATCATGGATACAAAAAAAACTTGTTCATAAAATATCTACATCATCTCCCACTATGGTTAACATAAATACAACATTTTATAGATATATAACACTTAAAACCTTTCATCATAACGCGCGGAAAGGAAAAATAGAAAAGGGTGAGATCAGATTCCAAATATGGGTAAGTAAGGGAGATATCAATGATAAATAAATAATGACATGAGCATAACATCTGAAAACAATAGTACACATATCATAAATCTTTACAATGAGTCATGGAATATGGATTGACATTTCATAATACATGAATCAATTAGGAATAAAAAACCACAATCTATGCAGGAAGAACATTTAGAAAATACAAATGTCTTTAGCATAAACATATGTATGGAAAATCATTTACTTAGTTAAAGAACACTTACAATACTATTATATTGGATGGAGTTTACTCCCCAGTCTATCATGTCCTTAGTTAAGGATTACTTAGAAGACTATTATAGTATATAAATATAATTAGTGGATTGGGTTCACTTCCCATTCCTGACTGTATTATCTCATGATATATCCTATTTATCCCATTCATTTTAGTGCTATATGATTCTAGGCCCACCCATCACATAATGAAAATCCCATATATGTGTTCCATAAAATCACAAAATATTTACCATCACATAAACCAAGGAAAAGAAATGAGTTTCATAATTATTTCATCATTTCATCATAGAAAACCCCATTGAAAAGAAAAAAGATTCAAAAAAATTTCAAAATATAATAATCATTATAATATCCTTCTTGATAAAGAATAAGGATGGTTTCCTGGGATAATATCCCCTTTAATACATAGGTAACATCAAAGGATGATTTCATTTTTGAAAATTATTTTAAAAGACCACTATAAAATTTCATTAGGGAAAAACCCTTTTCAATTTGAAAATAGTTATTTAAAATAAAAAAATGTACCATATATAAATGAAATGGGTTTTATTTTAAAATTACATTGGATTCTTTTAAAATAATATTTTAATCATTGAGTGTCCACAATGGTGGTAAATTTCATTCATGCCGTTTACCTTAAAAAAGTTTCCTTTTATAATTTTAATTAAAAAGATAAAAGTATATAATTTGGAAAATTACCAGTAGATATATTTGAAATAATTTTTATAAAAATTTAATAATGGTTTAAAATTAGGTTATACATTCATAAGATAATATTAAACACATTCTAGAAATGATTTTTAGAAAACACGAATATAAAATAAAATTGTTTTTTTACCGAAGAGAGAGATACGTTGATATTATTTAAAAACATTCCTTTAGCGTATTTTGTATTTATAGAAATAAAAATTAAGGGAATATATTTATTATAGAAAAATTACCATGTAATAATAGAATACATGGGTTTCTTGAGATTTAGGACATAAAAATTAATCATCTAAAATTTGATAATAAACAATCCAAATAAAAAATTATATTTTAACTTAAATCCCTTATCACTTTAATGAATTATTAACCATAATACCCACAAATGAAAGAACCTTAGATGAACATTTATATCCCATAATATTAATGAGAATCATCAGGAATTAAATTAATGTGAATTATATACACCACATAAGAAAACATGCAGGGAATATGGAATGTGTGTCACTAAATTAAATGTGAGATATAAATCCCTTACAAATATTTCAATTTGTTTCAAAAATGATTTAATATTATATATAATTGATTTAAATTTACTATAATTATATATTAGAGTCATTTATATACGTATAATTGCATATATGATCCATTTATATCATTTTAACACCAATTTATTAACAAATTTTTAATAAAATTCTCATTTCTAGGTGTTCACTATTTAATTTTTCATGAGAAATGTAGTTAAATAGTTCGAGTCCTTGTAATTGAAACATGGTTACCACATCTCCATAAAGTTAAACATTTTATAATATTATATATATTCATTATATATATATATCAATATATTTAGCGTCATCTATTAAATGTAGAGATAAAAATTGAATTACACTATTTGTAGAGGCGGTAAGTCAGAAGTATGCCAAAACATTTTTTTCAAATTTGAAAGGATTTAATTAAATAATTTTAAATAATAATTCAATCTTAAAAGTAATTATTACATCATAAATATAATATTTGTTAATTAAATATTTTTTTATTACCATCCATGTAATGTGGAAATATATAAAAAATCACATCGCTTAGTGGAGGTAGTATCCCACACATTCACATGAGTGTAATTATAATTTTCCAATATATTGGACGAAAATAAGGAATATATGATATTATAATTATAAGAGAATAATTATTTCATAAACATTATATATAAAATGTAAACCCATTATAATAAAAATCCATGAAATATGTTGATAGAAAATGAATATATGGTGTATATTAGTGGTTACATAATTATAATAACATTTCATCAAATTAAGGATAACAAAGATACTATTTTATGTTGATTAACATAGACTTAGAGGATATATAATAGAAAATAAATTGAAAGCTTTCAGGTAATATGATTACCACTTTATCATTTGGCCTCCTTTAGATCATTTATTAAGGCCACTTATAATGATGTATTTATAAGACTAGAACCACTCATTCATGTCTAGGAGAGTTTAAAAGAAAATTATTGATTGGATGGTTGAGCTAGATGGCTCAAAGTGGTGTAAAAGGAGAGGTAAGGGGTGTCTTTTTATAAGGTATAGAAACGACTCACTTAGAATTAATAAATATTAAATATAATTAAGTCATTCTGAAGAAAATTATTCAACATTGACATATATTTTAAGAAAAAGAGGATAAGGTCAAAATATTCCCCAGAAGTGAATTTTAGATACATTTTGGTGTCATTTTAAACCATATATATAACCTTAACCCTTTAGTTAACTAATTATTATCTTAACCAAGGTTATAAATTTTCTAATATTAAAGGGTAATATTTTTATTAATAAGGTAACAATTATATGACAAAAGGAAATGGGAAGAATTTACCCCCATTTATCATCCTACTTATCATATTTAATTTTTTTTATTAATTTATAATAATTTAACATGAAATATAATTAATGTCATTTGTGGTACTCTTCATTTAATATGACCTTAATGACTACATGATAGAAAATATATTACAATATAAAACTTCAAAACATTCAAAATATGTTATATTAATATAAATAATTTTTAGAACATAATATTACACCAAAATTTTATTACTAAAAATATATTTAAAATCATTTATTTTATTTTTCTATTAATTAAACAAATATTATGTCAGCATTGTGTAAGAATTTAAGGTAATTATTCAACCACTAAAAATTAAAATTATTTTTTTTATGAAAAAAAAATTTATTCAACTTTCAAGTAAACATTTATAACTGAACTTATATTCATTCTATCATTATATAAATTTTTAGAGATATTAAAATCAAGTGATTGACATTATTTAATTTTCATTAAATTAAATACTATAAATTTCATTATCAAGAGGAAAATAGAACCAAAATGACACTTATTAGAATTTGGGATAGATTTACTTGAATTAATCCTAAAAAATGAAATTATTTCTTATTTTGGGTTGATTATATGTATTTATCTCATGGTTTTAAACAAGATTTACCCATTTTACCATTTTTGAGTGACAAATATTTACCACGATAACTATTCACAATGACAAAAAATAAAAGGGATATTTATATATATATAAATTTTGAAAAACCTTATAAATAATATAGTTTGAATTTTAAATATTGAATCTCTATATGTGGAAAAATAAATTTTAATATAAATTCATAAAATTCAATGAAAAAATATTTTTTGTAAAATATGTTTTTAAACATAAAAAATAAGATACACCAAAATAACAAATATTATTGATTAAAATAGAATTAGTTAGAAAATTTTAAATAAAATTTATCATATTTTACTTTAAAACCACATATAAAATATAATATAATTTCAAATTACATTTTTTAATGAAATGAAATGATAGTATTTAAAAAATTTATATTTTTACTATTCATTAAAAAATGAATCATTTAAAAAAATGAATACTTCACATTAATATAATATTAAAATTAATATTCAAAAAATGATGTTTATTTTTTCAAATAATGTTTCTAAAATTATGAGATGTGTTTTATTATTTCCATTCACAAAATAAAATAATAATCATATTTGAAGATAATTAATTTTTGATGTATAAAATTACATCAATAAAATTTGATTTATTAGTTACTAAAAATTAATAAATAAATTTATTTTCATTAATCATAATATAGATATATTTTATAATATGGTTAGTAATATTCACAACCTCATATTAAATGACTAATTCATATTTTAAAAAAATATTTTTAATAATTCTAATGTATCGTAATGCTCAGTTCTACTGTTAGAAAATATATCATGTTTATTATTCCTTTAAAGATACTTTTGAGGGTGATACATACTACCCTATCATATAAATTGTACATTTGAATGTTTATGAAACTCATCAAGGGTTTATTATTTTAAAATACCTTTATTAAAAACCCACATGTTTAGAGTGTTAATAAAATATCTTTTAAAATGGAAAAGTGTTAAACATAAATGTTAACAGAAATAATACAATATAATGTTCTCAAATAAGGATAACACTTATAGGATGTTAAATTAAAGAAATTTAAGAGAAAAATAGCATTCAAGGACTTATATATGTTGATATAGAACATGGATATGAGAAATTTAACGAACCTGAACAATAAATCAATGATTGGTGAAATGACCATCGATTTAATGAAAATGAAGGTAAAAGTATAAATGTTTTACTTCAATATAGTTTTACTAAATTTGATCGATTATTTTACAATCAATAAAGTGATCAAGATTAAATTAAGTAACATTTTTTCACTCCATTTAATAATAATAAATTTACACTTTGGTTGTGATTTGATTAATTTACACTTCATCTCTTACAAAAATAAGTGGACATTCAAGATGAATTTTTCATTCTTGAAGCACTAAAATCCAAATTTAATAGATCTTATGATCCATAAATAAATTATAATCCATTATTTATATCTATAATTATTATAAAAACCAAATTGGCTATCACAATTTATCTAATATGGATAAATACAATATATTAATCTCTAAAAACACACTTATAATACCAAAAGTCTAACATAATACCTTAAATAAATATATAACATTTAAATTTCTCAAAAAAATGTGTTCCAAATTGAAAACCCATAAATAGGAATGTTATGATAACGATTTTATTTATGATAAAAATTAACATTTATAACCATAAAAAATGAATTATCTCATAATTTCACATACATATATATAAATACATTGGTTTTCTTAAAACATGATAACAAGTTTAATCACCCTAAAACCTCAATAAAAACATATATTATTCAGAAAATAAAAACTATACTTATTCTTCAAAAATAATTATAGACTATCAAATATATACCATAAATAGAAAATTTCAATAAACATTATTAAATATAATCTAAATCATTGTTTCATTAAATAACTAACCAATTTAAAGACCAATATTAATATCTAATTTATTTTATCAATTCCAATCATATTTTTATGTCATTAAAAATTATTTTATCAATATCGAGAATATATTATATAGAATATTTGAATCTATACTCCTAGATCCGTTTCTCAAATCATAGATGTTATATTTTTGGATTTCATAATGATAGAGGTGAACATATTTTTTCCATAAAAAAACTTAAAAAAATAGATTCAATTAGATTCTTAAGGGACCATATATGTTAAGAGTTTGATAGAATTAGGAAAAAAACCCACATAAATAATACTAATGTATTTAAATATTCATTTATCACACTTAACACAACTTTTATGATTTCACATCATATCATAATCATCAACCACATGAAACCCTTATATACATAATTCATTCAACATAATTGTTGATAACCAGGGGAAAATAAAATATAAGAAGAGTGAGATGAAATTTTTGTTAATGTTAAATATATATATCAACAATTGAATTCCATTAATTATAATAAAAAGAGTATAAGGGTATGCTAACATAATCAAAGCGAATGAGCATAAAAAAGGGAAATCATACCCATAAATAAAGGAATCCTGAAACTAGAAAACAAGGAATAAGGATTTAACAAAGAAAAGAGTCATTATTATCAATATTCATGATCCACAAGATATCAATCTTGATCAAGTGAAACATTTATAACCTATATCACAATAATAACAACATACTAGTATCCTGAAATATTATCATCATAGAACCCTTATACAAATTTTATAATTGGAATAACCATATAACCATATTCTAATATAATTCTCTATATAACATAATCATTACCCACTAAATTGGAGATGTATTAAAGGTTTACCTCTCATATATGATATATAAGGCCCACCTAACTCTATCTAGAGACACCCATTGTATAATATATATTAGTCTCACCTAGAACTATATTTTTGAACATATCATAAAATAATTTACAATATCCAAAAATAAATTACTTACAACTTGTTTTTCAATGGAAAATTTGATAAAAATAATTCTTCCTTTCATAACATGAATAACCCATGGAAAAATAAATGTGTTCCAAAAAAATCATTAAAAATCATTAATTCATTGAATAGAAATGGTTTCCATAACAAAATCGTTAAAAAATGGTTAATCCAAATAAAATAAATGAGTTTCATGTTAATATCTTTGAAATATTAGTGATATATAGAAAAAATAGTTCCATAAAAATATATGTAAAACATTATTAATCATTGTAAAAGAAATGGATTCTATAAAATCCTCTCTGAAGCATTATTAACAATGGGAAGAAAGATGGGAACCATAAGAAATATTTTTATAACAATATTAATTCAACCATAGAAAGAATGAGGATTATATCATTACAAAATACTCCAATTAGGGTGATTGTACCAAATTGGGTTTTTGATGTTGATGAATGGAAAGAAAATTTGAAGTAAATTAAAATAATTCATGAGGAGAAAAATATTTTTATTTTTAGTAGCATCAAAGGATGTCATCATAAATGGAAAACGATTTTAAATGACGACTTGAAACATTTTTTCAGGAAAATATCGTTTCTATTTTGATAACACTTAATTAAACTATAAAATTTTATCAAACATTAATGAATAAATTTTCTTTGAAAATAACCTTTAAAATTTATAAAAGAATATTTAGAAAAATTATCCATCACCATGGGATAAAGATACATTCATATTTAATATATTAAAAAACAAATATTCATTTTAGATTATTGTATGAAAATTAAGAAAGTTCATTATTCAAAAAAAGAGAGGAAAATGCCTTTTAAAATGTTAATAAAAGAAAAATTATGGGTAGAAATTAATTTAAATATTCATTTTCAAACATTTTTAATTATTTTAGAAAACAAAGATACTTTAAGAGAACGATTCGTGATTTAGAATAATATAAAAGATCAATATAATTTACAAAAATATTTCTTGATATTTGTCCAATCAATAAGGGTGGAAATAGAAATTAAAATTTTTAACAGAATTATAGACCTTAAGAGAAAAAATATTCATGCTTCAAGAATATAATAGCATGAGATTTAATTTATAGTAACTATAAATATAAAGAATACCAAATGAAAAGATATTATAATATGAAGTCTTTTCCCCATTGGTAACTTTTCAATTAGAAGTCCCATGAAAAAATAAATTCAAATTTAAAATTAATTTTCATTAATATAAGTATATCCATGATATAATTTTAAAAAGGGGTAGTAGGCATACCACATGAAATAATATATGTGTGTAAAATAACAAATATCCCATGGAAAACAATTTTTGATGAGCATCCCTAATAATGATAATAACGTTAAAATAAGAATTAATAAATTAAGATAAAATGTGTATCAATTTTAAATCAATATAATATATTTTTAGATAAAAAATAATACAATAATAAGTCATTACACACATAATATTATAATATCAAAGATATTAATGAAGTAATATAATATAATGAAATTATATGAAATTATTTTCCACTTGGTAACATTCACGTCAAATCTCATTGGATAAAACAAATAAAACTAAAATATCAAAATATAATTTTGTATGAATAATTAATGATATGAAATTTAAAATTTTAATTATATACACCATATACTAAAAACAAGAGGTTAATATTACATATGTCTCATAGAAATAAAAATTGAGATGAAAAAACCCTTATCTCTAGTTTAAATTTCTTCATATGCTTTTGAAGAAAATCTATAATAAAATTATATTAATAGTTTTATTTATAATGTACTTATTCCAGTTTTAAAACATTATTATTGAAAATTTATTTTATTTATTTCTAATGATATATTTAGGTACTTTATTGGTTCAACCCACATCTTGTGTTTTGAGGATGTTATATTCCCTGTTTCAAAATGGATTCATTGTGTTGGATGTGGTGAAAGTAGTAATTATTTAAAAAAAATTGTATAATAAAAATGATATATTAACCATATATATACATAAATTTTAATTCTAAAAATTATCATTAAATATGGTTATTAAAAATGAACTACATTACAGTCATAGAGATGGTAGGCCATATGTACTCATCCATAACGTTTCCATTTTTCCAAAATCATTATTGAAAGAAGGTAATTATTATTTTAAATTACCAAATTTACTAATATATATTAATTATAATATTATATCATTAATTACAGTTATATATATATCATATTTTTTTATTTATTATAAAAAATATTCACATCAATTCTTTGAGGTAGTAGTCCACACATGAGCACGGAGGACATTATCATTTTTTAGTCAATGAAAATAAATAATATCTTATCTTATAATAATGAATAAAATAATTAATATCATAATAATTTAATTTATATCAAAAATATTTATTAAGTATCTCATTATAACCTTTCATGTAAGTCTTTAGTGAAATACGAATCACATAATAGCATGAGGTGGCAGCCCGCCGTACACACGAGAAATGTTTTTATATCTCCAAAAAATAGAATGTAAAAAAGGTATATATGATATAATATATAATAATTATAAATATTTTAAAAATAATATATATATATATATACACTTCTTTTATCATAATATCATACCATGATATTCGAAGATGTAAAATGATTGACATGGTTTGCAAGGCGGTAGTTCACCATACACATAAATATAGATATTTTATTCCAGTTGATGGCTAAGAAGATAGATTTAGGTTATGAAATTAAAATTACAATATTTGATTTTATTTTATATATTGGTTTTATTATATTATAAAAAATTAATAATATTTTATGAAGGTTAAAGAAGAAATAAAACAATGACACCCATTTAAGCATGACACCTCTTTTTTAGACAACCTATGTTGGTAACCACCAAAGGGCCTCTTAGAATGTATTTATGTTAAACATAATGTCTATAGTATTTTTGTATGGAAATAAGGAATTCATTTGAATATTTATTTTCTAATAAAAAAATATTGTAAGCTGTGATGAAGAGGGGAGAGGGGTTCCTTTTTAAGATATGTGAGTTGAATATTTCTATCTTTTAAGATGGAAAAGGTGAACCCAAATTTTTGACATAAAAAAAGAAAAACAATAGAGAACAATGTATAATTAGAAATTATAAGGTCTAAATATTAATATAAAATAGTTTTTAAAAATAAAATTTTCTCATTTGGACAAGTATTGTTTCAGTTTAACCCTTATTAAAAATATTTTCATCGTAACCACAGTAATTAATTATATTTTCTATTTTCACTATTTATTATGGAAAAACCAAACCTATCTTATTATATAATAATATATTATTATTATTATTAATATGTAATACATTTTAAAAAATTATATTCATATTTATGATAAAATTTAATTTAATAATAATTCATTTGACGTGAAAAAATGTTAGTTTTCCATAACTAAATTTTTAAACAAAAAGTTGATTTTATATAAAACTAATAACTAATAATAATAATAATTCTATGAATATAAATTAATATTTATTGAAATATTATATTTAAATTTATTTTAAATAATTATTCATTAATGGCTATTTTAAATAATTTAAAATGAGAAACATTTTTCAATTTAAAACAATTTTTAGAAAAAACCCCGTTTTAAAACCCAAAAAAAAATACTAAAATACAATATAAAGTTTATTAAAATTAAAATATTTTAATTAAATTTAAATAAATACTATATTTTTTTATAATTCATATTTAAAAATAATGATACTTTAAATTTAAATAATTTATAGAAAAGAAATGACGCTTTTAGACAAATCATTTTTTAACTATTCATTACGAAGTCAAATTTTTTTAGAAAAATCCAAAAAATATCACCCTAGTTAAAATATAAAATGATGTTCATTATATAAAATAATTTTTTTAAAATTTCAAAAAATATATTACAATGTTTTTTCATGAAAACATATTGAAATATTTTAAGGAAACATATTTTTGAAGAATAAAATCACATTCCTAAAAATTGTTTGATTATTTAATAAAAAATTATCTTTAATTTATATTGTGTTGAAAATTTATAAATATAAATATAAATTATATTAGTTAATACTATTCATACATACCAATTTAACATTTAGGTTATAATAGTTATATATTTTTCTGTCGTTTAAGATCTGTGTTACTTCTCCAATATTATATCGAATATAGTTTAATATTCTAAAATCATAGTCTATTACATTATACACAAATTTAATAAAAAAATACTCACAATTATAAATTTACCTCTATAATAAAATCATAGAAATTTGAAGATATTTTTTTTGGAATCCCACATCATGAAAAGGATTAAAAAATATCCTCTTGAAAATAGAGAAATTGATATACAAAGGTCATCTGGAATAATGCATAACAGGTTTCCAAATTGGAGAAAATATGTGGGAAGTGGATATTTGGACATCGAGAAAAGAATAATTCCCAAATAATGATATAGAGTTATAGAGATCATTGATCACAAGAAAGAGAATGACCAAGACAAAGTAAGCAACCAAAAAACCAACAACCATAGTGGTGTAAAAATGGTAATTGATATCTTTAGAAATAATGGTAAATGGAGAAAACTTTATTTTAATAATTTTTTCCTAATGTTTGGGATGTAATTTTATATATATAATCATAGAGTAAAAAAATATACTTTCTTTATGAGTAAAATTTCATACATTTTTTCAATTTCATCCAAAATATCATATTTTTCTCTAAATGATGAGTATCTATGTTTATTTTTTCATGTCCGAAGAACTAAAAATAAACTATTAAAGTGAATGATGACTGAAAAATGGATAAAAATCAATTAAGCCTATTATTAAACATTAACCAAATCTAAAATATTTATAACATGGTAAGATAATTTACAAAATTTGTAATCCTTTATATGATGACATAATACATTAATCTTGAAATTTCAACAAAACACCCAAATCTCAAAGTACATAATTCTTAAATAACCTGAAAATTAATTATTTTTTAATCCTTGAATGTTATCGCATACCTTTTAGATTTCAAAAAATGTGGACATTATTATGAAGTATCATTAATCACTTAGTAAACAAATCAATTTTCAATCCCATGGTTATATATATAATAAAACTTTTTTTCACAATATAAAAGATAATATAATCCCTAAATGGAAACAATAATATTAATCTTATTTACAAAAAATTTAAATTCAAAATGCACATAAACCCAAATCGTTAGACACAAATCTACTAAAATATCACATAAAATGTCAATATTCACATTAAAATACCATTACATAAAATTATAAAGGGGTGTCTATTTATTTAAACATATGATAATAATTAATCATATAAACATATGATTAAATCCATAACCCTTAATATAATATCACCCAAAAAAATCATAACCTCCAAATTTATCTAAACCCTCTTTTTCTACCAACTGAAATATCCCTGAACCTACACTCATGAATCTGATGCTCAAATACAATCCTTTCTATTTATTTATTTTATACTGTGGAAGGTAACCTTATTTTTTCTGTACAAAATATATAACATCAAAAGAAAAAAATTTGATTCACTTACATTCTGATTGAAATTTTAGTATTAAAGATTTATATAATTATGACTAACTCTTACATAAATAATATCCACATATTTAGATGATAATTTCTCCAAATTAATATATCCTTTACTATTTAATATTAAGTCATCATCATTATCCATAAAATACCCTTCTAGAAATAATTAATTAAAAATATTTCTTGATAACCAGATGAAAATCAATCATTATATGAGTGAGATCAAATTCTTCATAATAGTAGATATATTCATTCAAAACGTAGTAAAATAATTTATCAAAAGAAATGTATAAGGGTATGATGATTTAACCAAAATGAATGACTATATAATATGGGAAATAATTCCAATAAATACCTTGATCATTAAACATGAAAAAAATGAATATGGATTCAAAAATGTCAAGGGTCATCAGAATCAATAATCACGAGACAGGTGATTTCAATCAATATAAACGGATTTAAAACCCACAAATTCATAAAAAATAAGTATTGGTATCTTGAAAAATTATCTTTCTAGATTCATTACTGATCCCTTATAATTAGAATAATCATATATCTAACTCCAAATATAATTAATTAGAGAACATAATCATTACCTAATTCATTGTAGTGTTTTATGGGTGTACCCATCATAGAAGTAAAACCAGGCTCACCAGATGCAATCTAGGAACACACATATTATAAGCTATATTGTGGAAACCTACTGATATATGGGAATTATAAAATATAAAAATGTATATGAACCATTTAAATGTACATAGTGCATGTATTCCATCATAAAACTCAAAAAAAATCATCATTTATTTCATAACTAGATCTACCCATTTATAATAAATAACTTCCATAATAATATCTGTTAAACATAATTAACTAGTGTAAAAGAAATGAGTATAATAAAAATATCTTCAAAATATGCTTAACCCGTTTAAAGTGAATAAGTTTCATGAAAATATAATTTAAACATGATTAAACCACTGAAAAGAAACATGTTCTATAATAATATCCTTGAAACATGATTAACCCACAAAAAAGAAATTTGATTCATAAAAATCACATTAAAACACAATACAATCGTAGAAAATAAATGGGTAATCTGAAAAATATATTTGAAACAATCTCAATCCATCCAGAGAAATAACGACAGTGGTTTCACTATAAAATAAGCCCATCATACCATATGAAAAAAGGGATATTGATATTGATGAATGTAAATACCAATAAAATGTGATTACAAATTATTTAAGAAAATAATCTTTTCATTTTGAGTAATTCCAAAATATTTCATTTTTTATAGAAATGATTTGGAATGATCACTTGGAACATTTCCTGAAGAAAAACTTCATTACATTAAAAAAAATATCTAAAATCTAATATTTTATTAAAAAATAAATAATTTTTTTTATAAAAATAACCTTTAGATTTTTAAAATTTTTTCTTTAAATCATTGATTTTTTTATGATTGGGGAATATTATACTTTTGTAGAATACATAAAAAATATTTCTTTGAATTTTTTATAAGAAAAATCAAAATGTGTATTGTTCGGAAAATTATAAGAAGAATCATTTTAATTTTTTTTAAAAGAATATAAGGGGTAAATATTAATTTTGAATTCATAGTAAAACATTATTAATTTTTTTTGAAAAAATAGATATTAGAATAGAAATATTCCCTGCATAAAAGATGATTTCCGATCAGTATCACATAAAAATGACTTTTCTGATATTTTTCTAATAAAAAAGTGAGTAAATTGAAATTAAACATGCTATACCACATTGAAAACCATATTATAAGAAAAGTGATGTTGTTAAATAAAATGATATCATATTATTTCCACTAAAGTACCTTAAATATAATCAATCCTACAAAAAGGAGATTGTAAAACAAAACATTTTCCACTTTTGTATATTATCATTCAGAAGCCCCATAAAATAATAAATATTATTAACATAATGAGATAAATGATATATCATTTCAAAGTGGGAATAGAAACCCATCATACATAAATATAGGTGAATAATATTAAATATGTCCCAAAGGAGAAAAATTGAGATGAACATCCCTTACAATGATCATAACACTAAAAAAATAATTAATCAATGGATATATTATTTTTATCAATTATAATTCCACATATTATATATGTAAATTATACATAAGATAGTAAAAATTCATTACACACATAAGCTTATAATATTAAATATAATGATGATGTAATATAACTTAATGAATTGATATTTTCTGGGGAAATAAATTTTTTTTCCTAATGAAAGTTTTGGGAAAAAGTTGGAAACCAAAGTTGTTAAAATATAATTGCATCAAAAAAAATTAACTCACTAAAATTTTATGTAAAAATATAAGGATATTGGAATCACTCACCATGTATAATTCCCATTGAAGTGTTCTTACCTACATATCTAGATCTTCTTTAATATGATTTTTATAATGATTGTCCATCTTATCCCATGTTTGGATATATTCCTCGAAATTGATCTTCCTTTTATTGAAGCCTCACACCAAAAAATATTGTTTTATTATTTATATCATTTTCTCCTCATTAATATCAACTTGAATCATTCTATAACATTTTTTTGACAACCACCTCTTTAGAATGTATTTGGAATTCTCCTAGAGGAATTTATTACATAGAGTATAAAATGAGAAACAAACATTTTTATTTTTTTTATTCCCCCATACCTACCAACATATTAATGATTTTTGGAAGATCTTAATTATTTTTCCTATAAAGTGACTTCACATGCCTTGTTATCCTCACTTGGATATTTCTCACATGACATATCATTCTTTTGATTAACAAATTCAATAATTATTTCTTCAACAAAACTTAATTTTTTTTTCATTTTTCATTACCTTACCTGAGTATATAGTTACAATGGGTTTTGGTAAATTCCAATAATATTTTTGAGTCCATATTTCCCCTTGTGAATAGTATTATTCCAAAGAAATGATAACCTTGATTTATATTCCTTGAGCCAGGATCAAAAACAATGGCCCAATGGGGGTCCTACTCATTGTATTTCATAATAAATTGGGGGAACTATTTATAGACTGTCATTGGTTGGGATTCTGGATCTTTTTCATTCACCTTGACATACCTAAAAGAAAATGACCCAAATTACTTTTATTCCAAATAGGGATACATGTTCACTAACTTTAAGGATTGACATTTTCATTTTGAAATCAATTCATTGCTTTGAAATGGTTTTCAACATGAGTTGTCTTTGAAAAGTCCCATATATTCGCAGACACCCATCTTAGGGCCAATTCTACATTAAGAATAGGAAAATCCCTTTCAAAATCCTTACCTTCCACCTATATCCCCTCATTATTGTTATATCAATTTTTGGTTTGTACTTTATACACATGCGATACATACATGGATGCATTGATTGGATAAAACATCCCTATTGTAATCAACCACTGAATCTACTCCGACCCAAATGGGGCCTCCACTTCAATATTATGATAAAAAATCTCATCTTAGTCTTCCAATGATATCCACTACCATTTGGATCAAGATTCGATGATAATGTTTTTCTCTAGAGGGGATCATCTTTTTATTTTTTTTATTAAAACCCCACTGGTCAATTGAATACAATGAAAATCTATAAGACATGCGGAAAAAAGACCTTTTATTCTTTTTTGACTTTATAAAAACATCTTATATAAGATAATATCCATTTTAAACATCCTTATAATAAGAATTAGATAGTGATTGGATAATTCTTCGATCCAGAGAATCACCAATTTAAACATGTTCATTCAAACATGCATCCGACGCAGAGAACAAACCCTTCCCACCAAGACCTAACCTAGACTCTTCTTCCATCTACTGGTGGTGGTTCATCAGACTGTTCCAACACACTACCATCAGGTGACATAGCCACTTACATAGAGAATATAAATCAACCCCCATATAAAAAACAAGTTTATTATATTGGAAATATTACCCAACCATGATCTAAACATATTCTATTTGGATTTGGGAAACACTGACTTCAAGTAAAATACATGGGAAATAGGGGGGAACATGATTTTTTACTATCAGAACATAGATATCGACCAACTAAATTACCTTAAATTTGAATAATCGAAGGATTATAAAAAAATAATAGGTAGTTATGGAAAAGTAACATGTTTCATCATGGATGATGTTTATAATTTCATGTGTAAATCATAATATCGACTAAATAAGTAAAAATGATATAAATTTAGATACCGGGGCTCTGTACTAAGATTGGATAAAATCATTCTCAAATGAAATGTGAATCATGATGCTCTTATTATCAATAATGAACACATATGAATTTTTCTATAAGAACCACGATTCCAAAACAAACATTTGAATGAGTACACTGATAGATGACGTTACTTCAATCATGCAACATGGTTTATGTTTTGTATGGATGAATTTTTTTTGAAATTTGAATATGATAGAGGGAGTTGTGGGGATTAATTTAAGAAGTAAGTAACTTTAGGGATAATAGAAATATAAGGTAAAAGGGATAGGTAGTTAGGTTTAAATAAGGGGGAAAATAATGAGTAACCCCCCCTGAAATGGTCAATAGAGGTCCCACCAGCTTTGTAGGTGGAGGGACTAGTGCATCGACCATCATTACCTACGTCAGGATGAGAGTCACTTTTATCACTACCATTTAAACCTCTATCTCGCCTAAATATTTCATTTTGTCCACTAATGAAATTATATTGAGTAATGAAATTATATTATGCTTGGTAACATTGAAGTAAAATATCAATGGAAAAAATAATTAAAATTGAAACATAGAAATACCATGATGTTTTTAGGATTCATGATATTACTTATAAAATGGATAGTATATAAAATAATAAATAAAAAAATTCTTGAATATGTCATATGTCTTATATAAATAAAAATTGAGATAATAAAACCCTTACCTCTAGTATATATTGCTTCATACGCATTTGAAACTTCTAAATAATAAACATATATTTATTATTTGATGTACCGAGAACCATTTCTCAGTTTAATACCTTATACTTAACAATTTATTTTATTTCATTCGAATGATATATTTATATTCTAAAATAGTTATGTCTACATCATTTGTTTTTAGGATATTTGGATCCTAGTTACAAAATAGAATTAGTTTCTTTATTAGGATCAAAGAGGTTATTTTTTAACATTTCAAAAATAATAATAATGATGTATATTAGATATTTTTATATGAGTTAAATTTTTTATAGAATCATGAAATATGATTAAGAATAATTAACCATTTTATAATCATAGAGAAGGCAGTCGTACATATGCATGAGTAACATTTTCATTTTTTAAAGATCATTATGTAAATAAGGTAAGTGATATGTCATATTTCATTAATTATCTAAACATTATAAGAAAAATATTATCTTATTAAATATACTTATATATATCATCCATGTGCTGTGGTGATGAAAAAAATATTCACATCGCTTCAGGATGTCAGCAGTCCAAACCTATGCACGAACGAAATCATTAATTATCAATGTAAGAAAGAATATTATATATATTATATTTTATTAATATCATAATTTTTTCATTTATATCAAATATATTAATTAACATTATTATTATTACCTTCCATGTAATGTGTTTGTGAAAAATGAATCACATTGTATCTTGGTTAGTATATTCAAAGATAAATGTCCTTGATGGTGTGAATAAGACATGAGAGGGTGTGACCTTTTATAAGTGATGTGAGTGGCATAATTGTAAATTTTTAAATAAAAATAGTGTACATATGATAAAGGGATAAAAAATGATTTATAATAGATAATTTTACATTATAAGGTATATATATGGACATCTAATAGGTTCTAGAAAATTTCTTAGGCCATTTTTACCCTAATCTTTTTTGTTTAACCCTCAACAAAACCATTTTGATCTTAATCGTGGTATTAAAATTTTAATATTTCACTAATCATTTTGTTAAAAAATTAAATTATAATTATTATATGATATAAATAATAATTATTCCAAATATGGAATCAATTTTATTAAATTAAATTCACTAATGTGAAAAAATTTAATTCAAAATAAAACCACAAACATAATGGAAATTCGGCTTCTCACGAAGTATATTTTTCAAGAAAAGAGGGGTTTATATTAACTATATTATTAATAATAATCATCATAAATTAATATTAATTTATATATAATATATAAATTCAATTTAAATAATTCTCCAATATGGGTTATTATAAAAATTTAAAGGGACTAACAATATTCAAATTAAAATAGTTTTGCAAAAAACCATGATTTTAAAAGGAAAAAAGTATCCAAATATCAAATATGATGTTCATTCATTTGAAATTAATTGGATTAAATATAAATAAATAATAATTATGTTACATTAAATAATATTCAAAAAATATCAGGAAATTTATATTTATGTTATTTGAAAAGAAATCATTTTTTTACAAAAACTTGTATTTTCACAATTCATTGAAAAATTAATATTTTATGAAAAATCCCATAATATTACCCAAAGTAAATTATTTGACAAGGATTTAGAAATTGGTTTTGATTTTGTAAAATAAAATTTCATAAATTTAAAATGATGAATTATAATATCTATTCAAGAAAAGTAATAAATATCATTTATGAATAAAATTTTTTTTTTATGAAAAAAATAATTTTTCAAAAATTGAATGATTATTTACTAAAAAATTATCAATAATTTATTTTAATAAGAAAATTAATAAATATATATTTAATAAATTATTTATTAAAATTACTACCCACCAATGTATTGGCTATTTTATAAGATTTATATATTTTTATTGTTTTTTAAGCTCAATGATTCCTGTCAAATACTCTATCGAAGATAGTTTTTTTTGTAAAATCATAGGGTGTTTCATATTGAGGGTTATATTTACCTTAATCGTGTTTTTTTCGATAAAATATAACATTTACATTAAATCTAATTATAATTTTAATATTACCATTCCACATATTATTTTATATCCTTGTAGAAAAAGAGATATAAAATAATCCTTATTTGTTTCCTATATTTTACATCTAGAACATAATTGATAAAACAGATTCATAAAATAATTATTCAATCACAATACATGTACACATTAACCATTTTAATTTAGGTATTTGAATAAAATAGTTTTTCCCTTATTCTAGGAGTTAACCCTTTGGTTAGGGAATAGACATGGATAATTCCGAAATTCTCCATAAATAAAAAATAAATTTCTTAAAAAATTATTGTTATACGACCTCTCTGTAAACATATAAAACCTATTACCCACTCTTTAATTAATTATCCTAGGAACTCCATACCATATAATTTACATGAAAAACATTTTACTTTCATTCCCTTATGGTCATTTTCACATGAAACTTCATAAAGTACATCATTATCTTATTTGATGCATTAGAAAACACATTGATGTTCATGTTGTTAACAATATATCACAATTGAGGATTATTAATAATAAATAAATTTTTTAATTCTAATTCCCATTTCATTTAACTTTTGATGAGGAAATTTTTTATATTATTGGTCACATTCTTAATTATATTGAATCCTCCTGGTCCTAACCATTTTTTAAAATGAAGACCCACATTATGAGAAACAATAATTATAGTGAGATATCTTGAAAAATAATTTATAGAATTAATAACTTTTGAAACCTTTTTTTAATATATAACAACATTGTTTTAACCAAGGTAATCCATTATTATTATCATTTTATATTCTTTATAATGGTTCATAAAGGAAATTATAATTAACCTAAGTATATCCCCAATGAGTCTCAATGCTCGTGTATAGTAAGGGAATAATGACATTTCACTAGAATGTCGGTTTTGATGTAGCCGACCTACTATTTCAGGGTTATTACCTATAGATGAATCTAATAAAAATTTAAATCCACTTGTAGTATCCATACATGGTTGTATTAATATGAAAACCACCTAATCTCTTTCATAATATTTTTTTGGATGTTATCATTTACTTAGAAAGATATCATAGGGTTTTACTAATGTTATCTTATCCTAATATAAAAATATTGACTAAACATTAATTTTATTTCAAATATAGTGATCCATAATTTACATATATAGATATTATATATTAATTGATTAATATTAATTACATACCACTCTGATCTATTCCAAAATTATATATTTTTTGGGTCTTTAGAAACTTGGATACTTAAAAAGCTTGTTCACAAGAGTTATCAATCAGCCACAATGTTATTAAAAACTAGAACCCGTCATATAATTATCATTCCAAAAACCTTTTTTCATGACCTAGGGAAATGTCATATAAGAAAGGATGAGTTCAGTTGCTTGATAAGGGTAAATACGGGATATATCAATGATTGTAAAAGCATAAAATGATCTAATAGGCATGCGAACATGAGAATACAATTTATAAAAAATAATCGATATATCATAGATAATAATATTAAGTCATGGAATAAAATTTTTTAGTTTTTAACACATTAATCAAAATGAAATCAATTAACATGATCTATGAGAGAACAACATTGTCCTAAGACATAAGTTTATGGAATACACATAATCAGAGAAAATCATTTCCTTAGTCAAATATAACTTCCAATACTATAAGAGTGGATTGGGTTTACTCCATATTCAATTACATCCTTATTCAAGGTTCACTACCAAGACTATAGTAGTGGAAAAAGTATCTTACATAATTGAGTTTACTCTACATTCTTGTCCTTATTATATCACGAGATATCTTTCTTTACCCAATTCATTGGAGGGAATTATAATTCTTGTAAAACCAAAAAATATTATAAATTATACATATTTATCCACAAGATCAAAAAATAGTCATCATTTCGTAACCCATGTAAAGGAAATGAGTCTTGTAAATAGTTCATCACTTTATCATATTATAACATGTAGAAAAAAATGTTTCATAATAATTTAGTTATTTCATAATCATAAACCATCCAGATAAATAATAAGGATGGTATCCTTTGATTATATCCTCCATAAATCATATGTGACTCCAATGTATGTAATCATTTTTAAAAAATCATTTAAAAGATCACAGAAAAATTTCTGGATGAAGAATCAATTTTAAAAATAAAATTACATATTTAAAATCTAAAAATTTCAAAAAAATTAATGAAAAAATTTATTTGAAAATTTATTTGGAAAATAATAATGTAAAAATAAAATAATTGACTGTTCCTGATGAATGAAATTTATTTTCTCCCTGTATTGTTATAATAGTTTTTCTACAATTTTTTTAAAAATTAAAAAGTAAATAATTTAGAAAACAACATGAATATTACTTTGGAAACATTTTTTAGAAATCCATATATTTTGTAAAAAATTATTTTATACAATCATTGTTTAATTGTGATTAAATTCATGATTTTTTAGAAAAACAAGACATTGATGAAAAAAGATTTCCGATCGAACGGAGTAATAAAATAAATTTTCATTATAAAAATTCTTCTTGTGACATGTTTCATAATGACAAAAATTAGAGAAAAAATGTATTCTACAATAATAAAAATATATGTATAAAATTTCTAAATTTTTTTAGATATAGTTTATACAATTTAATGGTCAGAAATTTGATTGTAAATAATCCCAATAAATAATGAGATAGTAACATAAATCCCTTGTGGATTTGTAAAATTTTGAGTCATAATACACATGAAATAAATTACCTTAAATAGATATTTATTTAATATAATTTTAATATAAAGGATAATAAAAAAATCATGGTAGTAATATACACCACGTAAAAGAAACAAGTTCCTAATATGGTATGTGTCTCAAGTAAACGTGACATGAAAATCTCATACCTCATGTTTGAAATGCTTCGAAACTAATTTATCCTATTAAATTATAAATTTAAATATATTATAATTCTATAAAATGGAATTTAAAATAATTTTAATATCATATAATATACAATTGTAAAATGTTTCACCCATTTTTCAATAAATCTTTATTAAAGTCATCCTTTCTGTGTGTTCACTGTATAGTTTTTCCTAAGAATTTTGGTATGGTGGTTCCAATACTTATATATAGATCATGGTTCAATCATATAAATAATGTAAAAAATGATAAAAATTTCATATATTTTCATTATATATATACGTAGAGTCATCCAAAAAAGTTGGAGATATAAAAAAGAATTACAATATTAGGGGAGACGATAAGTCGTACATATTCCTGAATGATATTTTCACTTTTCAACAGATGGAATGAAATAAATGTAAATAATAATAAAAATTTATATAAAAATTGTTATATAATATATATAAAACACTTATTAACTAAATCAATCCTTATTATCATCCATGTAATGAGGAAAGAGAAAATGAATCACGTCACTTCGTTGAGGTGGTAGTCCACACATATAAATGAGAGACACTATCATTTTCCAGTAGATTTGTAGGTTAGAAGATACATATGTTGTTATAATTAAACAATCATAGATATTTCAAAAATATCAAACATAAACCTTAAAACCATCATGAAAACCATCCATATAATATAGTGATAGAAAACAAACGTTATCACTATGTGGAGGCGGTAGTCCACACATCTACACAAGAAATACATTCACTTTCAATTTGAAGGAAAGGATTGTGGATATTGGTGGATACATAATGGAAATAAAATTTAAGAATATTTATAATACTAAATTTCTTATTTTATGATTAATAACATATATTTCGTGGTGGTAGAATAAGAAAAAAATTAAAAGAGGTCATGTAAGAAGATTACCACTTCTTCAGTGGGCCTCTTTTTCATCTTTTATCAAGGACTATTAGAAAGGTATTTTAAGAAGAAATAAATATCTATTTAATTGAAATTGGATTCCAAAAGAGATCTTTTTAAGATTTGGTTGACCTATATTGCTTAATGTGGTGTAAGGATAAGAGATAACAGTTGTCATTTTATAAGGGAGGGAAAAGAGACACTTAGAATTACTAAAATGATTAAACTATTCTTATTTGTTTCTAAATAAATATGATTCCAAATTGATATATATTTTAAAAAGGTAGATAAGTAAAGAATATCCTTGTTCAATAAAATTTATATAGGTTTTTGTATAATTGTAAATATTAGTTTTGGGTTTATCCCCTAGTAAACCAATTTTAATCTCAACCATTTTAATAAATAATGTAATATTAAAGGGTCATAATTTTATTTACAAGGTAAAAAATACCATTTAAATCAACAAGATATGAGATTGAAGACCATTTATCATCTTATATGTACTATTGAAATATTTTTATTATTGTAAAACAATATAATAATATATTATTAATATAAATATAATTAATGTTATATTTGATGATATTCATTTAATTTGACTTTAAAGACAAAAAATGTTTTTGAATATAAAACTTTCAATAATTTATAATTTGTTATATTTATTAATTAAATTCCTGGAAAAAATAAATCACCCAAATTTTTTTACTTTTAATATTTTGGAAATATTTTAATTTATTTTTCAATTAATTTAATATATAATGCGTCGGTGTTGTGTTAGTATTTAGAGAGATTATTCATTCTTAAAAGAATAAAAAAAGTTCCTAATTTTTTTAATATTTAAAATAAATATTTATATCCAAAATTATCCTCTTTAAATCATTATATAAAAGTAATACATATATTAAAATCAAGAAAGAAAAATCATTGAATTTTATTTAGTTAAAATAATATAAATCTAATTATAAAGTTAAAATGGAATTAGAATTATTTATAATTGAATTTAAAATTTATATATTCATATTAATATCATAAAATTAATTTACTGAATTTTTTTATTGATTTTGAGACCTAATCTAATGCTTTTACTCTAGTTTTACCCGTTTTCCCTTCCCGAGGTGAATAATATTTACCATAATTATTATTCATAATGAAAAAAATGGGACCAATATTCCAAAAATGAAAAATTAATATGAATATAGTATAAAATATTAAATATTAAATATCTATATTTGGAATTAATCAATTTTATTACAAATTTTTAAAACGAAAAGAGAAACAGTTTTTAGATAAATGTGTTTTTAGAAAAAAATTAACATATAACAAAATAAAAATTATTATTGATTTAAATGCAGTAAATTAGATTATTATAAATACAAAGTATCATATATCAATTTAAGTACAAATAATAAATTTAATTATACTTATAAACTAAAATATTTATTGAAAATAAATGACAGTATTTGCCGAATCGACATTTTTATTGTTCACTGTAAAATAATTCATTTTAGAAAAATCACAAAATTTCACTCTATGGTAATATTGATATTATTATTTAATAAATCAAATTATATTTATTAAATTGATTATATATATTCAAATAAATTAATTATGATTTACATGCACACAAATTAATAAAAATATTTTTTGATGAATTTTTATTTTTGAAGAATAAAACGACTTCACCAAAAAAATGAGTGGTAATTTCATAAAAATTATTCCATAAATTTTAACTGAGTTTTAATAATTTTAATTTATTTAATAATTTAGTTACACGCATTCATAACCAGAATTTTAATATATTTTTCACATTGAATTTTTTTATTAATACCACTCAATTCACTAAAAGCTAAGTGTTTTTTGTTAAGAATGATATCATTCTTATTATTAGTTTAAAACATATTTTGGGGTGTTACACATATTTTTCTCTATCAATATGTTTGTATAAATAATTAAAAAATTATTAAAGTTTGGGATGATGATGTAGACAATTCTATTGGGAACTGTGCTAGATGAGGAAATGATATGGTAGTTTAGAACCATTCAATTATGTAGTAAAGAATCTCATTGTAGATAGAAGAGTTATACTAAAAAAACAAGTGATATCAAGAATTTGAATTTGGGGAGAAGGTTATATTATAAATTTCTCCTTGGAAGAAGGTTTTGATATTCACAAATGAGTAAATTTTTATCACTAGTTATATTGTTCCTGTTGATATTCTTAATCGAGTATAGACTGTAGCATACCACTTGACACACTCACCAAACATCTCACTGGTAAACAATGTGTTTCATATATCTCTCGTGAGAATTTACATACATGATAAATTAAATTTACTAAAAATATATGTTAAACCATTGTATCATGATCTATCTTACAAATAATAACCAACAGAAATATTTTATGATAAATATAACGTTTTAAGGAAGTAGACTACCCACATGATTAAATTACCCTAGAAGAATCAATAATTTTAGGAAGCTACATGGGGACCTAAGGATTAAATGAAGTAGAGAAATATAAATTTTTACATTCCATATTTATTAATATTTTATGGTGAAATTAATTTTAAGTGGGCTAAATTGTATCACACCATGACATTATATGCATTTCCTTTGAAATAAACCATGAAGTATTCAAGAGAATGCCTTAAAATCAACCCTTGGTCTATATTAATAGAAATTAATTATAACTTAGATATTAAATTGGTATATATGAATAGTAATAAACAATTTATGAAAAATATATATAATTTTATTTAATAATTCAAATATATTTATTAACTTAGAAGAAATAAGTAACGAATTATTCATTAAATTTATTTTACATTTCAGAAATATATTTTCTCAAAATGGGTTCCACCTCATTTTTTAATTTTGAATTTATCTTTAATTTGAATCTTTTTAGTAAATTAATATTTTTCTGAAAACCACAATCCAATATGGTATTAGGGTGAATCGTTATGATTTTATTAAAAGATTTAATTTTTAGTGAATAGTGAAAAATATTATTTGTTGAAAAAATTTCCATGTATTTGCTTTTAAATTCACCATTATGTTTCAAATTTAATCTTAAATTAACTTAATTATCCTTTAATTATAAATATTACAAATAATTACATTATAATAATCTTTTTATTTTATTTTTTTATAAGTTTAAATTTAAGCTTAAAATAGATTTTATGATTAATGTTTTTATACACGCAATGCCTTTATTTATATATAAATTAATTTATTTTCTATTTAATATTAATTGTAATCATTTTTTATATTATTTATTCAATATAATATTTTAAAATTCATTTTATTTTTTTAAAAGGCATGTAATGTAAGAAAATTTGTTTTACAATTAAAATTCATTTTTTGAAAACAAGTTATCATCGGGGTTTGTTCACTTCATTAAAAATAAATTAAGTCACTTTTAAAAACAAAATATATAAAAATGTATTTAATATTTTGAATCATTATAATTAATAATATTTAATTTGGTATTATTAATTTTTGTTCAAAGATAATAGTAAAAACAAAAAAAATTATGTTACAATAATTATGGTTAAACCAGGTTTACTGGGGTGTAAACAATTAGAGAAGGGTTTTATTTCCACAAAACATGTCAAATTATAATTTCATGGATATATTTAAACCTTATCCTATCATAAATTTTAATACATGGTTATTTGGATACAATTTCACATTAATGTGGCCTTTAATCATTGAATGATTTTATGAAATTCTATATATGTCCCTGCCCTCCCTTATTAAAGGGAACCTATCTTCATCCCTTATTCAATCCATTTTACCCTTCTATATCAGAACATACGACATAAAAAAACTTCTTAGAATACTTCTCTTAATTATTGAGATTTTTTATTCTCATATGTTCACTCCATCAAGGCTTCTACAGTAAGATAAATGAGGCTCTCAAAGAAGAGGCATAGATCTTCACCATTCTCTTTCAATTTTATTTCATAATATTCTTCCTAAGTAGTATTTTAATCCATAAAAAACAGTGAATAAAATATAACAAATATAATTATATGTTATTATGATTATGGAAAATCAATTTACACTATCTTCTATGTCATATGGTAGATGAAAGTATCGCACACGTATACATGTGGAGCACCGCCTCCACATAGCGATATAAATCATTTTACAGCACTACCATTAATTATTTTTTATTATGAGATGCATAATATATATATATATATATCATTTATTTTAATTTAATTAATTGTAAAATATTACTTAATATTTATATTTCCTTAATTCCATATATCAAAAAAATGAAATGCCACTCGTGCATAAGTAATAAAAATCGTCTCCACGTAGTGTTGTAATTAATTTTTGATCACATATCAGTACTAATTGTTATAAATATGTAAATGATGAATATAAATGATATTTATATCATTATTAAAATTTTTGATATGAATTATCCATGATCAATTTTTATGGACCATAACCTCGAAAATAATACATGCTTGAAAAACAAAGTAGTTAACACCTTAAATGATGATGATGATTAATGATTTTTAATGAAAAAAATGATTAGATAATATAAGAATTTTATTTGGTATTAAATAAATTATCATGGTTATGTTATAAAATTATCTTAAATTTAAATTTATTATAAATTATTTTATAGGACTTACAATGAATGATATACACGAGATAAGGGTTTTATGTAACAATATATTTTTTACCGAGATTATTTATGGTCAAATTTTCTAATGATTTAATTTTTTAATCCATCTATCCCAAATAATATTTATTTTATTATTATATAGTTACTTCTAGATATTTAATATTTTTCTTTCACTTTCTACTCTTTCTGTTCTCAAGAGACCGAATGAATGTTCTTAAGGGAAAACATTATAATTTCTCGGTTCGTTTGGGAATCAATTTTACCACATCCGTAGTTTATTTAAAATATTTTGAGAAAATATTTTAATATATTAAAAATATTATTTTATATTATTTGGACTATATTTTAATTTTATTTTCCATGTTTTAAAAAGTTTCCTCCTATCATTTTCCAAACAAGGAACTGTTGACTTTTTACAAAAAATTTGAAATAATGTTTTTTATCAAACACCATATTAATTCATTTCTACACCATCATGAATAATATTTAATTTAAATATTCAATTATAAGTTTTATTTTTTATATTGAAATAAAATTTTTTCCTTAATATTTTGTAAAATTTTAGATTCTGTAGATGTGTTCTCAAATAAAAAGGATATTCTCCTAAAAAAATTCATTTACTTTTAAATGTATTTCCATATATAACTATATACTTTCATGTTTGATAGAATCTAATAGGGATATAATCCAATGCTTCCATATCTATTCATTCTATAGATGATTTGTGTATTTGATGATAGAATGTTTATGAAACCTGTATCCATTCACACGGGTTATGATTTGATGACATGATGAATGATATATTATCTTGTGGAAAACATAGGTATTATTATCATTATATGATATTTGGGACTAAAATTATATATAAATAAAATTAATTGGGTAATGAATGATTTATCATAAGATAATAAATACTAGAATGGGAAATGAACCCCATTTTAAGGTACTTTTTCTAGTAAGATAGTATTGGATATGAACCTTGACTTATGAAATGATGTAATGTAGAGTGAAAAAATACACTACAATTATCTTGTCAGTGATACTTGAATATGGAAACGATATTATATTCTTATTTTGTTTAAAAATATTATTTCTTATTCTTATGATTTTGATTCAGGGATCATTATTGATTATTTATGATTCCACTCTCTTATGTATTATCTCATTAAATTTATAAAATCTATTCCACGTTTCTTGATTCTAAAATATGAATTGGTGGGTATTATTTTCTAATATTTAACTATTGTTATCATACCCTTATTCTTATCTTATATCCTCATATGATAATTTGTTATAACCAATTATATTTACAATTATTGAGGATCTAAGATCATTGTTTCTTATATTTCCTTTCCCCAGGATACAGAGAAATGTTTTACATTTGTTATTCCTAAGAAAGATGTTGGATGTGAAGCGCTAAATGGGAAATGATATAGATATTTTATATACCAATTGTTTACATATTCATGTTCCAAAAAACAATAAACCTCTATGTTCCTTAGGTGTGTATTATTGTGAAATATATTTAGAATTATTCTAAAATACTGTATTATAAATGAATACAGTTTACGGTTTATTGTATATAGGATAATCCATAAGGTTATTATAACAGGAAATATTGTCTCCGGTTAATACATATAGCCATAAAGACCTTATCTTGTTTATAGGTCTAATTCCATCCTTAATTCATGTCATGTGGAATCACCATCTAAAAGATTTTTATACCACATGAGTCCACATGTTCTATGTACATAAATAATGCCTCTAAAATAATGGTAATACATAAAACAAGGTAGATCTAATAAATGAAATATAAGGAATTTCAATAAGAAAAATCATGAGATGCTCACATAATCATGTGATGAATATAAAAATTAGTAAACAAAATACACAATAATAATAACATATTCAATTTTTAGTAATGGGTCTCAAGAGTTTTAAATACAAAAACATGTGATATTTATTAATAATAATAAAAAGAATTCAATACATGAATCTATAAAAGAATGAAGTGTATAAAATGGACCCAAACTATATTATAATTTTTCAAATAGGATTTCATTGTAAGAAGAAATAACGACCAAGGAGTTATAACATAATAAATTCCCATATATTAACGGGTTTAATCCACTCATAAATGATTCCTAGAACACATTAAAAATATATTATTTATAAAATAAATATAAATACCACATGAAATTATATTGTGATCCCTTGTGTCTTTATCACATTTTTTAATTGAAGAATAATTTTAGTTTTTGATTTAGTGGATGGGTTTTTTTAATTATTGGGAATAAAAACAAGGTTATGAGACTTGGAACACCTCAAAATATGTGTTTTAAACATGGATGGTGGGTAAAGAGATATCCTAAGTCTCGAGAGGTCCCATAGAATGGTTAGTGTGGCTCTTGCATCCTAGGCTCTAGCAGGCCACCGGGCATGCATTGGTGGCCACCACGTTACTAGTGAGTCAACTGAAGGGTTATAATGAACCATTTCCCCTCTAAGGTTATTGAGGTGGATGAGCATCCCATCCCCACCCCTTTGGTTGTGTGCATTAGGTAGTCATATCTGATCCCTTTTTTGGGTCCCCTTGTTTGTGGTGTAGTGTTTTTTGAAATGTTAGCATAAATCGAAGGTATTGGTTCTTCTCCTCCTATGCATGTTCTAACTATATTTCCAATAATTTTCTAATTATTTTGATGTATGTCATAAATAAATATTTCACAATACGATGATGAAATAACCCAGTCTAGATAAGTATTTCATGCTGTATCAGAATATGATTTATCAAGCTGACTCCCTCATGTCAGCAATCCTTTTTCTTTAAAAGTTATGTCATTCGATGAGTTTTCTATGCTTTACATTAAAATTATTATTTTTAAATTTTATACTTAGACTAGTTCTTAGTTATTTTTCCAATAATTTTTACTTTGATTCCCTTGAAGACCTCATACAAACTATTGTTTTGTATTCTTGTGCGAGATTAAGACATAGTGAGTTATGTTGCATTATTTCAAGGTTGAATTTATTTGTTTAATTAATTATAATTTTTTTAATTTTTTAATTATTTATGTTTATACTGAGTGAGGATCTCTAGGTTAGGTGGTGATTTTAATTGAGTAAGGAAAAATCATGATAGCCACATATAGTTACTAACAACCTATGGTTTTTTTGAAATCTTTGTTAAAAGGTTGGATTTCATACATAGTTTCCCTATTGTATTTTTAACTTCTTATACTATTTGTAGATGATCATGATTTATACTAAGAGATAAGAACCTGGGTAATTTAATTTAATTATTTTTTTAATTAAATCAAAATTAATGAGTGTCAGGGGTCCCAAATGACCCCTGATTTACAACTTGATACCTCGACCACTGATGACCATGGACAAGACCATTGAGATTCAGGGTGGAATCTTCAACTATTGAGATGTTAGTCTAGAAAAAATAAGGATTATTATCCCTAGTGTAAGAGACTTGATCACCCCTCAAAGAAGGGGTCTTGTTACTTTAATATAATATGACTATGAGGGTCTGATGGGATGTTTTAGAATTTAAGTGGATTATAGAACCTGATAGAGGTTTGGTCAGACATAGTGTGTCTTGTTATCCAATGTGAAATTTTATGTTGATATACCTTAAATTGAATGTGACTGGTTTGAGAGAGAGGACATAATGTGAGTGTCCTTGAAGACCGATATGGGTTTTAATTCATATCATGACCATTACCTATGTGGTGGGACCCTGTGTAGTTAGAAAGGCTTTGTTAATTGTATGATGTCAGATAGGTATGTGATGAGAAAATGTATTGGATGTAGAACTTAGACTATAAATGATACTGATATCCCATGCGATGGTTAATTTTATGTGTTTGGACCATGGGGACCTAGGGGGTTCCACATTGAAATAGTAACCCAAAATGAGTCATTTGTCTAGGTAGAGGGTGTCACAATGGAACTTGAAAAAAAACTAATAATCTGTGTGTCTGTGGAAAATGATAATGGGTGTGGTGGTTTATCCATACCTCACATTTTCTATATTGCATTTTTTTTATGAAATGCACCCTTGGGTATGTTGTGATATAGATGTTCAAGCATGGTATGGAGGTAGGTATATTATTTTTACCCCTGGTGTAGAACCTGATATGTGATGAGATGCCACAATTGGGAGCTGAGAATGAATGGGTGATTCCATGTGTATGAAGCTCAATGTTTAAATAAGTAATAGATTTGGATCTTGAAATAAGGTTTTAGATACCACAGAGTTGGGTGGTCTATTTTGGAAACTCCATGGATATAGGGTCTAGATTTTTTTGGAATCACCTTCGATTAGAAGTTGAGATGATAATATTTTTGTTCGATCGTTTTACATATACATGTGGATATTGTTTAGATATGACTTATATTAAGAGATAAAATATTAAGGAAACTATGTTATGATTCCCTAGAGTTACAAGCATTGGATATGACTTTCCTTAACATAGAGATCAAATATTACTTTGGTTACACAGTTTTCAAGAATAATTAGAGACACACTTACACTGGCCGAAGAAGGTAATTTCATTTGACATCATATGCCCAAGGTTTAGGAATGCTTTATTTATTTATTTTAAATAGATTTATTTAATTTATATGTGCATATGAAATTAACATGTCACTAGAAATTGTGGTTAGTACATGACTGCATTGTTGGTTTTCTACTAAGTAATTTACTCACATGCTACCTAGTGCACCACTACACAGGGAACCTGAGAGAATTATCAGTTGGATACATTCATAGGTTTGGGTTGAGGTCTAAGGTTTATTAAGGGAAGTGGATCAAGAAATATACTAGGCTCTTAGAAACCATTATTTGAGGTCAATAATTTAAAAGTAAAGTCATTCACCCTTGACATAAATTTTAAAACCTTTTAATGTTTGTAATACTATTGTTACTAAATATTAATTTATTACCGATTCTTATTATGGTTTAGGATTAAATTTAGATTTTTTATATTATACTATTAATTTTTTTAATAAAAATAAGAAATTGTATAAATATGGGTTAGAAATAGAAGAGTTGTATAAATAACATAAATGAAGGAATAAAAAAATTCTTAAGGAAAATAATAATGGTTTTATTGGGAAAATGTTATTGTCTTTGTAATTTGAAAGGATATTATATGTTGATTTTTAAATAAAGAAACTAAAATAAAGAAATTATAAAGAAATTATTTTATTTCTATGAATAATTATGGAAAATAAAATAAATTCAATAAGTTGTGAGATGAAATGATTCAAGTTGAAATATAATTAAGAAGCTAAAATAATGAAATTAAAAAGTTGAAAATAAGATTTATGTTTAAATGAGAAAGTGTGTGATGATTTAGAGGCCACACAAGAATAAAATGAGATGCTAAAAGGTCAAATTGTTTGTCTAAAGGATTTCTTATCTAATTATTCCACACAATATATATATATAAAATAATTAATTAAAATATGAAATAAAATAAATATTGAACAAGTTATTGTTATAAAATTTAATTAAGGATGACGAATAATACCTCATTTTATTAAATTATTAAATGCATGTGTTTCAATAGTTACTTGTTTTATGTTAAAAATAAATTAGACCATGGAAAAAAATTCTCATTACGATGTACTCAATAATTTTCTCACATTAAAAATTATATTTTTAATTTTTTTCTAGACTATATAGAAATTATTATTTGATGTCTTTTTGGGTGCTGTAGATTTCTACTACAAACCCTACCGATCCCAAGATAGAATGGGTACCAGAATAATCTACTATTTTATTTATTTCATGAAATATATCATAAAATTATCTAAGATTTATAGTAAATGGTCATCATATGTTACAAAAATATGACTGGTGATCCTTCCATATTTTAAGATTTTAATTTATGTGATAGAGGCTATATAACTTTTAGATAAAATTCTTTGGTAAAGATATATTGTTATGGATTAATAAGTTTTTATAAAACTATTAACCATTATAATGTTCTTCAAATAATGTTTTGAAAAAAATTTTAATTATTGTTTCAAGATTTTTCATGATGGAATGACGGTCAAATTCAATAAATATAGGAACACTTTTTAACAATATTTTATTTATTATGTTAAAATAAAAAAGAAAATGTTCACTTTATTGATTATTTTTGAAATAACTAATCCAATTCTCAGGTGATTTAACATTTTTTAAATATATGACATTTTATAGAAGAGGATTGTTTTTAAATAAAGCTTTTGGCTATTGCATAAATGATCTAACAATGAATTGTTTTTTGATCTACTAAAACTAATTGTAAAAAATGAATTGTTTGTGGATCATATTTAAATGGTATAAAACATTAATAATATTGAAAATATGTTAATGTTATTAAAATAGATATACTTATTGATATTTTATATCATGATTTATTAGAACCTCTATAAAATTCTATTTTATATTGAATGATGTATGTATATATACCTGTTGATGATTGTATAATATTAACATGGACTTATTTTTTAACTAAAAAAGCAAAACATTCACTAATTTTTATACTTTTAGAAAAATAGTTAAACATAAAAATGATTATTTAGTAATATATAATACAATTCATAGAGGAGTGAAATTTGAATGTAAATATTTTTAGGAATTCTGTGAAAATAATGGTCATCAATAATATTTTTATTATCTTAGAAAACCACAACAAAGTGATATTTGGGAATGGAAAAAAGTTAATTTCATGAAATTAAAAGAGAACTGATTAAAGAATTAAATTTTCCTTAATATTTTTTGGACAAAGTTATAAACATATCGTATCATGTTCTCACCATAGTTCCAATGAGTAAAATTCTAAATAAACCCTCTTATGAATATTTTAAATGAGTTAAACCTAATATATCCATTTTAAAATATTCAATCTAAATATTTTTATTTAAAATAGTAAAGTTAACCGAGATATTTTTTTTAAAAAAAATTTATGAAGGAATTTTTATAGGATATTAAAATTCTATTAATGAATATAATGAATTTAATAAGGGAGGTTTAGTGGTTGAAAAATCATAAAATGTTATATTTGATGAAAATAATAATTTTAATAAGAATTCATATATAGATAATTTTGAAATTGAATGTATCTATATTTAATTTCATTAATATTATCCAAAAAATGAAAATTTATTAGTTGTTTGGGAGACTCTCTATAATCAATATGATTCGAAAAATTAGAAAAATCATAAAGTTCACCATCTAGAAGAATTAATAAGAAACATTGATTCTAGAAATAAAAATGGATATTCTATTTTAAAATTTGGTTTCTAATCTTCATTTTATTATTGATTTTCTTACAAATAATTTTCATAGATATTTGAATGTTTAAAATTTTATTATTTATATGAATGAATATCTTAATGAATTTTCATGAAATATTATTCACAATCTGGTTGAATTGTCTAATGATAAAAATATTTTACAAAATACATTTATCTTTTAGAGTGAATTATATGAATTGAAAATATAGTTTAAAATAAGGATAGAATACTTTACCAATGTTATTCTCTCAATGAAGGTGTCTATTTTGAAGATTCCATTTCTATATTTTCAATAACTGATGTTGTTATGATTTTATTGCATTTTTCATTATTTAGTGGTCTTAAAATGTTTCAATTGGATGTAAAAAAATTATTTTTAAATTTTTCAATTGATGAAGATATTTTTATTAAAAAACACATTTATTAGTAAATGTAGTCATAAAATCCTTTTATAAACTATCAAATTCATTATATTATCATATTGAATATCCTAGAACTTAGTATGAAAACATATCCTTATTTATATGAAATATTACTTTTTATAAATTTAATATTGATGAAAAATTATTATTAATAATTCCTCTAATGAAATTTTAATTATAAAAATATATATTTATGGTATTGTGTTCGGTTCGTCAAGTGAATATTTTATTTACGAATTTTAAAATTTTATGAAAAGTGAAATCCAGAGGATTTTAATGGTGGAATAAAAACATATATTGGATTGGAATTTTTTCATATACCTAATGGAATGTTATTATATCAATATAAAATTTATAAATTTATTGTTAAAATGATTAATATTTAATCATGTGAAACATTTAAAACAACAAAAATTAATAATTCTGAATTGGACTTCGATGAATTTGGAAACCTATGGAAAATAATCTCTTTAGAGTAATGATTTAAAGCCTATATTATTTGACTATGTATAGACATGATATTTTTTTAGTGTGTGTTTATGTGCAGGGATTAAATCTATTCCCATGAAATGTCAATTAAAACAAGTTTAAAAAATAATTATATATGCTAAAATAATCATAGAAACTAGTTTATACTTTTAGAATCACAACAGATTTCATTTAATATGATAATCTAATTTTAATTTTGGTAGTTGTAGGTATTATATAAAGTAAATTTATGGTATATGTTATTTTTTTCTAACATTTTAATTTCATGGATCTCAAAGAAGAAATTATAAGTCTCTTTATACAAAATATAGACTCAATATATTACTACTATTGATTTTTTGGTCAATGTATTTGGATAAAAGAAATATTATCTAATTTCAATGTTTATTTTTTTAAATAGCTATATATTTTTACATTAAATATGATATTTAAATATCTTAGAACCCATTAAAAATTTCAATTAGAAATCCTACTGATGATATATATTATTATCAAATATATAATGTTTACAAAGGATTAAACATTATAGAACTTTTTTTCAACTGAAAATAAATTTTCATAAATATTTACCAAACCATGAGATATAATAAAGTTTGATAAAATAATTTTTGAACTTCATATGATAGTTATATAGCATGGAATATTGTTTTTTAAATGTTTTTATAGTTTAAATGTGTGAATAGATCAACTGTACCTTTTAGTCGAAATCTATTTTCATGAAATAATTTGATATAATGGACTTTACTTCTTTGTTTTCTACATTAGTTGTAATATCATGATGTTGATAAACATTATTTTATGAGTACTATTTTTTATAAATCATATATAAATTATTATCTCTCATTAGTTTTCATTTTTTAAGAAATCAATACACATGATCATATTGTATAGATGCTTATACATATTTGGAAAACCCACTTTGATAGTTTAATGTTTTATATTTTCATTAAAGGAGGGGAGCATAAATATTTCAATTTTTTCTATTTCATATTTAAGAATGAAAGTTATTTTAAATTATATTACATTTTTTTCATAATATGTTTATTTTTTAAACATAATATATTTTTTACACTTTTTGATAACATCCAAAAATTAGGATACCTATTGAAATCACTGTAAAATATTGTTTGGTTTTGTATCTTCAAAAAGGGAAATATTGTTATAAATTAGTTTGATTGATAAGGATATTGTATATTATTGATGCCTATTTTTTCACTTCTAATAATAATAATATCCCACACCGCTTAAAAATACATCACATGTTTAAATTGGATGATTAAATTCCTCATAGAAATTGTTAATGATATTTTGTTAAATCATTATATGTCTTTTGTTTATATTTTTTTGAAAATGTATTATATATTCACTCAGTATCTTTATATATCTTTTAAATTTAAAATTTTATTCCTTTTTTAGAGTCACATGATTTACTAAATTTATACAAAATAATTTTAAAGTCATATATTTTTTTAATGTCGTATGAAAATTTCTCAACGTCATATGATTTCTATGATATCAAAATAAAATGTTACAGAATTATGGAGGATTTTTATATTCATCTTAAATGAGTTTCAAAGTCATAAAAAATTGATAATTAAAAAACAATGAGTTTTATTTTTAAAAAAAATTAGTTCCAATGGAATATTTTAATTTTTAAGTTTTAATAACGGAATTTTAATGTCATATAAAATCATTTTAAAATTCATATGTAAATGTTTAAAAAATAGTAAATTTTTATATAGTTATAATAATTGAGTTTAAAATTCATATTTAAATTTTTAAATCATATGTAATGGGTTTTAAAGTTATAAGAAATATTTCAAATTCATTCAATTATTTTAAAGTCTTACTATAAATATTTTAGACATACACAATTTCATTATATCTAGAATGATTTTTCTTTAAAAACTATAATCATGTTTTTATAGAAATTATTATTTCTTAACTGAATTAGATTCATTCTTATTAAAACTATATTCATGTTTATAAAGATTCTATGAATGATTCTTATGAAATTGTAATGCTTTATGAAAAGTGAAAAATCATGTTTATGTAGAAATTTAAAATGATGTTCACATAGAAATTAAAAATGATATTTATAAATAAATATAAAACTATGTTTACATAGATATAACAATTATTCTCATTAAAGACTTACTTTATCATATTAAGATAATTTTTATTCTCTATTTTTCAAACATTTTGATATTTCATTTTACTATAAATTTTGTAAATTAATTTTATCATTTTTATTAAATTATAAAATTTATATAAAATCAAATAATTATTTGTGATGTAATTTTTAATTTCATAATAGGTTATTAAAATTGGGATACTTATCTCACATATATCAATAATATTGTATGTGTTTATTATTTTAAAATAAGAATACCATGGATTGGTTGAAAATAAAAACTCACATGACATAAATACCAGGGTGACTTTTTAAATGAAAATAACCATTGAATAATCTACTTATATGTCCTTGTTGAAGATAAATCTCTAATCAAATTGACGAGTTAAATGGACATAATTTCAAATTGTTATGATTTAAATAGTACACATGTCATTCATATTATAATCATTGGAGAGCTTTAAATATAATTGTTTTTTAAATAGATCAAATCTACATCGTTCAATGTCATCATCTGTAATATATTTTTATTCATTTTTTTCTAGTTATAGTTATTGTATATTTATTTTTTATTTATACTTAATCAATGGTTTATGGTTTTACAACAAAAAAACAGTCCTGGCCTCATTTATAACTCCTAAACCGAAGTTATGTCTATTTGTTGTGACTCCAAATAAAAAAGTTAGTGTTTATTGTTTATTCCTCTTTCCTTAGATAGTTTAGATATACATGATGGGTTTTTTCCTCTAATTGATCAAAAGGGTGTGTACGTAAAAGGATACCATTTCCTTTGAAAATTGAGGATTCTAGTGATTACCAATCATCTGACCAAGTAGAGAGATTTAGAGAAAAAAAATCTAAGATCATTAAATCTATGAAACAATAAAACTCAGGTGTTCATATCTTTTATTTTATACTACATTTATGTTTTGAACACTATATTTCATTACACTATCCCTACATGAAATATTATTATATTATTTAATAATTATAATTAAATTTTAAGAAAGGCTTTTTATCCCCCCTAAAAAATACATTTTTCTTTTGAATAAGGAATTTTTTTCATGAATATATTTATTTTGTTTCATATTTTTAAATCCTTGTTTCATAATTATAGTGAGATCATAAAAAAATATGGTATGAATACTATTATTCTTTTATTATTCATATTTTATATTATCAAAACAAAAATGATGGTCTATTTTCAAAATGATAGTTCAATTATAGATCTTATGATTTAAACAACTATTTTTTATTTTTGATGTTATAATATCTATTTTTTCTATATATTTGTGTAGATATAACATTATATTAGGTATAATACATGAACCATCATTGAGGATTATTAATCCAATATTTTAATGATTTTTTTAATTTTATAAAATTAAATAAAAATTTCTTATATTTTTATTATATTGGAAAAATAATTTCTAGTAATGTTATGAATGCATTTATATTTTCTGTTTTCTACTAATAATACTAGTTAATTTATAATGAGTGGGTTATTATATTATAGTTTTTTTTAAAATAGATTTATTTTTATTGTTTGTTATTATAATAAGGGATGTGAAATGAAAATTTTCAACTTAACAAAATAAAAATAAATTAAAATACACTCTCCACGTCTTTTTTTATAATAAATGAAATTGAACATCCCTATATACCTCTTATGAGTCATGATTTTTATGTCTATTTTCATAAATGAGGATAAAATAATAATTTGAACGTCGACCATATTCATGGTTCATTTTAATTGATTATAGAACAAAAATCCCAATATTATTGTTTTTTTCAACAATGATTATTAAATATATATTAATTCTCTTTCTAATGATTATGGTTCTGCAGTTGAATGCATAAAAAAAGAGTTATTTGAATACATTGTTTATATAAATACAATACATGGAGATTAAATGAAGTATGCATCCATATGTATTTATTTAATGTTTAGACTACGATAATGTGTAGAAGACCCACTCCTTATCAAAGTTATCTGGTACTCTATTTTTCATATATAGAATGTGGTTTGATTTCAATATGGTTCAAAACAAATTACTGATTTGATGATATATGTCACTAAATTCTCAAACCTGAATAACTACCCGGATACCTAATCCAGGATGTGTGTTATGGCCTAACTAAAATTCCCTTATTACTTTTTTTTGAAAACATGTGCTGAGTGATAAAACAAAATCATTTAAAACTGATTTTACCTCAATATAATTAGTCCATAGTGATAAATTGAATATATTTAAATATTCATAATACCATAACAATTATTTGTGACCTCAACAGAGAAAAATTTATATTGAATAATACAATTAATGAAGTTAAGATATGATAAAACTAAAAGAAAAAAATCAATACATATTCTAGAAGTTATCTTGAATCCACCTTTGATGTGTGGTGTAAAACCAATATTCTTACCATCAAATGAGAATCCCATTACTCATTAAAGATAACGAAAAAAATATTTCATTTTATTATATAATATTATATGACTTTTACATAAACATTGATGTATGAATGCAACAGTGAGTTACTCAATACTGAATAGGGTTTCTCAGATTCACTATCATCTATGAAATATCTTGAAACATATAATAAAAACATTTTAAAATATATCAAGAATAAAAATGAACTATGTATAAATATATTATTCATAAACAAAAACATAAAATCTTGTCACCTAATATTGGTATAAAATATAAGTATCTAAAATTGGTTCACTCATAAATAAATAATTTGATTACCAATATCAATTTCTAGGATTCATGAGCAATATCAATCAATAATTCCATAATAATCTCTATCATAAATCATAAAATCACCCACCATAGATCTTATTTTATCTATATGTTTACATTTACATTGGTACATTATGTTTGAGGGGTCAAGAAGTGGCATATTTGGAATTTCATGATGTAACTCCACCAATATGATCTATAAATATTCTGAGGTTCATTGCACATTCTGACCCACCCTAGATTGTATCATATACCATGTATCTTTTTGTTACATTCCAATATTTTAGTGTATAATATCATTTTAATAAATTATACAAAAAAACCTAAATTTAAAATTTGATATAGTATATATATTTTTTAAATTTATACACTAACTGAAACAATGATATTAAAAAACCTCTTTATAAGAGTTTTCATCTCACTAAGATGAATTTAAACTAATAATAATCATTATTATTACAAGAGGATAGTATCCAATAAAACTAAGAACACCAATATCATTTCTATCAAATCTAGGATCATCTGTGATTAGAAATACTCAAAAAATGATGACAGTGGGAACTCGCAGTAATGGGAAAGTTAGAACTATCTTTACAAGCATGTGGAACTAAAATTCAGTGAGTCTCGTTTGTTAAAACATCTCTTAGATGGGGTGTATATAGATCAGAAACCCGATCGTTATTAGGAACTAACTGTTAAATACTTTTTAATAAGTGAGCTATGAATCAATTTTATTCTCTTTTTAAATAATTTTAAAAATTATAATATTTTATTCATAAAAATTTAATTTAAAATAATGTTTAATACTCAAAAGTACCTTTATATTATGGAAAAAATATAAATATCAAAACATATGATTTTAATAATATTATATTTTAATATACAATTATTTTTTGAAAAATATAAATATTTTATATAATATCGTTAGTAAAATATTAATGGTTTTATAAATTATATTATTTTAACGTATCCATTTAAATGGTAAATGTATGTATTTACATGAAAAATGAGATTAATGTAATTTAAGGATTATATATTAAATACATTTTGTATTTATTATAAGTATAATTATTATTATTGAATAGTTTTAGAAACACGGATAAATTTAAAAAAATAGTCCAACCAATATGCCAACCAAGGATTTGTGAAACCATTGCATAGTGGGGAATGTATAGGAACTCATCCAGCCCCTATCTGGAGAGTAAAAAAATTAATGCGTGATCATGGAAATCTGGGTAATATTCACACTCTAAAATGATACATTTAAATTTTTTTCTTATGTTTGAATCAATTCTAGTTGTCCAATTAGTTCAATATTCAACATTTTATTATAACCTAACCATGGTGAACCACAACATCAGTTATTATTTCATATCCACAGAGATTGGTTTCACAAACAATAACACATTACCAGATGACCATGATGTAGAAACATCATTTTCATCATTTTCCAATTATAGATCCATAAAATCATTCATGTGTGAATTCATATCGGCCTACAGATTTAGAAACTTATTATTCATGACAAAAAAATTCAATGAATACTTCTCTTAAGTCACTATAATCATTTGGAAATGATAGTTTTTAATCAATAATTTTTTCACGATTCTCTACAATAATACTCAACAAACCAGAATTAAAAAAATAATATAAATATATGAACCTTGAAATTAATGTTTACGCAAGGTCTGAGATATTTTATATTCATTTTCAATGGTTAGTTTGAGATAAAAAGAAAGGATTTTTTAAAATGATATAATCCAAAATGGGAAAGCCTTGGAATGTTACCTTTAATGCAATTTAGATATCCATGATAATTATTTTCTAACCTCAGATACATCGGTTGTTATAGAATGAATAAAAAAATATTTATTATCTATAGCTCTTATGAGGTAAAAAATTAATGGAATGTATGAGTTGAGAATTATTCTATGTGGGGATGATATACATATACAAATTTATTTTTATTTCACATCATTCATGATTTTGATGATAATTAGATCTAGTATTTATAACCTTTCTATATTAGGGAAAGGAAAAAAATAAAACATTTGGATCTGATGATTATTTGCAATAGATACAGATTTTTACATTAGAAGAAACCACCTAATTGAAAATCATATATTTATATTCAAGATAGACCCCAAAATTCTCAACAAATATATTTAAACCCTCACTACGAGACACTCAAAACCCCCAATTCTTATTCATTTAGTACTTTCATCCCCTTAATCTATCTTGGCTCTCAACTCCCAAACCATAGAAGCAGTAATAATATTATAAGCTAAGTGGATATCTATATCAAATTCTTATTCCATGTTATTTTTTTGGTAAAATTTATTTTCAAAATAAAATATGGTTTTTATCTTCCATTATTTTGGAAAATACTTCTTCAAAAGAGAGATTAATGATAAGGGTGTTTTTATTACAATGGAAAATTATTTAAAACGAAATTTAATATTCTATAAAATTCTATTTATGGGGAAGTGTATCCTTTAACTTTCAATACATTTTTTGATAGAAATGTTTTTTTGAAAAATTATTTTATAACATTTCAAATGGATTCATAAATCTATCATTTTATTTATTAAATATAGTTTAAAATTTATAGGTGTCATACAAAATTATATGTATTGTCATACACTATAGTTACCACTAAAATTATATACATACTACTAAAATAATTTTCTTTTCTTTAATTCAAAATTTTATTATGAATTATTCCATTGAAATTATGAATTCCATCATAATAAATAATTGAATTATTGTAACATTTTATTTGTTTTAAAAATATAGATTCATTAAATTGTTAGATCATATAATGTTATATTCTTCTTGGAAAATAAATTATGTAATGTTTTGACTAATTTTTATCGGATTGTAAATGATAATGGATGTCCTGGAATTTTTTTTATCAAAATATAACATAGAATTTGGGTATAAAATTAACAAATGAAGAGTGAAACAAAAAAATCAGAGGCATGTTTTTCAAAAGGTGATTTTGTTGATGGAATCATGGTTTTTTTATTGTCTTCCAAGTATAATCTTAATCCATAAAAATTTATTATTTTCAAAATATTTTCAAGGAGAAATAAAATTTCATTCTGATGGTTATTCTTTTGAAATCAAATGGATTTTCAAAATGTTATATCTTTTAATGATGTTGTAAAAGTATTTTACTATGGATTTTTATAAAAACCCTTGATTATGAATTGTATAAATATATTTATATTATAAATTGAATTTTATTTAATATAAAATAAAAATTATTTTCCAAGAGTTTTATAATAATATTTATAAAAGGATTTTAACTTGTGTTTTAAAACCGCTTTCTGGGAAATTTTATAATCACTATATATTTATAATTTATTTTTCATAGGATCTTTAAGAGTTTCAAAAGAGTTTAGTTTCTTTTAAAAAGACACTGCAATCGAATCTGGAAAAATTTATTATTTATAAACTATGTAATATAATATATATTTTAATTTTTTCCCTAATCCTCTAAAACCTAAACCAGAAAAGAGCATAAAGTATTTAAAGGACTACAAATTTTTTATATACATTTTATAAAAAAACACACAACATATTTTTTTCATCATATCCAGAAGTGTGGGTCTTCGGATGTCATACATCTCATAGATTTCAAATCCTGATACATTATATTTTTACTAAACCCCATTGTAATTTCTTGAAATGTCTAACCATTTCCTATATCCATGATAGATTTATTTCCATTATTTTTTTTCTATAGATAGTTTTCCATATCAAACAAAAAAAAATCAAATTTTTTAAATTTTATAAAACATTTATATTTAAATATCAATATTATAAAAATCCATAAATGACTAATCCCAATTTTTTAATCATATATAAAATTAATTTTAATTTATTTTCTCCAAATATAAAAACATATTTCATTAATATTTTTGTCTATTTTAAATAAAAAATAAATAATTTTAACAAGTTTAATGGGAATTAATAATTTTTTTTTAAAAAAAGTCACATCATAACAAGAACTTTGAATCATATATAAAAGGGTCATATTGATCAGAGTGAGTAATAAGAACCACCAACCATTAAAACAAAATTCTATAATTCCCTTATTTCTATATCTAATGATATTTTTCTTGATCTAACCCATAAATACCTAATAATAAGAATCCAAAGTAATTTTTCATCCACTAATAACTTAATCCATTATGATCCAATCATAAAATATCTAATATATCATAATATATATTCTAAAAGAAGAATAATTGAAAGAGATATTCAACAAACAATGATATTAAGGATATATTACCTCTAATTTTATGTTAATTTATATGTCAGTAGAGTTAATTTCATTGATATGTGATGGATAAGCTTCAAAATGACATAAAGGGTTTTTTATTACTTGTCATGGTCTATTTAGGGTTTTTAACAACATTTGAAAGACAAAAGGACATCATTTAAAATATAAGTCACATGAAATTTAATGTACTATATTATTAGGATTCATAATTAATCTAACAATGAATCTAATAGCCCATCAACCACTCCCCCCACACCACCTCTCATGGAAGGATTGTATGGGTTGTCAAACAGTTTGACTAATCACATGCTCTATTCTTGATATAAATATGACATTCAAATTTAGAACACACAGTTAGTATACCATGCATTGGAGTACAAAAAATATGAAATTAAAATGTCTATTATTAACTCCAAGATATATAATATCTCAAAAAAACATATGAAATAAATGTTTCATGTTTTATAATAACACAAATAAAAATTGAATCATTGTTGGATGAACTTATACACAACGGTGAAAAATTCTCATTCATTTAAAAAATATTATTTTTCAATATAATTTTTTATGAATTTTTTATTTAGAAGATAAAATTTAAATTTAGCTTTAAAATTACCCCAAACATTTCATTTAAATAAAAAAAATTACCCGAACCTATGAAAAATCATACATAATGGCCTCTAGGTGTTACTATTCTCCCCAAAAAAGGACTTTAAATCATTGTAAAACTCACTGGGTTCTATCAACTAAAAATGGTTCCAATATTTTCTACCATATATAGTTTTCTCTCTATCCCATATAACCTTTGAATTATCTCATAAACCCACAAAACAATCACTAAAGGAATACATTGTCTCCTCCAGATCTTCCCCTCCTCATTAACAATACACACCAACAATTCAACAATGGATGAATTTTGTTCAAATAAAACTGTATTCTAATAAATTACATGAGAATGATATAGATGACACATAATTGATGGAAATTGAATCAATTATGAACTAATGTGAACATCAGTTGAAACACCAAAAAATGCACCAAATCTCCCATCCTATGAACATTCTCAAAAGTAACCATATAATATTGAGTCAATTTTCCTTTATATTTGAACCAATAAGGTCACAGCCGAGATGACATGTGAAATAAAGACTCAATAAATAATTTAAATCTTTAAATGTTATCATCAATAATAAAGTCAATAATTATAATAATTTTATGTTTTGATATTTATTTTGTGAGTCAAATGGACATGGTCAACAAGACTCTACACCTATCATGGTCCTAAATAATACATTACTCTTAATTTATACAAATATAATGATGATAAACATAGTCACCAATATAATGATTCAAAATATGGAAATTGAACTAATTCTAATAGATTTTATTAGACATAAATTCCTTAAATGGATTAAATTCATAAAAAATCATCTATAATCTTGAATAAATACTCAAAGAATGTTCTATTAATTCGTTATGGTATTTATATTACATATCTATTTAATAATGATATCATCTACTCATATAAAACTGAATACCCATTATATTATGAATTTCATTGTTGAACGACAATGTAAATTGAAAATATCTATATAAAATGATTGATGATGATTCTCCATAAAGTCTCAATACATTATTCAATTAAAAATTATCCATATCATGTATATATAAAATATCATGAATGGATAATAAGTGAAGCAATTTCAAAATCTGATCCTTTCCACCCATATTATTTTGGGATTCTATAGTTACCTTGGTAAAAATACTACAAAATCCATCTTGGTATTCAAAAATTTCCTTGTTAACACTAATATAGGATACAATACCTATGTAGTAAAATAATTGTAATTATTCACATGGAAACAAATTTAACACAATGTTATATAGTTAACAATATTAATTATTATTTCCATTTCACTAGAACATTCACAGGATATATTAATACATATTTGTCACTAAAATATAAACTCCCTAACAAGAGTCTAGAAATGTATCCATAAACTATTAATTAAAATTTTATTGAAATTCCAATATAATCATAAAATAAGATATCGAGTCAATTTATCATTACCACTACCAATTTTTTCCCCACCATTTATGTAATCAATAATATTATTACATGGATCATTGAAAATATTCTATTCAAAACATAGCTTTCAATTATTGGATTTATTTCCAACAATGTTATTTTGAATTTATATGAAGTGTTTTTCTATCATAAAAGTGTTATGGAATAATCCTATTTAGTTGAGTTTTTTATGGTTTTTAAGAAATTGTAAAAATCTATTATGGTTTTACTATGAATGTATTGTATGTTTGGAATATTCATAAGGATCACCTTGAAAGGATACTTTGAAATTACAAAGGCATGGGAGAAGTCTCCCATTGCACATTTTACTGATATTTTATGAAAGGAAAAACAAGGTGCCTTGTTCTCCAAATGATGATTTATAAAACTATATGGTTCATCTCCTATGGAATGTGAAAAATTAATTGAATGCCCTATGATCAGAAGGTAATTTTTTAGAAATAGTTAAAACATTTTAAGGTTGATCAATAGTATTTATAGGTTTTATAGATATAATTTCCAGGTTAAATTGAATTTTATATGGCTCATCATAAGGTTGAATCTTGTCTTTATAGGGTTAGAAAATGAAATAATAAGGTTGAATAGTAATCATTTTAAGGTTGATATTACTTTATAAGGTCTCTTCTGTACTTCATAAAGTTCATTAGTGAACATTATAAAATCAACTAGTTTTGAAAAAAAAACTAAATTTTGTTGTAGATTACGTGGATGTTTATAAGGATATTGCAATTAGGATTTTCAATCAAGAATAATCATAGATAAGATGATTTTTTTATTAATTAGTAAATTTGATAAATAATTTGCTCAATTTCAAGTGGATAGAATCAATTTGTTATTTAAGGAGGACAATAATAAAATATTGTTATTGACCTTATACTATATAGACTATATAGATTGTTTGAATCTGAAATCTCATAAGGATTTAAATATAGAAACTGTATGACTATATACACTGATATTTATTGGAAATTCCATGTAACTTTTTTTGATATCCATGTTCTCAATTTTTTAGAAAGTAATAATTTAATTCTTAATCATAGATATGACTTGAAATTAAAGGTGAAATCTATGTTATATATTATTGGTGTTTCCATATCATTAAATAGTATGTATTTAGAGTCGTCTTTTGAAAATAACATTAATTGAGAAATATTTAATTCATGAGAAATATATGAGAAATTTGCAGCTAAATTAAAACTGATGATATGTAATCATAGAATAAAATGATTTTATTGAAAATAATAAATACCCTATCTATTTATATGTTCATATTTTTTAAAAAGAAATATAGGAAATTTTTTTGTTTCATCTTTATATTTCCTTAACTCAAGTAGTCCACAAAGGTTTAAGAAGATGGAATAAACCTGAGATCATAATTTAAATATTCCATAATATTTTTAATAAATAATATAGAGAGTATTTCATGATGTTATATAAATACACTATCAATATATGCTACTTATAATGTCCTTTAGTGGATAACTACGTAAAAAATTGTGTCCTTATATTCATTTTCGGTGTTTATCTATCACATATTTGAGTAAAAAAATTATTATATTTTTTTACTCGTACAAACAAAATATACTGATCCTAAAAAGGAAAATATACCACCATAATTCACCCTAAACATATTATTGTGTTTCAGGATTTGGTTATAATAATTGGAACCAGAGTGACATGTTTCATGTGTAAAATTTACCTTTAAATGTAGTTTTTTAGGGAAAAAATATTTAAAGTGAAATTTATCAGCTTTTTTGATGATAGAGACTACAAAAGATTGAATACAAATATGGGATATAATTAATTCTTTGTCAAAATTTCTGTTTAATGAATATTTATTCATGGAACTCATGTTTGTGATGTTTCTAAAATATTTATGATTGAATGAGATATAAAGTTTCTTCATGATGTTGAAAAATCAAAAAATTATTTATTTAGTACTTTATCAAATAATATATACATCATTGTGATGAGTTTTTCATCCACAATATTAATGTGAGATAATTTATATAAAATTATTTATGTATATAAAAATATTAATATTATCATTTTTCATGTTTTACACAAGAGGATTGAGAAGACGAAGATGTATCTTGATGAATATATTGATGGTTTTATAAACAGTATTTCTGAGATGGAAAATTATAATAGATGTTTTGGTGAATAGATTCAAGGTTATCATACCATAACGAATATCTTTTGGATACATCTATCTCCCTATAACCCCAAGGTGTAATCTCTTGAAGAGATAAATATAGATTATTTATCAATAGATATCATACACAGTAGTTTGATGGATTGTGAAATTTGGGATATGCCTGAATGAATAAATAATAAATTCACCTAACATATTAAAATAAAATCCAGGAATATTATTAAAATAAATAAATAAGGCGGTTTTGAGGAAGATGAAGATAATGATATTTTATCACTAGTGTTATGGAAATTCAAGAAGGGTAAATGAAAAAATCATGGAAAGATTCTATTGATTTTTATTGATGTGTCAAGGAGGGAAACATCATAAGTAGTTTTACTAAAATGTTTGAAGGTGATAAAGTTGAAATGGAAACTAAGAAGATTCAAAGAAAAAAATTTCTCCCTTGAGGATACTTTAAGAATAGAATCTATATTATAAAAAATTAATGAACTATTTTTTTATGAAAAGTAAAAGAAGATATTGATGATTACTTGAAATAAGAGAAAAATGAGATTATATAAGATAATGAGTATGATATGATAAAAACAATAGAAAAATAGAACTCAAGAGAAAAGAATTATCAAGATTCTGAGGGAATGGATAAATTCACAGCATTACGGAATGAAACTCTTGAATATATTAATAGTTGATGATTAACATAAGGAATACTAAAAATAGGTGGATCATTTTGAAGATAACAATTATTGATTATATTGGGGATGGAAGATTAATCCACACAAGTGTGGGATAATATTTTGACTAAAAAGTAAAAATTATATAACACATTAAACATTTTAAGTATCACGATTATTTTATTAAGGTAAAACAAATAAAAAATATAGATCTATAAGTGAAAGTGGTTAGCTTAATAGTTTTCTTCATAACTAAATTTAAACTAATTCATTAAAAGATGAATCTAAATATTATAACTTCCTCTAATACAGAATTATCAGAAATATCCAAAAAAGGAATAATGATTGTTGTGAAAATTTTGGACGAAAAAATACATAGGGGGATGAGAAAGAGTGATATTGATTACAAGGATGATATATCAATTTCTAATATATCATATATATCTAATAAAGATAAGTGAAATGTAGAGGATGATATTAAGCCCAAGAAACAACACATTAGTCACATAACTATATAATTCTAGGAGAACTATGGAGGAGTGGAAGTTGAAAAATACCCCTCATGAATTATTGATTTTATGGAATTTTTTACCACAAATGTCTGATTTTCTTGAGGCTTAGAGCTACTTTAGGGTAGAATCAAAAGACATAAATGAAGGATAATTCCTCCATATCCTTTGATCCCAATAATAAAATCATTTGTGGTTTTCATTTTCAATTATCTTACTTTGTACATAGGACCATTTGTTTTAGTCATGGAATATGTAGAAATAAATACCCTTGAAAAAAAGGTAGGTGAATATAAGGTTGTACAACCCTATTCTTATGGGGAATAAAATTTCTCTATAGAATGAAAGTGGTGAATATAATAGTAATTATATTGATGAATAATAAATGTAATAACACTCTAATATTACAAATAAATATGAACTATCATGGAAGGAAATAACAATGAAAGAATAGATATTTATGGAAACATTTTTAACTAAAATAACCAATAATGATAACACCGAGATCCTCGATAGTACCTTCTTTTCCAACCATACTGGAAATGAAAATATTCAAAAAAATGTAAAGGGTAAATTTTATGGAATAGTTTTATTTAGTAATAATGGGTAATTAGAAATAAAAGGATGTGAAGATACAGAACTAAATAGAGAAGATATCAATAACAAAAAATTACCTCAGATAAATGGGTTGGGAGAAAAACTATTAAGAGTGTGTTATCATTGTGATTCTAGACTATAGGTATTATATAATCAAAAAAGTTTTTTAGTCATGATTAATTCATGAAATTATCTTATAAAGGAATGGAAAACCAATAATAACATATACTAGGTTGATAACTAATAGAACATATGTTTTCCAATGACAGAGGAATAAAAATAACTAATGAAATTAGAGGCTGGGAAATATTTTCCAGTAATTTATACATATTTTTTCAAAGAAAAGTGTAATAATAGACATTCTTAGCCTAGTTTTTTATTTTTAGAGATCATGTGATGCATGTATATAATTTAATATTTTACATAACTGTTATTTATATAATAATAAGAGTGTTTAAAATTTACAGAATATAGTTCCTTTGAATATATGTGGCCTGATGAATCTTTCTTGAATGATAGATGAAAAATAATTCATTCTCCTTATCAATTGGAATAATATAATAAAATGTTAAATATTCATGAAAATAACGATTAGTGGGATGGATTTCATTAATATATATAGTAGGATAATGAAGAATAAAATTGGTTGTATCATCAATACTCTTCAATATATAAGTAGAACTAAATATATATACATTGAATATAATAATTATCTTGAAATACATATTAACAATAATTAAGAATCCTTAATCATAACACCACTAAAAATAGAGCCGTTGAATGCCAAAATAATATTGTGAACAATATTGCTAATAAAATGTTTATTGAAAGTGGGGTATAATGGTTTTATGAGAAATAACCTATTTATGTTTCTTTATAAACTACAAATGATATTTCCTTAAGCCTTAGAGAAGATCAAACTCTCTATCGGGATTTAGTATTGAAGGAATCTACAGTTTAACGCTTCAATAATTCTTGAAGTTAGTGTTAGAAATATAATAAGGAAGGAAACCATGGTACATATGAATCTATAAAATATGAAGGAGTGATTTTGGTTATTAAATAAAATTAATTCCTTCAAAATTTACAACAAAATTCAATACAATACTATAAGAAGAAAGGATGTTAGTTTTTTGGAGAGAGAGAAAAGAAGAAAATATGAAGCTTATTTAAGGATTTTCTATGTGAAGAAGATGAATAATCATTGAGAAACACATAGAATATATAAGGTCTATCAATATTTGAGTAATAAGAATATTAACGTAATGTGGTGAACCCTCCCCAAAAGGTACCCATTTTGAACAAAACATGAGTGATAAGAGATAATGACAGTCGAATCCTACATCCAATTGGCCAAAAGATCACAAAAAGCACCTAGTGTATATCATACACATAAATGGGGGGAATTAGTATCTAATATATTTGGAATTATTGATATGGTAGAAATACCCAACAACTCATACTCATAAACAATTAATGATAGATCTCAATATGTGCATGTAGTGTCAAACAAACTGATAAATTATAAATGAAACTACATGAAATAAAAAAAATCCAAAAATGTGTCTTCAATACCAATACAGCTAATGAACAACTCAATGAGATAAAAATTCACTTCTCAATGTCCTTCAAGACCCTACAAACCAAAAAAATTAATTTATATATATTAGGTGAGCATAAGATTTTTACTCAATAGTATCCTCCTCACATACTCAAGAAAATGATAAATACAGAAAACTAATGGTTAGTGAACAAAAAGTGAAGATAACTTGTCCCTTAAAAAATAATTATATGTTCCCAACCTCATAATGACCCTATCAACAACTGTGGCATAAAAATGGTCATATTATATATTATAAAAATATGGTATCTCATTACCACATTTTGACTGGTTTGTTCATATTTCTCAACAATGAATGTCCTACACCATATCCCTATAAATTCAAGATCGATAGAAGACACTTGAACTGAAGTATCATAACATTCATCAAATCATATCATCACATACCATGCACCACATTAATAGATAATGTAAACAGGGTTTAGTCATGTATTTGTTCCTCTCTAACATGGATATTGGCTAAAACACCATTCAAGAGACCACTGTGTTTCATTCACTCTATTTATATGGGTGGGGTAGCGTATAAAATAACATAACATACATGATATATATAAAGATGGCAACCAAAAAATGGGATCCAAAATATCCTTAGACTTAACTACAATTATCGTCAATGAGACACTCAGATTCCACTATTATGGACTATATATCCTATGAGTACACATACTATTAAAGAATTACTTATTGTAATAATTTCATTAAACATTTCACATTATGTACTTTTGTTCAATTAAAAAATAACATGAAATTAACATTACTTTAACATGACGATCAATCAATACACATGTCCCCTAGGCATAAGGTACTGATTCCATTATTTATAAAAATTATAATAAATTGAATTCCAATAAGCCACAAACCCCATGCATTATAATATTTTTTTATTCATTATAATTCTATTCTTCCAAGTACTATATAAATCATCCTAATCTACCATAAGAAGATGCATAACCCAAGAAAAACTAATTATAAGGATAGGTGGGAAAATGAATGTTAAAAACAAGAAACCCAACCATCTATCCTTTTAAATAGAATCAAACACAATAAAGCATCATGATTTTTTCACATCAAGGGAAATTACATATTTGGACCATTTCATAAGTCTTAGTTCCATCATTTACACAACCATGCATATCACCACACATCCATCCCACCACCACCGACACCAACTGCTACCATAAACTATATCCTCCCCCATATATCATCAAATAATATTCAATACCTAGCTCATATCAAATCAAATATAAAGGTTCAAATATAGATGGATCACAATGGTCAGTAAGAAAACAAAAATGTTTGAATAGGGAAACTAGGCCCAAAAACCATGGAATCCAACCTTTTAAAAAATGATCATTCTCAACCCCAAACAATTATCATTAATAAACAAATGGTTCATTACTGTCTTATATTAACTTAATAATGTTTTATAGGTTATATTCACTTGAAATCTAAGGTGTCACATAGTAAAAGATAATAATTATTAAAACATTATTCAAAGAAAAAAATGGATTTTCATCAAACATTGTAATAAATTTACTAATTCACTTCCTACATTATCATTTATTCAACAATTATTTCCATCATAGTAAATTGTATCAAAAAAATATAATATAAGAAAGGATGTTTTCAATTAAATATTCCACATTAATCACTTTTATTCACATAAGACTATAATAAATAGTTTCAATTAAACATTACTCATTAATTATTTATCCATGAATCATTACCAACATACTGTTGTTTGAAAATTTCCATCATAACATCATACTAAACCAACTAATAAAAATAATTCCTTAACTAAAGCATAAACATAGATAACACACTATATAGTAATACTTGAGTAAAACTGTAATCATGGTGGAAACACTTGAAATTGTCATAACCATAGATAAACGTTTATTATTTATTCCATATTAAGCTTCATTAAGGTAAATTCCACTATTACCAAAAGTGATAAATCACGATAGCTTTATTATTAAACATAAAATAATAGAATAAGTAATGAATCTCTTACCTCGATTTATAATTTAAATGATCTCCACACAAGAAAATATGATTAAGGTTCAACCAACATCAAAACAAACTTCACCATGATAATGTAAGGATATAAAAAATCAAACATCTACAAAGCACAATAAATCCACTGTCAATAATACACAAAACATGAGGTTTTGATTTAATGTAAATACAAACAATAAGGATGAATAATAGAAGTAGGAGAGAAATGTACCTTGAAAAAAAACAAGAGAATCTTCGAAAACCAAGTTATGAACTCAAGGAATTGATCAAGGGGTTCCAATGTGATACATAACCTACACTCGCCCACACCAACTCCATCAGAATAAACTCTATTGAATATTTTTTATAAAATATATAATTCGCTCGATTGAATCTGAATGATGAAGGGATTTTATAAGAAATTAATTGATCAATTATTTTTGTGGTAAATTTGAAACAAAATATATTCAAGACCCTGTATTTAATCCTAATTCATTTATAATTTCAAATAATTCAAGATCTATAATGTCTAGAAACCATATTTCCTCTTTCAATGCAACCCTGTTTCCACAATGGATTATACTATAATATAAAAATGGTATTTGTTGTTATTTAGTGTGTAAACCCCAAAAATTATCCCCCTATATTTTTTTTATAACTAAGAAGTTTTCCCTATGATACAACTTCTAAAACAACTTATAATATATTGTATAGGATTCCTGTTTTGTATAGGAAGAAACCAAAGATTCCATGCCTAGCTCCAGGACAAATCTAGGTGTTTCCATGTTAAGTGATTTGGAAAGAGGGACACAAATTCCAAAATGTCCTCTAGTGAATCTTTATAATACATTATTCTTACTATGTTTCCTTACAATCAAAACTACAATTTAAAAATTTCCATGGATTGATCACGAGTAGACCAAAATGGCCCACCCACACTCACCACTATGGTTTAGTGACCCTTAAAATTTTACAACACCTCTCTAGCCTTTAGAATACCACTAAAATCGTTATTAGATACTAATCAATAACACCATTACATGGAAAACCACAATGGAAATATCAGTAATGTCTATTCCATTATATTATACACCTCTCAAAAAAATATCATCCTTAAGAAATAAAGAGAAATCATGGAGAGATGAAAAATAAAAGGGGTCATCCAAACATACACCCCATGAGAAATGTCTTAAGAATACTTACATAATAGGATATCAATCACCACATTTAAGGGAACATGGAACAAAAAAATGTAGTATTATATACTATCTCATAAACAGTCTACTGAGGGGGAAACATCTCAAATAAGAGGAAGGATACAAATAAAGCATAAAATAAGAAAAAACATCTCATTAAATAAATAAACGTAAAAAACCAAAACATACTAATAAAAAATAATAGTTAAATATATTATAAATTAGGTTACTAAGTTTTTATCGGTAATCTACATTCTAAGGTACTATCCCCCACATCAATGTATCACCATTAGATATAAACCAATGGGATATTTCACCCCCAACACCTTCTATTGGATGTCTTGAATATCAATTGGAAAATACTCAATGGTCCCATCATCATTAATAACGACTTCAAACTAATAGATTATGTGAGATTAATCATGAAAAACATTTTGGCATGTTGATGATATCACGTGTCGAGTTCATCGATTTAAAATGTTCTTTTTGATATGAAATAACTACAACATGAGATGAAACCTTGAAATTCCAAAAAATGGGGCAATGAATACACCCTTAAAAAACCATCACTACCCATGATGAGGTGTCACCTTTAAGAACAGCTAACCTCCAAAATCAAACTCCAATGGCATCCACTTATAATTAGAATAATACTTATAATGAATTTTCTTTTTCTTAATCGTCTCCCAAATTTGTTGCACTGTCTCTACCATACTCTTCAATAGTTCCAAACTAAGATTTACTAACTATCTAACCCCAGTCCAACACAACATTGAATTTCATGTTTAAGCATATAAATCCTAAAGTTTTTTACATAAGAAAGTTAGAATAAATACTATAATTATAAAAAAAACTTGACCAAAGATAGGTTTCTCATCCATGGACCTCCAAAATCGTTGAAACAAATATTTAACATTTATTAAATAATTTTTATAGTCCAATATTGATGGCTATTCATCTGAGAATGAAATAATTTACTATGGAATAACTGAGATCTGAAATCATACTAGAGATCCCTCCACACTTTGGAGGTAACACGATGATCATTGAAAGATAAAATCATCACCAAGACTCCATGAATTCTCACCACCACGTATAGATATTTCCTTAATAAAAAATAAAAGTATATCAACTCTTTGATTTTTAAGAAGATAGATGATTTCATAAAATTCTCCTTTATCACTCATATAACATCATAGTATCCCTGAGATCAAGTAAAAACATTGTTTAAGTCCATCAAGATGTCCTCCCACTTCCATTAAAGAATATCTAATTGATTTTGTAAACCATTAGAGACATAATATTCATTTTTAACCTTTAAGAATAATATATAAATGAGAAAAAAACTGTGCAACCAAATGATTTAAACCAGAACACTAAAAAAACCTATTAGAGAATGATATGTCTTTTTATCCCATGGATATACCACTAAGAGTGAAGTATGGAACTCATTGATAACTACCTCTTACATCACTAAAGGAAATTAAATACACTATTAGAACAACACTTAGTTATGATAATCCATATACTAGTCATCAGGGGAATCACCATAAACAACATGGTCTCACCAAATATCTACCTTGAAACCAACTATACAAGAATCCTCCACCTACATCACCAAAGATGAACACGGTACCACTAGAAAAATTAACCCCCTTCCATGAACCCCCAATCTTTATATTTACACACAACATCACAGTGTGACAACCTACTCAATGAATACGCTATAATATTACGCATTCCCTATCGATATGAATTCTAGAAGTCAATACCCTTTATGAAGTTCATCTACCATCATTTTCAAATGTTCATGTCAAGTATGGAGAAGATATACCTTAGACACTTTTGATTGATGAAAATCACAAAGCACTCACTGATGAGTTAATATTTTCACATCTTCAAGGAAACAAAATTGCCTCCAAAGAAAAAACATTGGTGGAATAGTTATCGTCATGTGTACATAACAACCAATAACCATAAAAAACAACTACTCTGATGCATCAAGACATATAACATGAAAAGATATGAAGTATCAGAGAAAACCTCAAACTGGAATCCTTTAAGAAAAGGAAGAACTTGGGAACTAACCATATTCTACTTCAGATACTCAAAATATGCCTCAAACTGTTACTTATAGAAGAAATAATGATCTTTTTTAGTCAAGGCTATCAAAGGAGTCACAATCTAGGATATTTTAGGTATGTACCTCCAATAATAGATGGGATAACCAAGGAAACTCCACACTTTTAAAAATATATTATGGTATTCCAAATAAATGTTTACCTTGATTATTGAGGTATTCAAACCCATTCCTCATTCGAAAAAATATACCCATGAAACATATATCACTAGCCTCATCACATTAACTATGATAGCATACTAAACAACATAAAAATATTCAGAATTTTTAAAATATCTTATAGATTATCTTATAGATCCTCCATAGGAGCAGATTACACAAGAATAATGTCAACGAAATAATCCTCAAATGATCCCAAAACTCTATGAATACTACATATATTAGACCAATGAACATGTCCGAATAAATCATTGAATTAAATAAACACAAAATGAACTCATAGATTCTATAAAAACATCATGAAGTGGTATTAATTATATCCTCATCTTTCACACCTATACGATGATATCCTAACCATCGATCAACCATTGAGAACCAACCAACTCCTTTTTGCTGATAAAATAAATCTTCAATCCAGGGAATATAATAATGGTTCTTCAATTTCTTTGTATTCATTTGGTGATTATTGTTATAGATTCATAATCTACTATCAAATATATTTATAAATATAATTGGTGAACACAAGGTGACAAACTCAACAAACAAACGTCCTATAAATTATTAATGAATAATCCCCACTATACTTACAACCCAAAAGTAACCATCCTATACAGAGACATGAAAAGTGTATAAGCACCAAGTTATATCTTTATCACAAACTAAATCTTCCATAAAGGGGAAATTTCACAACCAATTTAGATAAAACATCAAGGACCACTTCTACAACCCTAGGAAACACTATTAGCTAATAAATCACCAATAAACCCAACTGACACTCTATAAGTGTCATAGAAGAAAATCTTACTCATAATGTAATAAAAAATATAATTTAATTAATACAACCAGTTCATGGAATGAATGATGTCGAATATCTATACTGTTAAACATAGAAAATACCTCTAAAATTTGTGTTACCCTAACAGTAGCTCACAATCTCAACATACTTTATACATATAAGCTCAACCTCCAACTAGTGTAGTAAATGATAGGGGTACAAGAAGCCTCTACATTTCATTAAATAAATAATTGAATATGGTAATTGATATTAAGGATTTAATATATCGTAAATCAAACAAATCATGAAACCATGTAGAAATAAAATTTAATTATACCTTGAATAACTTATGTATTGCATGGTATTGGGAACACCAAGGCGTGAAAATATCCACATATTAATCCGTAAACTATATGAAAATGATGATGAACACCTCCATGTCCACACTCTTCTCTATAAGGATGAAGGTAATCATATGGATGTCCACTTCCTACTCTATCTATGAAATATTGATCCAACGTTGGATCACCCTGGTTCTACTACCTCGGCTGAAACTATCACAATGGTATAACATGATGTGGAACACAAAGTTATCATTTTTTGATTAAAATGTTAGTAACTATCACAATTTATGACCCCATATTCCATAGTAGAAACATGTTTTAAAACCATTGGAAGAGTCATTATATCTGTTATAATTGAAGAACTAATATGATGGGGATATGACCTACCCACGGTTGTTTGAAAATTATTTTATCCAAACAATTAGGAATCCAAAACCCCAAGTATTCTATATGGGTAATCTTGAAAACTCACCTATAATTGTCATCATGTTCTAGAAAATTACCTCTCAATAACCTATAATATTATTAGTACCTTAGGGACATAAAAATTATAAATGGGATGACTTTGTGATGTATATTTAGATTTAAAGCTTCCTCAAAGTGCCTTGACCTAGCCTTTTCAACTAGAAATAGGTTTTAAGAATACTAGATTAGGGTCATGAAATTGATACCAAACCGTTGAATGCTACAAGTCTTTTACTGAAGGATAGGGAGATCATAATGACTAGTCACCATCATAGATGATGAAATAACATTGTTTCGAACTTTTCTTATTACTTTCCCCTCGAAAATGCTTACTCCTCACATTCCATGATTGGAAATAAACACCACTTCATTATTGACTAAAATAGGATCAAAACCAATAATGAAACCTAGTGATCCTTCATAGGACTTATTGAGATGAAGTCCATCTCCACCTCATTTAACCAGTCATCTTTCATTGAGTCTGAAATAGATCCCACGTACATCTGCGTACTATAGAATTGAGAAAATCTGTTTTTTCATGTTCCATTTAATTACCATTGATATTAATTATATATTTATCGGATGAAATGTCCTACCGATCATCTTTTATTTAAAAATCTCAAGGATATCAACATATATCCATACATAAAAAATATTAATCAATTTTGATACCTAAACCTAGAATATGTAATATTTTTTGTTGATTAAATAATCAGCTAATGTTCAACCTAGTCTAAATGTATACCCATCCTAACATTTGTGGAATAAAAAAATTATATATGATCCTTTCTGAGTTCTATAAAAAAACAGTACCACTTCAATTAGATTGCCCAATAATTTTAAAGGTCTGTGTTATTGATCTTCGGGTTCCCTAAATACATATGTCTTAGGGGACATCTCTTGTTTACCACTCTTACGAAGTCTATTTAAAACCATTTCCCTTACAAAACATGTAGTACTAATCAATCCATACTTCTAAAATCCGCCATATCCCTTACTATAAACATTTTATACTACTCTAACATGACCCAGTCCCACAAAATATACAACACCTTGAATGATAATGAGATATTAGAGTTATTGATTACCAAATTAGACAACAAAATTTCCATGGTTTGAAAACAGGTAATGATGGTATGCCAAACATATAAATGATACACATTACCCAATAATATTGTAGAAGTGGGAAATAAGATAAAAACACCCAAAAAATAATAATCATAAAAATGTAAAGATAGATCCTAATTCATACATATAGTTTAATGAAAATGTAATTATTGTAAAAGAAACTACAAGATCAAAATAGAAAAATCAGGGGAAATGAACTGGAATCCCAAATTTCCCTGAACAATACTCCATGATATAGTAATATCATTCTTGATATCAAAGCAATAATTATGGACCAAGAAAAATAGTGTACATATTCACAGATTGAGCATAACATGTATAGTTACTATGATCCTCCTCATAGCCTCTCTTATAAAATATAAATAAATCATACTAAATCTAAATGAACAATAAGTGAAGATAAGTCACCACCTAAATTTTTATGCTATTATCCTAGCCTCACCATGGAACTCTCATTAAGTATCACATAAAGTTATTATAGAATATAATATCAAAATAATGTACCCATCAAAAACTTCTCCAATGGTTTTCCACTATTACCCAACATCGCACATCCAGATCCATATGTATCCCAATGTTAGCCAACCAAATGAATCCTAGGATAAAGTATCATAAAATGAATTTCATGTATCAAATCATCCCATTATATTCCTTGAACTCTATGAAACACATAAACCCATCACCCCATTCCAAATCACTTGATAGAAAACTTGTCGTCTGGGTGATCTACCATAACATGTATGTTAGGTAATATATTTCAATACCACATATAACACAAAATATATACCTATAATAATCAATAATAAAGTATATCTTGATATAAATTTGTTTTAAATTACAATAAGCCATTACAACACACTATAAACATATATGGTAATGATAACCATCATTAATACCACCACATAATACTACTAGGAGAAGAGAGTGGTGAAAGAGGTTAACTCAACCATATGTTTCTCACTAACTTTGATTTTGGGGAAAATAACCTATGAGAGTCCAATAGTGTCTGTATCCCTCTTAAAATATTGGTGGTAGTTAACGAATTAGTTGAAAATATTGGATATATATATATATATATATATATTACAATCACACTATGGGTATAAACCTAGTCTTAGACTCAACTATAACTATCGCTACTCAGACACCCATCTTCCACTACCAAGGACTACATATCATTTGAGCATAAATTCATTGAAATAATAATTTCATTTAATTATTTAAAGAAAAAGTTCAATTTATGTTAATTCATTCAATTAAAAATTTATATTACATTAAAAATACTTCTACAAGGTATAAATCTAATAACATTACCTTTAGTCATAAACAACTGATTCCATGGTTTCTTATATTACCATCATTTTTTACTTTATATTCTTCAAACATTTTCATAATAATATCATTCAAAACCAAATCATAACATTTTTTTAGAAAAACTATAAACATATATTACACACTATATATTAAAACAACAGAAAACATTTATCCTGGATGAAACAAATGAAATTACTATAACCATCAACCGAGGTTTATTTATTAATCCTAATTAATATTTTTAAGGATAATTCTAAAATCAACCAAAGAGATAAAGCATGAAAACATTATGGTTTCACATAAATTAAAAGGGAAAACAGGTAATACACTTCTTATATTTATAAGATCAGCATTATTCATATAGTAACAGGTGAATAAGGATCAACCATCACCAGAAAAAAATTAAACTGAATAAGGAAAGTATAAACCTATATTTCTCCAAAAACACACATCAAAAACCAAAATTGGATTTTTTGATTAAAATAATTTAAAAATAATGATTAAATATTAATGGAGTGGAATTACTATTGAATAAAAAACATTTGAAGGCCTAAAAACCAATTTAGAAACTCAATGAATTGTTTAAGGTCTACTAAAGGGATGTAGGTTGAAAAATTATCACCGAATACTGAATTAATGGATCCTCTATGGGTAAAATCACTTAGTCAAACCCTAATTCACTCTGATACAACTAATATCCCTATAAAAGTTAGACGATGTGCATAGATCTTTTATTATTGTTAAATTATTGAATTATAACCCATTCAAAAATATTCATTTACTCATAATGCATTACCTATTTCAAACCAGTCATAATCCTCAAGGATCCATGACCATTTTTACAATATCATATTTACTAAAATTATACCATAACATTCACCATGGATTTTCAATTGAAACTTTGGTTCATATACATGTTAGACCAACTTCATACTAGAGGAACCCATGGTGCCCCGCCTGGTGCCACACTGCCTCTAGGTGTTTCCAATCGGGGCATTCAAGATTGAGGGTAAATAAGGCCAAGTTAGTCTCTTACAAAACATGTAAAGCTATGTTTTTAGGTGTGATTTACAAAGAAACACGTGTAAAACTCAAAATGGTTAGGACTTGACCATGATCTTCCAAAAATGGCCTTCCCCAAACCCACCACTAGGTTTTATTGACCCTCAAAATTACAAAACATCTCCCATGAATATGAATTGACTCCAAAATACCATTAAACTCCTCCTTGACACCACTAATCCTATGAAATCCAAAATTGAATGGAAAATAACGTATATAATATTACATATAATTTGGAATTTGTTTTTTTAAAGAAGTGTGCCCATATCCTATAGAATTATCTCTATAATTGAGTTTGATCCATAAAATGTTACTGGATTCAAAACTGCAATAACATGGAAAAGAAGAATGATGTTATAAAAGAATGCTTCTCTAACATCCATACCAAAGCCTAAATAATTATAATAAACTACAAATGATAAATAATGGGTAAGATCCATGAATGAGGATCTGAATATTTGGTTACTAAATCAAAATTTGGGAACTGGTGGAGATACCATGACATCATAAGTTAATAATAACTAACTTTTTATACTATTTTTTAATGAACAAGTTGAAATGGTTTGAAATAAATATTGAATAGTTTGAAAAGGTTGTGTAAAAGTTAGCAGAGTTAATGAGGAGGAGATTTTGAACTAGTAGCTTGGATTGATTCAATTGGGTTTCTCTTTAATGTTTCTATATAAAGAATCTATAGAATATTTCAAATGGATTTTAAAAAGATTTAAATAATAATGTTTTCTAGGAGAAAGTGTCTATATAATAGCCTATGGGTGTCTTGACTATATGTGAGGAAAATAAAATATGATAATTATAAAATGAGGTATATTAAATAAAATAATAACCTCACATATAATAAGTCTTACAATACATATATATGAAGAATGTGGTCTATAAAATATGGGGTGTTCATAATTTTTTATAGGTGAAATTTTATGAGGAAGAACAGTTGATTGTGTTAGTGCATGTGTATAAAAATATATTTAGAGGATGTATGATTGAATTTGTTGAAGAATATTTTATGTTAATGGGATTATTATTTGATATGTCAATGATTATTGAGATTACATACTTTTTGGGGATAAAATTCATTCAAAAATAGATATTCACATTTAAAATTATATGGAAATATAGTGGTATCTATACATTTTATAAGTATCACTAGAAATCAATTGTATATAATAGAAACTCAACCAAGCATAACTTATGCTACTTGTTTGGATGCTCACTTTCAAAGGAATCAAAAATTATAAAATTTTGATATGGTAAATAGAATTACAAGGCACATCATAGATAATTTTTCATTTATAAAAAACAATACGAAATAAAAGGATCATGAGGTATAATCCATCACTAATGATTATTGGTCTTATCATGTGGTTGGAAAATTCTTGAGGTTCCTTTTACATTTTATCTAAGCCTGTGGGACGATTAAGAAAAAATAATGAATGCACGTCACTGAGAACATATGGGGTAGATTACATTACTGTTAAAAATTCATGAAATTGGCTTTAGTGGATGAGATGAATATTCTACGAAATTGTTAAAGAAGTGAAACAACCTAAGGATATTTTATGTGAAACAATAGAACCATTTAATATACTAAAAAATCTGTGAATCACCCCCAGAAAAGTACATTGACCTCATATATCATTTTATTAAATAAATGGTAGATAATAAAATTTTTTAAATGGATATTCTTAGGTTTTTTCAAAAGTTTGATGATACTACCAAAAAACCATGGTTACACCAACTTTTGAGAGACACAAGTTTATCCTTGGTGTTCGATAATAACATTTAAATTTAAGAGATTTTGAAAATAATCCACCCCCATTATATGTTTATTATTTATATAGTTTTCCCTATTTTTAGTTCTAGTGATTATATTCAATGAATTTGAGTCAAAAGGGAAATATATTTTCGATATGGAATGATTCTATATCACTAGATAATTGATCTAAATCATGTTCCAAAGATTTTTTATGTTATTATATTTTCTTATTTTTTACAGGGACCCCATGCTCATAAATTCATAGAGAGTGTATTGGTGAGACTTTTATCAATTTACATGTTAAATAAAGTAGCTGAAGAGAACATATTTGAGTAAAAAACAAACATTTTAATGTAATTTTCGAAGGGTGAGAAAAGAAGTATCTTGATATGAGGACAAGATTATGAAATTTGAAGAAAAGTTAAAGGTAATAGTTAGTTGCATACATTATGAGGGAGTTACTGATGTAAGTCACTCGGAACGTGTCATGTGAGTTAAAAAAAATTTAAGGGGGAGAATATTGGAACCATAATATGATTTTGTTAGATTTCTTTTCAATCAAGTTATTTTTGAATCATAATAACCGGATTTATATCTTGGAAGAGTTTTTAAATAATTATCAGGTGTTTAATTTTGAATGGATTTATGATAAATTACAAAAGGTCAGGAATTGTTTATTGTTAATAAAGGGTATATTTGTAATATTTATAAGAATCAACCTAGAAATATATAGTAATATGAAAAAGTAATGGGAGAATTTTCCCTCTGTATGTACAATTTTTATTTTGGAAAAAAACATGAATAGGTATGCCATGTTCATAAGGATGATTTAGAAATCATCAGGTTCATTAAATATGGAATTTATAAATGGAAATGAACACCCTATGATCATAAGGGTCATTTCTAAAAAGGGAAAAATTATAAGGTTAATTGATAGCCTTCATCTGTCTAATATATGATGCTATAATCTTGAAATTATCATCATACAGTTCATCAAATGGTTTAATCATTTCTTTTTAAGTTTAAAACCTCACATTACAATCTTATTCAGTTTCAATTGTATGGTTTCTATGGATTTATAAGTCTAACCTATATATTTTTCATTGATTATTAATGAAATAAAAATGTTCACATAATTTTTAAATTTAGGAATGTTGGAGTTAGTATAAGTGTAAGTTTGTAAGGTTTATTTCCTTTGCAAATTTAAGTGAACAATTGGATTGACTAGATTAATATAATTTTATTAATCTTAAAATATTATTGAAAATTTGGTTAATCGAACATGGTGGGAATAAATTTTATATTAAAGGAAGAGTAAACAAAATGTTTTTACTAATTTTAAAATATAGGTATTTTGTGTATTTTTTGAATCTAATATCATTCTATGATTCATAGAATCATGCTATCTAACAGCATGAATAAATATTTATGGGAATTTCCATGTCCCTATATTTTGTATTCAGTATTATTATGTTATGGAAGTAATAACTAAGGAGTTTAATAATATATTTCCAATAATTTTCCAAGGGGGAATGAATAATTATTTTTTTCATGCTTCTATATCATAATATGTGATGTGTATATGTTGTTATTTTAAAAAATATGTTATTGATAAATTAAAACCATAGAGGGAAAGCGCGATTATTTTGTTATTAAATTAGAACTAAATAAATAAAATTAATGATGAATAAGAATAGTATTTTGGAACAAAACATCAACACCCATTTCAGTTTCAATTTTATTGTTTCATTAATATAACTATAATAAAAATTATGTGTTGAATTTTTTTTATTTCCTTTACTCAAGAAGTGTGTAAGAGTTCAAGAAGTGGGAGTATACCCATGATTGATAGTAAAACCTTACTAAATTTTTTTAATAACTATATTTGATTTTATTACACCCTTTGACATCAACACCATGTAAATTTATGATCATTTTACAATCACATAATTGTGGATCAAATAATGAGTTGTGTCCTTGTATTTAATTAATATATTCAACAATCTCTTGTTTTTCTGAAAAATTATCTAATTCATGCTACTCTAATGAATAGAAAATAAATATCCAAAATGTGAAAGTATAGTTAAACTAAAATTCACCCTCCCTTCATAGGGTGTGTCTATCTCAAGTCACAACATTTTCTACTCCTTTACCTTATATAATATCCCCAATGTAATTTCAATACAATATAATATCATATTTTATCCCTATTATTTCACATTAACATAAAACCCATCTTTCAATATGAATAGATTACATAGAATTTCTTCTTCATTAATGACTTTATTTTTGTTACTCAAATATTTAGCTACAACATCACCAATACATAGTGCATTTGAAAACTAACTATTGATATTGTAAATCTTATTAACTAATATTCATTAAAAATAATTTAATTATGATGAGAAGAGAGAATATTTTATATTTACATGATTCAAATATAAGACAACATTTTCTCCGAATATATAATATGTCCGTATATTATGGGTGTGAAAAAAACTCCACCTAATCTAAGTAATTCATGTATAATTATTTTCTTGTTACCAAAATAGTAATAATTGATACTCTACCACATTATCTCTTTGTATCAGTATGCATCCCAAAACCAAACCCTATGCATCATAATAAACTAAATAGTGTTTATTGAATTTTGCAATATAAAATTTGGAGTTGAAATGATTATTATTTTCTACTAATCAATAGATTCCACAAAGTTCACAATAAAATAAGCATTCACACACTATTAGTTCAATTTTGGAATCAATATTTCAAACATTGATAAAACCTAGATAAAATTTCTACAATATGTACCTAATCCAAGAAAGGTAAAAATATCAAAAACTTTCTTGTGATTCTCATAAGACATCATCACATTAATTTTTTTAGAGTAAAACAATACACTCCTTTGGTATGAAATACCCCAATAAATTTACCTTTTAAACACAAAAAATAAATTTGTAAAGATTCACCTATCTTTTCAACCTTATAACCTCTTTTTAATTAGACCCACATGATTTTAATTATCATCCCTTATCAAGGATAAAACATAGTAATATCTACAAAGACAGAGATGAATGATTTAATGAATGTATAGAATATGTGATTCATTAATTATATAAAATAAATAGGATCCTATGTTATATATAATAAAATTATAAGGAACTCATGATATTTTATTAATATCAAAATGAAAATTATTAATATATTTTCAGTCATCACCCTTAATTGGTTATATATTGATCTAAATTCAAACAAATAAATACAATTGTATCCACTAGATTTATCTTATAAATTATATAGTAGGGGAATAAGGTATTTGTTCTTTTCCATATCTAGGTTTATCTACCAGTAGATGATGAATAACTATAATCTATAATCGAAATTTTCGATAAATAAACCCATTTTTTCCAACAATAAAAACTCACTCATATAAATCCATTTACATCCAAATAATCTAATCGAATATTTATACATTTAAAAAACTCATTAAAAATGAGATATGAATTTAATGTTTTAATATTTTAAATATAATTAGAATACTGACATAATATCATTTTAAAGAACTATGTTCATTATAAACACATCTTTTCTAATTTTCATGAATGTAACACTCTCATAATTACTTGTCAAAATTTTTATATGAGGATGTAAAAGAAACTACGTGACAATAGTAGAAAATAAAACCCTTGAACCGCACCAACTAATCCTTTACAGTGATGGTATTATATATATATATCCAGAACCAATAATTCCCATGAAATTTCCAAATCACTTATTATAATTAAATATTATAGTAAATAAAATATTATTTAATTATTTCTCCTAGTGGAAGACTAATATTTATACACTATGACATAAAATCAACATGAAAATACAAATAATTAAATAATTTTACAAATATAAAGAAACATGATGTGAATGTATCAAAGGAGAGTAGAGAGTAAAAAACGAATGTCATGGTTCATCATATAATTATAGGGAGAACATCATATTCCTCACATGAATGATCTATAAATAGACATGATTATTTTATACATGGTCTCATTTTGTGTTAACAACGATACTTCCATGTGGATCATCACTTATAATATTTATTTTTATAGTTATCAACCTTGATCCTTGCGATTATTGAGAATATAAATTAAGTGAATTTCTATAGAAATAAGTTCAAAATTACTTCAGGCACCCAAAGCCTCCACAATGATAACATGGACTTATATGAATCATATTTTATGTTAAAATGATACAAAATTACTAACACCTAACCAATATCCTCCCTTGAAATATATTAGTCTCATTGATTTCCATTGACAAACACTCTTCTAGATGTTTTTGAATTTAATTTCTTATCAAATAAAAACTTACTTCACTTTATCTAACTTTGAATTAATGAATACCATTTTCTATGAATAAATAAAATAAAATTCCATTACACATTAATTAATCACCAAATTTATCATTAATGGGTAGTTCTAATGGAATCAAATTTGATCAAATTTATTGATGATTTTGTATCTCAATTCTTCATAGCTCTGGATTATCATTATGGATATGATATAGTCAAAATAAAAAAATATTCACAAACTTAATTGTATACTCCAACAATGACATGTTTTATTGATTCAAGTCCCTGAAATTTAAATCATTTTAGCTTCAAAATATCATCATAAAAATTCTAATGAAAATTAATTTATATTTAGACCCATGTGAAATTATCATATTGATTAACTACAATAACCATCTCTAATCACTTATGAAATTCACTTTAATTAATGTAAGAAAAAAATTACACATTTTATATTTTAGGATTATGATGAAATTAGATGATTTATTTGATTCTATATAACTAATATTTCCCCTCCTACAACCCATTATTTATTATAAACATTTGTGGAATGTGACTATGAAATTCCAAGGGTCTATCAAACTTTTTCTACTGCTATTAATCTATTGAACTTCCAAGCAATCGAATATCATGAACTAATGAAATAAAGGGGGCTTTTTAACACTATTCATTATCTCATATCCATGTTATTGAAAATTATAACTTCGTGGAAGTATTTATAAAAATGCATAATAACTAAAAATATAAAAATACCTGCAAAAAAACAAAATCCCTATTGATCACTAATGGTCTAAAATTCAAACATTAATTTTCAATTTATGCATAGGGGTATCGATTCATCTTCTTATGATAATGTTTCATTAAAAACTGTGTTTCAAAAAATGTATCAATTAAAATTTTTCCCAAATTTATTTTTAAATAATATTTTTAATACCAAATGAAATCATTTCAAATTATAATCCTCATATTAATATTTTTTAAAAATAAGTTAAACATTTATTCAGTATCTTTACATGTATATAATTATTCAGGAATAAATTTTACTTATCAACCAATCAAGGTTGTATACACAGAAATGGAACAATAGGGAAACATATTAAAATATAACCTCTGATACCTTAATATAGCTTAACTCCAAGAAAACTCATGTTTGACTATAAATATTTCATCTATACCATTTTTAGAAAACTATTTCATCATAACTATCCTTTTACCCATTTATATATAAATTTCAAGGAATAAAATTTAATTTTTTTACTAATTACTTTTTATAGTTTCGTAACCAAAATGACTAACTTGATACTCAATTTGGTGTACCTTACACGAAAATAGTTAAACATTTTATAAATAAAGATATTATTTAATGGTTTCTCAAAAAAGTAAATGATTAAATCAAAATAAATCACCTAAGAGATTTACAAGACAAGGGTCACTTAAACTGCTTTTTACATAAATTACTTCATTTGGTATATTAATATAAATAAATAATGTTATGTATAAATTCAAAAATTAATGGGAAATTTTTATTATGATCATAAAGTCACCATTAATGGATCATTATCCACTTGGATGATTCAACTTAATGGTCCCCCTAGATCATGATCTCATTTCAAGGCTCTTCCCATCCATGTTAACTCCCAATACATTTCATTATCACATATCCCCTAAAACAAATTTTCAACAAATGTATCCATTGAAGATATCCATCATTAATTTATTTAAAAAAATAAAATCCCTTAATTTTCCTTAAAACATATATTCATAAATTCATAAAAATCATTGTCTAATTTTTATAATTAAAAAATATCATTAAATAAATTACCTATGAATAATTTTTTAATAAAATTAATTTAATGACTTGTCATGAAAAAATCAAATTGAAACATACATTAAACTATTATGATAATATGTAGAAGGAACATAATCCACTTAACTTTATATTGAATTCCAACATTCCCATATATTTGGATCTAATTATGGAAATGGATATATGATTAATAATCACCTAATAAAAGAAACCAACATCATTATTATTCTATTTATGTTCTAATTTTTTATGATCCAGTCATTTAACATCCAATTTCACTCCACATATCTTCTAAGAGTAATAGAGAGACAAGTGTAAGGGGGAGATATTAATGAAACATTGGATTCTAAAATATATTACCTCTAATATTTTCTAATTCACCCAAACATAGAGTTAAACACATTAATAGATGTTGTAGAATCAAAAAAATAACAATATTGAATTGGTAATGCAAAACAATGATAGTTTGGGGTGAACAAAAATATTAATAAAGGAAAATCATGGTTTTCTAATCCTATTAATGGACATTTTTGGGCCATTGATATTGATTATATAGTGACACAATCCTATTACAAATTTTATCAAATTATTTTTAACATAAATATTCATTAATACAAATCATGGATTGAAAAATACTTATATATTTGGAATACTAGGTTTAAAATTTATAAAATGGAAACTAAAACAAGACGTTCATATTTTATTATTTATAATGATCTACTAAAAACATTTTATATCCTAAAAAAAATTGGATAAAATTGATAATACATAAAATAAATGGGAAAGATAAAAATACATGCAAGGGAATAACCATAAACGTAACGCATGAGTTAAAGTTATAACATGATATCATAAAAGAGAAGGCACATATGTAAACACACAGAATCATAACATAAGGAAAATGATATCATAAGACCATATAATCATAATATTGGTGAAAAAGACATATAAAATTACATAAATATGATTCTAGACTAACTAGATAGGCAATATAACATAGAAGAAAAGTATTATAATGAATTAGGTTTACTCTTAATCTCATAAATAATGTCTCATAAACAAAAAATTAACCAAAAGATTGGAGATATATATGGGTTCAACTATCATAAAATGTTCCTGATTATGTGTCCCAAAAAATAAAAAATAATTCATAATAGTAATAATTATCCATGTAAAGAAATTGGATTTCATAATCTTTCCATATATCATAATAAATGGAAATTTTATAATGATGGATTTCGAGAAATGAATATAAGGAATGTACTACCCCCTAAAATGAAGGTATAATAATATAGGTACATATTTTAGAGACTTATATAAAAACTTTATAATAATTAAAAAACATTAAGGAGAGATATAAGGTGATTTAGAGAATGAGAGTCCTCATAACCCTAAGAAAAAGATCATTTAAAGAGATTAAATACCATGATCATGAATCTTCAAGTATTTTATTTATATTAATAATTAATAAAATTATGTTAATTATTTAATTTCTCTAGAACCTTTATTTTATTTTATTTATTATCACAATATATTCTATTGCATTGTCACTTATGTTAATGTCATACATTTCGACAATATTCTATTCATATGTGCATTATATATTTGGTAATTTTAATAACATAAAAGAGATAAATGTTTCATCATATAAAAAATAATCATCATGAAATAATTATATTTTTTTTTCATTATTTATACTTTCAAAACCAATCCTTATGCATGGTTATATAAAATGTTCTACGTTTCAATCAAAAATACGGTTGGCCAAACATGCGCATGAGTAGTATTTACTTTTTCTAATATCTTGATATAAAAAATTAAAGCTACATTTTATTTTTAAATAATGGTAAATATATAAAAAATATCATATTTTTTCTTAAAATATACTTATATATATTATTTATGTGATTCTGTAATGAAAAATTAATTGTATCACTTAGTGAAGATAGTAATCCACACGTACGCATGGACACCATTATCATTTTTTCTATGAATAAAAATGTATTAAATTATATGATATATTAGTATAAAAACTGAAAAATAATTCATTAATATAATATATATATATATAGTAAAATACATCATTATAAAAGGCTGTGATATGTGATGATGGAAAAAGAGGTTTATCGGTTCGTGAGGTGGTAGTCCGCCATAAACAAGAATAATGGTTTCATTTCTAATTTTATGGAAGTTGAAATGGATTTATGAAATTAAATTAACATAATAATATCACATCACATTTTATATAATTATTATATTATATAATAGTTTTTGAATAATATTTTATGGATATGGAATAAGAAAAAAAATTAACAAACATGATTAGGAACTATACATCTTCTTCAGAAACCCACTTATAGTTTACACAAGAAGATCCCTTAATTTGGTTTTCTAATCAAACCAAGGATTTTGGGACATAGATATAGATGCAAGGATTTGATTTGATTACTATGTTTTATAAACAAAAAGATAATAATATGTCTATAGGATTGATAAGAGGTTTCCTTTTATATATGGGGGAGAGGACCCGCTATGAAATTTTATAAAGGAATACCAAATTATAAATGCATTCCCAATAAAAATTATTAAAAGAAGGCCAAATATTAAAATTTGGTGTAGAATAGGATTTAAATATTTCTACCCAATAATATTTCTACAATTTTAATTATCAAATAGAACCTTTTATTTTTATTTATCACATGCTAAACAAGATTTAACTTTAATGACATTAATTACTTTTTACTGCTTTTTACTATTCATGATGACCCGAATTTAAGCTAAAATTATTACCTAATATAAATTATTATTATTGTAAATATTTAATATTTTTTCAAAATTAAAATCATTGAAGTGGGAGAATTTAATTTCAAAATATGAACCCATAAAACATGTTGCGAAATTTGTTTTTAAGAAATTTATTTTCAAGCATAAGATGATATTATATTAACTATATGATAGTAATCATCATTATATTAATTTATATTAATATATATAGATATATAATATATAAGTTTCTATTAAATAATTCCCTATTAGTTATTATTTTAATTAATTAAAATGGTGATATATTATGCACGTAAAAATAGTTTTTAGAAAAAAGCGTTTTAATCCTAAAATTGACTAATAATAAAAAAGGTATATGAAAGATTAAAATTTAATTAATTGTATTATATATAATTATGTAATACTCATGTTTTTATAAAAAAATCAAAGAATAATATCAATTTTTAATTATGTACATTTTTGAAAAGAAATTGAAAATTTACAAAAAAGTGTATTTTTCACAGTTCATTGAAAAACGATTTTTTTTGGAAAAATAATAAAATTTAATTTTTTGTTAATTTTTATATCATATTTTAAAAATTAATTATATTTTATCAAATAAATTGGAAGTATTTTCTAAAAATTTATTGTGATAGTTTCTCACAAAGAGAATTTAAAATCATTTTTAAAGGAAACAACTTCTTTTTAAAGAATCAAATGTCCTTATTATCAAATGTCTTCATATCTGTAATTATGCCATAGTACTTTGACTAGTAAAATTTTCTAGTTGGTAGAAATTTATCTCAGTGTCCATGATTTTCACTGGATACTTCTTATAAGAGAGATAATTTTCTATCCAGACCACATATGAATTCAGTACATGTGATGGATGGGGTATGTACTTCCTTAAGAGGGATACACATAATACATCATGTACAAAAGATAAGGTTGATGGGAGTTTTAGTCGATAGGAAAACATTGATGTGATCAAGAATATGAAAGTGGTTAATTTAACTGGGGATTATCCTTCCATTATTCCCAAATATCATTAATCAATTTCATAGAGATATATATAGAAATAATTTAACTCTGACTTCAAATTCATGGTCTCATTGATGATTAATAGTATAGCTCTACTATCATCTTTGAGTTGTCCAAATGTCTTATATAATGGTATATAACTTTTCATTCTCTTCTAAATTAATTTATTTTACCAAAAAAAAATTTCACCATATTCATCCCAAAATTAAACTATTTTACATTATTCCCATAAAATTCCTCATAATGAGCCAATTGGATGCTTGAGTAAAAACTACGGTTATATGAGAAATTAAACATAGTAAAATGTTTAACATATCCACCTTTAAATTCCATCAAGAATTATCTCAACATGTATTGTAGTTTCTGAATAGTCCAGTTTGACTGGTCATTATTTTGGGGGTTATAAGATGTACAGGTTTTCAACATATTATTTAGAACATGTTAGATGTTATTCCAAAATATAGGGATAAATATAGAATCTTAGTTAGATTTAATAGATAGTAGTCTTCTATGAATCCCCACCACCTTTATTATGAATATCCATTCATTTTAATCTACTGAGGAGTACTATATAATTGAAATGAAGTTATAAGTACATGTATAATGATCCACTCTAATGTATATGACATTATTTCTTCTCGATTCCATTATAAATCTTGGGACAATGTAACATTTAATGTTTTCCCATGTCCATATAAGTATATGATGAACTCACCTGTTTTGATAATCCAAAATCATGTTTAAATACTGATCATGATATTTTAAGTTATTTGATAATTATTTTTAATCTATCTTTATATTATTTATCCTGAACAATTTATATTTTTAGTCTCATGACTTTGTTTAATAAGCTTATAGTTTACATTTATCGAAGTATAAGTTCACTGTTAAAGGATACTGGTAAGAGCCTTCTGTTCAATGTTACCATTATAGCTCATTGTCACTCTGAGTCATTATTTCCAAAATTTCACCGTTGAAGATCTACTGTCACTGTTATAGGCTACTGGTACAAGGTCACTGTCACAAGTCTACTATTTATTTTCTTATCAAAGATTATAGACAAAGTCACTGTTACAAGGTCACTGGTGAGACAAGGCTTCAATTAGAAGTCCACTGTCAGAATCTTTCTTTAGTCTTCTGTTGAGAGCATCACAGTTCAAGTAAACCGTCGGACATGCTACCATTAGTAAAAGGCTACCGTTAGACAACTCTTACTATCGATATAGTATACTATTGTTAATATTTTACTATTAGTAGAAGTATGATGATAGACAAACTCCACCGTTAATGAAGTTACCTGTTGACATAGTCAACCGCTGGAAAGGTCACTATTGAAGTAGTTTGATGTTACAGAGATACCGTTAAAAGTATACCATTTAAGACCACCACTAATAAAGCTTAATGATGAATCCCACAATTGAAAATCTTACCGATGAAGTCCACAATTGAAGAGACTACCGTTTAAGGCTACCGTGTGACATGCATTTGCTACTAGTCTAATGATAACCTATTCTTTACTTTACCAATTTTATTAATACCATCATAATGTTCATGTATGGACAGATTAATGCACCTGAAATTATTTAATGATATTTGTTGGCATATCAGGATACAATAAGATGTACGAGGAAGTCCACACGTGGTTGAATCATTTATCTTATCAGCACCTGCAGGACCAAATGAGAAAAATCTAAGCAAGGAAAGTGTATATATATATGAGTAGAGACTGAAATCAAGATAATTTTGAATATATTGAATATAAACACAATATAGAGGCACATACAACATCTAAAATACAAAATAAGAAGAACACCCAAGCACTCATTCTGAAGAACACAAAGCATCACGAAGATCTATTGAAAGATCATTTTTTATGATGTGGTGGTGTGCTAGAAAGAGCATCAGACCCATGAAGCTGATCATATCTAAATCTAGAAGTCATAACCTGTAAGTTACGAAACATTGTTTTGGAGGGAACTTTCATAGAAGGACTAAAACTTCATTTCCTCCATTTCAAGGAGTCTAGAGCTGGTCTTCCAATACACAGAGCATTCTAACATTATTCCTAATCTCTTTAGCTCTACTGTTTTTATGTATTTTACATTTTTGAACAGTGTGTCGGTATTACACACACTGAATCTTGTGCTGGAATTGAGGGATAATGAAAATCCCCATATCAAACTATCTTTTCATTTGTTTCCCACGCATAAATGTTGAAGAATCCTAGTGTGACTTGGTAGTTTATTTTCCCACGTATAACTCTGGCAGAGGTTTCCAAACTGGGATAGTATGAAAACTATTGTAAAGCCCAATACAGGATATGTCTCATTCTCAAATATAACTACTTGGTGGCAGGTGATCAGAAAATGGAGAGGATTAGGTCATGGATTAAGACTAAAACTCTTGTTTAAATTGTTGTGTTCAACTTTCAATTACCCCGTTTTAAATTTATCCGCTTCTTATATTTTCAAAGACAGAAATCTATTTTTACATTCACTCATGTAGTTAGTTTTGTTTATTGTGTATATTTGATTCTTTTAGTAAACATGATTCAAAAGTTGAATCAGTACTCATACTGATTCATCTAAGGAGAAATCAACCTTTGAGAAACCTGTTGAACAATAAATCACTTATATCCCTACTGCCTAAATTAACTGGGCTATTTTAATTTGGAAGATTTTAATCCTAAAAGTTTTCAACAGAAATTTTAATTGGAACTCAATTCACCCCCTCTTGAGTATCCACACCTCCCAATATTTGGTATCAGAGGATTCGTTATTCATACCATCAAACCGGTTTTTTTAGCTTTCCAATTTCCTTACAACTGTGATTTTAGATGTATCTTAAAGATCTAAAAATTTCTATTATATATAAACTTTCAATTCTTTAAAACCTCTAATTTTCTATAGATAACCGAGTTGAGGGTGCTGCTACTAATAGACCACCTTTCATTAAAGGTAATAATTATGGTTAGTGGAAATTGAAAATGATAATGTATCTTGAAAGCTTAAGACCTGAAATCTAGGACACAATTGAAGAACAACATGTATTACCCACTACTGCTAGGGACACATGGTCTCAAGTAACTAAAACAACTTATAAGAATAATTTTAATTTAATGAATGACTTATACCATGATTTAGGTGATGAATAATTTAATATAATATCTTCCTGTAAGACTACTTATGAAATTTGGGATATTTTGGTAGTTTCTCATGAAAGAACAACCAATGTTAAAGAAATGATATTAAATAACTATACTATTAAATATGAAAATTTTTAGATTAAGCCTGATGAATCTATCTCTGAAATTTATCGCAGGTTCAATGAGATAGTAAACACCATGAATCTTCTTGGGAAACCAGTGGAAAACAATGACCAAATCATTAGGCTACTTATATGTCTACCTGAAAAATAGAGAGGCACTTATGTATCAATTAGAGAATCATTTGATATCATCAAGCTACCTGTAAAGGAGGTCATTGGAAAAATGATAATGTATGAAGAAGAGAATAAGGTGAATCATGAAATAGAATGAGAACCAAGAAAGAAGTCAGTAGCATTCAAGACTTCTACCTCAAAAGGAATAGACAAAGACAAAATTATAGAACTTGTAGACAGTTCCACAAGTGAAGAGTCAAACTCAGACAGTGATGAAGAGATGGCACAACTTTCCAGAAGATTCAAAAGATTCTACTAACAGAATAAATTCTTTAGGAAGTAAAACTTCAAAGGAAAATATGACCATAAAGGAAAACGGAAGAATGATAGGAAGTGGAATGAGAAGACAAGTGAAATAGTATTCTATGAATGTAAACGAAAAGGTCATCTGAAAGAAGAGTTCCCCGACATGAAATTCAAGAGAAAATGTGATGATAAGGGAAAACGTTATAAAAAAACTAAGAAAGCGACCTGGAGTGCTTCAGAAGATTGTTCGAGTGAATCTGATGCTTCAGACTCAGAACAGAACAAACAAGCCAATCTATGTTTTATGACCGAGACATCTGAGGTAACAGTTAATTCCCGTGTTCATAATACTTATTATAAAAATGACTCCCATAATGATAAATATATGACTATATAAGAATTATTTGTGTATTTTGAAATTCTTGAGGATAATTTTAATGAAATCCAGGACAAATATTAGTCAGTAAAAACATCATGCCTTAAATGAAAATTACAAATCAAATCTGGATGTAGGAAATTGAAATTTGATAAACTGCAAAAGGAAAATATAGAGTTAAAATTATCTAATGAAAAATTAAGGAATGATCCTTAGAAGTTCGCTACTAGTAGGGATACCTTGACACAGTTTCTAGGATAACATATTGCTCCTAAATATACAACGGGTGTAGGATATCAGCCCAGACAGAGAAAAACTAGCAAAACCAAATTTGTTCTAAAATATGGACTGTTCATTGCTAGTTTTGAACCATATTTTGAGAAACAATTTTCTAAAGGACCTAACAATGTATTTATGTCTCAAAATATGTTATTTTATTTTAGAAAACCTATAAAGAAAATATGGGTTCCCAACGTTTTACTGGCTAACATTTATAGACCTAAGAAGATCTGGGTACCAAAATTACCCCATGTTTAATCTATTTTGCAGGGATGTTGTTTAAAGAGTTCCCATAATACTCTATGGTACTTGGACAGTGGATTTTAATGTCATATGATAGGATACTATTCTTTCTTCAAGAGTCTAATTAAAGTTGATGGTGGGCATGTCACCTTTGGTGACAATGCAAAATGAAAACTCATTGGCTTAGGCCAGATTGGTAACCCTGATACGATATTAATTTCTAAAGTACTTTTTATTGATGGATTAAAGTAAAATTTTATTAGAATATCTCAGTTATGTGATGATGGAATTAATTTTAAATTTGAAAATGATGCATGTAATGTTTATAATTCAAAAATGATTTAGTTTTCACTTCATGTAGAAATGTGAATGTATATGTTGTTGATTTAAATTCCTTATCCAAACAAAATGTTTCCTGCTTAAATTATTTTCAGAAAGAGTATTGGTTGTGGCACAGAAGGTTAGGACACTGCATTGTGCACTCATATAGGATGCTATCGAAGAAAAGTGTAGTAAGAGACTTACCTAAATTAGAATTCCCACTTGATAAAGTGTGTAATCCCTGCCAAAATGGAAAACAACACAATGTTTCTTTCAAACTGAAGAAAGAAGTTCCAACTTCTCAACCACTTGATTTTTTTCACATTGATTTGTTTAGACAATCAAGAGTTTCAAGTTTAAATGGGAATCACAATGTTTATGTTCTTGTAGATGAATTTTCGAGATATACTTGGGTATAATTTCTAGCTCACAAAAGTGAAGCTTGTTCATATTTTGTCAAATATTCCAAGTCTTTAGAAAATCATAGTGGACATAGATTTAAGACCCTAAGAAGTGATCATGGCCGTGAGTTTGGGAATCATGAGTTTGAATCTTACTGCTCACATAATGGATATATTCACAATTTCTTTGCCCCTAGGACACCTGAACAAAATGGAGATGATGAAAGAAGAAATAGGACCGTTCAAGAAATTGCAAAGAATATGCAAAATGAGTTTGACTTACCTGTTTATTTTTGGGTTGAAGCTGTAAATACATCTTGTTATATCATCAATATAATTTTAATTAGACCTGTTCTAAAAAGGACCCCTTATGAGCTTTGGAATAATAGGAAGGCTACGGTTAATTACTTTATAATTATTGGTTTCAAAGACTTTATTATTAATAATAAAGATAATCTCGAGAAATTTTATCCCAAAAGTGATGAAGGAAGTTTCTTGGGTTACTCTATCTCATGTAATGCCTATAGAGTGTTCAATAAGAAAACCAAATGTGTGGAAGAATCATTTCATGTCAAATTCAATGAAACTGATCCACATGATCCTAAAACCTCTCTTGAAAATCTTGAGGATGATTTTTCTAATCTGAACCTTAATGAAAAGAATAGTGAATCCCCTATTAAAGTATCCAGTTGTGGGAATTTTCCAGAATCTGATCCTACCAATTCTGAACTAACAGACAACAATGATGAATCTAGTTAAAACCTTCCTAGATGCATTAGGACTCTTAAGAATCATCCTCTAGATTCTTTTGTAGGAGATTTAAATATAGGAACAAAAACGCGATCTTCTCTAAGAAACCACGTTGAACATCAAGCTTTTCTTTCACTTCTTGAACCCAAGAATATTAATGATGCTATCAATGATGATTTTTGCGTAATGGCTATGCAAGAAGAACTAAATCAGTTCGAAAGAAACAGCTTTTGGGAATTAGTGGAAAGACCAAAGGACACGATGACCATAGGCACTAAATGGGTGTTTAGGAACAAGGTTGATGAATATGGGAATATAGTTAGAAATAAGTCCAGGTTAGTTGCACAAGGATACAACCAAGAGGAATGAATAGAGTATGAGGATACCTTTGCACCTGTAGAAAGATTAGAATCCATTAGGATACTAATTGCATATGAACCTCATCTAAATTTTAAACTCTATCAAATGGATGTTGAAAGTGCTTTTCAAAATCGGTATATAGTTGAGGATGTGTTTTTTGAACAACCCCCTTGTTTAACAAATCCCTATTTTTCAAATCATTTTTTAAAACTCTCTAAAGATTTATATGGATTAAAAAAAGTTCCAAGAGCATGGTATTGCAGGCTCAACTCTTTTCTTATTTCAAAAGGTTTTACCAAAGGGATAGCTGATCCTACTCATTTCATTAAATGGATTTTTACATATTTTTTGATAGTACATATTTATGTGGATGATATTATTTTTGGATCTTCTAAAAATTTATTATGTATTTATTTTTCAAAAATGATGAAAAATGAGTTTAAAATGAGTTTAATGGGAGTACTCAAATTTTTCCTTGGATTTCAGATCTTTCAAAATAAAAATGGAATTATTTTGAATCAAAGTAAATATATTAAGGATCTTTTAAAACGTTTTTCTTTGGATAGTAGTAAAGGTAGTGACACACCTCTGAGTACCACTTGTAATTTGGATGCTGATGAAGCTGGAGAACCAATGGATCAAACCAACTACAATGATATGATAGAGAGTTTACTCTATCTTACAGCTAGCAGACCAGACATCATGTTTAGTGTAAGTATGTGTGCTCGATTTCAAGCAAATAAAAAAGAGTCTCATTTAACTACCGTAAAAAGGATTTCTAAATATCTCAAACATACTCCCAACATAGAATTATTTTATCCAAAAGGAAAATCATTTGATTTGATGAGTTATTCTGATGCTGATTTTCCCAGCTGCAAGTTAGATAGAAAAAGAACCTCTGGGACATGTCACATTACAGGCAGGTCACTAGTATCTTGGTGTAGTAAGAAGTATAATTCTGTTTCATTATCCACTGCCAAAGCTGAATACATAGCTACTGGTAGTTGTTGTTCTCAAATACTGTGGATGAAACACATTTTAGTAGACTATGGATATCAATTCAAACATGTATCTATAAAGTGTGACAATACAAGTGCTATTAACATTTCCAAAAATCTAGTATCCCATGCTAGGACAAAGCATATTGATGTGATACATCACTTTTTAAGGGATCATTATCAAAAGGGTGATATCACTTTTGAATTCATTGGCATTGAACATCAATTGGCTGATATATTTACAAAGCCTTTGAATTCATAGAGGTTAAATTAGATCAAACATGAGTTAGGTGTGATTAACTTTACTATAGGAGACATCACCGTTGGACCTCACTGTTAGACCTCACCATTGGACCTCACTGTTAAACCTCACCGATTGACCTCACTGTTAGACCTCATCGTTGCACCTCACTGGTGCACCTCACTATGGAGTACCTCACTGTTTGGATTTATATTATACCGGAATCTGAACCGTTTTTATCCCTATTCATTATTTCTGTTTTATTTTGTTTTAATCCCTAAATGATAAAACTAAAGGCAACAAACATATCTCAATCCACCTTCCTCTCTCAATCTCAAACCTTGCTCTCAAAATCCCAAAACCCTAACTCTTCATTTGAACCATCGAACCTCCTTCAATATCCATGGCTAGAACTAGGTGACCCCCGACTGTCAATGAGGATGCGACAAAGCCAAAGAGAACTCGAGCCGAGTCCAGTGGCACCAGTAGTACTCCAACAGGACTTGTGAACCCGCATATGACCAAGAGAGAAATTGTTGTTGAGAAGGAGCTGAGTGAAGAATTGCTACTAAAGAGAAAGTGATTAGTTCTGGAAGCACAATATTCCCAAGGATGGACCAAATGCTTTGCCAATAACAATGGACCGTACTAGCCAAATCATGTGAAGGAATTCTATGAATATCTAATGTTCCAAGAGGATGATGATGTGCATAGGATGGTATCTCGAGTTAATGGGAATGAAGTCAGTTTTTCGTCTGCCGAGTGGGCTTCCTTTTTGAGAGTTCCTCATGAGGGAGTGTATGATTACTATAATGGAGTGGATCCTCTAGAAAATTTAATTTTTGGATATGAAAAATCTCTGGAAGAGCTGATAGGTAATGGAAAATCAAGGAAGATCATTACAGCTGATATGAATGGAGAAGACATGATCTTGTTTAAATTCATTCAGTATGTGATTAGTCCCCGGAGATAGAATTTAAAAGTGTTGAAGTACCAGGACATATTCCTGATGTTCTTATTGAATAATGGAGAGAAGATCAACCTATCTAGGTTACTGATGATACAATTGGATGATGTGACTAAGGCAAGCTCAAATTCCAATGCCCTATTCCATGCCAAGGTAATCTCAGTAATGCTAAAGGTAAAAGGTGTGGATGGAAATAAATAAGAGATGATAGTGGCTAAGAATAGTGTTTTCATATCCAAGTTTATTTGAAAATTCATGAAAATTAGCTGGAATCCCTGGAAGAAGAAATGGGACAATGATGAAGGAAAGGTTTATGAAAAGTTTGACCCTACTACTCACCCATCTAGGCCAAAAGACAAGAGAGATCCATGCCTGAATCCAGATGAGCCAAAACCATCATATTTAGATGAGGAGGAGGATGTTAAATGTGTTTTGGACCCTAAAAGAGAGAACACCCCCATTGATAATGGTAGTGATACTAATTTTCCTGAAAATTATGTCAGGACAGTAGCTTTTGGAGTAGCTAGCCCTCCAAAAGAACTGCCATGAAGAGAGACTGTTCTGAGGGACAGTGATAATGACACCACTAAAGAAGAAGAAGTAACTCAAAATATAGTGAGAGACACCTCTGAAGAGGATTAGGATACTGAGTCAGTTCATTTTTATCATGAAGAAAAGGTGGATAGTGATAAAGATGAAGGAAATGAGGTTGTTGTTGTTGAAGCTGATGATGAGAATAGTAAAGGAGAGGAGATCAGTTTGAGTCTTTTGATAGGTAATATAGACAACTCAATTTCTATCCCAAAAGTAGGAGTGGAACCTACTGCCATTGAAATAGAAGTTTTTGATGACTTAGTGGAGGCTGTGACTCTCCCCACTGGTGAACCAACAGAGCAGACTGTTGTTGAATCTACTGGAGTTGAAGAGGAGGTTATGGAGTTACCTAGAGCAGAACAATTAAAAGAGAATAATCAGGCGAGAGCATCAAGTGAGGGGAAGCATTTTGGTTTGTATCTATTCTTCATGGCATTGAAGAATGGTCAGAAGACCCTGTATACCTAGTACTTGGGCTAGATTATGATGATTCAAATTGTGATATTTCAAGAAAAAGACTTCTTATACCAGATTTTTTAGAACCTGTCGTAGTACCTCCAGTGGTTCCAATTCTTGAGAACCTTTCCAATAAGTATGATCTGAAAAAAAATGGAAACAGATCTGAAATAGATGTTTGATAATAGGGCCTCTGAAATGGAAATGGCAATGGGCCTCATTCAAGAAATGACTGTCTCTGAGATGGCTAAAGTTCAATATTCTATTCAAGCCAGTTTATCCCAAGATATATCTCAATTCTAGAATCAACTCAAGGATGTGTCTCAGTCTGTGGAACTTCAATGAAAATTAGCGGTAAGCTTGACTGCTCTTATGGATTCCAAAGGACAAACAGACAAAGATATCCACTACATCAAAAGTGTGGTGCAACAGATGGTTGTAGTGTTTGAATGTTTTAAGGAATCTTTGAAAGCTCATGTGTAGGGCCAGGATGAAGATGTGAAGAATCTCATTAGTGGGTTGACCAAGACTTTTAAGGAAACTGTTGGTTTCTCTCTAAAGCCTTTGTCTGCCTCTGACTCTACTTCAACCTCTAGTGCACCACCTGTGGACTTGTCAGATTTCAGGACAGTGGTCACTGAAGTGTTAGCAAACATTTCTGATGTCAATGCACCTGATCCTCAATCTGTGACTCAGATTCTATCCACTACCAAAGAAGTTCAAAAGGTAGTTAATGACTTCATGAGAGAGGATTCTCAGGACCCGGAGATTATAATGGAAAAAATTAATTTCTATTATAAAAGGATTTACTCCAAGAATCAGATGGATGCTCATTTCAATCTTCTATTGGAAAACCTCAAGATTCCACCAGTCACCAGAGAACTCAAAGAACAATTCACTCAGTTGGTTCAGTTGACTCCATCCTTAGAGGTATTTATGGAAAACAAGGATGATTTCATACCGGCCATGGAAATAGGAGGAAGCATTATTATGGACTTCAGAAACCTTCTTCTACGCTTTCTTCATGTGGACTGTACCCCTGTTATCATAACTCCTGCCTTACTGGCATCTCAACCCAGCAGTTCTTCCATGATGTCTCCTAATGAGGCCATCAGAAGCCTTAATCCACTGATCCCTTAGCGATCTACCCAATACAAACCCACCAGAGCTTCTATTTCTTCCCCTCCAGTCATTCCAGCAGAAGTTCCTAAACCTGCTGATCCACCAGCTCATCCTCCATCTTCTTCTTCCAAAGGGAAAAACCACTTAACTATAGATAATATAGATTGAGTCTGTTTATGTATTTTTATAGGGACTATGTATTCTTTTTGGGTCATTTAATGTACTTCCATTAATACAAGATTTCTCTATTCTCTCAGTTTGTGTTACTTTTTTCAAATCACAAAGGGGGAGAAATGGAAATGATACTAATGCTGTGAGTTTATTACCCTCAATTGGATATTTTCTGATTTTACACTCTTATTAATCTATGATACATGAGATATTAAACCTAAAATAAGGTTCCTTGTTTGATCTCTATTTAGTAACCGTCTTATATGTGGTTATCTGTGATACCTATAACTAATACATACTAGTATAATTTTTGATTATCAAAAAGGGGGAGATTGTTGGACTCACCAATTTTAATAATCCCAAATCATATTTAAATACTGATCATGATATTTTATGTCATTTAATAATTATTTTTAATCTATCTTTATATTATTTATCCTGAAAATTTTCTATTTTTAGTCTCATGACTTTGTTGCATCAGCTTACAGTTTACATTTATCTAAGTATAAGTTCACTGTTAAAGGCTACTGGTAAGATCCTTCTATTCAATGTTACCATTATAGCTTACTATCACTCTGAGTCACTATTGATAAAAGGTCGCTGTTGAAGATCTACTGTCACTATTATAATCTACTGGTACAAGGTCACTGTCAGAAGTCTACTATTGCTCTGCTTATCAAAGCTTATAGATAGATTCATCATTACAAGGTCACTACTGAGACAAGGGTTCTGTTAGAATTCCACTGTCAGAATCTTTCTTAAGTCTTCTGCTGAGAGCTTCATAGTTCAAGTCTACCATCAGACATGTCTACTGTTAGTAAAAGGCTTCCTCTAGACAACTCCTACTGTCGATATAGTCTACTGTTGTTCAGAGTCTACTGTTAGTAGAAGACTGCTGATAGACAAACTCCACCATTGATGAAGTTACTTGTTGAGATAGTCTACGCCTAGAAAGGTCACTGTTGAAGTAGTTTGATGTTACATATCTACCGTTAGAAGCCTACTGTTGAAGTCCACCACTGATCAAGCTTACCGATGAAGCCCATAGTTTAATAGCCTACCAATTAAGTCCACAGGTTAAGAGACAACCGTTGAAGTCTACCGTGTGACATGAATCTACTACCTTTCTAATGATAACCTATTCTTTAACAATTTTATTAATACCATCATAATGGTCTTTTCTGGACAAATTAATGCACTTGACATTATTTAATGATATTTTCAGGCATATCAGGAGATAGTACGATGTACGAGGAAGACCACACGTGGTTGAATCATTTATCTTGTCAGCCCCTGCTGAACCAAATGTGAAAAAGCTAAGCTGGAAAAGTATATATATATATATATATGAGTAGAGATAGACATCAATATAATTTTTAATATATTGAATATACACACATAAGAGAGACACATACAACATCTGAAATACAAAAGAATAAGAACACTGGAGCACTCATTTTGAAGAACACAGAGCTTCATGAAAATCTATTGAAAGAACCATTTTCAAGTTGTGGTTGTGTGCTAAAAAGAGCTTCAGACCCAAGAAGATGAGCATCTCTACATCTAGAAGTCATAACCTTGAAGTTGCGACACACTTTTTTGGAGGCAACATGCAGTTAAGGACTAATACTCCATTTACTTCATTTCAAGGAGTCCAGAGCTGATCGTCCCACACACATAGTATTCTAATCTTATTTCTAATATCATTAGATTTACTGTGTTTAAGTTTTTTACATTTGTGAGCAGTGTGTAAGTATTACACACACTGACACTTGTGCTGGAACTGAGGGATACTGAAAATCCCCAAATCAAACTATCTGTTCGTTTGTTTCCCATGCATAACTGTGGAAGAATCCTGGTGTGTCTTGGTAGTTTATTTTCCCATGTATAACTGTGGTAGAGGTTTCCAAACCTGGACAGTTTGAAAACTGTTCTAAATCCCAATACAGGCTGTGTATCATTCTCAAATATAACTTGTTGGTTGTAGGTGATCACTAATTAGAGAGTATTAGGTCTTGGCTTAAGACTGAACCTCTTGTTTAAATTGTTGTGGTCATCTTTCAATTACTTTGTTTTACATTTATTCGCTTCTTATATTTTCAAAGACAAAAATCTGTTTTTATATTCACTCTGATAGTTAGTTCTGGTTAATGTGTATATATTATTCTATTAGTAAAATTATTTCAAAAGTTGAATCAGTACTCATACTGATTTAGATGAGGAGTAATCAACCTTTAAGAAACCTGTTGAAAAATAAATCACTTATATCTCTACTTCCTAGACTAACTGGGCTATTTTAATTTGTGGGATTTTAATCCTAAAAGTTTTTAACAAAAATTTTAATTTTAACTCAATTAACCCCCCTCTTGAGTATCCACTCTGACCAACAGTATACATGATGGTTTCGTCGTCACCTTATAATTTTCCCTTCCATCTGTCACTTTCTAACATACCAAATACTATGATTTATATTCTGTGATCACTTTCTCCATATTTTCCCAAAATTATTTCTATCATAGATATCAATAAATTGTAATGCTCCCTATGTGGGTAGAGAATGTCCATTTATGTGTATAATTTAATAAATCCTTCTTTATCACAAAATTTTCTGGTACATATATTCCTGATCAAAAAATTACAAATAAATGTTCATGAATTTTAAACTCTGAGGATTTCTATTCTCTTATAGGTGATTACTTCTTTTAGTTTTAAATATAATATCATTGATCATCATTTTTATTATCTATAATAGATGGTTGGGTAATCAATTGAATAAATAATTATGATTTTCATTCATTGATGATTCTCATATCTATCATTTTCAAGTGTAATAAGATTACATCCTCATCAATTCTTACTACTGATAATGATATTAGATAATTATACTTCAATAATGTTCATCTTTGTTTTCCTTCCCATGATATTAATTGATTTAGTATACAAAGTATTTTATTAGCTCAAACCATATTTTCTACCAGAGGATAAGAACCTTATATGTGAATATTTATTTGAGGCTATTATGATCAATATATATTTGAATCTTCCACCCATAGAGACAATATCATTATATTTTAAAAGAAAATATCACTGAATCCAACTCCATATCATGTGTTGGATTGTTATATTCATGAAAATTTTTCTTCATTGAGGAATAATCTATCACTTTATTAAGATGAATTATTATTCAACCGAATACCTTTTTTGATGTATCTCCATATACCATGAAAATTTTCCCAGTTGGGGGTACTGTGAGAATGGGATCAATAATGATCTTATTATCCAACTCTTTAAATATTTCTTCTCATTTACAATTACAAAAAAACGTTACTCTCTTACATGTTATATTGGTTATAGTTATTTATAAATGTGATAAGGTTTTTAAAAGTCATCAGTAATACCTTTTTTTGTCAAAGGAAACTACAGATATCCATTATAGATCATTATATAAGGAAGTCTTAAATTTTTGTTGACTTATAAGGGTAAAAATATATCCCTTTTATAGTGATAATATACTCCATGGATTATACTTCTATAATCAAAGATCCATATTTACTATACTTTTTATATAACTTCTCATTTGGAAAATTCTGTAGCACAATATTCAAATTCATCTCAAGCTCCCCTATTATTTTAGAGTATTTTCATCATCAATAAATACTAACAATTTTTTTAAATTCCACATCTCATGACCCTATTCATTATATCTATAAAGATTACTTGATCATTATTGGGCCCCAAAGTCATTACATTGAATACAATGTTCCGATAATGAGTTTGATATGTAGTTTTTGGGAATGTCTTCCTTCTTCACTCTATGTTAGAAATTTCATATCTAAAGGTCAAAATTTGATAAATATTAGTCCCCAATTAGTTGATCAAATAAATTTTCTATCCATGGAAGGTTATATTTCTTTTTTATCATTATTTTTTTGAGTTCATGATAATCAATATGGAGTCCTAGTGACCCATAATTTTTGATGAAAATGATGATTATACCACCCCATGGTGATGTACTCTGATGTATAAAAACAATTTTCAAATTATATTTTAATTATTTTTTCTGATCTACCAACTCAATAGTAGACATTCTGTAAGTAGTTATTATAATGGGAAGAGATACATGTATATGTTCAACTGAGAACTCAATATCTTAGTTAGGAGCAGGAATATAAATATATTTGGGGAATAAATCTATATAATCCTTTATAATTGTAATGTATTGAAGCATGATTCTCTCATTTATCACAATCATTTGGGATATATGTTCATTCTCATAAGGAAATAATATCCATCATTAGATAAAATATTATTTGGGAGATTCATAATTCTCTTTAAAATTTTAAAAATTAGGGGATTACTAGGGTTGTAAAGAGTGATCTACCTATCTCAAAAGTTGATTGAGGATTTATATACAAAAAACTAATTCAGTCAAAACTAAACATAAAATTCCAAAAAAAGGAATTAAAATGAAATTTTTTAGAATATTTATCCCACAAACACTAACTAAGGTTGAGTCATAAACATGGGATGATATAATTTCCCCATTTTCTATTCTCACAAATAGCTCAACCACTATGTTTAAAGGTAGTGTTTGAATGGTTATACTAAAAATACATGATTTGAATTAATGAATAGAATCATATTAAGAAATTTATTTTTTTTGTTATTTAATGAATAATAATTTTTTTTATCCAAATATAATTTTTAGTATTCACCTGAGTATTAGTGATAGAATATACTCTTCTTTGTTCTCTAGGAATTAGAGGTTGTTTTAATTGATTTTCTCTGAAAACTATTGGATTATGACATTATATTTCATAATGCCTATAATCATTATAGTTGAAACATTACACCACATGTGACAATTGAACTTAATTTCCTTATCTTATCTAACATTAGTGGTTTTATTCAATTTACCTTCGATATTTATTAGCATTATACCCATATTTTTTACATTTCAGTCATGTTCTAGTTCCCTTGAGATAGTTTCAAGTGTTATCCATTCCCCACCTTTGGCATCCATTGTGTTGGGCTTCCTTTTTTCCATGATATTTTTAGATAATACACCGGAATAAAACACTATTTTATGTTTTCCCCATAAACATGAAACCCCTGAGAGTCAATGATATCTATATCAACATTTAGGGTACAAAAATTAATATCTTTATGACTAAAAAGGTCTGAAATCATCAAATATTTTTTATACTTGGATTTAATCTACTAATTATGTGTTCTGCCTTAATTTTAGTGTTGGTGAAAAATGAAGATGTGTACCATGAAATTAATTGTATATATTCCTCATATTCTCCAATAGATTTATATTCATTTTGATTATATCCAATGAAATCTGTCTCCCTTTTAATATGGAGAGTTTGGGGAAAATATTTAATGAAAAATATTTTCATGAATTAATCACATTCCATAGAATCAATATCATCTTTGGACCTTATGTTCTTGATAAGTGTTAACTATTTACCACCATCTCCCCCAATGAGATAAATGGTGAGAAAAACAATATATTACACTTTGAATTAGAGAAAAGTGAAATAATTCTCAATAAATATAATCCACTGTTTTGTGATGTGTGGAAAAGATGATTCACTAATCGTCAATGGTGTTTCTGCCTAAAAGTGTCGAGTGAACAATTCTATTTCTTAGAATAATGAGAGAGTTCCATATGATTAAATTTATTGGTCATAAAAAAGATATTTGGTCGAGTACTACAATTAATTTCTGATCTCTCACTCTAATGTGTTTATGAATATCATTGTAAAAATTATCAAATTTCCTATAATGTTGGTTGTTGGAATAGTTTTAAATGTTCCCCTCTATTAACTATGAGAAAAACAACATGATAATACATTAACATTCAAAAGGGAAACTTGTGAATATAGAATGAATAAATTATAAATGATAATTATATACTGACTTATGAGTATATAAGTTTCAATATAGGTTATCCTTGACATTCTTTCCTAATAGAAATTATAACCCAACCATTTTTTCATGTCATAAATAATGTTTGATAATGTTTTTTGGAATTTTCAAAAAAATATCCTTGGGGTGTGTCAAACCAGATGTGAAGTAAGTCCTGTTTTTCATTCTCCAGGCAGCGATCGAGTGATATCCCAATGTTTTATTTTTAGATTTATTACACCTAATTATAATGATACTATATCTACATCTGCTTTTAGTATCTATATTTGGATGTTATTACTTAGAAACCACTTTTTCTATTCGTCACCAAAATTTCCAGATATTGACTTATCCCTATGGTTCTCAATATTGTATTCTAGTCCTTATACACAAAAAAATAGACCCCCCATTGATAAAAAATAAAGAGAAATTATCATTTTACAAATATTATTTAACTATTTTAAACATAAATCTGAATTAATAAAAAATAAATTTTGGAACTTCCAAGTGTATTTAAAATACTATGTTTATAAAAAATTGAAAATAAACCAAAACATGTAATACATAATTTATTCATCATAATGAGATCATAAATCCTTTTGAGGTTATAAAACTACAAAAGATAACCTAAGGAATAAATAAAATAATGTTGTTACCTAAAAAGTACAATGAGGGAATAAACATGATAAGGAACATAACTTGTGAGTCAATTATATAACTTGACATCATAAAAGAGAAGACTCATGAGTAATCACATGGAAGAATAACATAATGAACATGGTATCATAGAATCATAAAAATATAAAAAATTTCACTACAACATAGAACCTTACATAAACATGAGGCAAGGATTCCATCCTAGATAATATCACATGGTGGACAAAGTCCCATAACAGATTAGTTTTACTTCATAATCCATACATAATTCCTCAAGAGAATCAATATTGACCCAATGTATTATATAAATATCTAGTCATACCCATTAAAATATGTTCTTGTTTATATGTTCAATAAAAACAAAATCAATAATAATTACTAAACATTAGCATTACCCCAGGAATGAAAATCGGTTTTATAATCATGCCTTATTTCTAAATAAAATGAAATTTCATAATGAAGGATTAGACAAATGATAAAAATTAATGTATCACCCATTAAAAGGAAAGGAAAATAATATTGGTACATATTTAAGATTAATATATATAATAAATTTATACCCATTATATAATATTAATTATATAGATAAATTGAGTTAGACAGAGAGAGAGTGGTCAAAACCCAAAAAGTGTGGTTTAGAGATATCCCTGACCTCAGGCTTAATTTTCCACATTAATTATTTATCATCCAGAATAATAAAATTATTTTATTTATTTACAATATTAATAAAATTTTTAAAGTTTATTATATATTTCAATTTACTTATTATCATTTCTTATTAAATTACTTAATCATTTAGGTTCTTATTGAATGTTTTGATTGTATTCAATTCATATCTCCAAAATCATGTTGGTAAGATTACTATGTTCAAAGAGAGTAATATTTAACTGCATGAAAAATATTCATGATGAAATAATTATCATTTATATATATAAATTATACTTTTAAATCCATTCACAAAGGATGGTAATGAAAATTAAACTAAATTACAATCACAAAGACTATATATCGTATATAAGAATGAGTAACATTTCAGGTTTTCTACGATCATGATGGAAATAAAGAAAGTGTTATTTTAAAATTTTAAAATTATCATTAAATCATAAATATGATATTATTTCTTTTAATACACATATATATAGGATCTATGTTATGTGTTAATGAAAATCGAATCACATCATTTTGTTGAGGTGGAAATCCACACATACGCATGAACGAAATTATTATTATTTATTTGAATTGAAAGGTATAAAAATATATGATTTATTGATTTTATATAATAATTTTTTTTTCAGGAATATCATATATATAAATTAAATTAATCATCATAAATATATGTTATTGGTGATGGTAGAAAATTAATATATCAGTTTGTGAGGCTATTGTATTCTATACACATGAATGGTCGTTTTGTTTCCCATTTTATGGAAGAGGAGATGTATTTAGTTTAGTTAATTAACATAATAACATCTATAAAATAAGATATATTGGATTTATGATATCATAATGGTTGAATAATAATTTAATTATCCGCAATTACAAGGAAAACAATAATTCTTGATTCAGATATGTACATCTTTTCTGGACAACCACTTACTGTTTCTGCCAAAAGCTTCCCAATGATGGGTTTATGATAAAAATAAGGCATATAGAACATGGTTATGGATATATTTAATAATATTTGTTAGTTATAGTATAACCCAAAAGTATCTTAATTTTCTTGAGGAGAGGAGTGTAGAGGTCCTTTATAAGTAGAGGAGAGGACCTTCTAAGAAATTATATAAAAGAAGAAAAATGGTAAAGAAATTTCTAAAAAAATACTTTTTAATGTCCCAAGATGAGAATTTGGGATATTATAAGGTTTAAATATGGACATTAAATATTTTTTTGGACATGTTATATAGGAAAACATACCCTTATTTTTTGTTTTGAACCTCAATAACCACGTCTTAATCATTACCGAGGTAATTAATTATTAACAATTTTAGTAAAAATTATGAAAGAAAATTAATGTAACCTTATTAAATAATATTAAATATTTTTATTAAAAATATTAAATCTATTTAATCAAATAAAATTTATGTAAGGGTCAAAATCGTACCTTAAAGAAATGAACCCCTAAAACGTGTCGAAAAACAGTTTATCATAATTTTTTTTCTAGTATATAATGATCTTATATTAAATTCATGACTGGTAATCATCATTTTATTAATTAAAATTAATATATATTGATTTATGGTTTTTTATATATTTTAAATAATTTCCCATTTTTGGTATTTTTAATTCATTAAAATGTATAAACATTATGCACATAAAACTAGTTTGCAAAAAAATATGTTTTAGATTTAAAAATAAACATATTATCAAATCCTGGATAATGTTGAAAAAAATGAAATAAATTCTATTAAATACAATTAACTAATATTTATGTAACTTTGAAATAAATTTTAAATCATAATTATAATTTTCAATTACATTATTTATTAAAAATAGATTATAGTTTTATAAAAATGGTAACTTTAACTAGTAAGTGAAAAATATATTTTTTTCCAAAATAATCATTATTAAATATTGATATAATAATTTAAAAAATTAGGTTCATTTTACCAAATACATTTTATTAATTATCCAAAAAATTTATTATAATATTTTCTCACAAAATACTAAAAGTCATTTTTGAAGAAAACATATTCATTTGAAGAATAAAATGTATTTTTAAAACATTGAGCGCTGATTTAAAAGAATTTATCAATAAATTTAATTTTTAGTTGGAATTATATATATATATATATATCATATTACACTATATATATGCCATACACCCCAATTTTATTCCTATGTTATAACTATCGTATTTAAATAATCATGGTTGGTTTGTGTTAGGTGTTTAATGTCACATACACTATCAGACAATGTTTTTTAAAATAGCAGGGTATTATAGGTCCACCCTGTGGACTTAAATATATGTAATATATTTAATATATCGAAAGTTACTTAATAAATGAGTATTTGAGTATTAATCCACTCACGTTTCTCTGTATCAACTAGTAATGTCTCTAATGAGTGATTGATAAATGAAAAGGAGAAAAAATAATCTCACACCCAAGACTAGACCAAAACATAAGAAATTTATTATAGTTCAGAATTAACATAAATTTACAAGGAAACCACACAATCCACACAAATATTGGGTAAAGGGTAACTATCAATTTATATGTGACCTCCATAATTACTACTTATTTCATCTAATTATATGTTTTTATATCCAATGTAAGGACCATTTATTTCATATAAAACATAAAAATATCCATCATATCACCATTCAACAAGTGGATAAAATATTCAAGGAATATTCCATCCTCACTGGTCACTTTTTATTATAATTTCATGTAAATTCATAATGATATTATCTAAAATTGAACTAAAAATCCTCATAATATCTATCCATTTACCATATCATCAAAAAACATTCAATAATACTCCTCCTCTATTTATATAGTTTTTAATGTTTTCGATCTATTAGTGCTCTACAAATTATCCTCATAAATAGTTCTTCTTCCAAATTTTTTTCATTTCATAACTATATTTACATCAAAAAAAATATTCTACTTAAAGAACATTTTGGGGCCTTCCATTCATTAACATACCATAACATAACTATCCTTCCAATTCATCTATAAGAGTGAATTTTAATCTTATTTCATCATCAAATTCCCAATGAGAATAAAAAAAATTCCCTAACATTGAGTTTTTTCACCATATATACTAAATTTTCACTCAAAATTACATTAAATACCTCATGAAATTCATATTAAATATAATTAATAATTAAATGAATATTTAATGAAATATTATTTTTTTATAATTGAAACAGAAAATAATTAACCTAATGGATTTTACTTTGATGATCACATAATGAAATTTTATTCATTTTATTCTTCCCAATTTCTTCTAAAAGACCCTTAATCCATGTCATCAACGTCTTAGTAGTTATTTTCTCCATATAATCTACTTCCATAGTTGAAAATCCATTTAATAAATATATTAAAACAATTTGATGACATTCATTTCTCTATAAGAGAAAACATTACCCTGGGTACTCTTATAGAATTATATATATATTTCAATGATTGTATTCATACATCCTTATAATTTCCCATCTATTACCAATCATTGAGATAGTTCAAGGACCATTTTGATATACTTGAATATCAAATTCATAGATAAAAAATACATTTTACCAAAATTCAAAAGAAATTTATTAGAAAATACCACTGTATAAAAAATATTAGTTTGATTAAAAACATTAGTATACATTATAAATCATAACACTAATGCATATAAAACACTTTCCCTGAGCATAACCTCATCATATATTCCATCTAACTTCTGGTTTGATAGTTTGATGTGATTTTTCAATATGGATGAAATAGGATCCAACCCATAAAATATAGAACCATCCAAAACCTTTATGACATATTTATACTGATAAAACAGTAATTTTAATACATTATAGTCTCTATTTTATCCCGTGTCAAAAATAATCTTTTCTTGCCAATAAAATTTTATCTCAAACATTTATTCAAACTCTAACTTCAACTCTACTATATTAACCATATTTAGGAAAAAAATAACATATTTTCTATATACCAGAGATGAATAATAAGGGAAATACTTTTCATTCATAAAATCATCAAGCCTTTTGTTCCACTGTATGAGAGTATGTTTCATCCGAAGAGAACTAAATTTAATATTTTAATATGGATAATATTTCTTTATTTAATGATTTTTTTGTTTCTATGTATATGTTTCATCATCCAAATATACATGAAGGAATATCCCCTTTATAATTAATAGTTAATTATGTGGACCTACGAGTGAAACTATTCTGAGTAGTATATTCATAGTTATACAATGTAACTTTTTTGATATAATATTTATATAATTGATCTATTTATTTTGTTAAAATATTTTTACAATCATCCACTCCATGTATCAATTCCTACTATCTAATTATTTTTTAATAGAATTTTTTTTAAATTTCATTCTTCCAAAATTATAGAATCATTAGATCTCATGTTTGGTTTACATGAATGTTATTCATATATTCTATTATTCTATAATTTGACGATTTTTAGTGACATAAACATTATTACACTTCTATTATTTTTGGTTATACAACAACTATAACAATAAAATATTTTAATGTTGATTCAAATATATACTATAGTTCGTTTGAAATATATATATATATTCACACAACTCGGTGTATCAAACATTGTTTATCAAAAAATAATCAATGCTTTAGTAGTCAAATTATATTCAAAAAATTCAGATTTCTTAGTACCTCTCAAATATAAAAGTCTACTAATATTTATTGAAATTAAATTAAATCCATACTTTTAGTACTTCAGGATCTAACATGTGTTTTTATATTAATTTAGTTTCACATGGATATATTCCAATAATTGTTTATTACCGAGGGAGTATTGAATAATACCTTGAACCTTTTTTGGATTTAAATTATTAATAATCCCATTATTGCTTCTAGTTATTTTTGGTTGATCTATATCCCAAATCAAAAATCAAACATATTTTTACCATACAACATAAAGTAACACATTATGGACACTTATTTCTTGTCTCTTTCACCAACATAATTATTGACTTAATTACTGATTGTGAAGGAATTTTATTGAAAATGATTTACTAGTTTACTAATGAATAGATACATATAGTATTTCATTAACATCTATATTAACATACTCATTTTGATTATATAGTCAACAATATTTAGATCATTTTCATAAAAATACATTGAAATAGTATAATTAATCCTCCTAGTATGAAAAATATTATTCATAGTCTTGATCATCTATTGTTGTAATTTTTTTCTATGGTGTCTATGGAATAATATTCTAAAACATTACCCCCTGTTTATTGTACTATTTCCTTAATTTTTGAACCACCATACCCAAAATAACTGTTATACCTATTTTATCTTTAATCAAAATTTCATTTTTTCCTTGATACTCCATATAATGAATTTTATAAATAATTATAACATATAACTCAAATAATTTTATGATAATTTCAATATAGTATTATAAATTAAGGTAACATGGTATAGAGAACCACCATGAGAAGATACTAAATAATATCACCTTATGTCAATGTGAACATGCATAAGATTTTGAGACAATAGTCACTATACTCTATATCTAAAGAATATTTTTTTACTTTCCAAGGATTCTTCAATAAACAATTCTATACCCCATGTACCGGAGGGTTAATATTAATTAGATAACCCATATTTACATTCCATTATCACTCATATTTTCAAGATAGTACTTCCACATATGGGAATCAATATAAATATTTGAATCCATTGTCTTACACAAGGTACCTCCCATATATAGTATTTTATTTGTCAAAAATATTTATATAACAAGGGGACCCCTATGATTTTCTATAATTATCTGTAAATTTTATATAGTAACCCACATAATGCTATTAATCTTATAATGTAAAATTATTTCACAATATCATTATGTGTTTGAATCCTTGTAACATCAAAATTTTTTGATTCTTGAACCAAGTATTAAAATTTCATTTTTCTATAATCTCTAGAGCTTAATCATATTTAAAATCATCATTAAAAAATTATTAAAAATTAATTAACTATGTGTCCTCACTATAATATATTGTAAAAATCCTACTGAGTCAATAATTCATGACTATAATGGACCATCGACCCAAAACAACAAGATATGATCATAGTTTTCAATTATAAACATTGAAATGGTCTTCAATAATTCACATTTTGGTATATAAAAAATTTATTTTTACATCCTTTCCCATTACACTGTTAGTATAAAGGACCTATTCTCTGTGATTTTCCTCATCCTCTTTCACTTAATCTACTACTCTCTTCATAAATTATCCACTTAATTATTCACCCATTACCATACACATTTTATTCCATTTAAGTAGATATATAGACATCCATTTGTTTTACATCATTATTCAAAATAATATCAATAAAATCATAAAACACTATGTCCATTTTTATACTATAGTTACTAACAATTATTACATTAAAAACCCATGACTCTAAATATATTTTTGACTAGATAAATACCCACACTCTAATCTAAGGAATTATTGTAACAAAAATGAACCCAATAGCCCAAAGATAGTGCCTAAATTTATTACATTGGCATTGATAGATGATTAAAATTATAATGGTAGGATCATTTTAGTAGTTTTGTAAGCAAGATTACATAAATAAACCTTATATTAATTTCAAAAAAAAATAAATCATAACCTAGAAACTAATTCGAGAACACCATTATTCCACAAGATTAACCATGCATATTCATTATAATACACTTCTTGGAATTTAGGGAGAAATAAAAAATTAGACTTGTGTTATCTCATATTCTTAGTAAGGGGAAGTATAAAGTGGAAAATACTTCGAATAATAATCATAAACATTAAGAAAATGTGAATAACAAGAACACAATAATTTTAAACCTAATTTTGAGCATAATATCGAAATAATAAATGAAAATTATATAATTACATTTTAATAATTACATAGATATTATACTAATATAATAAACATATGTAATATCAATAAATAATATCATAATGAGTGAATTTATAATGTTGGACATGATAAGAATATTGTTAATATTTCAGCCACGACAACATATATAAAGGGGTAAAACATTAGCCAATAACAAAACTAGTTTGTCTCATGAGACCTACTGATGTATCGAGGGGTTACAACATGCCCCGACCATCATTTACTATTTCTAATTAACTCATCATATGAAAATTTTTATACATAAGTAACAAAAACAAGTTTTAATGAAAAACTAACATATAAAAATTGAATACATTAACTATAAACCATGATTGGTATTGACATAGAACACCAACAAATAAAATGATCGTAAACCGTTCAACTAAAGATAATAGATGACATCATAAGAGAAATATATAAATTAATAGTAAATTAAAATGAAATATATTTACATAATTGAAAATAGTCTACTAAAATTATAAAATTTTCATAAGAGAAATACAAATTTTTTTACTTTGAAATCATTTATTTAAATATTCATGCATTAAAAAAAGAGAAAAATTCTTTGAATAGATCATTTTAAAATTATAAATTATGATTCAGATTATTAAGGTGTCTGAATGGTCGAAATATGCACTCATTCCACATTATTTAAAAAAATTTATTCATTATTTTTTCTGAATAAAGTTTAAAAGTACATGTTTTGGAAAATAAAAAAAAGTTTCCTTTCAAAATGTTTTATAAATAGTGGAACATGGGTATATGGACTTTAAAAACATTTTGGATAATAGTAAAAATATTTGGGAAAATATTACTATGAAACATGGAAATAGATGATAAATATTCTATAGTAGATACTTATGTATAAACAATCTAGAAATATAATGAGATTGTAAAATTAACCATTATATTTTACTTAAATTTAGATGAATGGAATTTCACGTCTTGTATAAAAGTTTAAATAATCTGATTAATTTATTTTATAACCATATCTTAATTTATGATATCATATATGATCTTCTCAAATCATTTTATAAATAATATTTCATTACTACCCTTCATTAGAGTGTTAACTACTGTATTTTTTTATGTCTGTTTTGTCATGTTAGTTATGATTCTTATAAATATGATATATTTCATTTATTTAAATAATTATATTATGTTTATATATATTATATTTTATCATTATATAAATTTTTGGTAATCCTTAATTAATTGTTTACATGAAAAATGAATCATATCGCATCGTGGAGATAGTAGATCATAGGTATGTATGAGTGATGGTATCATTCCCTTAATGTTGAAAGAGTAACTAATTGGATGTTATTATAATAATTTATTATTCATATAATTCCATATATAATTTTTATATTCATTATATCCATAATTATATCAATAAAACTTTTTTTGTTATGGGAAAAAATACATTATGGTGTGGAGACGGTCACCCATATGCACGCACACACGATGCATTAATTTTTCACTGGAATTATAAAATATAGAATATGGTTGGTAAATAATCATAATAATATATAATACTATATATTATAATTTATATATTACTTTATAAATGAAAAATCCCAGAAATAATAATTATTTGAAATAATCAACTTGAATGAGTTTGTAAAAAGGAATACATCTTCTTTGGAAGACACCCATTGGAAATCACCTTAAGGGATCTAGGGGTGGAATTTTTGTAATAATAAGATATACAAGATGATGGTAATGATTTTGGGAGAATAAAGGGGTAGTTTTTTGTTGTGATAGATGGATCAATGTGGTGATGGGAAGTGAGGGAGGAAGTTCTCATTTATAATTGAGGTGAGGGACACATTTGGAAACTCCCAAAATATTAAATTAAAATAAATTAATTTTTTTAAAAAATGTATCAAAAGTGATATATTTCAAATATAAAATAATTATGGGTATAACTCCTAGAAATGAATAATATTTATAAATGTTTAGGTCACATTTTTACCCATATTTTTCTTTTTAACTCCTATTTAAATGCTATAACTGTTACCATGACAACATATATTTTTCCACTTTGAAGGATAATATAGTAAAAATAAAATACCAAAACAACCTAAAATGAGTAATGGATGTAATTTTTAACATTATTTTAATCCTTTTACTGAATTTATAAATTTTATATAATTTAATAAAACATTGATTATTTTAATATAAAATTAATGTCAATTATGATTCTCTATATAACATTACTTTTTTAAAATATCATAACAACATGATATATTAAAAAAACATTTAATACAACCATAATATTTTTATTTATCCTATAAAATTCATTGATGATAGAAATTATATAAAATAATATTTAAATTAATATTTTTAATGTCATTTATTTTATATTTCAATTAATTAAATAATTACACCATCATCATTGTATATGCCTTTATGTTAATTATTAATTTCATAAAAATTTAAAATTAATTTTCAAAACAATATTGGGGATAAATATCACAATATGGGAGGTATTAACCATCATAATAAAAATAAAATCAGTGGATAAGATGATATATCTCAAAGATACTCCAAATAAAATATATAAAATAAAGAAAAAACCATCCCACATGAATGTTTAAAATAAAACTTATAGAAAAAAGTATCCAAATAAAAATACGAAAAACAAGACTAAAAAGTGACACATGAAATATTGTGAAGTCTGAGTTAGTAATTCTCATCTCTTTTATTAGTCCTCTTGGAAACCTAAAACCAGTTATATATATATACGGAGAGTGTAAAATTATACTCAGTAGGAAAAAAAAAGACTATCATGCACATGTGGAGGAAGCATACTAATTCCCTGGTGAGAAAAAAATAGAACCAACATCACATAACAGGGTATAATAGCCACCCAAATATACCAAGGCACACTCACCAAATGACACTAGTCATGTAATATAATATAATTCACATTGATGACAGGGTACCCCTCACCAATTTCCCACGGATTAGATGTGCTCACACTCTAACAGAAACCATCATGGTGCTCCCATATCTTCCAAAAGAACCACTTCACAACCTTTTAACACACACATGGGATATAAATCTACTGATGTCTCCTGATAAAATTATTCCCATCACATCACACCCCCAAACACCTAGGACTCACAACCATATACATTCTGTATTCAGACACCTGGGCCATATACCATGTCACATTCCAAAAACAGCTGGTAAAGCACAACACATCACATATATAAAAAACCTAAGAAAACACAACACATGTTATTCCAAATATATCTAGGAAATCACAAGTCATATCATTAGGAAGACACCTAAGAAAACACAATTCATAAAATCTTGAAGATGCATAGGAAAGAACAAATTTCCTGCACATAGGTAGTTCCCACGAACCACAAACTGCCCAAAACATAATGGGATATCACCACCTCAATGATGGAGCACAGAAGAGATAGTGGCTAGCTATCCATCCTTCCACTAGGATGTTTGAGAAAGAAACCCACTCCTCTGACAATGTGGGTGTTCAGTACAAAGTTCCCAACTAGGGTGTAAATCAAAAGAAAAAATATAAACATATACATATAGATACCAAACACTCATCCCCACCTATGGGTTTTCAAACAACCAACCACCCCATAACATTTTCAAATTTACTAACACCTCATGATTAATTTATCAACATTAGAGACGGTCACATCTAAAGTTGATAAAAGAAAGCTACTTCAAAATGAGCCAAAAACTAAATCCATACTCGGATCCAACTCAATTAACCAATTATCATTATTTATAAAGAAATTCATTTATTAATTATGACATTATCTGAGAAAATACTATGTATAGTAGACAACATTTGACACACCAAAATTCACAAAGAGGAAAGAAGAACCATGTTAAATTGTCCCACTTAATATATCTTCTCTGTTTAACACCAATTCATGATAAAATTTAAAATTATCTCGATACATGGGGTGATGATTTAGAAATTATACTCATAGAGAAACTTTGAAATAATTACCAATACCAAAAACTACCAATATCATTCTTCAATGTAATTCCTCCCAATCCATCCTCTCAACAATGAAAACCCCCAACTCACAGCGAAACCTAGCAAAACATATCATCACAACTAATTCTAGAAGCCCTGCTACATGACCTCATACCACCCCATCAATCCAAGTAACAAACAATAGCACAACAATTATCTATATACCCAATATATAACCAAAACACACCCATAAACATAGCTTATTTATTTTTTATAAAAGGTTACTGTTTAATTCCACTTCATAAAATCAATGGCGCGATCATAAAAGTTTTAAGATCCTATAGAATTTATTTAATTAACCGAATATATGTGGTTAATTAATTTCATATATGAATGGTCATTAAATAGAAGACCAACAAAATGTATTCACAATCCATCATATCTACACAGAGAAATAAATCTAACAGACTTGATTTCCATTGGGCATATAGCCTATACAAATCCCAATATCAATAGATAAGAAAGAAGAATATAAGTCACTTTTTCCATCCCCGCATGTTGATCTATAAATTTATTAAATAATATTTGTTTATATTTTATTATTACATATTCAAAATATATAATTTTATACACACAAACCTCATGATACATAATTAAAATAGAGACGAAAAATCCCTACCTCGAATAACAAATGATCAACACCTCCTTATTACCCAAAAACAGGAGGCATAGAAGTAATAAAAAATGGATCCATAGATGCATAATCAAAAGGTACCACACAACATATATATCCATTGGTAATAATGGTTTTGGGGACCTATGTTATCAAGAATATGAAATGAAGATGAACTAGGAAGAAATGATCTTAGCTTTAGAAAGGTGAGATCCTATATCAACACGAGAAATGGTTTTTAAAAGCCATCAAAGCCGGATGTTGGGAAAGACCATGTGATTTGGGAGTAAAAGGAATTATAATGTTTTTAGAAGATAGATACGCATTGAAATGGTCCTAAAACTATTAAATATGGAATTTAACTCATTTTTCATCAAATAAAATGTTAAAGAGGAGAAACTACAGCAAACCGAAAAACTAGAGAAATTGGGAATTTCGAAAAATAGTTGAAAGAAAGTAACCAATGGATGAGTCACCCATGGATGAGTCACAGATGGATGAGTAACTAGTGGAGGATTCACCATTTGGTTAGCTACCAATACCGAGTCACCATTACGAGTCACTGTTGGGGGTCATCGTCGCGACTAATTGTCGTGACCTACTATCATCACCTACTAGTGCAAGTCACCATTCCGACTCACCACTCCGAGATACTGATGGATGAGTAATCATCACGAATTACTACCATGACCAACCATATTCACCTACTATTATTTCTCATCACTGGTGATCTACTGGTGTGATTCCACATTGAGAATCACCATTGGGATTCCATGGCACAACTCACTATTGTAACCTACCGTTGCTACCAAATAGTGTGAGTAACCATCTTGAATCAATGGTCTGACCCACCATTATATGATATACCATTGTAAAAATTGTAATTTTTAAAAACACTTGACATGAGTCATCATTGCCTACCAAAATACCTCCAAAACTATATTTTCACAATGTAATGGACCTGGGATGTCCATGCCAGTACAATAAGTCATAAAAATGGTAAAAACACTTGGGAAAGAACTGGGTTTTATGATATTATCTCAAGGAATATAAGAATGCCATAACCTAAGGATTTACTAGAGAATAAAGAATTAAATTTATTTATACATTCATAAATAAAAGAAACATAAGTCATGATCATGGATTCCCATTGTATAAAGACCCTTAAGTATATATAGTGAAGTGATTATAAAAACCATCCAGTTATGAGGTATTTTTAGAAATAAAAATTATATTCTGTATATAAAGTGATAATTAACTTCCTTTAAAATAATTATTAATCATGTTGTGTTATATAAAGAATAAGGATGAATTTTATAATGTATTCATGGTTTAAAAAAATTTAATGGTGTAATTTTTTCTATGAAATATGAATTTTGATAACCCCAGAAATTCAAGGGGTACTGAACTAGATATAAATTTAAATTAAATATAAAAAAATAGATTAATAACATGATAATATGATTATGTAAGTGGACGAAAAATAAATAGAACGCATAACTATTTAATAACATGGGAGTATATAAGATTTCTTACTCCAGATACTAATTTTTTCTGAAGACATACTTAACACCAAATATAGAAAAATTAATTTTATTAAAAAAATTAATAAAAATCTTAGTTATATTAAAATATTTTCAAAGGGTCTATTTATATTCATATGATTTTCATTCTAATAATTATTTATACTAAATTCATTTTCCAATGGTGGTTTATCAATTTTTAATTGATTATCTTGATATATTGACCATGGTTAGGTTTTTATTAAAAATAAATTAAAAAAGAATAAATAATTTTAATAGAGTAATAAATATAACATTTATATATTAAATTTATCGATTTTAGGATATAATGGGAAATGAAACGTGTCATTCATGTCGGGGTGATAGTTCATATGTACAAATGAAAAACTTATTTATTTTTCATAAAACGAGTGGGATATAGAAAAAAATGATTAATAATTTAAGTGTAATAATTTATATATAAAAAACATATTTACTCATAATTTTTATCATTATAACTAGAAGGGAAATTCTATGACTAAAAAAACCCCATTGCTTCGTGGTGGCTGTAGTATGTAGAAATGCATTCTTGATGATTATGTTTTTCTTATTTAATTAATGGTGTTTAATAGTTTATCTAAATAAATATAATGAAAATTAATTATAAAATTATATTAAATAAATTATATAAATTGGTTTACTGAATATATGTATTGGAAAAATTTAAAATAATGACTATGAATAAGAAACACTCACATATGGGACTTAGATTCTCCATGGAATTCTCCATGAAAATAAAAGTCATAACATTAATAATGAAGTAAAATAGTTTAATTTTATGGGATATTTTTGTTTTATGAGTAAACAGTCAGTGTATTTTTTGGAAAAAAGAAGAAATGTTTGTACCTTAAATTAGTGAGATTGCTCCATTTTATAAATGAATGAAAGGGTTCTTTGGGAAACTCATTTATATAATAAATTATCTATTAACACTATTCATTATCGAATGATATTAGAATTATAATATTTTTTATATGGTCCATGATTTTAATGAAACACTTCCAATACCATCATTCTATGAACACATTTTAGTGATTTAGTGGGTTATAATTTTCACTTTTAACTTGAACCATCTGTATATTTTCCATTGTAAATTTTACCTAAACCAATGTTAATTAATCAATTTTTTTTATTAATATATTTTGTAACGCCCCGACTTCAGTTACCCAGAGTCGGTGCATTATTTTAATACATTGGGATGATTACAAGGAATCAAGTCCCAAAGGACCGATTAGTTTAGCAGTCTTGGAAAATAGATTACATACATGAATGTTACATTACACTTCATAACATACAAAAAAACATAAATAATCCTTTATGAATGACATTATTACCTTGTCTTAACCCTTCTTATCAATCACAATATACTTCTTGGAATCCTGGGAAAAATAAAATATAGCAAAGGGGTGAGCTCAAATTCTCCGTAAGGGTAAGCAATACAGTGGAATCTTTCATAAATAAGCATAAACATTTAAGGCAATGTATAACTAAAACAAAAGACTTTTAAACTTGAAATTCAACATAATATTGCAAAGATAAAATGAAATAATTCCATTTACTTATTCACATGGATGTTCTACTAATCGAACAATCACATACAATATCAATAACCACTTTCATAATAATGGAATGCATAATGCCAGACTATCATAACCACAAATCCAAGGCCTCTTTCCAAGACTACAAATAAGATTTTTCCAAGGCCTTGTTCCAAGACACTAGTTTGTCTCATGAGACCTACCGATGCATTGAGGAGCTATAGCGGGCTCCACCCGTCATATATTAAGTCCAATACATTCCCATATGAAAAGGTTTAAAGATAACATAAACATTCGTATTAAAACTAGCATACGAAATGTAAATACTTCATCCACAAACCATTAATGGTATAAAAATAACACATCCACAGTCAAACATATCACAAAACCTTCAATACAATATATAATTTTTTTTTAATAATAAATCAACTTCGAATAAGCGTAAAATCCATCAAAGGATGTTGACATAGATGAAATCAAAACTCTTTTTAAAGAAATATCTCTTTTTATTTTGAAATCATTTAAGAGTCGTATATTTATAAAATAAAACATTTTATTTGAAAATATTCTTATAAGATTGTAATGGAAGCTTCAATGATTTTAAAATGGTGTAAAATAGCCACACCTGCCGTATAAGTTAAAAAAACATTCTTACCTTAATTCTGTCGAAAAGGTTAAAAAAGCACCTTGTTTGGAAAACGACGGAAATATTCCTTTATAAACCACTTTAAAAAAGTCAAAAAAGGGTATAAATGACTTTAACACATATTCTTTTTAATAGTAAAAATGTTTTGAAATACATTTTTAAGAAACATGGATGTGGATGATAAAGAGATCCCAGTAGATTATTACGTATAAACAACCTCAGATAATGAAGAGATTGTGAAATAACCCTTACATTTTACTTTTCCTTGTTTGGGGGTAGGTTAAACTCCTATATAATGGTGAAATAATTGTTATTAAATAATTCAAAAATAATATACATTAATATGATATCATATATGATCTTTTAACATTGCTCTGTTAATAATATCTCAGAATTATCTTTGTTTCGGGTGTTAACTTACTCGTTTTCTTTTATATGTTTTGTTACGTAAGCCATGTTTTTCATCGATAGGTTGTATCTTGTTCATATCCATAATTATATCAAGTCCTTGAACATTATTTTTAAATCATTAAATTATAATTATACTTGAATGGATACGATAGAGAATGAATCTCACCGCGTTCGTGGAGACGGTAGTCCGTTCGTACGCACGGGCGACAATATCATTCATTTGAAATTAAAATAATATATAATTGGATGGTATATCATATATACAGAATAATTATCATGTTATATTTATTATTTACATGAATTACACATCATTATTATAACAATCCAGAGAATAATTTATTGAATAACAATTACACCACAACGTGGAGACGGTAAGCCGTACGTACGCACGTATGGTGACATGTTATTCAAAGGGTGGATAGAACACTTAATATGGTTGTACCATGTTTATAATAAAATTAAAGTATATATAATATACTGGAGTTATTATTTTATAATGGTAATAACAAATAAAGAATAAGTGCAAGACGAAAAAAACTTGAAAATGGGTGGTGAAATCATTACCTCTTCTTCGGGTTTTTCCTTTTATTTGATCAAAAGGGATCTTTAGGTTGGCTTTCTGATCAAAATAATTCTTCTAGGTTGTAGTGAGGTAATTTTAGAGAGTATTTCGGCAGGGGTTGGTCGAACCAAAAGGCTTTGAAGGTGTGAAGTAATGAGAAGGGGGAGTTCCCTTTTATAAGAGGGGTGAGGGGCACCTTTGGAAAAGCTAGAAATATTAATTTATAATAAATTAATATTCCGTTTTTTATGGCTCCAAAGTTGACTATTTAAAGGTTAAGGTGGTGATGGGTCGAAAACCATTCAAAAAATATAATTTAGATAGGTTTGGGTTACTATATTAACCTTATCTTTAATTATTAACTCTAAGTTAATTAGTTTCACTTTTACAATGTCTCTTTGTATTTTTATATTATATGGTTAATAAACTTACTATATACATCCAAGAGACCCCCAAGTGGTCCATTAATGATACACATATTATGATATAAGTCTCTTGTCTGAACCTTAGATTTTTAGGAATTTAATATCAATTAATAATATAATAGTTTAAAAAAAACTCTTTTATGTCAATTTTGACACTATTCAATAATTGATTTTTGTGAAACTCATAAAATAATTATTACTTCGAAAAAAGTCAATTAAATGAATCCTAATATGTCATATTAACCTAGAAAATTAGTGTAATTCAATAAAAGTCTCAAATTATATTTATTTGTTTATTTATAATATCAAATATTTTAAATTTTCACTATTATGGTAATTACTGCATCATCACTGTGTCATAAATAATTTTACTTATTTAATGACTAAAAATAATAAATAAAATATAAATATGTAAGAAATATTTTTAGATATCTAATGAATATTTATATTCGAAAATACATCATATATAACCTTATGTAAAAATTGTTTTTCTAAAAGATATACGCTTATATGACATTTGTACTTATTTTAACTTAATTAAAATAAAGTGTCCCTATCACCTACAAGTGGCTCCATGGGATCCCCAAATCGACCCAATAATTCCCATGGTCGGAAATGTATCCACCAATAAGGTTAGGACATGTTTTAGGGTAATTTAGTATTATTATAATATTATTTTTAACCCTTATTTACCAGATTTACCCTTAACCATGGTAAATAAAATATTTACTGCAGTAATTATTCAAAATGTCTAAAAATAAAAGTTACCTATTTACACAATATGAACATCCTGATTCCATATATGGAATCCATTTTCCAAAATTCATTACACAGAAGTGGAAGAAATTAATTTAAAATTAATTCCCGTTGTTAAAACAAGAAGCGTGTTTTTAAGAGATAATAACTATCAAAAGATTGACACTTGTTTATGTCTAGTTTAATTGTAAAATTATGTACAATGACCAACATTATATTAAATGGTAAAAATATATTCTAAATATACTTTAAAACCACTCAAATTCATAATTTATTAATATAAATTATTTTTATTAAAAAAGGATTTTTTAATTAAAATTTAGTAATTTTCACTATTCATCAAAATATAAGGGTTATCCGAAAAGTTCCAAAATTTCTCCCTAGGATAAATTCGATATAAAGAATCCTAAAATGAAGTCCATTTTGAAATATAAAATATATATAATTTCAAAAAGTAAGTAATACTATTCATAACGGCTAGTTTGATTTGTTGTGGTGTGTGTTAGAACTCAAAGTTGCGTACAACACACACTACTGTATTATTCAAAGAAAAGCATACCGTGGAAGCTTGGGATGTTTCATTTTAAATTTTTGATGTCCCCATTTAGTCAAAAAGTTTAAAATATTTTATTTAAAAAGGGTTCACTATTAAAAGTTGGTAAAAGTGCAATACTGAAAATGAATTTGTTCTTACATTATGTCTAAGACTCTCATAATATGGATTCTAAAATTATAAGGATTATATAAAGTTTAAAATTTAGTTAATACTATTCATAACCTCTTTTTAACGGCTTTTTTGGTAAGTCATGGTGCACTTGAACTCGGTGTTACGTGTAGTGCAGGTTATTGAATTATTTTGAAGAAATAACACACTATGAAATCTTGGGGTGTTACATTATCCCCTCCTTCAATAAATTGCGTCCTCGCAATTTGAAATTGTTTTTCGAAAATAAAATGTTGAAAATAGAAAATATCTTTGTGGGAAAACCCACATCGGAAATTGGGTTACTAAAATTTAGTCTTAATATTAGGAAAATAGAAATGAAAGGGTCACCACCAAATTATGATATCGATTGGGAGAACATTGGTGGCAATTAGAGACATATAATTAGAGGAAAAATGTAAATATTTATAGGTAGTGATTGAGGTCATCAATCAAAAACAAGTGTAAAATTGAGTTCCTTAAATTCATCAATCTATGATGATTTGAAATACCATCAGTTCAAAAAAACATAGGGTATTAGGATAACACATTTTTGGTTTTAGGATTCCTTAAATAAAGTATAAGAATTAATTTCTTCATAGAATAAGAGAAGAAGAAAAATTTATTCTTGACAAGTGGAGTTCCATCATTTAACTAATTTCTACCACAAACTCAACTTTCACCCTAAAAGATAATAGAACGTAAAAAATATTCTATTTATCCTATTCGTATAGGGTTAAAAAAACGAATTTATAATTCATCTACCAGATCTTTTAAAAAAACTACATTATTTAATCCTGGACATCACGTGGGTCAGTGGTAGGTGATACACCCTTGTTGCCATTCAGTTGTGGGTTCAAGTCTCGCAGCCTTTCCAGATGCGACGGGTTGCCGCCCGACCTCCGGGTTGTCCTTTTATGGCAATCCAAAATAATATTAACTAGAACTATCCAAAATACTTCAGTCCAAAATTTATAAGGAAGCTAAACAAAATAAAGATCCTTTTTTCTGTGTAATAACATGTGAACACCTTCATCATGTATTCTTTTAAAACACTGCAACATCCTGAATTACCATAAAACCTTATTGATTACATTTATGATCCCTTATTCCTTAAAGAATAATATATATACTCCTTCAATCCAAAAATGTTTTAAACCCCAACAATGATGGAATATACAAATCATTAATTAGTTTCAAGGTAGTCAAGAATATCCAATATAATTTATCCAAATCAATCATGTATTATTCCAAAATCACTACCTCAGTATCAGAACTATATTATGGTTTATCATTCTCTCAACTATATATTTTCCAAAAATTTATCCTGCTATTGAGTCACTTTTCTTTGTTCCAAAAAATCTCAAGTCCTTAATGAAATAGTACTACAGTACAATCCTTATATACTCCATAATTATTATAACATGTAAATTGTTGATACAACACTCAAATGACATAATCAACACAAGAAATCTAATCATTCCCCTTTATCTGTGGTAGTATCATAATTTGATTATTATCTAATAGAATCATTTGCAGCATAGTCTGATGACTAGGACATAGGTTCGCGTAGTGTCCAAACTCCTTGCAAATGAAGAATTGTACATTTGAAACCATTTTCTAACCCTTGCAGTCACGTACTTTGTGCCCTTTTCCTCCACACTTATAACAAACTCCCATTCCTTTCAGGCATGTTCCAGGGTTTTTCTTTCCACAGTTATCACATATGGGAAAATTCTTCTTTTCCCTCTTCCCTTTATCTATCTTTATCTCTTCCATCCTTTTCTTCTCTTTCTTCCCTTCAAATCCATAGGACTTAGTAAAATATTTACTTATCTTATCAACAGATGATATTATTTCTTCATATGATGATAATACATGGGAGACTATTTCTCTTATAAATTCTGGTTTAAGACTATGAAAGATATGATCTTTCTTTCTCTTTGGATCATGTTCATTGCTGGAGTTCTCATTCCTTCTACTGGGCACCATTTCTAAACAATGGCATAGACTAGATTTGTTTATGAATAACAATACCTAATCCCAAACTTGTAAGACACATAACATAAATTAAATAGTTTATGATTATAATCCATAATCATAAAAATTTATCCTTTGAGAAAGTATATACTCATAAACCCTTCATAATGGTTTGTAAAGAAAATGAGAATTATCCTAAGCATATCCCCCGGGAGTGTCGTAACCAAGAGTGCAGCAAGGCCCATTGTCGTGCACCAGTTCCCATTCGAGTCTAGATCAAAGTGGTGTTTTCAGGTTTTACCCCTAGGTACATCTGTGCCAGAGCAACCTCTACCTGCTCGTATACAGACAGTGATGTATTGCTCGGAAAACTCACAAAATCTCTACAATACCAAAATTCTAGGAAGTTCTTCTATACTAAACCTCAAAGTCCATCTTAAATCTATGTGCTCTAATAAGAGTTTATCTAAATATAGCTTCCATGGTTATTGCTAAACTTCCTCTGATACCAACTGTAATGCCCCGACCCCAGTTACCCAGAGTCGGTGCATTATTTTAATACATTGGCATGATTACAAGGAATCATGTCACAAAGGACCGATTAGTTTAGCAGTCTTGGAAAATAGATTACATACATGAATGTTACATTACACTTCATAACATACAAAACAACATAAATAATCCTTTCTGAATGACATTATTCCCTTGTCTCAACCCTTCTTATCAATCACAATATACTTGTTGGAATCCTGGGAAAAATAAAACATAGCAAAGGGGTGAGCTCAAACGCTCCGTAAGGGTAAGCAATACAGCGGAAACTTTCATAAATAAGAATAAAAATTTAAGGCAATGTATAAATAAAACAAAAGCCTTCTAAACTTGAACTTCAACATAATATAAAAAAGGTAAAATGAAATAATTCCATTTATTTATTCACATGGATGTTCTACTAGTCGAAAAATCACATTCAATATCAATAACAACTTTCATAATAATGGAATGCATAATGCCAGACTATCATAACCACATAGCCAAGGCCTCATGCCAAGACTACAAATAAGATTTTTCCAAGGCCTTGTGCCAAGACACTAGTTTGTCTCATGAGACCTACCGATGCATCGAGGAGTTATAGCGGGCTCCACCCGTCACATATCAAGTCCAATGCATTCCCATATGAAAAGGTTTAAACATAACATAAAAATTCGTATTAAAACTAGCATACAAAATGTAAATACTTCATCCATAAACCATGAATGGTATAAAAATAACAAATCCACAGTAAAACATATCACAAAACCTTCAATACAATATAGAAGTTTTGTTTCATAATAAATCAACTTCAAATAAACGTAAAATCCATCAAAGGATGTTGACATGGATGAAATCAAAAATCTTTTTAAAGAAATATCTCTGTTTATTTTGAAATAATTTAAGAGTCGTATATTTCTAAAATAAAACATTTTATTTGAAAATATTCTTATAAGATTGTAAGGTAAGCTTCAATTATTTTATAACGGCAGAAAATAGCCACACCTGCCGTATATGTAAAAAAAAACATTCTTACCTTAATTCTGTCAAAAAGGTTAAAAAGCACCTTTCTTTGGAAAACGACAGAAAGATTCTTTTATAAACCACTTATAAAAAGTAAAACAAGGTTATAAATGACTTTAACCCATATTCTTGTAAATAGTAAAAATGTTTTGAAATACATTTTTTAGAAACATGGATGTGGATGATAAAGAGATCCCAGTAGATTATTACATATAAACAACCTCGGATAATGAAGAGATTGTGAAATAACCCTTACCTTGTAATTTTCCTTGGTTGGGGGTAGGTTAACCTCCTATATAATGGTGAAATAATTTTTATTAAATTATTCAATAATAATACACATTAATATGATATCATATATGATCTTTTAACATTGCTTTGTTAATAATATCTTAGAATTATCGTCGTTTCAAGTGTTAACTTACTCGTTTTCTATTATATGTTTTATTACATAAGCCATGTTTTTCATGTATAGGATGTATCTTTTTCATATCCAGAATGATATCAAGTCATTAAACATTATTTTTAAATCATCAAATGATAATTATACTTGAATGGATACGATAGAGAATTAATATTGTCGCGTTCATGGAGACGGTAGTCCGTTCGTATGCACGAGCGAGAATATCAATTGTTTGATATTAAAATAATAGATAATTGGATGGTATATAATATATACAGAATAATTATAATGTTATATTTATTATTTACATGAATTACACATCATTATTATACCCATCCAGATAATAATTTATTGAATAACAATTACACCACGACGTGGAGACGGTAAGCCGTACGTACGCACGTATGGTGACATGTTATTCAAAGGGTGGATAGAATACTGAATATGGTTGTACAATGTTTATAATAACATCAAAGTATATATAATATACTAGAGTTATTATTTTAGAATGGTAATAACAAATAAAGAATAATTGGAAGACGAAAAGAACTTGAAAATGGGTGGTGAAATCATTACCTCTTCTTCGGGTTCTTATCTTTGATTTGATCAAAAGGGATCATTAGGTTGGATTTCTGATCAAACTATAGCTTTTAGGTTGTAGTGAGGAACGTTTAGAGTGTATTTGGGCAGGGTTTGGCCGATCCAAAAGGCTTTTAAGGTGTGAAGTAATGAGAAAGGGGAGTGCCCTTTTATAAGAGGGGTGAGGGGCACCTTTGGAAAAGCTAGAAATATTAATTTATAATAAATTCATATTCGGTTTCTAATGGATAAGAAGTTGATTATTTAAAGGTTAATGTGGGTAGGGGTCTAAAACTATTCAAACAATAGAATTTAGATAGGTTTGGGATACTATATTAACCTTATCTTTAAGTATTAACTCTAAGTTAATTAGTTTCATTTTTATAACGTCTCTTTGTATTTTTATATTATATGGTTAATAAACATACTATATACATCCAAGAGACCCCCAAGTGGTCTATTAATGATACACCTATTATGATATAAGTCTCTTGGACGAATCTTAGATTTTTAGGAATTTAATTTCAATTAATAATATAATATTTGTTTTAAAAACTCTTTTATGTCAATTTTGACACTATTCAATAATTGATTTTTGTGAACCTCATAACAGAATTATTACTTCAAACAAAGTAAATTAAATAAATAAAAATATGTCATATTAACATAGAAAATTAGTGTAATTTAATAAAATTCTCAAATTATATTTATTTGGGTATTTATAATATCAATTATTTTATATTTTCACTATTATGGTAATTACTGCATCATCATTGTGTCATAAATAAATTAACTTATTTAATGTCTAAAAATTATAAATAAAATATCATTATGTAGGAAATATTTTTCTATTTCTAATGAATCTTTATAGTTGAAAATACAACATATATAACTATATGTAAAAATTGTTTTTCTAAAAGTTATATGCTTATATCATTTTTGTACTTATTTTAACATAATTAAAATAAAGTGTCCCTATCACCTACAAGTGGCTCCATGGGGTCCCAAAATCGACCCAAAGATGCCCATGGTCTGAAATGTATCCACCAATAAGGTTAGGACACGTTTTAGGGTAATTTAGTATTATTATAATATTATTTGTTAACCCTTATTTACCGGATTTACCCTTAACCATGGTAAATAAAATATTTACCGTAGTAATTATTCAAAATGTCTAAAAATAAAAGTTACATATTTACACAATATGAACATCCTGATTCCAAATATGGAATCCATTTTTCCAAATTCAAAACACCTAAGTGGCAGAAATTAATTTAAAATTAATTCCCGTTCTTAAAACAAAAAGCGCGTTTTTAAGAGATAATAACTATCAAAAGATTGACACTTGTTTATGTCCGGTTTAATTGTAAAATTATGTACAATGACCAAAATTATATTAAATGGTAAAAATATATTCTAAATATAATTTAAAACCACTCAAATTCATAATTTATTAATATAAATTATTTCGATTAAAAAAGTTGTTTTTAATTAAAATTTAGTAATTTTCACTATTCATCAAAATATAAGTGTTATCCGAAAAGTTCCAAAATTTCACCCTAGGATAAATTCGATATTCTGAATCCAAAAATGAAGTCCATTTTGAAATATAAAATATATATAATTTCAAAAAGTAGGTATTACTATTCATAATGGCTAGTTTGATTGGTTGTGGTGTGTGTTAGAAGTCGAAGTTGTGTACAACACACGCTACTGTATTATTCAAAGGAAAGTGTATAGTGGAAGCTTGGGATGTTTCATTTTAAATGTTTGATGTCCCCATTTAATCAAAAAGTTTAGAATATTGTATTTAAAAAGGGTTCACTATTAAAAGTTGGTAAAAGTGCAATACTGAAAATGAATTTGTTCTTACATTATGTCTAAGACTCTCATAATATGGATTCTAAAATTATAAGGATTATATAAAATTTAAAATTTAGTTAATACTATTCATAACCTCTTTTGAACGGCTTGTTTGGTAAGTCATGGTGCGCATGAACTCGGTGTTGCGTGTAGTGAAAGTTATTGAATTATTTTGAAGAAATAACACACTATGAAATCTTGGGGTGTTACATATTTCATTAAAAAAAATAGTATTTTAATCATATAAATTTCACTATATTTTCCATAATTATAAATATTTTTAAGAAATGTAATTTTTAATGATAACATTTTTAATGCAATAAAATTGTTTTTAATAAAATCATGTTTTTAAGAATAAAAATATTTCTGTTAAAATTATTAATATCAGTAATTAAATATACCTTAATTGATTTATTATTAATAAAATTAAATTTATGTCACACTAAAATAAATCCATAAGTAAATTTTTTAAAAACATTAATTAATGAATATAAAATAAATAAACCCATTTTCTATTTAAAAATCATTTTACTATAGCTCTAAAAATTGAGGTCATGGGTTCTCTATATAAAATAATATTTTAAAAATATTAATTTTATGTCTTAATATAATATTTTATATGTTAAATAGTGTGGTGACAATATAATTCAATCATAAATATTCATAATGATTAAAAAATTTAATATTTCAAAAGTCTTATTTTCATCTAAAAATCCAGATTTTAAAAAAAAATTCTCAAAAAATTATACTAAGAAAATTTTAGTAATATAAACTAATAAATAATATTAATTTTATATAAATATATTTTTAAAATAATATATCTCAATTTTAATAGAAAATGAAAATTATAATGATAAAATGATTTTATTTTAAACAATAAACGTCTCAAACGTGAAGTTTGTATAATAATTCTTCATAATAGTTTTACTATATATAGATTAAAATTTTATATATCTCATATATATATCTTATATATTATCATTATTATATTTTAAATATGATTTATTTAAATTAATACTATATCATGAATTTTATTTTTCTACGTGTGAATAATGATATCACAGTAAGAATTATTCAAAGGATGATATATATAATGGAATCTCAGGGGTTCAAATTATTCCCCCATAAGATATTTCATTTGAGAAATTTAATTACACATACCAAGGTGAAACAAGATGCATGGAATTCTATTTCATGATATTTTTAGGTTCGCAAATTTCCTCTTCATACATATTGTGTCACAAAAGTACATTGATAAGGTGATTTGTGTAGTTGTGCTAAAATTTGTTTCTATGGTTCAAGATCTTCACCCACTCCTCCAAAAAAGAGATAACATATTTTAATTGTACCACCTATATATTCAGTACATGTGAGGGGTATACTACTTACTTCTTCAATAGGTACATGTGGAATATATAACGTACTTTAATTAGGTTTCGAGGGAGTTCTAGTCGATATGCTAGAGTTATAATACAATAAAGGATTTCATAGGGGCCAATGTATCTCTAACATAACATCCATATCTTCCCAAACCGTATGAATATCTTCTATTGATATATCTAAATGAATAATTTATCATAAACATGAAATGTTTAAGTCATGTCAATGGTTATTATCATAACACTTTAGTTGAATCTGTGATACTTTGATGTGTTGTTGAATTGTCCTGATATTTTCAACCATTTCAAAGCCATATCATTCCCTTGAAAAATTCATTCATCAAATCCATCCCAACACATATCTGTTCTATATCTCTTCCCTTGAAAGAAATAATATTATTCAGTATATATTTTTTAGTGGAAACTATTTTTGTAAGACAACTAAACATGTGGAAGATATTTTCCCTTGAATCCACTGAATTATAGAGAGTAATATCTCAACATATACACAAGTATTTAGTCCATTCATATTTTCCATCAGTCTGGGCGTTCATGGCCTGACTAAAGATCAACCATGTATTTAGACAATTCTAAAGACTCCTCATAAAAATTTATCTATAAATCAAATCTTGACATATACAATCAATAGTGGTGTTATATAATGTATCACAACTTCTAAAATGTAAATCATTAAAAGTAAATCCGGTGATAATTCCACTCAAATGGAAATGAACTTACTAGTCTTCGTAAGATTGTCCAGAAAAACACATATAAAATTGTCATCTTTTGATGTCTTTGGAAGACCCATGCTAAAATCAATAGTGACATTTTAAAATATATATGTTTGTATGGGAAATAGATTTATTATCCATTTTAAAATTTTCTTTTCCACTATTAAATTATATCACACTTAAAACCATGAAGTATATTTAAAAATATCATTCATCATATTTTCCAACCAATAGTTCCATTAAAGATCTATATACATAGTCATGTGTCCTAGATGGATAAAAAGTATTGAGCTATGAGCATCATTAAGTGATTCTATTATTGCTATTTGAAGGGTACACATAACTATTTTCTAATTCTCATAACTGCCTCATAATATAGCTTTAACTCATGATTTTCAATTCATCATGGCATTAAACTTCTTCTGTATATCCAAATTATCCTATTGAAAATTCTTAATCATCTCAAGTAGCAAGAGATGAAGAATCAATTGAGAAATGAAGGACGATGTTAACTTTCTCATGGTACTCATGTCTATCCTATTCATGTCCATGATGACTAGTTACATTTAAATCCGCATTCTATATATGGTTTTAGTATCTTTTATACTTATATAAACTACCAATTTATTTTACTTTTTCAAATCAAAGTGGATTTAATAATTATAAAAATTAATCAAATATAACCAAGTTCAATGGTGCATGTTGAGACCATTATATATGAATATTAATTTCATGATATTATGGTATATATATATATAATACTTATCCCTTTATATATTTTAAAGACCTAGAAATTCCATTTATTTTTTTCTTAAATACACAAGAATTTTACGAGTATGCAGTTTCTGACGGCGTGCGATTCCGATTCCCGGAGTGGCCAAAATGATCCGTCAAAGTTTTGTTAAACATAAATTAACGCACATATGTATTTTTCCAAAAAAAAGTGGAATAAATCTTAAACAGTTAATCGAATCAGAAATCTGAGGCCACCGCTGCACTCAAGATGGCGTGTTTACCCTAGCCGTGACTTAAGTTTAGTCGGCACTAGCCTCCTATGAGAAACCCCAAAAATGTCATAACCATAAATAAAATAATTAAATAAAGTTATTTTATTTTTAAAATGATTATAACTCGCAATCGGTAACTCGGATTAAAAATCCGAGACCACCACAGAACTCATGAGGGTATGCTTTATTTAAGCATATACTAATTTGGGTCGGCAAGGGCTACCAGAGAACGAATGTTTTTGGCAGAAAATAAAATAATTAAGTGACAATTATTTTATTGTAAAATTCATAAATTTTAAACGGTTACTCGGATTTGAAATCTGAGGGTACTGTTAGGTTCATTGGGGCATGTTTCACCTAGGTAGAGTCTATCCTTGATTTCATTGGATCGAGGGTGGCTGTTAATAATTTTCTGAACCTTTTTTCCGGGTACGTTTAGTAAATGTATGTTCGGGATTTTATATCATTTGAACTGGTGCATGGAATTGAAATCTGAGGGCACCGTGGAACTTGCAGTGCTAGTATTCGCTTAAGGAAACCTTCACCGCAGTTGCGTTTTATTGAGGTTGGATGTTAATTTTCTGGGGTTTCTAAATAAATTAGATAAAAATATGACTAGCATATTTTTATTTGAGTGGTGGTTTAATCCTCCAAGGAGAGGTTGGAGGTGGGTCCCACCAACACATAACTTGTCTTTGGAGGATGTTATGTGGTGGGGCCCACACGAGCTCAAACCCCATTTAACCCCTTCAGTTCCCCATTAATGGGGGAAACACTTCACTAACCCCATAAATTTTTGGTGCCTCTACTCCTTCCCTCTCCAAATTTATTGAGCCAACACCACCTTTTAAATAAGTGGTGTAACTTAATTAATTTAAATCATTTTGAATTCATTAAGTTACCATTATATTAATATGTGTAATTTTATTATTTTGGGGTTGGCTTAATCTTGTGGTGGAATCTTGAAAGGATGGAGAAAATATCCTCCCAACAAAGAACGACATCTTCCCTCAACAAAGAACGCATGTCTTCACCAAGGAATGATGACACAGTGTTCTCCCTCTCCAACCGGGCCAAAAAGGGACGGCGCCACCCGCGAAGAACGTCACCGCCGATGACGTCGTCTCCCCCTGATGTCAACGGAACAATTCCGCCTTTCTGTGACTCCATCAAGCCATTATCGATTACAAGGTAAGGGTTATCTTTATTTATGAATTTACCCTCCATTCAACGTCATTAAATTTGTGGACTGGTGTGCTAGTTGATATCATCGCAACTGCACGATCATTGCCCGAACCTCCCCATTGTGTTGGTTCTTGATTGATGACAACGGGGGCAGTACACGCGGCTACCGGCAATGAGCCAGCCGTGAAGAAAGCCAGAAGCACAAGGCTGTCGGGTCACCACAAGGGTAAGGCATCGCTGTGCCGTACAAATAACCGAGCTGAGGCCAGGTGAGCCGCAGCGGTGCTGGAGGGGTGTGGTGCCATCGCACTACACCAGAAAAAAAGAACCGTGGCTAGGAGGGCTGTGGCGGTCGGACAACAAACGCGGCGCCATCGCACCGTGCGGTGGAGATGGAGGTCGCAGTGAGGCCTAACCGTGGCGAAGGAGGTGCGGCGCCGTCACGCCGCGATATAGGATAAAAGGGCGGCCGGTTTTTCCAGCTGTTGGTGTGAGCTAAACAGAACTGGCACCCAGCGCTGATTCGGATCGGAAACGGGGGGCGTGGCACCCCCCTCCCGCAGCATGGAAAACCGGGCCACGTGGGCTAGCCTACCTGGCCGCCCTCAGTCGGGCCACCCACATCCGGGTTGTCCTCGTCGAAGCCGCCCATGGGTAAGGCCAACCTCGACCGGGACACCCTGGGTCGGGCCGCCTCGGTCGGGCCATCCTTCAGCCGGGCCACTATGGGTCGGGCTGCCTCGGACGGTCCCCCATGGGTCGGGCCGCCTCGGACGGGCCACCATTGGCCGGTCCGCCTCGGCCGAGCCACCCTACGATCGGGCAGTCATGAGTCGGGCCACCCTCGGGCCGGGCTACCCTCGCCTTGGGCCGCCCTAGGGCTGGGCCGCCCTCGGGTCGGGCCGCACTCAGGCCGGGCCGCACCTTTGGATTGGGCCGCTCCATTGGGTCGGGCCGCTCCTTTGGTTCGGGCCGTCCACTCGGGTCAGGCCGACCACTTGGGTCTGGCCGCTCTCACGGACGGGGTCAGATCCTGGTTCGGACCAGGTTGGGCCAGGTCGGTCTGACGGGGTCGAATCGGACCCGGACCCACTATGGCCATTTACACCTCCTAGCCCGCATCTTGGGCTATGGGTGTCCGGACGACGAACCGACTGCGGTGATGGAATACTTGGAGCAACATGATTCTTTCAGCATACTCCACATGAGGTTCGGATGCAGTTGGCGTATGGTGGGGTTGGTTTGAGCCTAAAAACAAATCGGTTCCCTGGAACGGAACTGCCAATAACTCTTAGACCAGGCGTCTGATTGACGCTCCGTCTTTCACGTTGGGTTCCTTTTGATGAGACGGAACTACGAGCTACATCAACTTAGGACTTTGTGATAGTTGATGTATCGACACTTGGCTCAAGGAGTGGACCCTCCATGAATCGAGCGTGCTATGTGCGGGAACCCTAGGGATGGCTGCGACGATACTGTACCAGAATCCTCTATGGGTTCGATAGTGATGACTTATGTACCGGAATCTTCCGTTGGTTCGACAGTGATGACTTCTACACCTGAATCATCCGTGGGTTTGACAATGATGACTTCTATACCGGAATCCTCCATGGGTTCGACAGCGATGACTACATTACCGGGATCCTCCGTGGGTCCAACAGTTCTAACTTCTATTCCTGGATCTTGTATGGGTCGGACAGAATTGCTCGTCCTGTATCCTGTGTGGGTCCGACAGCTTAGCTGGTCATGTATCATGTGTGGGTCCGACAGCTTAGATGAATTAGTGACTACATCTAATCATCTATATCACTCTACTAAAGATGTATACCTGGGTGAGCTGAGTCATGTCTTTCAACCATTATCATCTTGGTGATTGACTTTACTTCGTTTGTGCAATGGTTTGTTCTTAGGCTCGAGAGTTGGAGCCAGACATTGATTGATAACTTAGGTATATGTATGGGAATATAACTATGTAGGGTTGCTTGATACTTTGTTATTGTATCTTTCTTTGTGGTTTATCTTGGTTGGATATTGTGAGACTTAAGTTTCTTGGGGTCCCTACTGAGTATCATTATACTCACCCCTGGATGAGCTATGACCACACCACGTTGTGTTGGTTGCAGACGACAGACAGTGATGATCTAGGTAGAGAGTTGTAGAGCTGGATGATACCTGAAGGTGGACCACATGGCGAGACGTACATGGAGAGAACAGATGGACTTTGGGTGATGAGGAGGCTATTTGTACCCACCCTTCAGGTGGAAATCCCGGAGGATGACTTATTAGTTGTTGTTTTACTTTAAGGATGTTTTAGTAGCTTTTCAGTTGTATTGTACTTTGCTGTTGAGTTTCTATTTCTGGCCCCATTATATTCAGCACACTCTTTTGTATACACTTTCACTTAGTGTTTAACATAAAATTGTGTACTCTATTGTTTAATTTACTGATATAAAGGCAATTCTTTCCCTGTTTAGCGATTTATGCATTTGGTACTAGTTTCCAGCCCCAATCCTATGGAAGGCATGCTTAGGGTAGTCACGATACGGGCCCCGGGGGACGGGTTGTGACATATTTAATCACTCAAAATCATTGATGTAATGATTATTGCAGCTAACTCACGGTCATTTGTCAGATAATTATGATCATTAACTTTTACGTATATTAATTAATATTCTAACACTTTCTTATTCTTTATGAGTAAAAAACCCATGTCCCTTTTTCCAGTAATCACCAAAAATAAAAAATCCTTCCCCACTTGTTTTTATTGTGAGTATGGTTATTATAGTTATCAGGTTTTATGCTCCTTGAATCTCTTTTCACACTCATCTATATATCTTACTTTAATCTCTTCTGATTAATCTTAGATAGAACGTTTTAAAATCTTGAGATGATTATCAAAAAATACAAATAGTACCTTAATAATTTGAAGAACCTATGTTTCAAAATCAAAGATAAATTTCTCAACCAATCCTAACTCAACATAGTCTTACAATGGTCCACATTTATATTCCATATATAGGATGAAGTTCTCCATGAATTCAACTTGCTCGAACCAGGACTCACATTTACTGTACATTGCATATAACTTGTCATTCATTGATGACTTTAGAATAATACAGAAATTATACACTTGTTCCTCCTATATTTTTGAGTATATAAGATTATATTCTATAAATATTCCCAAATTTTTCATAAGGTAATATCTAAGGCCCCTGTTCATTTGGTCCATGATGATTTCGGGAGCATTTATGAGTCTGAAGGGAATGAATATAACTCATAGTTTACATACTTTATTTGAACGGTTGTATTATGAATATCCAATTTCCTTAATATTAATCTATTCATACATTATTCTAGTACAATGAGGGGTATTCTATATTTAGGCTTGTATATCAACATAGAACTTGTGAAATGTTAATTAGATAACTTAACCTCTTGATTAATAGAAAGACCAAAAAACTATTTTTTAAATACATCATCATACTTCACATTAATGGGTATATGGATTAAAAAAATTTCTACATTGATTCAATAATTTGAGACGGAAAATATAGAATGTAAGGAAAATATATCCATTAAACTAGAGAATATTCCAATTAAGGTCCATCCTTGTCCATACACTTCTATTAAATTCATGTATAATTTGGGATATACAATTTTATTTCCCATTCCCTGAATGGATTTTTATTTTCACTTCATAATACCAAACATATTTCTATTACAAGGATTAAATTTATTCTCTACTCTTAATATAATTTATTAGTATCCACTATTAATCATAGTTTACCTCAATGTGATAAATAACTAGTATACAATTGTTTGTTTCAGAGAATTTAATAATATTGAATTTTTTGACACAGTAAATACACTATTTGAAAATTATGGTATCAGTAGATCCACTAAACCTTGGAGGCCTCTATTTAATTAGGGATTAAATTATATATTTCTATCTCATAAGTTCTTTAATAAGATTTATTTTATTATTCCTAACATGAGAAAGTTGTTCTAGTACATCCATGAATTTATCAGCTATCATTCCCATCATGTTAGGAATTTCATTAGGGTAGTAATCACATTGTTTGTTGGACATATCATAAACATGATTACTCCTATGTCAATTCATTTTCTAACATTAAGGAAACATAGGGATGAGAATACTTATATTTTTATATATTTTCCAAGGTAACTATAAACATAAAATGATTAACCCATAAATAGATGGAAACATATAACATATGAATCTTTATATTTCATTATAAGATATCCATGATTATATTCAACTTTTTTTACACGAAATATACATAAAAACATGTTTAATTCCTATATAATGATTTTTAAAGATAATATGAATCCTGAAAATCATATCCTTTAAGAGTTTCGAACTAAGCGTGTAGTAAGGAACCATTCACCATGCATAAGAATACTAGATAAGATATACTGGACCGAACAATTTTTGGGGTAATTAACCATACATGATTCTGTTCCAAAACCATGTGTACTTATATTATCCTTATAATGATTAATTAATTGGAAAACTAGACAATCTATCCATTAAAGAAACACCAGTATCTTATTATATTTTCAAACATGTCATTAGGGTTTCTAATAATCTCTTGTAATCATAGTCTCAAAATATAACTAAAAAATTATTTGATACAGTCTATACAAAACTGAATCACCAAAAAAATATTATTTCATAATTTTTAACATCTTTTACACCAAATAAAAGAAAAATATTAAGGATTTAGTGTATTTGTAAGACAAAACACATAAATTTAAATATATTAAAACATAACATAATTGCCTTTATTTAATCTATTTAGAGTATTCCCAACTCCCATTGGTCTTCTTAAAAATGAATAGGATATCCTGGGAAAGAAATCATGGAAAAGTTTTATATAGAAAGATCAATAATGGAATAAAATGATAAAGGAGAATGAAATGGGAGGTATAAAATTACGGCATAAAGGGAATTATCCAAGATATGGAATCATGAAATTAGAAAATTATAAAATAAAAACATGGATGAAACATGATCATATCATAGGATAATTCCATTACAATAATATAAAAGCTATATAAAACAATAAAACATAATAAAAACGTAAGGATACCTTTATCATTTGGATAATATAGTTGGATATGCTCACCAATAATTTTTTATAGACTTTATTAGCGGTGGAAAATAGAGAATCATGGAGGGAAGTACCTGAAATAAAAACAAAGTGGAGATCACAAGGGGTCAGAAATAGTGAGTAACAAGAGTTTAACCTCTCAATAAATTAACCCCATCGAGTGGTAAGAAACCCAGGATGGTGAAGAATGTCATCCAAACATCCTGTGTGCTAGTGGAGGTAAGGAAGCCATCGATTATTTTTGCTTTTCACCAAGTGTGGAGGAACTTTATGTGATTGATGAGTTTGTTGAGGCTGAAAATGATATAAGTGATAGATAATAGTTTTCTAGGCTCACATTAAACACAGAATGATATACCATGATATTGAAACATTACCCAATATATTAGAAGGATATATAATTCCATGACCACCTATACTTTAATTAGTATCATACATATAAGTACCTGACCTTAACACATTACATAACCTTTAATTAAATGAATAATTCACATCGAGGACCTTTTCAGGTTTAGAGTTTTATATAATTAATCCATGAATATTACATTACATATCAAAAATTAAAAAGTAGTCACTTCTACTCTATTTCCATTTTTTCACAAAAATAAAAAAACTCTTGAAAAAAAGATTCATGTCTAGTTCCATGTTTTAGATAGATTGAATTTTCCTTGATCCCATCTTTGACCCTATTCATCTTTAAGTCCTGTGAAAAACATTTCAAAACATGGGATGAGTATAAAAATCACAATAAGTTTTATAAAAAAAATAAATAAAACATTAATTCATCATTACATACATAAAATAATCTCTTTAACGTACCTCATGAAATCATAAGATTTATGAATTAAAAATAGAAATCATAAATACTAAAGGTAACTTGTGACATCCATATCATACTTATATTGTAGCTATCACAGCTGTGTAGGGAGTTACATTTGGAATACCCATCACAGTATATTACCTAAATATCTTAGGAGAAACAATCATGTTTACCTCTATCATGTTACCTAATGCATTGGGGAGAAACCCCAGGCTCATCAGCCCTAGGTTTATCATGGAACCACCAGTATATGTAAACAATGCCCAAGAACCATAACATATTCATAACACATGAAACAAACATAGAAGAAAGAAAATATTTCCACATATCAATCAAAGTATATCATTTAGTTATATTAAAATAACAAAATGATTATCAAAACCATTTTCATTACCATAATATTTAAAAGAGTATATATAAGGCCCCAGCCTTAAAACTTACTTAATCTTGAGTTATTACTCGATTACACATTGACGATCTTTTCAGGTTTAGAGTTTTAGAGAATTAGATCATGAAACTTGCATTACATTCCACATTTAAACAAAGTGGTTACATAAAAGACAATATTCATTCTTCCCATAAACGGAATCATATTTAAAATAAAACATGGATTCTTTCTTGACACATCCTTGACACTATAGTCAAATCATGTACCCTTACCTTGACCTGTTAAAAACATTTCAAAAACTTGGGATGAGCATAAAAAGCTCAGTAAGGGATATAAAAATATGGAAAGGAAACATGAGTACATGTATACATAAGAATGAAATCATACTTTACCCATAAAACATAATCACTTTAACATACCTCATAAAATCATGAATAAATCATAGAAATCATAAGACATAAAAGGTAACTTGAGGAATTCATAACATTCTTATGTAGGGGGTAACCCTCTTGGTTACGTTTGGAATACCCATCACAGTATATTCCCTAAATCTCTTTGGAGAAACCTTAAAGTTTCACTCCTTCACATTACCCAATGCATTGGAGAGCTATATCAGGCTCACCTTCCCTTATTTTATCATAGAACCACACGTTCTTCATAACAATTCCCAAGAACCATAACATAATCGTATCACATAAAACATGCATAAAGGAAACATAACATTTCCACATTTCAATCACAAGATATCAATAAAACACATTGATATAAAAAACCTTATGAAAACCATTTTAAATACTAAAATAAAATAAAGGTAAAACATGGTATTTATTTTTCTTTTAAAAAGAAGGTATGGCTTGTAGAGGAAGCCGAAACTCAAATAATGGTCACGGCAGTGGAGAAGTCATTGTCGCCGCATACGTATGACAAAAACATTCCCTTTTTTCTTTTTGTAAAACACTTCGTATAAAAATATTCTTTTTGGATAAAAGTAAAAGTCAAAGGGGTTTATACACTGTATAAAAGAAAGTTGTGTATAAAACAAAATATGCCTCAATGAAAGGAGATTGAGACGAATTCCCTTACAAAGACGATATCCTTGGTTTAAGGATAAAACAATTGCATAATTATGTGTGAAAAAAGAATACACAAAATATAAGTGGATATTAAGTGTAAAACAATAACAGGAAATTCACACATATTCATAGAACGACATATTCAAAGACTACATTTTTATCCCAAAGAATCAAATTTGGGTGAAGAAGTTCCCTTGCAAAAATTTGACAGCCTAACGGCGTCACTACAAAATTCAGAAAATGAGTTGATGAGAGATAAAAAGGGTATCTCATCACATGGACATAAAATTTAAATCAATAAGGATATATAAGGACATATACCAACATAATAGTATGTGAATTAAAAGACATAACAAAAGAAGTCTTTTAAAAAGAGGAGGGTGAAAGGTTCCCTTACCGACATGGGTATCTTTTGAAACATACACCCCGTGAAAGAAGGACAATACAACATTGATGTAAATACTAATTAATGAAAGTATATTACACAATGAGTAAAATAATGGGCAGTAAATACACCACTCAAAGGAAATTGTGGCAAATGTAGCATAAATCTCATTGGAATACAAGTGAGATGAAAAATCCCTTACGAAAACTCGGCAGCCTAACGGTGCCACTTAAAACATCCAAAATGGATTGATGAGAGGAAATAGGGTCTCTAATCATATCAAAATAAAGATTACAAAAAGTGGAATATAAAAGAACATCCACCATCATAACAAATTGGAGCTTAAAATATGTTACATAAAGAAGAGTACTTAAAAAGAAAGAGAGAGGTTAGATCTCTTACGAAAATTCAGCAGCCTAACGGCACCACTCAAAACTTCCAAAATGGATTGATGAGAGAGAATAGGGTCTCTCATCATATGAACATAATAAGAACAGTAGGATTAATATAAAATAACATCCCAATCATAAGAAATATGAGCTTAAAAGGAATGACATAAAAGAGTGTACTGAAAAAGAAAGAGAGGTGTAAGATCCCTTACCTTAAGTCCAACTTGTCCTGTTCATTTCGTTATATTCCCGAATAATAAAATTTGGTCAATTTATAATTTATTAAATACCTCCTATAAATATTATTATTCAGTTCATATCACATATTTTAATGTTATAATAATTGGTTAATAAAATGAGTTCATATCAGACGTTTTTGTCGATGTTTGGTACATGAGTCAAAAATTGAACTTGTTGGAAAATAATTTTCCATGTAGTTATAGGTACATCATATCCAGAAGAGTATTGATGTTTTAAATATCATATATATCCAGTATATATTAATTTTATACTATTCCTTAGAATTTGGAGATAAAAATTAAAAGCACCGTTCATGGAGACGGTAGGCCGTACGTACGCATGAACACTACTTTCATTTTTTGTCATATTAATGGAATTAAAACATAATGAGATATATATATATATATATATGTTATAATTCCAGAATTATATCCATAATTTAGATGTAAAATATTACATATATATCCATTATATATATGTACTTATAATATTACATAACATTTTGAGATAAGAAATGAAATGTACCGTTCATGGAGACGGTAAGCTGTACGTACGCATGAACGCTACTTCCATTTCTATTTCATATTTAGTGGAATTGAAACATAATGATACATAATAGTATTTTAATTCCAGTATGGTATCATATATAATATAATTAAATATATCCTTTATACGTACCACATATGGTATTAACGAATCAAATCACTTTGAGGGGGCGGTAGTCCGCACTTCCTTAAATGAAGATATCGCATTTACCCATAATGGAAACCATAAAGGTAAGCCATAAATGAAAAATACCTAAGCTTAAGTAAAACATAAACATATTAGATATCATATATAAATATATTTTCATATTAATGGACACCTTTTAAGGTGTTAGAAGAATGTTGAACAATCATCGTTTCGGGAGGCAGAAATTCGCCACCCACGGAAACAATATGTTCTTTAACCATTAGATGTAGGTGTGTGTAAGTGTAGCTCGAATCCTTCTTATAACAACATCCTAGTATATTAAAGATATTGGAGTTGTTACAAAAGAAAATAATAAAAAGAGTTTAGGGGGTTTGAGAAGTAAAATAAAACAAAAGGACTCAAGTGAAAACATTACCTTAAAATCGGGTAACTCTCTTTGGTTTGAGCTCAAAGACTTCCATGGGAAGACTTATGCCCAAAGTGAGGCTTCAAGGAGTAAGAGAGGGAATTGGAGAGACCAAATGTGCAGGGTTTTGCCGATCCAAAGGCTTTGGGAGTGTGGGTAAGGAGGTAGAGGTGGGGGCCTTTTATAAGAGGAGAGGATGTGCACTCTTGTAAAGTTACAAAATGTTACTTTATTTTCAAAAGCGTTTCGAATTTTAAAGGTCCCACATTGATTTATTTCGAGGATAATGTGATAAGGGTTCGAAATTAACTCATAAAATGGGTTTTGTACATGTGTAGGTCTTAGATATTACATTATATTTCCATTTTATTTAAATCGTTAAATAATGAGGTCATCGCTGCATCATCATGATGTCATAAATAATTTAATTTATTTAATGTCTAGAAATTATAAAACAAATACTATGATGTAGTAAATCTTTTTAGCTTTCCAATGACTGTTTATAGTCAAAAATATGACTTGAATAACCCCATGTAAATTTTTTTTCGTAAACCATCTCATGTTTGTGTCATTTTTTCTTAAACATTAAATAAAAAGATATTTATGTCATTTCCCAACCAAAGTGGCTCCATGGGGTCCCCAAGTTGACCCATGGATTGTCGTGGTCGGCCATGACACATCCAATGAGGGTAGGAAATGTTTCTAGGTCATTTAATTTTATTAAAACATTATTCTTACCACAAACTACACTAATTACCTCTAATCGCGATTAAAAACTTAATAAGTTACTATTCACAAAAAAATTATTTTTATCCCATTGAACCACATTTTACTTCTTAATGACAACCATGTATGTCGGATTTTTTAAATTCAAAACCCATATATGGAAAAATTTCATTTAAACCTAAAAATCAGTTTTTATAAGTACCACTTAGTGGTTTCACTATCATAAAAAATTGATGTTTTCCAGAAAAATACCAAAAATTCACCCTAAGCTATATTTGATATTCTGAATTCAAAAATCAATTCTATTTTACAAAATTAAAAACATATAAGTCACATTAATTAATTTAATAATTAATTCCCGCTGTCAGAGCAAAAAGCGTGTTTTTATGAAACAATATGTATCAAAAGATTGACACTAGTTTAAGTTTGATTTCAAAGTGAAATTAATTCCAAAGACCACTATTGGATTTAATGGTAAAAATATATTATAATTTAACTTTAAATCCAATTCAAAAGATAATATAATCATATAAACAAATTAGTTTAAAAAGGGGGTTTGAATTAAAATACAACATTTTACACTATTCATTAAAAAATGAACTTTATCGGAAAGATACCAAAAATTTACAAAAAGTAAATTTTGATGTCCCGATTATTAATAATAGTATTATTTGGTCCAATAGAATGTATAAGAGTGAAAAAAACTATATTTAATGATGGTTCTCCATCAAAAGGTGATAATTGAACCTTTAGTGAAAACGAGAGCATATACGCCTAAAATTGAATTCCTTCCGTATTTTAAGCCTTTATCATTTGTTGGATAATTGTAAAAACATTTAAAAACATATATAATCATATTTTAGTTATTTCTATCCATTCCTGCCAATAGAACGACTACATGTTAACTACCATTTAAAATAATATTATTTTATTATTAGAGTGCAACAGAAGATTTCCAAGAAACTCGTTGTTGCGTGTTGGGTACGCCATCGAGCATAGCGTCCCCTTTAAAGTCATATTAATATTTTATTCACAAATATAGATAAATATAGAGATGTCATATTCTATATTTACCTGGGGTGTTACATCCTTCCCCCCTTTTGGGAATTGCGTCCTCGTAATCTTTAAAATTGAGCTAGGAAACATCCTTGAAAGTCCCACATCGGAACACGAGTCGGTAAAACAATCACTTTAAAAATAAAGGAAGATAAGTATAGAGGTCACCCGAGTTAACCCATACTAGGATTCCATGTAGAAAAACATGGACATGGAAGAATAAGCAAAGGGTCATGTTCTTGAGGGAGAGTGATAGTAAACATGTCTAGGAGAAAGTTAACCATAAGAAAATCACAAACTTGTGATGGGTAAAACAGTATTCGATTCCGCAGTAGGAAAAGTTAATAGACAAAATTCTTGTTTTATGTTACTTTTTATTGAGGAATTTATTCATAAGGAAACATAATCACTTATCATGATGACTTTCAACTTTTACTAGATTCCTTAATCAAACTCATATTTTTTTTCCAAAAGATGAGTATTTAGGGAGACCTGTTCGCATTAAGTGTACTATAATCAACTTCTAGAGAGTCACCTAATCCAAAAAAGTGAACTATATACTTCCCATGTCTTTATACTTTAACCAAAACCAAAAAAAAAGGTTAGTACAAGATCAGATAATCCAGAAAAGGATAACCCTTTATAAAAAGAAAATGTATTCTAAATCTCCAAAATTTGTCCAACAAAACCCAAAGTTCAACGATGACTATTCTATAATCAATTTTTCCATAAAATTCTTCAAAGTAATCCAAACTAATATTGAAACCCCAATATTTGAAGGATATAGTCCCATAGACTTCCACGTTAAATCGTAACATTTATCTCTAAACAACATCAGTTACTCCTAAAGTCTCGTATTGAAAAGTAATTAACCTAATCACATATCCTCCATGATAAGTTAATCATTTTCATAAATAACCCAAAATCAACTTACTCTTAATTCATAAAATCATATAACTAAAAATTGTCAGTCAAACTAACCAGGGACTTGACGTAGTCCAGTGGTAGGCGATAAATACCAGTCGCCCTTTGGTTGTGGGTTCGATTCCCGCAGCTTTGTCTGACGCGACGGGTTGTCACACGGTCTGCGTGTTGTCCTTTTTCCAAAAATATATAATTCATAAAACATTCCCCAAAACGAGATAAAATCTTTAAAAATGATCATAAAATATTTTAGCCTCAAGTTTATCTCATGCCTTTCATTTTCCATCATAGCATATAATAACCCATAATTACCTCAAAAGTAAGGATCATATAAACTCTAATGGTTACCTTTATAATTATTACCCAAACATCCACATAGATTGGTCATCTCATACATGATGCATTACAGAACGTACCAAGGTTCAAGTGGTTGATCATGACTCCTTGCTAGTTGGTTTAGAACAACCATGAGTTTCCTCATTGAATCCCCCATTTCATCCAGTCTCTTAATCAGAGAACCACCACAGTTTCCTTCAAACATATTGTCGATCCATCCATTTACTAAAACAAAAAAGGTCAGTGTGAGTATATCAACATAACCATCATGTACTAATGAGGAAGATAAACACTAAGAAATACTTACTCATTCACTTTATATAAAACTAGGACTCTTTCTGAAATCCTAACCATTATGGTAATGTCACTTGTGCTTAGAGAATACCCTAAACTCTAAAGTTATCTAAACCGACCTTTGATACCAACTATAAGGCCACATCCTTAAACCTTACTTAATCTTGAGTTATTACAAGATTACACATTGAGGATATTTTCAGGTTTAGAGTTTTAGAGAATTAGATCATAAAACTTTCATTACATTCCACATTTAAACAAAATGGTTACATAAAAGACAGTATTCATTCTTCCCATCAACGGAAACATATTTAACATAAAACATGGATTCTTTCTTGACACATCCTTGACACTATCATCACATCATGTACCCTCCCCTTGACCTATGAAAAACTTTTCAAAAACTTGGGATGAGCATAAAAAGCTCAGTAAGGGATATAAAAATATGGAAAGGAAACATGAGTACATGTATACATAAGAATGAAAACATACTTTACCCATAAAACATAATGACTTTAACATACCTCATAAAATCATGAATAAATCATAGAAATCATAAGACATAAAAGGTAACTTGAGGCATTCATAACATTCTTACGTATGGAGTAACCCTCTTGGTTACGTTTGGAATACCCACCACAATATATTACCTAAATATCTTCAGAGAAACCTTAACGTTTCAGTCCTTCATGTTAGCCAATGCATTGGAGAGCTATATCGGGCTCACCCACCCTTATTTTATCACAAAACCACCCATTCTTCATAACAATGCCCAAGAACCATAACATAATCGTATCACATAAAACATGCATAAAGTAAACATAACATTTCCACATTTCAATCACAAGATATCAATAAAACACATTCATATAAAAAACCTTATGAAAACCATTTGCAATACCAAAATAAAATACAGGTAAAACATGGTATTTATTTTTCTTTTAAAAAGAAGGTATGGCTTGCAGAGGAAGCCGAAACTCGAATAATGGTCACAGCGGCAGAGAAGTCATTGTCGCCGCATACATATGACAAAAACATTCACTTTTGTCGTTTTGTAAAACGCTTCGTATAAAAATATTCCTTTTGGATAAACGTAAAAGTCAAAGGGGTTTATACACCATATAAAATAAAGTTGTGTATAAAACAAAATATTCCTCAATGAAAGGAGATTGAGACGAATTCCCTTACAAAGACGATATCCTTGGTTTAAGGATAAATCAATTACATAATTATGTGTGACAAACGAATACACAAAATATAAGTGGATATTAAGTGTAAAACAATAAGTGGATATTCACACATATTCATAGAACGACATATTCAAGGACTACATTTTTATCCCAAAGAATCAAATTTGGGATAAGAAGTTCCCTTGCAAAAATTTGACAGCCTAACGGCGTCACTACAAAATTCAGAAAATGAGTTGATGAGAGATTAAAAGGGTATCTCATCACATGGACATAAAATTTAAATCAATAAGGATATAGAAGGACATATCCCAACATAATAGTATGTGAATTAAAATACATAACAAAATAAGTCTTTTAAAAAGAAGAGGGTGAAAGGTTCCCTTACCGACATGGGTATCTTTCGAAACATACGCCTCGTGAAAGAAGGACAATACAACATTGATGTAAATACTCATAAATGAAATTATATTACAAAATGAGTAAAATAATGGGTAGTACATAGACCACTCAAAGGAAATTTTGGCAAATGTAGCATAAATCTCACAGGAATAAAAGTGAGATGAAAAATCCCTTACAAAAACTCGGTAGCCTAACAGCACCAATTAAAACATCCAAAATGGATTGATGAGAGGAAATAGGGTCTCTCATCATATCAACATAATGATTAAAAAAAGAGGAATATAAAATAACATCCCCCATCATAACAAATAGGAGCTTAAAAGAAGTGACATAAAGGAGAGTACTTAAAAAGAAAGAGGGAGGTGAGATCTCTTACGAAAATTCGGCAGCCTAACGGCGCCACTCAAAACTTACAAAATGGATTGATGAGAGAGAATAGGGTCTCTCATCATATAAACATAATAACTACAGTGGGATTAATATAAAACAACATCCCAATCATAAGAAATATGAGCTTAAAATGAAGGACATAAAAGAGTGTACTTAAAAAGAAAGAGAGGTGTAGGATCCCTTACCTCAAGTCCAACTTGTCCTGTGCATTTCTTTATATTCCTGAATAATAAACTTTGGTCAATTTATAATTGATTAAAGGCCTCCAATAAATATTAATATTCAGTTCATATCACATATTTAATTGTTATAATAATTGGTTAATAATATGAGTTCATATCAGACGTTTTTGTCGATGTTTGGTACATGAGTCAAAAATTGAACTTGTTGGAAAATAATTTTCCATGTAGTTATAGGTACATCATATCCAGAATAGTATTTATGTTTTAAATATCAATATATCCAGTATATATTCATTTTATACTATTTCTTATAATTTGGAGATAAAAATTAAAAGCACCGTTCATGGAGACGGTAGGCCGTACGTACGCATGAACGCTACTTTCATTTTTTTGTCATATTAATGGAATTAAAACAAAATGAGAGAGAGATATATATATATATGTTATAATTCCAGAATGATATCAATAATTTATATGTAATATATTACATATATAAACATTATATATATGTACTTATTATATTACATAACATTTTGAGATAAGAAATGAAATGTACCGTTCATGGAGACGGTAAGCCGTACGTACGCATGAACGCTACATCCATTTCTATTTCATATTTAATGGAATTAAAACATAATGATACATAATAGTATTTTAATTACAGTATGGTATCATATATAATATAATTAAATATATCCTTTATACGTACCACATATGCTATTAACGAATCAAATCACTTTGAGCGAGCGGTAGTCCGCACTTCCTTAAATGAATATATCACGTTTACCCATAATGGAAACCATAAAGGTATTCCATAAAATTAAAAATACAGAAGCTCAAGTAAAACATAAACATATTAGATATCATATATAAATATAGTGTCATTTAATGTCCACCTTTGAAGGTGTTAGAAGAATGTTGAACAATCATCATTTCGGGGGGCAGAAATTCGCCACCCACGGAAACAATATGTTCCTTAACCATTAGATGTAGGTGTGTGTAAGTGTAGCTCTAATACTTCTTATAACAACATCCTAGTATATTGAGGATACTGTAGTTGTTACAAAAGAAAAGAATAAAAAGAGTTTAGGGGGTTGTAGAAGTAAAATAAAACAAAAGGACTCAAGTGAAGACATTACCTTAAAATCGGGTAACTCCCATTGGTTTGAGCTCAAAGGCTTCCTTGGGAAGACTTCATCCCAAAGTGAGGATTCAAGGAGTAAGAGAGGGAAGTGTAGAGACAAAATTATCAGGGTTTGGCCGAGCCAAAGGCTTTGGGAGTGTGGGTAAGGAGGTAGAGGTGGGGGCCTTTTATAAGAGGAGAGGAGGAGCACTCTTGTAAAGTTACAAAATGTTACTTTATTTTCAAAAGAATTTCGGATTTTAAAGGTCCCATATTAATGTATTTAAAGTATAAGGTGATAAGGGTTCTAAATCCACTCATCCAATAAGTTTTGGACATGTGTAGGTCTTAGATATTACATTATCTTTCCATTTTATTTAAATCGTTAAATAATGAGGTAATCGCTGCATCATCATGATGTCATAAATAATTTAATTTATTTAATGTCTAAAAATTATAAAAAAATACTATGATGTAGGAAATATTTTTATCTTTACAATGACTATTTATAGTCAAAAATATGACTTGTATAACCCCATGTAAAAATTGTTTTAGTAAAACATCTCATGTTTGTGTCATTTTTACTTTAACATTAAATAAAAAGATATTTATGTCATTTCCCAACCAAAGTGGCTCCATGGGGTCCCCAAGTTGACCCATGGATTTTCTTGGTCGGCCTTGACACATAAAATGAGGGTAGGACATGTGTCTAGATCATTTAATTTTATTAAAACATTATTCTTACCATAAACTACACTAATTACCTCTAATCGCGATTAAAAACTTAATAAGTTACTATTCACCAAAAGATTATTTTTATCCCATTGAACCACATTTTACTTCTTAATGACAACCATGTATGTAGTATTTTTGAAATTCAAAAAACAAAAATGGAAAAATTTCATTTAAACGGAAAAATCAGTTTTTATAACTACCACTTAGTGGTTTCACTATTCATCAAAAATTGATGTTTTTCAGAAAAATCCCAAAAATTCACCCTAAGATAAATTTGATATTCTGAATTCAAAAATAAAGTCTATTTTACAAAATTCAAAACATATAAGTCACATTAAATAATTTAATAATAAATTCCCGTTGTCAGAGCAAATATCGTGTTTTTATGAAACAATAAGTATCAAAAGATTGACACTAGTTTAAGTCTGATTTCAAAGTGAAATTAATTCCAACGACCACTATTGGATTTAATGGGAAAAATATATTCTAATTCCACTTTAAAACCAATTCAAAAGATAATCTAATCATATAAATAAATTATATTAAAAGGGGGTTTTGAATTAAAATACAACATTTTACACTATTCATTAAAAAATGAACTTTATCGGAAAGATACCAAAAATTTAAACAAAGTAAATTTTGATGTCCCAATTATTAAGAAGAGTTTTATTTTATCCAATATAATGTATAAGAGTGACCAAAACTATATTTAATTATGGTTCTCCATCAAAAGGCGATAAGTGAACCTTTAGTGAAAACTAGGGAATATACGCCTAAAATTGATTTCTTTCCGTATTATAAGCCTTTATCTTTTATTGGAAAAATGTAAAAACATTTAAAAACATATATAATAATATTTTAGTTATTTATATTCATTCCCACCAATACAATAGCTACATGTTAACTGCCATTTAAAATAATATTATTTTATTATTAGAGTGCAACGTAAGATTCCCAAGAAACTCGTTGTTGCGTGTTGGGTACGCCATCGAGCATAGCGTCCCCTTTAAAGTCATATTAATATTTTATTCACAAATATGGATAAATATATAGATGTAATATTCTTTATTTACCTGGGGTGTTACAATATATGGTATTTATTTTCCTTTTAAAAACACTGTGATTTGTTAAGGAAGCCATAGATCAAATAGTACTTGCGGCGGCGGAAAAGGTCGTTATCACCGCTTACATGAAAAAGAAATATTCTTTTTTTGTCATTTTGTAAAATTCTTCGTAGAAAAAGATTACCTTTGAATGAAATGAAAATTCAAAGGAGTTTATATAATGTATAAAATAAAGTCTAGTATTAAAACAAAATATGCCTCAATGAAAGGAGATTGAGACGAAGTCCCTTACCTTATGTACGATTTGACCCATTCATTCTTTAATCTCTCGAATGATAAAATAAAGTTAATTTAAACATGCTTAATATCTTTTTTCCAGTTTATTATTCCTTTTATATCAGTTGTTACCATGTTATAATCATTGTGTAATCGTTTATGTTAATAACGGTCATTTTGTCAATATTTGGTACTTGAGTGAAAAATGAACTTCTTATAATTACAAGTTGTTCATGTGGTCAAATATACATTATCTACATAATGATATTCGTGATGTAGATATAATATATATCATTTATGTCCTATATATTTATGTATTCATAATAGTACATAAAATTGGAGATAAAAATGAAAAGCACCGTTCATGGAGATGGTAAGCCGTACATACACATGAACGCTAATTTCATTTCTATTTCTTATTTTAATGGAATTAAAACATTATGATACATTGGTATATTATAATTAAATTATAAATTAATATATAGTATCATTAAATCAATGCTTTTATATATCCCACATATGGAATTAACGAGTCATACCAGCTTGAGGGGGTGGTAGTATACACTTCCTGAAATAAAATTATAGCGTTTACCCATATTAGAAACCATAAAGGTATGATATAAATAAAAAATACAGAAGCATAAAAAAACATAAAAAAATATATATCATATATAAATATAGTTCCATCATAATGTCCACCGTGAGAGGTAGTATTTGATAATTGAACAATCATCGTTTCGTGAGGCGTTAGTTTTCCATCCACAGAAACTGTATGTTCTTTTCCCATTAAATAGATTTTTGTGTATGTTTAGTTAAAATAATTATCATAAAAACATCCTATTAAATTGAGTATACAAGTTTTTTTATAAAATAAATGAATAAAAATAGATTATGGGGTTGGAGAAGTAAAATAAAACAATAGAACTTAAGAGAAGACGTTACCTTTAAATTTTTTAACTCCCATTGGTTTGAATGAAAAGGGTTTGTTGAAGTGACTTATGCCAATGTTAATGATTATAAGAGGAGGATATTGATGTATAATTCTTAATTGGGAAGAGTTTGGACGATCCAAGGGGCTTGATAGGTGTGAGGAACAGGTCAGAGGTGAGGGCTTTTTATAAGGAGGTGGATGGGCTCTTTAAGAAAGAGTGAAATTTTTTTTTATTACAAAATAATATTCATTTTCTAAATGTCCAAAACTTAAAGTATAAGATATGATGACTCATGGTCGAAATAAAATCATATAATAAGAATTTGATAGTTTTTGGATATTATTTGAATATTTATAATCTTATTTTTTAAATCATTTATTAATGAGGTAAACACTACATCATTATTGTGTCATAAATAATTTAATTTATTTAATGTATAAAAATTTATAAAAAAATACCATGATGTATGAAATATTTCTGTATTTCCAGAAAATATTTATAGTAGAAATGATAACTTATATAACCCTATGTAAAAATTAATTTACTAAAAGATATTTTTATGTCATTTTTGTCATTACTTTACGTTAATTAAAATAATGTGTCATTATCACTCCCATGTGCCCCATGGGGGTCTCAAAATCGAACCAAGGATGCTCATGGTCAGAAGTTTATCAACCAGTAAGATTATAAATCATGTTAAGATAATTTTATATTATTATAATAATATTTTTTACCCTTATTTACCAGATTTACCCTTTAACCATGGTTAATAAAATATTTACTGATGTAAATATTCATAATGTATAAAAATAAAAGTTACCTATTTACAAAATTTGGACATCCTAATTCCAAATTTAGAATCAATTTTTCCAAATTCAAAACACAGAATTTTCATAAATTAATTTAAAATTAATTCTCATGGTCAAAACCAAAGGCGTGTTTTTATGAAATAAAAAATTTCTAATGATTGATACTTGTTTATGTCCAATTTAAAAGAGAAATTACTTCCAATGACCAACATTGGATTAAATGGTAAAAACATAATAGAATTACACTTTAAACGAAATTAAAAATATAATCTACCTATATAAATAAATTAGATTAATAGGCAGTTTTGAATTAAAATATAGAATTTTTCACTATTAATCAGAAATTGAATTTTATCAGAAAATACCAAAATTATACCCAAAGTGAATTTTGATGTCCCGATTTTTAAAAATAAATTTTTTTTGTCAAAAATATTATATAAAAGTGACCAAAATTAGATTTAAAGAGGGTTCTCCATCAAATGGTGGTAAATCAACCTTTTAAAGATAATTATGCTTAAAATTAGATTCATTAACATTTTTATCCCCTAACTTTTATTGGATAAATGTAAAATCCTGTACAAAATATGTATAATCATAATTTCGTTAGTTCTGTTCATTCCCACAAATAAAATGGCTAGGAATTAACTAAAATTTAAAATAATAATATTATATTATTATTGTGCAACATAAGATTTCAAAGAAACCCATTTTTGCGTATCAAGTAGGCCATCGAACATAGCAACCCCATTATGGTAAAATTAATATTTAATTCAAAAAGTATTAATTAAAAATAAAAATTACAATTTTTTTATTTACATGTGATGTTAAAATACACATGTCTGCTAGATTATGGAAATAAAATATAACTATGTTTTAACATGGTAAAACATGATGAAAAATAACTCAGAATTATGACCTTTTCCCAAGAAATATATGGATGCAATAAAATAAGGACATTCAAGATAAGAAGAAATTAAATTTCACTATAAAATGATTTATGAAATGAATATATGCTTTGATCATGTGTTTCAATGTTATAAAAAACCCAAAAAATGTATATAGAAATATGAATAAAAGCAAAAAACATTGGTGATGTTTTCAAAATAAGAAAATGATATTTTTGATAAAGGGTGATTATAAGTTTAATTTAAAATAATAATTGAAAATGGATGTTTCTATATAAAATAATTATTAATTTTAAAATTAAATCATCATTTAAAACATTTAAAGGGGGCGATGGATGATATGAAATAAGAATTTAAAAAATACATTTAAATTAGATTTCCATAAATGTGGGTAGTTTAAAGGTGACTTAATATATATTAAACGTGAAAAATTGAAGCGATATTAAAATTTTAATATATGTATGAGACATATAAAAAATAGAATATGTATATAAGAATAATATATAATATGTTGGAGAAAACGAAAGGGAACATGTAACCTAGATGTGACATGGGTGGTACAAAATTTCTCTTACATCGGGTAATGATTTGTTCTGAACACATAGTTGACAAACCTATATATTAATATTAAGTTTGTTAAAAAAATTTAACAACAAATTTATTTAGGAATAATTGGTATCTTAGGGTTAATTTATTTTAATAATTTTTTCATTTATTAAATCTTTTTCCTTATTTTTTAGTTACCTAAGTTCATTTGTTTGATTTTAACATGATTCTCTTGACATGTTTACCATGAATAGGTTTTTAAGATAATTGTGTATTTATGATTAAAATCTATACGTGATTATAATTAATAATTTAAATAATTTCACTCCCTAAATTGAATAATTATTAAATAAATTAAAGGTATTTGAAATTAAAATTAATAAATAACCTATTTTTTTAAAAAAAATCATCAATTAAAATAAAAGACTAAAATATGTTTTATTTAATGAAAAATTATAATTTAGTTCAAATAATTTTAGTCATGAATAATATTTGTTGAAATTTTAATTTAAAAATGAATATGTTATTATTTAATTTTATATTTGATTAGTTAAAGGATTTATTTCCTTGATGTTCATTCTTATTTATTAATTAGGTTCTGAAATTTATAAATTTTTCCAAAACCTCAATTTTGACTAAAGATCCATATTTTACAAAATGGTTAAAAATTAATAATTGGTATATATTGATATTAAATATTAAAAAATAATGTTAATTATTTATAATTCTATTTCTAAAAATTATATATTTAAATTTTAACATAAAATAAAAAACTTGACGATAATTGTTTATATCATAAAAAAATACTTCTTAAATATTATTTGTTTTTTAAAATTATTTTATTTTAGTTTTATAACTTAATGAATTTCTATATTTTATATCATATATAAATATCTTATATATTTTCATAGTAATGTTTTAAATATTATTAATTTAATTTATCAATGTATCATGAGATTTATTCAATTCTTATGAAGAATGATATTTAAAATTAAATTATTTAAATGCTAGTATATATATAAGAATCATGGGATTTCATAGGATAATACTTGGAGGTTGTGAGATGAGTTATCTTGCATATTAATATATTAGAAAATTTTTCATTTGTGTTTGGGTGAAGATAATATAACATTGGGGATTACTGAGAAATATTTTTTTTTCATTATTTATATTTCTATAAGTGAAACGCATTTTTTATATACCATTGTAGGTACAATAGTGAACCAACTTCAGATACCCTCAGAGATAAGCACCTGACCACTTCTGTCACATACCGGACGAGAATTACTGATCCCCATGGATATGAGACTCACACCCATGAATTAACCACAACTATAGGTAATTATTTCTCCCAAACCGAAGAAAAATACATGATATATATATATATATAGAATAATTAATAGCAGAAGGAAAGATAAATAAATATATATTCAGTAGCTGAATAAATATAATAGAAGTGGTACAAGTCAAATCAGTGAGAACAAACACAAAGATAAAGTCCAATAAAAATGAACAAATAAAATAGAAACTATCTACACAATATGATAATGTGGAGAATGTCCCATAATGTCACCATTAGCTACTGAAACACAGATGAGAGAATCCTCATGGAATAACTGTTGGGACTTTCCATTACATAGTTCAAAATACATAGCTATTTCTACAAACAACTGAAGGGGTTTTACTGGTGTGAGATAAATTGGCCCAGTAGGATCCCACCCAGGTGTTCCATTTCAAGTATCTATACAAGAAATAAAAATATTCTCATTTTAAAGAAAAAATATCATTATAAATCATAAATAAATTTATATCAAAATCATGTTAAATAAATCCATTTATCCACAGTTCCAAAAAAATCTATACAGAATAGTTTGAAAGCATAATTTCTGTAAACATTTATCAAAGTCAAAGTTTGTATATCTAAGAAAGAACAATAAAAATTCACTGTAAAATGGTAAAAATGAACATGTATAAAAATAGATCATAATATAAAACCACTCATACCAAAATCAATTACTAGTGTGTACTCAAGCCCCTTGAACAACATACCCAGGGAGTAGGGGAACAACCCAGGAGTGAACTATGACAACCCTACATTTATTAAAAACTTAAACATGATTTATTATATAAAACATCACTTGATACAACAAAGAATATTGAGAGGTTTAGTTTAATTGGGGATTAGGATCATTACATAAAAACATAAAACATGAAATACAACATGTTTGCTGAAAACATTATTTTCTTGACCACTACATTCCCTCGTACTTTGCATTTCATGGGATAAACTGAGGACATGCATAAGAAAAGGGTGAGCTATAAAGCCCAGAAAGGTAATACACATGGAATAACATGAGGAGTTCAATACATGTTAGACATTAGTAATATCAATAGATAACAAGATAAACATGAAAATAAAGTCATGATAAAACATGATAATCATAACAAGGAAATGTGGCAACAACACTTAACATGGAATTAGCATGAGCCAAGACTCATTGCACATGAAGCATGAGTAAATCCTCATTGCACATGAAGCACGAGTAAACCCTCATTGCACTTGAATTAGAATGATTCAACACTTGTTTCACATTATGTATCCTGATACTATACTTTACCCAATGCATTGGAGCGCTATAAGGGCGCACCCTTCTTAAACATTTCATTTCATGCATAAGTGTGCCACATGGATCATAAACATGTATTCATAAAAAATAATCATTTATTCCACGGTAAAGGAATGTGGAATTCATACATGAAGCGTTATAATAAATAAGTAAATGATCATAAAGGTGAATACCATTAATGGAGAAATGGTCATGGTATTCACTACACAATGACATTGGCTTTGAAAATCAGTGCAATTTCGGCAGTGTAACAGCGTGACATAAGAATTCATAAAAATGGTTGATGAGAGAAAATGGGGTTCCTCATAATATTTACATGTAATATAAAGTAATTAGGTCATATTGATTCATGTCCCAACAATTGTAAAAGAATTTATATTCATGATACAAAAGTATTGCTTGAATGTAAAAGAGGAGAGAGAAGTTCCTTTCAGAATTTTGGCATAATAACGGGTGTACATGGGAGGAATTTAATGAGAGAGAAAGGGGTCTACCATAATTCAAACATAAATAGGGAAGTATGAGGGAGGTGAGAAACCATCCCCCAACATTCATAATTGAAATTAAAAGTGAAAAACAACTTAAAGAAAAATGGAAAAAATGAGAAAGGAAGAAATAACCCTTACTTGGAAGTGTGCTTCTAAATGCTAGAGAGAGGCTCGTGAGAGGCTTCTTGGGAGATTGGGGAACCTTGGGGAGATTCTAGAGAGAGCAGGTCAGAGGTTGGACGAACTAAAAAGGCTTTGAGTGAGGAGGAAGTGGGATCTTTGGTGGTTTTATATAGGAAGGGTGAGGGAATTTTTTATTATTTAGGTTTGGGACCCCTTACATTAAATTTATCCGAACCACAAACCATCCCGTGGTTTTTGACCATTGGTTTTGGAAAAAGGAAGATGAAAACAATATTTTATAAGGTCAAAGTCCTAAATTATTAATATAATGAGTTCGCTTATGTGGAGGTGAGTCATACACCCATGGAAAATAATTTAAAAAGACAAGATGTTTAAAAAGTCTTGAGGGGTCCATTAATGCTTTGAAAAGTAGGTCAAAAAAACCCAAAATCACATTATTTTAATGGTAAAGCATATATTGGCCGAACATAAAGCTTATAGTATTTTATTACATCACTATTGTGTCATTATTATGTCATAAAACACATTATATATTTAAATGGTATTAACTTTTTACCCAAAAATTTGACTGTCTCAGAAAATTATGAAAAATTCACCGTTGGATAAATTTGAAGTCCTGAATCTAGAAATAACATTTATTTTATCTAAATAATTTTCTATATATGTTAATTTTCACTTTTAAAATAAAAACTTATATTTATCCATAATTCACGGGGTTTGACAGAAATAGCTTTCAAAACTTAATAAAAATTACAATTGCATTCATAAGATTATAAGATCATTTATATTTAATAAAAATTTATTTAATAATAATAATATTTTATTAAAATATTACTTAATTCAATAATCCCTTAATTTAATAAAATATAATGGTAAGGTGTGTGATGGTGATAAACTCTTGGGGTGGCTCGGATAACATTGCTCAAGTGGTAATCTCTATCAACTTCCACTTTTCCCGTAGACGGTCCCATTCGACCTTGACACGATGAAGCTCAGCTTGGGCTTGGTCAAGAGTGAAGCACAAGGGCGCCACCTCTTTTCGAAGCTTCGAAAAATGGGCTTCGTATGGAGAAAATCTACTGGATGAGGCCATCACTTCTTTTGTCTTAGTAAATTGGATTTGTTAATGTCCTATATTTATACTAATCATGTGATCACTGTTCAACGGATATGTTAGCAATGGTCAAAATTCATAACATAAAACCAAAGAAGTTGACATTTTATATAATCTTTTTACATAAACATACATTTAATTAGATCAAGAGGGATTTCCATTAATCAAACATTGGGTCGTTACAATATTACCTCCTTAAGAAATTTCTCCCTCGAAATATTCCTTTTCCCACACAAAAAAAGATGTGGTTAACTCAGCTTCATCATTTCCTTCGATTCCCAATTCGCTTCTTTAAACATGTGGTTTCTCCACAACACCTTGGCGAGGGGAATTTTCTTATTTCGTAGAACTTTTTCTCTATGATCTAAGATCTTCACCGATTGCTCCTCATAAAAAAGATCGTCTTCCAATTGTACCACCTCAGAAGAGAGTACATGTGAAGGGTCCGATATGTACTTCGTTAAGAGGGATACATGAAAGACATCATGTACTTTGGCCATGGTAGGTGGAAGTGCTAGTCGATAGACCACAATCCCTAGATGATCAGGAATCTCGAAGTGACTGATGTAACTTGGACTTAACTTCCTTTTCATTCCAAACCCCATGACCATATTCCATGGAGATATGGTTAGAAAAACCATGTCTCCAACTTTAATCTCAAGGTCTCATCGACAGTAATCTGCATAACTCTTCTGTCGACTCTAGGCTGCCTTGATATGCTGCTGAATTGTTTTCACCTTCTCTACAATTTCCTCGACCATTTCTGGTCCAAGTAGCTTATGTTCACCGACCTCATCCCAACATGCCAGTGTTCTTCACCTTTTCCCATATAGGGATTCATATGTTGCCATTTGGATACTCGAGTGGAAACTGTTATTATAAGAGAACTCAACCAGAGGAAGATGTTGATCCCATCCTCCTTTAAAGTCAATTGAGCATGCTCTCAACATGTCCTCAAGTGTTTGGATAGTTCTCTCAGATTTCCCATTAGTTTGAGGATGATAGGCCGTACTGAAGTTTAGTTCAATATTCAGTTCATGTTGAAGACTCTTCCAAAACATAGAGATGAATCATGAATCTCCGTCAGACACAATAGATATTTGTACTCCATGAAACCCTACCACTTCCCTAATATATATCCGTGCTAGTATATCCAATGAGAAATCCTACCGAATATAAATGAAGTGTGAAGTCTTTGTAAGACGATCCACAACAACCAAGATTGCATTTTTTCCTTTGGATGTCCTCAGAAGTCCGGTTACAAAGTCTATAGTGATGTTCTACCATTTCCATTCTGGTATGGTCAATGGTTGCATTATCCCCTTAGACTTCTGCATCTCTGCCTTCACTTGCTGGCACACCACGCACTATGATGTATATTCAGCGATCTCCTTATTCATATTATCCCACCAAAAGTTTTCTCGGAGATCTCGATACCTCTTTGTGCTCCCTAGGTGAATAGAGAAATTTGAACTATTTGCATCATCCAAAAGTTCCTTACTTAGATCGGGACTTGATGGAACACATAGTCTTTTCCCAATCCACACAATTCCTTCTTCATTAACATAAATCCGAGGATTTCCCTTTTTTGATAGCTTCCATTTTTTCTTAAATTCCCACATTATCCTTTTGAGCATCCTTTAACCTTTCCAACAGATACGGGTGAGCAATAAATCGTGAAAGGAATGATGATGTTACCTTCTCTATGATTCCCATGTCCATATTCATCAAGTCTAAGAAGATTGGATCCTTCTCAATTCTCATCATTGATAGAATCGCTGGATCCTTTCTACTTTGGGCATCTTCCTCCTTGTTCTCTTTCCCATGGTGGTAATGTATTGAACAGTCATAATCCTTGATGAGATCTATCGATCTTCTCTGGCGCATATTAAGATCTTTCTGTGTGAATATATATTTAAGACTCTTGTGGTAAGTATATATCTCACATTTCTCCCCATAGAGATAATGCCGCCAGATTTTCAAGGAAAAGATCACCGCTGCTATCTCCAGATCATTCATTGGATAGTTTCGCTCATGGATTTTCAACTTCCTTGAGGCATAGAAAATCACTTTATCATTCTACATTATCACACAACTTAAGCCCTTCTAATAAGCATCAATGAATACTACAAAAAGTTCCCCACTTGTAGTTAAAGTGAGCACGGGCACAGTGATAATCCTCCTTTTCAACTCCTTGAATTTTTCTTTTCATTCATCACTCCATGAAAACTTTACTCCCTTCCGAGTCAGCTTGGTAAGAGGGTTAGACAATTGTAAGAAATTCCTCACAAATCGTCAAAAATATACAGCTAACCCCAAGAAGCTATGGATATCTGTTATCGATGTTGGCCTCATCCACACCTAAATTACATCTATTTTGGAGGGATCCACAGATATCCCATTGCTTGTGATGATATGGCCTAATAATGAGACCTCCTTCAAACAGAACTCACACTTGCTGTACTTTTCATAGAACCTTTCCTTTTGAAAAGTCTCTAGTACAGTTCTTAAATGTTCCTCATGATCCTCCTTGGTTTTGGAGTATATTATAATATCATCTATAAAGACTACCACAAATTTGTTGAGGTAATATCTAAATACTCTATTCATTAAGTCCATGAATATTGATAGAAAATTAGTGAGTCCAAAAGGCATTACTATGAATTCATAGTGCCCGTATCTTGTGCGAAAAGCAGTCTTGGGGATATCTTCCTTCTTCACCCTTACTTGGTAATATCCCGACCGCATGTCCACCTTGGAGAAGTATTGTGCTCCACGCAACTGATCGAACAAGTCATCAATTCTTGGGAGATGATACTTTTTCTTTATCGTGATTTTTTTAAGTTCACGATAATCGATGCAAAGCTGCATTGACCCATCCTTCTTCTTAATGAAGAGGAATGGTGCACCCCATGGTGAAGCACTTGGACGTATAAACCTTTATGAAGATTCCCCTGTAGTTGTTTATTAATATCTTTATGATCTACAATATCCATTCTATATGGATTCATGGATATTGGTAAAGCCCCAGGTATAAGTTTAATTGAGAATTCAACATCTCTTCTAGGAGGAAGGCCATGCAGTTCCTCGAGAAACACATCTGCGAATTCCCTCACAATAGACATTTCTTCAAGGATGGTTTCTTCCATGGACTCAATCATCTGAGCTAGATACGCGTGCTCATAGGGCAGAAATATCTATGCTTGAGATGATGGATCTAAAAAAGGTTCATCTTACTCCTTATACTTGTAAATAATCGGGGGTCGATTCTCCATATTTAGTGTTATTTCTCTCTCCCGAAAATTTATGTTGGCTCTATATAAGGAAAGCCAATCCATGAAAAACATTTCATCAAATTTCACCAGAGGGAGTATGATGAGGTTCGCCGAGAAATTTAATCCACACATTATAACATGGGAGGACTTATATTCATGAATGCAATGATTTCCCCATTTTCCGTACTCACCGACATCTTCACTTCCATGATTTTTGGTAGTGCTGGGATTGTTCTACTATATTTCAAGATATACAAGAATGCGTAGAACCTAAATCAAAAATTACGTTCTCTAATATTGAATGAATGACTAGTGTACCTGTCACCACTTCATTTTCGGGGTTCACATCGGCAGAAGTGATGGAAAAGGCTCTTCCTTGCTGCCTTAGTGGTTGTTGGTTGCCTTCGAAAACTCTTGGATTAATTTCCTGATTTGAAAAAATGACCAGGTTCATTTCATTTATAGCATTGAACAATGCGTTGAGGTTCGAACGAAGCGTTCCTCTCCTCTATCACAACCGCAGGTCTTTCTTGCCAACAGTTAAATGCTAGGTGCCCTTTTTTTCCACACCTAAAGCATTTCCTCTTCCCCTTAAGGAAATTTCTAGGGTGGGTCTTTCTGCACTTTTAGAAAGTGGGGTGCTGGATCTTCTTAGCACCGTTGGATTTATCCATCAGACCACCAAAATTGAATTCCACCTTACACTTCTTATCTCCATGATACTCCTGTGATTATCTGATCTCTATTTCGACCGTGAGGGAACATCGGACAATTTCCTCATAGCTGTCGAATTCACGGATCACCAATTCTTTCCATATGATAGGCTTCAACCCACCAAATAAGCGGTCAACTATGCATTCTGAGGTAATGACAAAGCTGGAAGCATATCATGCAATCCTTGTGATGTTTGTATTGTACGCTGCAATAGATTATTCGACCTTTTTCATGATGTAAAGTAACTCCCTTTCCATCTTAAGCCAGAGGGTGCACGGAAAATATTTATCAAAAAACATCATTCGGAAATCCTTCCATTCCAACACCTCGACCTCCTCCTCAGGCTTCATATTTTTGATCAATGTCCACCATTGATCAGCTTCACCCTCCATACGATAAGCCGCTAGGATAACCTTCTCTTGTTCAGAACATTGAAGGATAGAGAAGATCTTGAAAATGTAGTTGATCCATTGTTCAGCGATCGTGGGATCGGATGATCAACTAAAAGTTGGAGGCCTTTGTCTCATGAATCTCTCGATAGAGACTTGTTCTTTCTTATGGGGGTTTGAACGTTCCTCTAGTCCTGTGTTTCTATTCAAAACATGAGTTAGTTGAGAGAGAAGCGTGAAAAAGTTCTCAGTTCCCGCTCCCATTGGATTGGGCATCTCATAAGTACAGTCATCACACTAATCTTCAAAATGGTTGTTAGCCCGAGTCCTCCAATTACCGGACATTGGATAGAATAAAAGGAAAGTTAGGGGTAACACATAAATGGTAATCCAAAGACAAATATTGATGACTTATAAAAAAACTTTTATTTTCTTAACTCATGAGTTTATAGGCTTTAATCTAGGCTTTTCATGATCTACTTTCTAACATATATTCTTAGGGGAATTTTTTTTAATTCCCTCAATAACGGTTCATAATAAGCTTGTGAATTTACCAAAGCATATCCCTTGGGAGTGTCATAACCAAGAGTGGAGCAAGGCCCGTTGTCGTTCAACAGTTCCCGTTCGAGTCTAGCTCAAAGCGGTGTTTTCGGGTTTTACCCCTAGGATACATCTGTGCCAGAGCCACCTCTACCTTCTCGTATCCAGACAGGGATGTATTTGCTTGATAAACCACTTACTCAGTACTTAAAAAAACATAGGGGTGTTTTTATTATACTTAGTCTTGTCTCTAAGGCTTTACTAGGGTTTTATAATCCTAATACCAAAAATAACTAAACCTATCCTCTGATACCAACTATGAGAACCCTGCTTTTATTACAAACTTAAACATGATTTATTACATAAAAAATCACTTGATACAAAAAATAAGATCGATAGGTTTAGTGTCTTTTTGGCTTAGGATCATTAAATAAAAACATAAAACATTAAATACAACATCTTCATTGAAAACTTTCTTTACATGACCACTACATTCCCTCGTACTTAGCATTGCATGGGATAACCTGAGGACATGCATAAGAAAAGGGTGAGCTATAATGCCCAGTAAGGGAATACACATGGAATAACATTAGGAGTACAATACATGTTAGAAATTAGGAATATCAATAGAGCACAATAGAAACATGAAAAAATGGCATGATAAAGCACGATAATCATAACATGGAAATGGGGCAACAACACTTTACATGGAATTATCATGAGCCAAGACTCATTGCACATGGAGCATGAGTAAATCCTCATTGCACATGAAGCACGAGTAAACCCTTGTTGAACTGGAATTAGTTTGAGTAAACACTCATTGTACATGCCATATCATGATACTATACTTTACCCAATGCATTGGAGCGCTATAAGGGCGCACCCTTCTTAAACATTTCATTTCATGCATAAGTGTGCCACATGGATCATAAAACATGGATTCATAAAATATAAATATTTATTCCACGATAAAGGAATGTGGAAACTTTATAATCAATAAGTAAATGTGAATAAAGGTGAATACCCTTTATGGAGAAATGGTCATGGTATTCACTACACAATGACATTGGGTTAGAGAATCGGTGCGATTTCGGTAGCGTAACGGCGTGACATAAGAATTCATAAAAATGGTTGATGAGAGAGAAAGTGGTTCCTCATCATAATTACATGTAATGGAAAGTAATGAGGTCATATAGATACATGTCCCAACAATTTCAATGGAATATAGATTAATGATACAAAAGTATTGCTTGAATGTAAAAGTGGAGAGAGAAGCTCCTTTCGGAATTTCGGCATAGTAACGAGTGTACATGGGAGGAATTTAATGAGATAGAAACGGGTCTCCCATCATTCAAACATTAAGAGTGCAGTATGATGTTGGTAAAAACCATACCCCAAAATTCATAATTGAAATTAAAAGGGAAAAAGAACTTAAAAAAATAGACAAAAATGAGAAAGGAAGAAAAAACCCTTACATGGATGTGTGCTTCCAAAGGCTAAAGAGAGGCTTGTGAGAGGATTCTTGGGAGCTTGGGGCACCTTGGAAGGATTCTAGAGAGAGTAGGGAAGATGTTGGATGAACTCCAAAGGCTTTGAGTGACGAGGAAGTGAGAGGTTGGGTGGGTTTATATAGGAAAGGTGAGGGAATTCTTTATTATTTAGGTTTGAGACCCCTTACATTAAATTAATCCAAACCACAAACCATAACTTTGTTTTTTCAAATGGATTTTGGAAAAGGGAAGAGGAAAACAATATTTTATAAGTGAAATGTCCGAAATTATTAAAATAATGAGGTTTCTTATGTGGAGGTGAGTCATACTCCCATGGAAAATAATTTAAAAAGACAAGATGTTTAATAAGTTTTGAGGGGTCCATTAATGCTTTGAAAAGTATGTCAAAAAAATCCAAAATCACATTATTTTAATGGTAAAAAATATATTGTCCGAACATAAAGCTTATAGTATTTTATTACATCACTATTGGGTCATTATGATGTCATGAAACACATTATATATTTAAATGGTATTTAAATTTTACCCAAAAAATTAACTGTCTCAGAAAATTATGAAAAATTCACTGTTGTATATTTTGGACGTCCTGATTCCAGAAATAACATTTATTTTATCTAAATATTTTTCTAAATATGTTAATTTTCACTTTTAAAATAAAAACCGACATTTATCGAAAATTCACTGGTTTTGAAGGAAATGGATTTCAAACCTTAATAAAAATTACAATTGCATTCATAAGATTATAAGATCATATATATTTAATAAAAATGAATTTAATGATAATAATAATATTTTATTAAAATATTATTTAATTCAAAAATCTATTAATTTAATAAAATAGAATTCTTAATTAAATAATAACTAAAAACATTATTTGTACTTTAAAAACTAGTTACAATGTATCAATAAATACAAGATAGTATATTAATTATTATATACAAAAAATAATGTACTTAAACATAGTACTATTTATTTGTAACATAACCCCTTAAAATAGCCGCATAAGACCTAAGGATAAGGTGTGCGATGGTGACAGACTCTTGGGGTGGCTCAGATAACATTGCTAGAGTGGTAATCTCTATCAACTTACACTTTTCCTATAGATGGTCCTGTTAGAGCTTGACATGATGAATCTCAGCTTGGACTTGGTCAAGAGAGAAGCCCAAGGACGCAACCTCTTTTCCAAGATCCGAAAAATGGGCTTCGTATGGAGGAATTCTACTGGATGAGGCCATCGCTTATTTTGTCTGAGTAAATTGGATTTGTTAAAGTCTTATATTTATACTAATCATGTGATCACTGTTCAACTGCTATATTAGCAACGGTTAAAATTTTTAACATAAAACCAAAGTATTTGACATTTTATATAAATGTTTTACATAAAGATACATTTAACTAGATCAAGAGGGATTTCCATTAATGAAACTTTGGGTCGTTACGTGAACCCCCCCCCCCCCCCCTAAAATTTTAAAATCAAGACCCTATAACAAAACCCATTGAGAGTAGAGGAACACTACATGAGTGACCCCCACCCCCAATAGTAAAATAGATGATGTACCTAAGCTACACATTCCCCATAAGTACAATGGGATTCTCATGTACGTTTTTCCACAAATAATTTCAAATATATTTTCACAATCGATTTCAAGCAACCCCATTATTTTCTGAAAGCATCATTGAAAACCCATTTCTAAATTCATTTAAAAAGCAATTTTTCTTTTCCAAAAATGATGGTATAAACTATCTTTTATTGAAAATAAATTTATACAAACAAATAAAGTATGATAGTTTATTTATAAATCTATTTATAGAAATGTGGAAATCACAATTCATTCAACAGATACTATAGACCAAACATCCTACCTCAAACATGGGCCACACAAACCAAAAATAGAATTATCCAAGACTAGAAGGAATTAAAAGTCAATAATGGGCTGTTGGAATAGATTTCCCACATCATGGAATCACGTTCCAAATATAAAATAGATGTACTAGAAGATACATCACAATATAACCCAAATGACACCCACCCACCGCACCATTACAAATAAAGGACCTACCCTTCGAAGAAGATCTCCCAAAAAATCTTGATGAAACATGAAAGAATTGTAAATATGTGATCAACAATAAATGACTATAAATATAAAATTATGGCCAATTAAGAATCCAAAAAATATTGAAAATGATGAAGTAGAATGAACACTTATTAGGGAGAAGCAATCGAACATACAAGGATATTGAACATCGAGATGAGCAATATGGAAGGACCAGAGATCAACCAAATCACCTGGAAGTGTACCTTGTGATTGAGTGGAGTTAGTCATTGTGAATGATAACAGGGTTATGTGTGTAGATTGATAAAAATTACTCATAATAATAATTTTATAAAATGAATATATTATTCACTTTGTGAATCCTTTGAATTTATAAGTCACTGATAAAAGAAATCACCTAAGGTTAATAACACCTAGAAGATTAATTCATGACTTGAATTAAATTCATAGATTGAATTGTTTCATTTATTAAACTAATTTCAATTTTTGTGCCCAGTGTCGATTCATGTCTTGTACTAAACATAGTGAATCAACATAATTGTCGTTTCACACCATGAATCATATTCATTGAGTGGATGTGTCCTATAGATAACATCTATTATAGGTTATATAATAAGTTCCCAAATAATCATCAATTACCTATAAACATTAAAACACAGTATGAAAAGAAAAAAATATACTCTAATCCAAGATTTCATAATATCCCCACGAAAATACATTTCTTACATCTGAAGTCATGTGTAAAGAAGGTTAGCTCGAGAGAGGCATGGCCAACGATCCCTCTATATTTACTCATGATCCCATGTTAATCTGACATGTTTCACCAAATAAATATATAAAACATGATGTACTTCCCACAAAAGCCATTCACCTGAGAAATAAGAATTTCCACTGGATGTTGTACAACTAAAATGCATGGATCCAAATAACTCTCTTCCAAACATAGAAGATGAGAGGTATCAGGATGGTAATTTTGGGGATATTATATGTGGAATGAATCATGGATACCATTAAACATACCATGTAGTTTAAGGTAGTATTTAACATACCCAAGTAATCTAGTGACATAAAATGGTCCAACATATCTTATAGACAACATAACCTATTTTCTAAGAAAAAAGTGACCCAGATGTGGAAAAACATTCAAAAAAACATAGTCCCCTATAAAAAACTATAAAATACAATTTTGATGTTCCAAATATTATTTCTAATGACTCTACACTATAATAAGATACCAATCTATGTCTTGAATCCCCACTGACATCTCCTAAAAGAGACTTCGTCCCACAAGAGAGTCATTACCCAACTCTACACAAAAAAGGACTGAATTGAATGGGAGTCCATAAAAAACATTGAAGGATACCATTATTATAGATTATTGGTAACTATTAATATATTTAAAACTGACCATTTCCATAAAAATATCCCCTAATAACATGAAATTCAAGATGAATTCACATAAAAATTCTTCCAATATTATAATAACACATTATGTATGTTTATCCTTTTAGGGATGGTAAAAATTACATAAACAAACATGAGTCCCCATAACATCTTGGAGACTCTTTAAAAATAAGTATGTATACCTATAATCCCTTTATGAAATGATAGTATAGGGAACCCCAGGAATCCTCAAAATCTCTTACATATACAAATTACCATAATCTTCAACCTCAGTGGTGTGCTCATTTCGAATTATATGGTCTGATTTCCTCAAACAATCACCCATACCCAATATAATATTATTCCTTTTGGGATTCCATGGTAATAGAATGAAAATTATCATTGAAACATCATCCCATTTATAAAATAGCACCAAATGAGGCTAACGAAATCCAAAAGGTTACATATTCCCCTTCACTAATTGTATATAAAATTTACATTTCCCAAAATTTATATAAGGATGATGATTACTCTAGGGTCTTAAAAAATATTTAGATGGTTCTCATACTTGTGATCGTATCAAGAATAATAAATAATATCATCCACAATCATGATGAAAAAGATGTCAATATTTTTATGGAATATAAAAATCATCAGATAAATAAGAATACAAGGAGGGTTAATTAGACTGAAAGATATAATAAGATATTGGTAATGGACATAGCTATTCCTAAAATCCATAAACCGTTTATCTGAATTTCAAAAATTCAGATAATTATAACCTGAATGAAGATAAATATTCAAAAACCACTCCAACCAATATAATTTATCTAAAAAATCATATACGTATAAAAGTAATTATTTATTCTTAAAAGCTACACGACTAAACATATAATAGTCCACAAAAAATCAAACTGAACCATCATCCTTCATGGTAAAGAGAATTGTGTCTAAGGACATTGAATCACTAGGGTGAACAAAGCTTTTCTCCATACAATCATCTAAGTAGATATTGATCTATATCAGCTCTGCTGGTTCTAAACAATATGTGGGTATCAAGATCAATGTGATACCTAACACTAAATCAATCAGGAAATCCATATCTTTCTATAAGGTAATTCCAAACAATTCATATTAGAAAACATCTGATATATCCCTAATAACAAAGGGGATAACACTATTAGATGAAATTTCATCTGGGTCATCTTCATAAAAAAAACAATAAACTCATGAGATATGGAAGGAAATGTTCTTCCTGACTGAACCTCAAACCCCACTCCCCCTAAAAAAATTGTTTTCTATCATAAATAGAAATGAACAAAACATGATGATGACAAAAAAATACTCTTCATGATGATATACAAATCAATCCATTCGAATCATGAAAAAAATAAGTCCATATCATGAACAATATTATACCAAAACAACACATCATCAGTTATTAAAAGTTAAATTGATGGAAACGATTTCCCCTACTCTCCCCTCTTCCTATGACTTGTTAATAACTCAATGAAAAGGGAATAAGAACCCTTGAAAATTTTAACACATAAAAAATAAGTTGATATAAATTAGTGGGAGAAACTTGTATCATGTAGAGTAGTTTCCATAGAAGATAAAAAATATGGTACCACTCATTATCGATAGACACATGTCAACATCCACTAGAAATACATACACAGTGTAAATGTTATTAATTTCTATGATATATTGATGGGGCCCTATAGATATTGAACATTTTGATAACACTGTAGTGTCCTTTAGAGTTGATTATCCTTGACCATATTGAGGTGTAGACAAAGCATTCATGAATGAATGTAGATGTCCATAGAAGCTGCTATCATTTCATTTATTAATTGGTGCGGGACAAAAATGTTGGTTTTTCTAAAACATTCAAAACTAATGGAAATTTTGGGGAAACTAATGGATATAACTAATGGTAAGGATACTCGCTACTAAGAAACACCTCCAACACTCATATGAATCTCATTACACATCCACTTCTTTAATGTGTTCTAATGAAGCTTCCACATAGTGTAAGATAAGGGGCCTAATTTCCAATCATTTCTATCAGGTTTATTTTGATGTATAAATAATAAAAAGATTCATAAGAAGGGATGAATTACAACATTGTGATAATCTTAGATAGATCTTGACTTATATATTTCATCATCGTTTTTGAAGATATATTGTTTTCTATTATATATTTGTTTGAGATGTGGATAAACGAAAAATAATAACACATCATTTCTTATTAGTTTTAAGGTTCATAGATCCCACATTCCACACCACCAATGCTCTCTTAGATAGAATTTTTATTTTCTAAAAAATTATCTTCTTATCATAAGACCATAAAAACTAGGTTCAAGTAGTTGAAACCTTTATAATAAATCTTTAATGCACCTTCAGATTATTTTTTTAGAAAACTGAATCCTCCATAGTTTTGTATAAGAAGCTGATACTCCACACTGACTAAGTCCGATAATTTGAAACTCTAATAAAAAATATTTATAGATTTTATTGAATAAATATGTTCTTGTTCATAGTTTCAGCATCAACTGATACAAAATTGATATTTATATACAAATTGAAATTATTTAAAGAGTAAATATATTTAAAGATATTATGGTTGTGAATACTATTAAATAAAATAAAAATAAATAAATAATAGTAGTTTTTGTCACTCAATAGGTTACACAACAAAATATTTAAACATGTGTGTATCGAAAATTTATTTCTTCAGAAAAATAGAGTTGATCAAAATTTTGTCTCTTTCAATATCGTTATATTCAAAAATATGTAACACCATGTATCTCATATTGAAAATTAAATTACTCTTTCTAATTGAAGAGAAAAACTTGTATTTATTTCGGTCATAAACATTTCATCAAAAATAACCTAATAAATTAATATCATTTGAATTTAAATCATTTAAGAGATTCATAACTTCCCATATAAATTTAAATGATTTACTCTGATGAATATGATCCATTTAATATATTGTAGAATATATTTAAAATGTTTTTTTCTTATAAAATACCATTAGAAAAAAAGGATAACTTATTTAGCCTATAAACTCCATCATTGACCAGTAAAATGTAGGGTTGCCTCATAGAGTGATAACCTCCAAATGTATGGTTGAGAAAATACAGTTGTTCACAAAACTATTTTTGATGAAAAATAAATTCATTCCTTTAAATGTAGGTTTTATTCCAAATTTATGGTTTTTGATCAATAATTTACAGACCTTGTTGGGCACATAATACATACATGTTATTCCAATTGTAATGTTTCCAAACCATAAGACATGCATACAATGAAAAATGTTTCTATAATTGATTAAAACATCTATACAATACATTAAACAAATATTTAAACCCATAAAAATTATACACATGTCAAAATATTTATTCCTAAAAAATATTAAATGTAACTTCATTGGTAAAAAAACAATACTATTTCTATGTATAATAATCAATAATATTGATAGATTATTTTATAGAAAATAAATCCCCAAAAATACCCCCCATTTAATGATAAAAAAATTCATAACATTATTTATTTAAATTAAAAAAAAACATAAACCTAAGTGAAATATTATAATTATGGATGTTTTTTAGAGTTAGAAATTAAATTTCAATTCTCTTTAACCAATAAATCTACATAATATAAAATTTAGAAATTAAGGATTTCGTATTTACCCAATGTTCTCCTCCTTTTTGTTATATTATAATGAATGTAGTTTTAAATAGATTAATTCACTTATAATGTACCAAGGGACTGTGAATGAAAGTTATAATATTCAATGAAATAAATGATATTTTCTTTTCTAGAAATATGAATTTATAGGAATAAAAAACAAAAAAATAATTAAAAAAATTATCATAAATAAGGTGATTTTTTATTATAGGAATAATTTTTAATCATAGTTTTTAAAAACTATGTCCAGATGAGGGTGATAAGTAAGGTTCAGAAGATATGGCTGAAGCTTTTGAAGCTCGAACATCATAAAGAAAATCCTTTAGATATTCTATATATCCTATTAAATATTCATGAAGGTTTTCATCTAACTAGTGAACCAAAATCCTAGAAATATTACCTACCTTTAATATTTCAACTAAATTCACTTTCAGAAACATTTGAACACAATCTTTTGATTGAAACATAGTTATTGAATATCAACTAAATGTTTAAGAATGGTCCTCACACTATGATCTCAAGAAGTTAATTTCTCCAAAAAATATATCTTCGTGTCCTGTAATAAAATTAATAGTGAACTATCAAACTGAAGGGAATGAATCAAATCCTAGAAAGTAAATGTTGCAATTGTAATTACTTCAAACATTCTGACTAAATTTGGAGAAGATTGAGGTAAATATAGGGATTCATTTCATAGAAAATCACTACACCATAACAATTTGTACTGATTCCCTGAATAATATTTCAAATTAACAAAACCATTCTTCAAAATAGATTCTTCTCACATCTTTCAAAATAGATCTTTTATTTCTATTTGATGTGCATCCCCATCTCATCTTAAAACTGAATTTTATCAATTATTATGAAGATGAGTTTGACTAGATTTTAATTCATATGGGAATATTTTTGGTTCATAAATCTTCAAAATATCTCTTTTTAGACTCCAATTGACATTGTAAATTTTAATTTTAATCTCACTTAATATTGAAATTGATAAGAAAATTCTTCAATTTGATGAGTTACAGAATTAGAATATTCTGTCTCTTGATTTCTTGATGAGGGTCCTACTTCAACCAGAGTTAAATATATTATTTTTCTTTTTTATTATATAAGTATGACACATTGTCACCAATCTCTATATCCCATGAACGTTTAAAAATATACTTATATAAATAATCAACAATAATAGATTTTTATTAATTATCGGTTAACATAGTAGTTTCATCTACAAATTGGTTTTATTTATCATTTCTAGGATCATTCACTTAAAATATTTCTTAAAAAAGATCTATATTATTATTATTTTCATCATGATCCCCTTTCTCTAGTTTTTTAGTTTTAATTTTATAAGGATCCTCCTATTGTAATAAGATTTTTGGTATAATTTTATGTTGTTGTTCATTGGGAGTGATAAATACTCATAACAACACAGGTTGAGCAACTTCAAAAGTCAAAACATCCTCAACTTATGGTTCACGAACCATAACTACCTGGTATGAAGTTTCATACCTTTTTCATGGCTAGGTGAAAATAGCCATAATGATTGATCCTTCCAAATTTTATTTTAGAGATCTATGAAGATATCATAAAATATTAGGATCAGATACATCATATTTGACGATCCACCTATTAGTTTGAACTATATCATCTAATCTAGATTTATCAAATTCCACTTCAGGGATACAAATTGTACCAGTAGTCTTCAAATTTACCATCTCCCTGGGAGCTGGATCTCTAGATTCTTGTCGGTCCACAAAACCAACATGTAAAAAATTTGACTTTATGGAACTCTAGATGAAAAATAATTTTCTTATAGTTTTATCATTTAAAATGATACGGTGATGACAGCTAGTGTTTATTTGTACTTCCCAGATCATTTTTTATTTAAATAAAAGATGAGAAACTATCATTATATATAGATAAAAATGCATTTTTGATCATTATTGGAAAATGTGATATATAAAACAAAGAATATATATTTGGAATCCAAAATTTATATCCATCATCACTGAAAATATATATATATGTCATGATAAATAATATTTTCTAGATAAAAAATTCACAAAAGTATTTCTCACTGAATAATCATGATTATCACCTTATGGTCAGCATCAAAAACTTTTTCAAACTTTTTTCAAATGACGGTTTAACCAAATACAAAGAATATAATATTATAAGATTTGTGTTATTTATATTTAATCGATAAAATATCAAAATATAAAAGTACTTCCTATGTTAATAATGTTTTTTATCTATTTCTATAGAAGAAATAGAAACTTCAGTATCATTTAACCATGACACAATAATTATAAAACAATTTTATATCTATATCGAACACAAAAGATGTATTTTCCTCATTGAAAAGATAATTTAATTTTTTAAAGGGTATATCTTATCATAGAAGATTATTTTTTTGATATAGCCATAAAAAATCTATGACCGTTACATAAAGAACATTTATGTAGGAAACATGTTAACTCTTAGTTCTTATTTGTTATCTTTTTTTTTCTCTTGATAATCGAAATTGATAAGATTTAAAATGGTTAATGCTTAGATTCTAGGGTTTCTAATGGATGAAATGATATGTTGAAGTCAAAATGGTTTTTATAAAGAGGGTAAGAGTAAATGAGGGGGGGGGGGTTCTGATGGTTTTGGTGATGGTGGTTTTGGTTTCCCAGGAAAATTAGTCAGTGTAGTCATTATTCATTTTTAATTTTGGAAAGATTCACTTTTTTGTTATGAAAATCATATTTTAAATAAGAAGTAACTAAAAAATAAAGTAGAAAAAAAAAACAAATTAATTTAATATTATTTAAATATTTATTTAAAACAAAATATTTGTAACCCCTTAATTAAATCAAAACATGTCATGTGAAGTTTTTTGGAAAATATATCAACAAGATGATATTTGGTATTTAAAAATTCTATAGATGTATCTTTTTAAAGGAAATGATCTCTTAGAAAATTATGTATTATATAAATATTTTTGGTTCATGAATTATTTTCAATATTTATTGAAATATTTATTACCATATTATTGTCACATAAAATAGGAATAATATTAAAAAAATTTCCAAAGTCCAGAACGGTGTGTTTAATCTATAATAGTTTTGTACAAAAACTACTAGAATATATATATATATATTTCGCCTCAGTTGTTGACTTGGAAACTAAATGATGTTTCTTAGACGGCTATAAATATATGTATTTTCCTAAAAAGTCACAGGTTACTCAAGTAAATTTTTAGTATTATATATATAAAACATAATAATGATATGAATATGAAATTAAATTGATATCATATGTTTCTAGATAGATTAAATACTGAAAAATAGTTCCTTTTAAATTTCTAATTTTTTTTGAATAGTAGTAATATATAATTATTTTGGGTGTTATTTAAATATAACACTTAGAAAAACAAAAACAATTATCACTATTCTAATAGTAGTATAATATAGTAAACATCCAATCATACCTCAAAAATAGATGTTATTAAAAAGTGTTCCAAGTCTATCCAAATCATGTTTTAAATTAGTACATATTGGAGTTATATAAGTCCTTCTATTTTCATGTACATATTTTTTTCAAAAAATAAATTATATATTTACTCCGAATTAAAAAGATTCCATAATCATTTTGATATATATTAAATTGAAGAATGAAATTCAATTATTCAATTAAAATCATTTCAAATTCGTTTTTCCTATGATTTGAAAAATCACTACAGTGTTTTTTATTTTTTGAATCAATAATAACAGCGGAAATATAAACTTATTCTAATAATATATTAGATCAAAAATTTCTCTTACAAAAAAGTAGGATCTAATAAAAATATAAAAATCCTTTTTTCCAATAAAAAAGATCACAATATTTCAAACCGAGCTCTAGGTGGGTTTTTATGGAAAAAAATTGATTCAGTAACTTTAAAAACTGAATTTTGTAGATGAGAATTTCCAAATCCTTGTGGTTGTTAAATATAAAAATCTTACATTTAATTTCAAATTAAAAAAAATACAAATTTACATTCATATGATATAATTTAAAATTTATATTAGATGCCTAAGGTAAAACGAGTCAGAGAGCTTATAATATAGAATCATGTGAGAAATGTTTCGTAGTAATCAATTCATTATTATTGGTTGTATCCTTTGTCTACTAATGTATATTTATTTTTATTTTTATACATTTTTCTACTTGTTTATTTATAAAACCCCATAGAGTTACTATTACTAGAATTTTTTTTGTATTTAAAATAATTCCTAAAATTTATTTATACTATATTGGTCGAGTTCTTCTTGCATATCCTTGAGAGAACATTCATATTTTCTTCTTGTTATATTGGAATAGGTTCTAATTGGGACATGAAGGTAAAAAATTATATTAGGTTTCTTGCATTACCTCAATTTCACACTCCACTATATAGACATCTTATTTTGTTTCTAGAGGGAGACCTTTTAAAATTCTAGATTGTATAGGTAACACATATTCAGTTTCAGCAGCTTCATGTTCTTCTGATCTAGATGGAATTTTATATATTTTATTTGAAAAATCAGTAGTATGTGTTTAAATTCTTCCCTGGTCAAATTATTCAACAATTTCATATTTTTTATCCTCAATTTTATCAAAAGGAACCCTTTCATCAAACTTCATGTTAAATTTTTGTTCAACAATACTATAATTTTAATTATATACTATATAATATTTAGATTTAGATTAATATCCTAGAAATATTCCTTCAACATCATTTGGATGGAATTTACAATGGTTCTCCGTAGTATTCAAGATATACACATTTTATATAGACACTTTAATGTACTATACATTTGGACTTTAGTTATTCCAAAGTTAAAAAGGTGTATTTTCAATAAAATTTGTTATTAAAACTCTATTCATGATATATAAAGATATTTTGATATCTTCATCCAAAAAATAGTTCGGAGGACTATATCCGTTTAACATAGTTCATTTTATTTTCATGAATAGTTTTATTTATTCTTTCAAATATTCTATTATATATAGGTGTTTTTGGTAGAGATAAGGAATGTTTAATACCTTTGTCTCAGTAAAAACTATTGAATAATTGATTCTAAATTCTCCACCATGATCACTTCATAAGGATATTATTTAATTTTTTTAATTTAAAACAATTTTACAAAATAAATAAAAAATAGAGAACAGTACTATAATGACCTAAAAATTACGTGGAATTTTTTTTTCTTAAATTCATGGGATTTTTACGAGTCCTCAAACTCTGACGGTGTGTGATTCTGAGGCCCGGAGTGCCCGGAATGATCTGTCAAAGTTTTGTTAAGCTTAAATTAATGCATGTATGTAGTTTTCAGGAAAAAGTAGAATAACTCATAAACAATTACTTGGATCAGAAATACGAGCCCACCGTCGGACTCAAGATGGAAGGTTTACCATAGGTGTGACTTAAGTTTAGTTGGAACGAGCCTCCTGTGAGAAAATTAAAAAATTGCATAACCATAAATAAAATAATTAAATAAAGTTATTTTATTTTTCAAATGTCTATAACTCACAAATGGAAACTCGAATTCAAAATATGAGACCACCACTGAACTCATGATTGTAGGCTTTTTTATGCAGATACTAACTTTGGTCGGCGAGGGCCACCAGAGACTATTAATTTTTGGCCGCAAATAAAATAATTATGTGGGAATTATTTTATTGTAAATTTCATAACTTCTAAACGGTAACTCCGATTGAAAATCAGTGAGTACCGTTGGGTTCATTGGGGAGTGTTTCACCTAGGCAGAGCCTAACATTGACGGTAGTGAGTTGAGGGTGACTAATAACAATTTTCTGAATGTTTTTTCAAGTATTTTCAGTAAACATGTGAGCGTCGTTTTATAACTTTTTAACCGGTGCTCGGAACAGAAATCCGAGGGCACCGTTGAACTCACAACGTCGGTGATTGATTAGTTAGACCTTCACCGTAGTTGTGTTGTGACGTTAATGGAAGATAGTTTTTGGGGTTTTTAATTATGTTAAATAAATATAATGTGTTAGCCTTATTTTTATTTGAGGTAGTTAAAACCTCCAAGTGGAGTTTAGAGGTGGGGCCCACCCTCCCATAACCTCCCTTGGGAGGATGTTATTAGGTGGGCCCCACCATAGTTCCTTAACTCCTCTATCCCCCATAAACTCTTTGGAACCCAGTTAAATTGGTGAAACTCTTTACCTTCCCCCATTAATTATTGGAGCCTCACCACCCTCATTAATTTGTAGGGTTGTCTCATTTAATTAATCACCTTTTGAATTCATTGAATTTATTATTCCAACATTATAATATGTGATGTATTATTATGGTGGGGGGTTGGAAAAATCCTTGTTAGGAGAGTTAAAGAGAGGAAGAGACTTGGGATAATTGAGAGGACTTCATCCTCTCAATGATGAATGTGAAGAACGCCCATCACCATCGAAGAACGACGAGCACCATATTCTCCCTCTTCAACCAGGGAAAGTAGAAGAAATACCACCGTTCATAAAGAACTACAATGATGAAATCTCAACTTGTCTTCCCCAAAGCCTGCCTAATAAAATTCTTTTTCTTATCCTCCGAAGTTGACGAAATGAAGCTACTTTTTCGCAAATCCGTCAAGGATCACCGAACTCGAGGTAGGGGGTTTGAATTGTTTTGTACTCGTTCTTCCTTGTACAAATTTTAGGTATGAGAACCAAATGATATCACCGTAATGAAGAGGTTTCGGACCGCACGAACGCAGCCCAACCCTCCCGTTTTGTTAGTTATTGTTTGATGAAGATGGAGGAGGTACACGAGGCAACTGAAAACAAGCTGGCCATGAGGAAAGCTGGTGGCGTAAGGCCGTCGGGTTGCCACAATGGTGTGGCACCACAGTGCCGTGTAGTGAACAGAGCCACCGCCCGGCGGGCCACGATGGAGGGGCGTGGCACTGTTGCGTCACCTCGGTGGTGCAGGACCATGACCTTAGGCCGCAGCAGACAAGATATGGAAGCCGGATGAGCCGGCCGCTAGGGCGAACTACAAGCAGGACCCTTCAGGTCCCGCGGTTACTAGGGGCTAACGCCACGCACCGGCCATTTCAGACAATAGGGGGTGTGCCCCCCCCCACAGTGTGTCCATTTGGGCTACGCGGCCCACCGACCAGGCCCCACAGCCAGCCAGCTGGGCCTCGCGGACAACCAGTTGGGCCCCGCAGCCAGCCCGCGTGCGGGCCGCCAGCCGGGCCCCATGGCCAGCCCGTAGGCGGCCAGCGGCCCGGGCCACGCCTTCGGGCTGGGACATGCCATCGGGTCGGGCCACTCCTTATGGATGGGTCATCCTATCATACTGGGTCAGACTCATGGACCAGGTCGGATCCAGGTCCATACCCAGGTTAGGTCGGGTCGGTCCGACTGGGTCGGACATGACCGAGACCCATCAGACTTGAATACACCTTTTCTCCCATAACTCGTGCTATGGACGTCCGTTTGATGAAACATCTGTGGCCCCGTTTTTCATGGAATGAAGTCATCCCTTTGAGAATACACCAAGGGAGTTCAGGGTATAGTTGAGATATGGTTATGTTGGTTCTTTCATGAATCCAACTGGGCCCCCATGTCTAAAAGGCAAATATCTCATAGACCAGGCATCCGATTGACGTGCCGTCTGATGTAATGATAACACTATGACGTGGCTGTCCTTTGAGATACATCAACATGAGACTTAGTGACAAGTGGAGCATCAACCAGTAGCTCATGGAGTGGATCCTTCTGGAGACGAGCATACAGAGTGAGGATACCTAGTAGCTAACAGACCTGATGACTACTAGGCCGATTCGACTCAGAGTGATTCGAATAGCTTAGTTGGGAGCACCTGGTAATTGGTGGTATACCCTTGGAGGAAGAAGAGACTAGTAGTTGGTAGAAGACCCGCAGTACTCGACAGGAGGAGTACCTCTGCAGGCTATTAGGGGGAGCTCCCGGTATTTGGCGGCAGGACCAGAGCGGACAGATTGCCTGGTAGTTGGCAGCAGACCTGCGGTACTCGATAGGAGGAGTACCTCAGCAGTCCAAGGTTAGTGAGAAGTTCCTCCTTGTCCAGATAGACCCACTGTACTTGATAGAGGAGGAGATCTACAATAGATGTGGTTTTGATAATGAAAATCCTGGTTTGAGTAGAGTCAATGACCTTTGTGTTTTCATCATGATTAAGATGGGTTACATGATAACATAAATATATGTATGGGCATATATCTATGTAATGGTCATCCGTTGATTTCATACTTTTTGGTTTATCCTTGTTGGATATTGTGAGACATTGAGGGTCTCAAGGTCCCTACTGAGTATCATTATACTCACCCCTGCACGGGCTATGCATAAACCTCGTTGTGTTGGATGCAGACGACAGACTGCGCTGACGGAGGCCGAGAGTGTCGGGACTGGATGGTACCTAGAGGAGGACCTTACGACATATCGGTAAATAGTGGAGTCTGAAGGAAATAGAGTGCTGTGGAGGACAATTGTAACTACCCTTTAGGAAGGAACCTCGAAGGACGATATAGGATCTACATTCACCATTCTGCTTTTCTTCCTTTTCTATTGTACTTGTTGTGAGTTGTTTCTATACATTACTGTTGGGCTTGTATTCTGGCCCCCATTATTTTCAGTACACTTGTTATACAGTTTTTACTTAGTTCTTACTTCCGCTTTTACTCTGGTTGTGTGTGTCTACAATTTATAAAGGCAACACCTTCCAGTTTTAGGGAATTACGCCTTTAGTGCTAGTCTCCAACCCCTGGCCTATGGAAGACTGGATTGGTGTAGTAATGATATGGGACCTGGGGTACGGGTCGTGAAAAATTGGTATCAGAGGATTCGGTTATACCACATAACTCAAGACTCTGGTCATTATTTTCTATGAAGGAATAGTGTTGAGGGTATTGAGTGTGGTTTTTAGTTCAGGGAGTCCATTGTTGGTGCGACAGATGAAATATCCATACTCCAAGACCCTAACTTCTAATTTCTGACTATGTGCATGAAACAACTGATTGCATGCGTGTTTTCAAAAGTTTTCTTTATGTTAGCTCAACTAGGTCATCTCACCAGGTATAACTTTCGATCATGTCGCATCTGTTTAGGATGCCTCTATGTAGACTACCTGTTAGAGTTTCGATAGAGTACTAGATGACGGCCCACCGAGTGATGAGGCTCTAGTACAGGGCCCAATTAGTATATTGGCACATTCGAGTGTTGTACCAGTAGCACCACCACCCATTCGATAGTAGATTCTACCAACCGCACTGGCGGAAAGTGCACACTAACTGAGCGCATTGCACGAGTTCCAGCAGAAGAGGCCTCCGAGGTTATGAGGTGAGATAGATTCCTAGGTAGTATAGGACTAGATGGAGGTGGTTACTAGAGTTTTCCTCCTAGTTGAGACACTAGTATAGAAGATGTTGATCTTAGATACTAGTCTTTTTCAGTGAGTGGTCATGAGGACGATCCGCATAGTGATGAGGTTTTGGTACATGGACCATTTTCCAAGATGGTACCTTCATGAACTATGCCAAAAATATCACTGCTCGTTGTTCAGCAGACACTACAAGCGGTATCGATAGAGGAAACTTGTAGGATTAGTGCCTTACATGTGTTTCAGCATCAAATAACCCTCATGTTCTGAGGTGAGCCCGACTCATAGGCAGCTGAGGACTGGCTTGGTGAGGTGGTTGAGAGTTCCCTTCAGATTCTACAGTTTCATAAGGACGACATGTCAGTAGCTAAGTGTCCATCAAGGCGTAATGATCATTCTTGGTACTCGATGAATATGATTTGATCAGTGCTTGGGAGTTTGGACCTTTGATGAGGTGTGTTTAGGGACATCCAAGCAAACACTTTTTCTTCTGTTCATTCATTCCTATGTTAGGATGCTAGAGAGAACCTTTGCGGTTGAATGTTTTTTGGTTCAGTGGATACAACCAGTGAATGTTAGTAGTGGGAAAGTAGGAAAGTAGTGCCAGTATCAAAGACTTGGGAGTGTAAACTATTTTGGAATGAGGAAGTATTAAGTACAGATGAATCTTTAGAGTAGCAGACATGGAAGCAGTGCTTGGAGAGCAGTATGAGGTGGTGTCCATTTCAACATTTTACAACCACCCCATTTTTTGGATTCCACCAGGCACAGGGAGATGGAGGTCAGAGAAAAACAGTAGCTGCATGTGGTCAAGGAGTGAGACCCAAGGGCTCTTGGAATGATTTGAGGTACGAATTGTGTCTACTAATAGCTTCTGTATCAATAGCCATAGGTTCCAATTATTCCTTCCTTCCACGAATCTTTTACCAAACCGAGAGTTTCTGGTTAAACCGTTGACTTGACCCTCACGTCTGGAAATACCATTATGAGTAGGCTAGATAATCACACTTACGCCAGTGGTGTGATCTGACCCTTGAGGCGAGTGTTTCAGTTGGAATCTCATGGTGTCAGCATTAGGGCCTTACGTTGTTAGTTTGGGCATGGATTGGGAAACCACTTTTCCTACATAGATTGACTATATTAGGAAAAAAGATTCTGGTTTATCTACAATGTTGAGATGAGTTTTTCCTTATTTGGTGAAGAAGGAAACCCAAGAATCACATGTTAAACTCATGTATAGGAGGGTGCAACCGATCACTCTTGAGTCAGCCAGCCTTACCCTTGTGGCTATAGGAGTTTTGAGTGTTCCGTTCAAAACCGGAGTGACAGAACATGGGGACAACTTTTCAAAAGATGTTTCTAGTATTAGCCCTTCAAAGGGAGAGTGACATCTGCTTTGTCCTAATACTATCAGAGGTTTGTTCTAGACTTATCCAGAGTTGCAGCACCACTATCAGCCGTGAAAAAGAAGGGACAACCCTTTTGATGGTCGTAGAGATGCCAGTAGAGCTTTCAAGATCTGAGGCAGAGGGTGACTAGTGCCCCAATCTTGAGGCTTCTAGAGGAATTCATAGGGTACATAGTTTATTGCAACGCATCAGGGACCAGACTCGGATGTGTCCTGATGCAGGAGAAAGAAGTGATTGCATATTTATCTTGGTAGCTGAGACATCACGAGTAGAACTATGTTACCCATGACCTGGAGTTAGAAGCAGTGGTTTTCTCCTTGATGATGTGGCAACACTACCCTATGGGTGAACATTTTACCATATACTCTGATCACAAGAGTATCAGATATATATATTCTCTGAGAAGGACCAGAACCTGAGACAATGATGTTGTCTTGAGTTCCTCCAGTTATATGACTTCGAGATAGTCTATACTCCTAGGAAGGGGAACATTGAGGCAGATGACCTTAGTTAGAGAACTGGGATACAACTGCTAGGAAAGGCGACAGAGCAGCTGGCTGCCTTACAGATATCCTTTGTGGATATAAACGGAGCAGCCTTTCTACAGTCTCTTATAGTCACTCCCCCACTTTTTCAGTGAGTTAGGGAGGCGCAGTGTGGAGACACTGACTGCGAGACACGACATGCCCAGATATCCATAGGGTAGGCACCTGATAGATTTTCTGAAGGTGGGGAGCATTTCATTCTCATCAGAAGACGTACCATGGTACCAGTAGAACTTTAGAAGGAAGTTTTGAGGGAGTTCCACACATCCCCTCTAGCGGTACATCCAGGTGTGGCGAAGATGTACCAGGACCTTCGACGATAGCACTAGTGGCCAGGTATGAAGAAGGTGGTAGCAGAGTTTGTCTCTCGATGCCTCATTTGTCAGCAATTGAAGGCAGATATCAGGTACCAGCAGGCTTGGTTCAGCCGTTATAGGTCCCAAAGTGGAATAAGGGATGAGATATCCATGGACTTCGTGACGAGTCTTCCAGGTATATCCAGGAGTCACGACTCGATATTGGTGATCGTTGACCGACTCACCAAGTTGGCCCTTTTCTTACCAATCAGAGAGCATGACTCAGTTGAAGGCTTAGGATGCCTCTATTTGCAAGAGATTGTTTGCTTTTAAGGAGTACCTTCTTATTTTTTCTCCAATAATGATTCATGGTTTACTTCCCAGTTATGGAAGGGGTTGTAGGAGGCTTTCAGAACGCAGATTCGATAGAGCACCGCCTTCCATCCTCAAACAGATGGTCAAACTGAGTAGACTATCCAGACCCTCAAGGACATGCTCCGTGCTTGTGTCCTCAACATTGGTCATATCTAGGAGGAAAACATTCTTTTGGTGTAATTTTCAACAACAACAGATATAACTCCACCATCGGTATGGCACCTTTTGAGGCCCTGTTTGGTCGACCTTGCAGATCACCACTGTGTTGGACAGACCCAGGGGAGACAACACTAGTGGGACCAGAGATGGTATAGGCTACCACAAAGAGGGTGCAGATAATCTAGGAGTGGATGAATACTGCACAGAGCAGGCAGAAGCCATATGCTGACAAGAGACATAGACTTCTTGAGTTCAAGGATGGCGAACACGTCTTCCTACGGGTCTCACCTCAACAAATTTTATGAAGATTTTTGCCGAGGCGGAAAGTTATCTCTGAGATTCATTGGACCTTCCAAGTCCTCAGCAAGGTAAACAAAGTTTCATACCACTTATCTCTTCCACCTTAGTTGCACCGAGTGCACTACGTCTGCCACGTATCTCAGCTGAGGAGATATGTGCACGACCCTTCCTACATCATCGACCGTGGGGAACTATACATCGATGATGGGGAGACTTTTATGGTGGTCCCAGTGGAGATTGAGGATCGACAGGAGCGTGTCCTACGTGGATGGTCGATACCTCCAGTGCGTGTTCGCTGGCAGGATGAGAGCCTCTAGGTGAACACAAGGGAGTAGGAGGCTCACATGCCTGTTCAGTACCCCCACCTGTTTCCTTAGTTTGAGTTGGAGTTTACGGGGACGTAAATTCCTGAGGTGGGGAGAATTTAAAGACCTGGAAATTCATTGTAATTTTTTTCCTTAAATTTATAAGATTTTTACAAGTGTGTGAATTCTGACGGAACGGGATTCCGAGGCCCGGATTTAACGAAATGATCCGTCAATGTTTTGTTATGCTTAAATTAACACCTGTAAGCAGTTTTCCTAAAAATTGGAATAACACATAAATGGTTACTCGGATCAGAAATATGAGACCGCCATTGCACTCATGATGGCAGGTTTTCCCTAGGCGTGACTTAAGTTTAGTCGGTGTGGGCCTCCTGTGCGAAATCCCAAAAATGGAATAACTATAAATAAAATAATTAAATAAAGTTATTTTATTTTTCAAATGCTTATAACTCACAAACGGTAACTCGGATAAAAAATCCGAGCCTCCACTGAACATGTGAGGGTAGGATTTCTTTAATCAGATACTAACTTCGGTCGATGAGGGCCACCAGATAAAGATATTTTTTTGGCAGAAAATAAAATAATTAAGCAACAATTATTTTATCGTAAATTTCATATCATCTAAACGGTAACTCAGATTGATAATTTGAGAGTACCATTGGGTTCATTAGGTCGTGTTTCACCTAGGCAGAGCCTAACCTTGGCCACAGTGAGTCGAGGGTGACTGATAATATTTTTCTGAACTTTTTTTCGGGTACGTTCAGTAAACGTGCGAGCAGTGTTTTATAACATTTGAACCGGTGCTCAGAACTGAAATCTGAGGGCATCGTCGAACTCGCAATGTTGGGGATTGCATAGTGAGACATTCTCTGCAGTTGCATTCTGACGTGAATAGAATAAAGTTTTGGGGGTTTTAATTAAGTTAAATTAAAATAATGTGTTAGCCTTATTTTTATTTGAGGTAGTCAAAACCTCCAAGTGGAGGTTGTAGGTGGGGCCCACCCGCACATAACCTCCATTGAGAGGATGTTATTAAGTGGGGCCTACTCGACCTCCTTAAATACTCTATCACCTTAAACTCCTTGGAACCTCCAATTAAATTGGTGAAACTATTCACCTTCCCACACTAATTATTTGAGCCTAACCATCCTCATTAATTTGTAGAGTTGTATCATTTAATTAATCACCATTTGAATTCTTTGAATTTTTTATTACAATATTATAATATTTGATGTTTTATTATGGTGGGTATTGTCATAATACTTGTTGGTAGAATTAAGAAGAGGAAGATCCATGGGAGAATTGAGAGGACTTCATCCTCTTAACGAAGAATGACGAGCATCGTCTTCACCCTCTTCAACCGGGGCAAGTAGAAGAAATACTGTCGTCCATGAAGAACGCCAGTGATGTCATCTCTACTCGTCTTCCCCAAATACTTCCTCCTCGACGTCTTCATATTCTACTTAGATGTTGATGAAACGTCGCCACTTTTCCACGACTCCGTCAACGATCACCGAACTCGAGGTAGGGGGTTTGAATTGTTTTGTACTCATTATTTGTTGTACAAATTTCTGGTATGAGAACTGAATGATATCACCGTAATGAGGAGGGTTCAGACCACATGATCACAGTCCAACCATCCCATTTTGTTTGTTCTTGTTTGATTATGAAAGAGGTGGTACACGCAGAGACCAACAAAGAGCCAACATCGAAAAAAGACGGCGGCGCAAGGCCATCGGGTCGCCACAAGGGCGCGACACGACAATGGAAGGTAGTGAACTGTGTAGCGGCTAGGCGGGCCGCGGTAGTGCCATTGCGCCAGTGGTCAGATGGCGAGGCGGCGCCATTGCGCCACATGGAGCAAGTGGGAGCCGTGGCCAGGGTGGGTCGTGATGGAGGGGTGCGGCACCATTGGGCCATGCCGGTGGTGCAGGACCACAACCTTAGGCCGTGGTGGATAAGAGAGGGTGGCCAGCTGAGCCGGCCACTGGAGCGCGCTAGAGGCGGGACCCTTCTGGTCTTGCGGTTATTGCGGGATGGCACCTCACACTAGAAGTTTCAGACAACATGGGGGGTGTGGGACCCCCCCACACAGCGTGGCTAGCTGGACCCCACGGCCAGCCCGCGCGACCAGCTAGCCGGGCCTCACGGGCCGCCTGCCGGGCCCCACCTTTGGGTCAGGCCGTGCGTTTGGGCCGGGACGCACCTTCAGGCAGGGCCGTGCCTTCGGGTCGGGCCACACCTTCGGGCCGCGCTGCGCCTTCAGGCCGGTCTGCGCCTTCGGGTCGGGCCGCTCCTTCAGGCCGTGCTGCACATTCGGGCCGGGCCGTGCCTTCGGGCTGGGCCACGGCTTCGGGCCGCGACGGGCCTTCGGGTCGGGCCGCGCCTTCGGGTCGGGCCGCGCCATAGTGCCATGCCTCCCATTTATACTGGGTCCGACTCACAGACTGGGTCAGACCCTGGTCCATACCCAGGTCAGGTCAGGCGAGTCCGACTAGGTCGGACCGGACCAGGACTTGTCAAACCCAAAGACACATATTCGTCCATAACTCGGGCTACAGATGTCCGTTTGATGAACCGTCAGCGGAAATATTTTTTTTGGAATGAAGTTGTCCCTTTGAGAATACCCCATGGGAGTTTGGGGTAAAGGTGAGATGCAGTCATGTTGGTTCATGCACGAAACCAATCGGTCCCCTGGGACTAAAAGGCTAATAACTCATAGACTGGGCATCTGATTGACGCGTCGTCTAATGCGCTGAAACCCATATGAGGTGGCGGTACATTGAGATACTTCCACATGATACTTAGTGACACTTGGAGTATCGACCGGTTTATCGTGGAGTGGATCCTCCTGAAGACGAGCGTACAGAGTGAAGATACCTAGTAACTAACAGACCTGATGACTGCTTTACCTATTTGACTCTTTGTGATTCGACATGCCCAGTGGGGGGAGCCTGGTAGTTGGTAGAAGACCCATGGCAGACAGAGCACCTTTTAGTTGGAAGCAGACCTATAGCATCCCGTCTTTTTATAACATAACTTTCATTCCATTACACGGAACTGAGGATCTTTAAGGTTTAGTGTCTTGGAAACAAGGAACATAAAACATGAAACAAAAAAAACATTCTTCTTAAACACTTGAAAGGCTTCTCCTCATGTTCACCCTAGGCTCATTACTGCATCTCATAACCTGGGGACATACATCAAATGGAAGGGTGAGTAGAAGGCCCAGCAAGGGAAACAAGTGAAACATTTTACATATGAACTTGAGATACATCAATAATGTCATGAAAAGAACTTTAAGGCATGAAAATGAAATCATGAGGCATATCATAATAAAAATAAAACTTTTTCATAACTTGAAGATGTGGCTGCAACATTTAATATTGACAATCGTTTCGTTTCACCAAGGTCCATCCCCAAGGTGTCGTTAAAAATTACCAATGTTTTTCACCAAGGCATCGTTAAAATTGTAATCTCTAGTGGTTACATCATTACCCAATGCATTGGAGCGCTATCAGGGCGCACCCTTAAATTTGCCTTTATTATCATGTGAGCCACATATATCATCATTAAACATTTCATAAATAACCCACATAGCATAAAATAAATGGGTTTCATTTCATAATCATAACGTTTTAAAAACTGCTTTAAAGACATGATTTTTACGTCACTTTAAAACCCACAGAAAAGGAAGGTGGGTCTCATGTATGTAAATCCCAGAATTTAAAATAGAACATTTTGGTATATATGTGAATACCCCTTTAGAAGAAAGAGCTTTGAGTATTCACTTAATAATATAAAAGAACTTTAGAAAAAGAGAGAGACATTTTGAGATGGAAATTCTGCAGCATAACGGCTATGTTATGAGGTTTTAGAAGACATTAAAAAGAGAGGGAAAATGAGTCAAACATTCATAAATGAACCATAAACAGTATATGGACAGAATAAGAAGGATACATGATCATGGTAATGAAATTTCAAGGACATACCATTTGAAATGAAAAACATGGAAGGAAGACAAAAATTAGATTTCTCTTATGAAAGTTCGACAGCCTAACGGCGTTACTTAAACTTCAACAAAAATGATTTGAAAAGATCAAATAGGGTCTCTCATCATGTGAACATAAGAGTTCAGTATGATAGATATAGAGATAATTCCCCAACATAACAAAAATGAACTTGAAAGAATTGACATGAAAGTAGATCTTCAAATCGAGAAGGGTGAAGAACCACTTAAAAATTCGGCAGCCTAACAGCGCCACTTAAAACATCAAAATACTGAATTGAAGCGATCAAATGGGGTCTCTAATCATGTGAAAATAAGATTACAGTATGATAGATATAGAGATCATACCCCAATATAACAAAAAGGAACTTGAAATAATTCACATGAAAGTAGAACTTCAAAACGAGAAGGGTGAAGAACCACTTAAAAATTCGGCAGCCTAACAACGCCACTTAAAACTTCAAAATACTGAATTGAAGAGATCAAATGGGGTCTCTCATCATGTGAAAATAAGAGTCCAGTATGATAGATATAGAGATCATACCCCAATATAACAAAAAGGAACTTGAAATAATTCACATGAAAGTAGAACTTCAAAACGAGAAGGGTGAAGAACCACTTAAAAATTCAGCAGCCTAACGGCGCCACTTAAAACATCAAAATACTGAATTGAAGAGATAAAATGGGGTCTCTCATCATATTAACATAAGAGTCCAGTATGATAGATATAGAGATCATACCCCAACATAATAGAAATTAACTTGAAAGACTTGACATGAAAGTAGAACTTTGAAAAAGAGAAGGGTGAGAGAATCCCTTAAAAAATTCGGCAGCCTAACGGCGCCACATAAAACTTCAAAAAAATTGAATTGAAGAGATAAAATGGGGTATCTCATCATATGATCATAAAAGATCAGTATGATAAATTTAGAGATCATGCCCCAACATAATACAAAGAAACATGAAAGACTTGAATGAAAATAGAACTTGAAAACGAGGAAGGTGAAAGAATCCCTTAAAAATTCGGCAGCCTAACGGCGCCACTTAAACATTCTTAAAACGAATTGATGAGAGCAAGGGGGGGGGGGTCTCTCATCATATGAACATGAAATAGGCAGTAGGATGAATATAAAATAACATCCTCCAACATAAGAACATGGAGTATAAAAGAAAAGACATAAAAGAGATTACTTGAAAAAAAAGAGAGAGGTCGGATCCCTTACCTTAAAATGTAACTCATAAACCTCAAAGGTTGGGACCTTGAGGGCTTGGGGGCACCTTGGGAGGACTCCTTGGGAGGTAGTGAGACCAGAAATTCGTTGGGAATGAGTGGGGAGTCGAATGGATGAGAGGAGGGCTTGGTATTTACAGGGAAAGTGAGGGGACAAGGCATTAATGGCCAAGGAACACCTCACATGTGCTTTTCTCAAACCCATGTGCTCTCCCTTGTCATTTATCATGGAGTTAGGCCACATGGGGCCCCCAAAACAATAATTCATCACCCTTGGCCGGCCAACCCTCAAAAGATCTCATGACATCATCATGACACCGTTATGATGTCATTAAACATACCGAAACCCTAAAACTGTATCTTTACTATTCACTGAAAATTCAACTTTCTCAGAAAAATCCCAAAATTTCACATTAACCAAATATCAATGCTCTGATTTCAAAAATGAAATCCATTTTATAAAAATAATTTTCTAAATATTTTTAATTTAATTTTTAAATAAAAACACTATTCATCGAAAATTCATTTTTTTCAGAAAAAACCCCAAAAATTACCATAACATAATATTGATGCTCTGAGTTCAAAAATAAAGTCATTTTTATAAAAATAATTTTCTAATTATTTTTAATTAAATTTTTAATTAAAAAAAACTATTCACCCGAAATAACTAATACTTGAATAATAATTAATGAAACAGTTATTTAACTATTTTATTGAATCACATTACTTAATCAAGGTGCCTAGATTATTTTAAAACTTTCTTTAAGTGAGATTACTAATCCGTTTGGTCATATTACTAATCCTAATCATAAAATCACTATTCATAATTTACTATTCATCAAAAATCAAGTTGATCTTATTAGACTCTAAATTTAGTACTGAACATAATTGAAGAAGACCATTTTTTGAAAATCATTACACATTTTTAATTATTTAGGGTTTACATAAACATATTTAAAATATCCTTTTTCTAAAATTTATCAAAAATATGCATACTATATTTATCCGGTCATTTCAAAATTCATAAACTTCATCATAAGAAGAAATCCCAGTTTTATTTAAAACAAGGATTACACAAGGTAGTTACGGTCTCGTTACATAACCCATTATAATACCAGTATAGGACCTAAGAGTAAGGTGTGCTAGGGTGATAGAAGCTTGGGGCGGCTCAGTCAACATTGCTCGAGTAGTAATTTCTATCAGTTTGAACTTCTCACGAAGGCGATTACGTTCCAGCTTCACATGATGAAGTTCGGCTTGGATTTGATCTAGAGCAAAGCCCAGTGGTGCTACCTCCTTCCCAAGCTCTGTTAGATGGGCTCCGATCGGTCCAAGACTACTAGGTGAGGCCATCGAATCTTCTTTCTATAATAATTAACCAAGATTACTTATATTTAGAGACAATAATCAAAACATTTTGTTCACAGCGGTCATGTTGACCGATGGTTATATAATAGTCAAAACCCACTGATCTCATTTTAATTATAATCATGTTTATCAAATACAACATTTTTGTTGAGTATAAAAATAACACATAAAATTAGGAAACAAAATTTATTTAAAAAATTCAGGTCGTTACAATCTTCCCCCCTTAAGAAATTGCGTCCTCGCAATTTTAAAATTGGGTTTTGAAATTTCATTGAAAGTCCCACATCGGAAAAGGAGTCAGTAAAACTATTACTTTAAAATAAAGAAAGGGAAGTACAATGGTCACCCGAGTTAACCCACACTAGGGTTCCATGTAGGAAAACATGGACATGGAGGAAAAAACAAAGGGTCAAGTTCTGAGGGAGAGTGATAGAGAACATGATTAGGAGAAAGTTAACCATGAGAAAATCCCAAACTTATGATGTGTGTAAACGGTCTTTGATTACCTAGTAGGAAACGTAAACCAACAACATTTTTGTTTTACGTTTCTTTTCATAATTTTGAGGATTTCATTTACTACATAGAACAAAAACATAAGAAAATATACCTACCTTCAAGTAGAGTTTCATCCTTTAACAAGTCCCTACCAACACTAATCTTTTCTCCAAATGATGAGAATTCAAAAACACTTGGTCTGATAAAAGCACAAGAATCATCTTCTATAGAATCACATAATCTACAAAAGATTAACTATCTATTTCTTCTATCTTTAAACATTATCCCAAAAACAGAAAGGTTAAGGTAAAACAACTCTTCAAAAAGAATGAATCTCATAGGAATGGAAACTACTTTTAAATCATCAAAGTTCCATGGTACTACACAAAGTTCATCATAGACCATTCCATAAATAACGGTCCTTAAAATTCCTCAAAACAAACCAAACTAAGATTGAAACCCAAATACAATAAGGATTTGATAAAATAGTCTTCCAAAACAACTTCATTGTTCATCTCCAGACAACATCAACCACTCCTAACATCTTATAGAAAGGTAGCTAACCTAAACATATTTTACCCAAGATAGGTTAGTCATTCCCATAAGTAACCTAAATTACTATAAGTTCACCTTAAATTCCTCGATTCGTCAAAATATAAGTCAACCTTACTCCTCAATGAAAATACCGTAGTAATCTATTTACCTCGATCAAATATGGTTCCCAAAATAATGAACGTCGTCCAAAATAATAATCATATTTTAATCCCCTAATCATCCCTGTCATATTAATACGAAAATCGTCGCATTTCCTATCACATTGGTTGTCGGAACATGTTCTTCCATTTCCCACCATTAACTAAGAAGAGAAAGCATAATTAGGGGCTTAAGTACTTAGCTAATAATCATGAAAAGGAACTGAAAGAATATAAGGATAACTTGTATATGAAAGGTATACCCTAACTTGTGATCTCCTAGGTTCCCATCTAGGTTATGAATGATCATATATTCTTATGTGAACCTTTATTTTATTTTATCTTTGTTCCTTTAACAATGGTTCATACCAAGCTTATGAATTTACCAAAACATATCCCCCGGGAGTGTCGTAACCAAGAGTGCAGCAAGGCCCGTTGTCGTGTACCAGTTCCCGTTCGAGTCTAGCTCAAAGCGGTGTTTTCGGGTTTTACCCCTATGTACATTTGTGCCAGAGCCACCTATACATGCTCGTATCCAGACAGGGATGTATTTGCTTGGAAACCCCTTACTCAATACTCACCAAAATACCAGGAAGATTTCCTATATTAAACTTTTCTATAGGGTTCCTCCTAGAGTTTTCATATCCTAATTTCCACAAATAACTAAACCATCCTTTGATACCAACTATAGCATCCCGTCTTTTTATAACATAACTTTCATTCCATTACACGGAACTGAGGATCTTTAAGGTTTAGTGTCTTGGAAACAAGGAACATAAAACATGAAACAAATAAAAAACATTCTTCTTAAACACTTGAAAGGCTTCTCCTCATGTTCACCCTAGGCTCATTACTGCATCTCATAACCTGGGGACATACATCAAATGGAAGGGTGAGCAGAAGGCCCAGCAAGGGAAACAAGTGAAACATTTTACATATGAACTTGAGATACATCAATAAAGTCATGAAAAGAACTTTAAGGCATGAAAATGAAATCATGAGGCATATCATAATAAAAATAATACTTTTCATAACTTGAAGATGTGGCTGCAACATTTAATATTGACAATCGTTTCGTTTCACCAAGGTCCATCCCCAAGGTGTCGTTAAAAATTACCAAGGTTTTTCACCAAGGCATCGTTAAAATTGTAATCTCTAGTGGTTACATCATTACCCAATGCATTGGAGCGCTATCAGGGCGCACCCTTAAATTTTCCTTTATTATCATGTGAGCCACATATATCATCATCAAACATTTCATAAATAACCCACATAGCATAAAATAAATGGGTTTCATTTCATAATCATAACGTTTTAAAAACTGCTTTAAAGACATGATCTTTACGTCACTTTAAAACCCACAGAAAAGGAAGGTGGGTCTCATGTATGTAAATCCCAGAATTTAAAATAGAACATTTTGGTATATATGTGAATACCCCTTTAGAAGAAAGAGCTTTGAGTATTCACTTAATAATATAAAAGAACTTTAGAAAAAGAGAGAGACATTTTGAGATGGAAATTCTGCAGCATAACGGCTATGTTATGAGGTTTTAGAAGACATTAAAAAGAGAGGGAAAATGAGTCAAACATTAATAAATGAACCATAAAACATTATATGGACAGAATAAGAAGGATACATGATCATGGTAATGAAATTTCAAGGACATACCATTTGAAATGAAAAACATGGAAGGAAGACAAAAATTAGATTTCTCTTATGAAAGTTCGACAGCCTAACGGCGTTACTTAAACTTCAACAAAAATGATTTGAAAAGATAAAATAGGGTCTCTCATCATGTGAACATAAGAGTTCAGTATGATAGATATAGAGATAATTCCCCAACATAACAAAAATGAACTTGAAAGAATTGACATGAAAGTAGATCTTCAAAACGAGAAGGGTGAAGAACCACTTAAAAATTCGGCAGCCTAACAGCGCCACTTAAAACTTCAAAATACCGAATTGAAGCGATAAAATGGGGTCTCTAATCATGTGAAAATAAGATTCCAGTATGATAGATATAGAGATCATACCCCAATATAACAAAAAGGAACTTGAAATAATTCACATGAAAGAAGAACTTCAAAACGAGAAGGGTGAAGAACCACTTAAAAATTCAGCAGCCTAACGGCGCCACTTAAAACATCAAAATACTGAATTGAAGAGATCAAATGGGGTCTCTCATCATGTGAAAATAAGAGTCCAGTATGATAGATATATAGATCATACCCCAATATAACAAAAAGGAACTTGAAATAATTCACATGAAAGTAGAACTTCAAAACGAGAAGGGTGAAGAACCACTTAAAAATTCAGCAGCCTAACGGCGCCACTTAAAACATCAAAATACTGAATTGAAGAGATAAAATGGGGTCTCTCATCATATGAACATAAGAGTCCAGTATGATAGATATAGAGATCATACCCCAACATAATAGAAATTAACTTCAAAGACTTGACATGAAAGTAGAACTTTGAAAAAGAGAAGGGTGAGAGAATCCCTTAAGAAATTCGGCAGCCTAACGGCGCCACATAAAACTTCAAAAAAATTGAATTGAAGAGATAAAATGGGGTCTCTCATCATATGATCATAAAAGATCAGTATGATAAATTTAGAGATCATGCCCCAACATAATACAAAGAAACATGAAAGACTTGAATGAAAATAGAACTTGAAAACGAGGAAGGTGAAAGAATCCCTTAAAAATTCGGCAGCCTAACGGCGCCACTTAAACATTCTTAAAACGAATTGATGAGAGAAAGGGGGGGTCTCTCATCATATGAACATGAAATAGGCAGTAGGATGAATATAAAAGAACATCCTCCAACATAAGAACATGGAGTATAAAAGAAAAGACATAAAAGAGATTACTTGAAAAGAAAGAGAGAGGTCGGATCCCTTACCTTAAAATGTAACTCTTAAACCTCAAAGGTTGGGACCTTGAGGGCTTGGGGGCACCTTGGGAGGACTCCTTGGGAGGTAGTGATACCAGAAATTCGTTGGGAATGAGTGGGGAGTCGAATGGATGAGAGGAGGGCTTGGTATTTATAGGGAAAGTGAGGGGACAAGGCATTAATGGCCAATGAACACCTCACATGTGCTTTTCTCAAACCCATGTGCTCTCCCTTGTCATTTATCATGGAGTTAGGCCACATGGGGCCCCCAAAACAATAATTCATCACCCTTGGCCGGCCAACCCTCAAAAGATCTCATGACATCATCATGACACCGTTATGATGTCATTAAACATACCGAAACCCTAAAACTGTATCTTTACTATTCACTGAAAATTCAACTTTCTCAGAAAAATCCCAAAATTTCACATTAAACAAATATCAATACTCTGATTTCAAAAATGAAATCCATTTTATAAAAATAATTTTCTAAATATTTTTAATTTAATTTTTAAATAAAAACACTATTCATCGAAAATTCATTTTTTTCAGAAAAAACCCCAAAAATTACCATAACAAAATATCGATGCTCTGAGTTCAAAAATAAAGTCATTTTTATAAAAATAATTTTCTAATTATTTTTAATTAAATTTTTAATTAAAAAACACTATTCACCCGAAAAAACTAATACTTGAATAATAATTAATGAAACCGTTATTTAACTATTTTATTGAATCACATTACTTAATCAAGGTGCCTAGATTATTTTAAAACTTTCTTTAAGTGAGATTACTAATCCGTTTGGTCATATTACTAATCCTAATCATAAAATTACTATTCATAATTTATTATTCATCAAAAATCAAGTTGATCTTATTAGACTCTAAATTTAGTACTGAACATAATTGCAGAAGACCATTTTTTGAAAATCATTACACATTTTTAATTATTTAGGGTTTACATAAACATATTTAAAATATCCTTTTTCTAAAATTTATCAAAAATATGCATACTATATTTATCCGGTCATTTCAAAATTCATAAACTTCATCATAAGAAGAAATCCCAGTTTTTATTTAAAACAAGGATTACACAAGGTAGTTACGGTCTCGTTACATAACCCCTTATAATACCAGCATAGGACCTAAGAGTAAGGTGTGCTAGGGTGATAGAAGCTTGGGGCGGCTCAGTCAACATTGCTCGAGTAGTAATTTCTATCAGTTTGAACTTCTCACGAAGGCGATTACGTTCCAGCTTCACATGATGAAGTTCGGCTTGGATTTGATCTAGAGCAAAGCCCAGTGGTGCTACCTCCTTCCCAAGCTCTGTTAGATGGGCTTCGATCGGTCCAAGACTACTAGGTGAGGCCATCGAATCTTCTTTCTATAATAATTAACCATGATTACTTATATTTAGAGACAATAATCAAAACATTTTGTTCACAGTGGTCATGTTGACCGATGGTTATATAATAGTCAAAACCCACTGATCTCATTTTAATTATAATCATGTTTATCAAATACAACATTTTTGTTGAGTATAACAATAACACATAAAATTAGGAAAAAAAATTTATTTAAAAAAATTCGGGTCGTTACAAGACCTGTGGTACTCGATAAGAGGAGTACCTCTGCAGGCTAGTAGGGGGAGCACCCAGTACTTTGTGGAAGACCCACAACAAAAAGAGCGCTTGGTAGTTTGTAGCAGACCTGATGTACCCGATAGGAAGAGTACCTCAGTAGTCCAAGGTTAGTGAGAAGCACCTTGGTGTCAGGAAATTCCCACTATACTCGACAGAGGAGGAGTTCTCCAAAAACCGTGGTTTCTATAATGAAAATCCTGGTTTGAGCAGAGTCAATGAACTTTGTGTTTTCCTCATGATTGGGATGGGATACATGATAACTTAGGTTTATGTATGGGAATATACCTATGTAATGGTTATCCGTTGATTTCATACTTTTTGGATTATCTTTGTTGGATTTTGTGAGACCTTGAGCGTCTCGGGGTCCCTACTGAGTATCGTTATACTCACCCATTCACGGGCTATGCTCGCACCTCGTTGTGTTGGATACAGACGATGGACATCACCGACAGAGGCTGAGAGCGCCAATATTGGATGGTACCCGGAGGAGGACCTTATGACATATTGGTACACGGTGGAGTATGACGGACGTGGAGTTATGTAGAGTTCAACTGTACCTACCCTTCAGGTAGGAACCCTAGAAGCTGATCCATGAGAAGCATTCAACTTCCAGCTATTGTTCCTTTTCAGTTGTACTTGTTTTCAGTTGTTTTTGTACTTTACAGTTGGGATTGTATTCTAGCCCCCATTACTTTCATTACACTTGGTATACAGCTTTTACATAGTGTTTGACTCCGCTTGTACTCGGTTTGTGTGTGTCTACAATTTATAAAGGAAATGCCTTACCAGTTTTAGGGAGTTATTCCGTTGGTGCTAGTCGCTAGCCCCTAGCCCATGGAAGGCGGTCTTGGGGTAGTCACAATATGGGCCCCGAGGGACGGGTCATGAAAACTACACATATAATTTATATAAAATAAACCAATTTAATTCCAAAAAATTCATCAACTAACACATAAACCTAGGATATGATAGCCAAAATTTCTACTCTAGATCACCAAAACAAATCAACCTAATATGTTGATGTAGGATGGATGCAGAAAATTTATTAATAGATTTGAAGGATGGATTTTTCAGTTTACCAATTTTGCATGCATCACAGAATCGATAATTATCAAATTAAGGCTAAGAAAATTAGAAGCTATGTGTTTCATAGAAAATTTATATAGGGTAAATACATTATTGTGTGAAGTCTTCTATATAAGATACAAGATTAATTTTTATTTACATTTAAACAATTTAATGAAAATTAAACAAGGAATTAAGATCCAAGTTATAAATATTTTCATTTCTAGGTGCTCTTAATTTATGAAATTTATCTTCAAAAATGAACAGGAAAAATTATAATAATTGGCATAAAATCCATCATCACTGAGTTAAGAGATACTTATTAGGTTTGATTTATGTTTCAAATATATAGCACTTTTTTATTGAAATTGATATTGGATTTTCAACTAATCCTACTCCAACTATTTTTCCATTTCTATTTCCACCAAATGTAACTATTCCCTTATTCAATTTTTATAGTGTATGAAAATTTGAAGAGTCTCCACTCATATGTCTTCAGTTGCCACCATCTCTATACCATAAAATATTTTCTGTTACTTCTTTCCTATAAAAGAGTTTAAAAATGTTTTTTTGTACCAAAATATTATTGGGTCCAATTATGTCATTAATAAGAGTTATATGTAACCATATCATTAATATTTTAACCATATTATCATTATAAGAATTAGTTATATTTTTGGAAATAAAAGCCTTTTTAATTATATTTATATAAAAATTTATTTAATAGATGTAATTAGAATAATTTCCTTTAGTTTTTCAATAATAACAATTTACACTAGATATGTTACTATTTTTAAAACTAAGTATAAAGTAATTCTTATATAATTTTTAATTTCGACCCTTTTTTCGTATTCCTTATTTTTTCTTTTTTGATTATATTTTTTCAAATAATCTCAATTAAAGATTTTTTATCCATTACTTAATGTGCTAGAAAAAATTTGTAAAGACACTACATCATCTTGTAATTATTGAATTATTATCTCATGTACATTACATTATGATGTGGATTTGTTTAATTATTCATCAATTTATTATGTTTTTTAGAATTTCATATTTTTACCTTAAATAATTATTATGAATATTCTATAGTTACTTATTATTTTTTAACAATGATTCATATATTTTTTAAGCATGAAGCAATAATAATATAATATTACATTAGAGTAGCTTTCAGAATTAGAAGCACTAGAATAATTGGTCTATACCTCACCTTCTTCCTTATATATAAGGAACATAATTATTTTTGAAATTTTTTCTCTTTTTATGAGTCATTTTGGAAGATCTGTTGGATTCTATAGATGAACTCTCAGCATCCTTCATAGATTTCTTTCCTTTTCACTCATAATCAGTTCTGAACTAATTTTTCATTTCTTTCTTCTCTATCTTTCTCATTTATTATTTTAGCTATGAAAACATTATCCTGATATACACCCATATGTTTACATTTGTATAATCATACATCTTTATATATTTTATCATATTTATTGAATGTCTTCTTGAGGATTTTTTTATTTTTATTGAATTTTTTTAATCTTATGGAAAATTGAGCAAGCAGAATTTTAGAAACCGAACATTCTAATTAATTTAATCTTTTTTATTCTTTTAATACTATTGATAATTTATATTAAGGGTACTATGTTTTTTATAATTTTAGGATCATTATCTTCATCTTTCATTTCTGATTTATACAATGTTAGGGTTACAGTCAATTCTTTTATTATCAAATCTTTAACTAGTAATGATTTTTGTATAATATCATATAGTATATTATATTTAAATTACGTTACTCTAAGTACTTTCATATCTAGTTATGATTGTGGCATTGATGTTCCTAATCAAGAATCATTCTTTGATATATATGTCAATCTCCCACTAATCTGGGTGATTCTTTCACCATCATACATTTTCAAGGTATGTAATTTTATCACTCAAATAGCATACCATAATATTTCGACATTATCAGTTCAATTATTAAAAACAATAGTATATTTCTATATTTCATAGGTAGTAACATCTAGAGATACTTAATTTAATTCATATAGAATATATACACATATAATAACATTAATTTCTTTTGAATTGATATCATGCTCAGCTTCATTGATAGTATCCCATGTTTCTATTTTTTATGGGATTGCATATGGAATGAAAATCATCATATAGATAATCATTAGATATTTCCAACACCCATAATTATCACCTTTGAGGTAAGAAGCATATATCATTGTTATACCTTCTTTAGGATCATTCACATATAAATGTCTTTGCATAATCATTTTACAGTGATCGTTCAAGAGTTTATATGATTTTTATAAAAAAATAACTAATTTCATTCAAATTATAATGTTGGAATAATAAAAATACACACAACAGGGTTGGGGTGAATTATATATTTTCAATAATATTAGACATATAAAAAAGTATAATAATTTTTATAATTTGGGACGATATCTTGTGTTATCTTCTATATGCAGTTGGAGAAGTGGATAAAGAAAACAATAACACATAAATTCATACAGTGGTTCAAGGCATAATGATCTCCAAGTTTATTTCACCAATGGTATATCACTGAGCATTATGATATTCACCAAAAGGTCCTCATATCAAAAGACCGTAACTGATGATTGCAGGAAGTTGGGACCTTTATGATAGGGTGTTGCAGAGCCTTCTGGTTCTTTAATAGATAACTGAGTCCTCCATAGCTTTTTTAGATAAGATTATTATCTTCCCCAACTAAGCCCGATCTACTGAAACCCTTATAAATTGATATAAATTTGTATTATTTAATAAATATGTTATCATTAATTGTTACAAAAAAATATAACAGAAAATGGATCTTCTTATTAACATATAAATGCCTTAAAGAATTAATTTCTTAGAATAGATTCAAGCTGTGAATGATCTTCTATAAAACAACAATAGATAAATAATAGCAGTAATAGTTACTTAGTATGTTACATAGAGCATGTTTGAAACATGTTTTTCATTAAAGTCTAGTTCTTCATAACAATAGAGATGATCAATCATTTTTCTTTTGAAATATATTTATAATAAAAAATATATCAGATTGTGTATCATTTATTGAAAAAAATATAATATTGTCTTTTAAATAAAAAAACTTTTCCTTCTATATATCATAATAGATCCATAAAAATCATTTGAAAATTCCCATTCATTTTATTTTAAATCATTCAAGAGAGTCGTAACTTCCCATAAATATAGGAATGATTTACTCTGATAAAAATAAGCCATTAAATCAGTCGTAAAATAGTTTTAAAAATATATTTTCTCTAGAAAATATAATTTCACAATACGCAGATAATATCATTAATTTGAAAACTCTATTATTGACTAGTAAAACATAGGGTTCCCTCATGCAGTGAAAAACCCCAAAATTACAGTTCAAAATGTATGATTTTCCACAAGATTAAGGTTTGTGAACGATACATTTATTTCCTTAAACATATGGTTTCGTAAAAAAGTATCATTTGTGATTAATACTATATTAAAAACATAGGTTATTTAATCCATACATGTTATTCTAAAAATAGGATTTCCAAACAATGTGTTACGCTTATAAACATTGAGTATGAATCTTGATTCCATAATACTTTCATAGACGTACAAAATATGTTAAAAAATATTTCAACCTAAAAATATGATAAACATGTGATGAAATATATTTTTGATAAATAAATAGAGTAAATTAAATAGTAAAAAAAATATATGTGAGAATCAAAATCATTAAGATTCAAAGAGTTTTATTGAGACAATACATGCCCAAATTTCATCTCGCACATCACAGAAATATCTTCTATTTCCACAAAAGTATAAATCATTATCATAAGTACTTATAATCTAAAATCAAGTCAAAAAACTGATATATAAGTTTGAGATTTTAGTCGATCATTATTTAACAGTTATATAGTGAATTTAACGATCTTGATAAACCTATTTGTATACTCTAACATAGAACTCTCTCCCTACTGCAAAGCGATAAACACTATAGAAATTAACATAATTACATATCCTGAGTATAGTTTCTTAAAGAACTTTGCCTTAAAACCTTTCTAAAACATTCCCATGTTCATATCCACATGTACCATATAATCCTAACATTGCTTTCTAGGACACTTGAGCATGAATTTTTTGCACCTCACCTTGATATTCGTAAATGTATCAAGGAATTATAATATCATATTAATCTTATCTAGAGATTCAATTACATTTTCAAGTTAATTTATACCCAAAAAAGATGGGTTTTCTTGACAAAATAACTCTCATGATAAATTCATTTCCCTTTAATTTCATGGACATACCTTGATGTCTATGTTCTGATCTTGAAGTGCATTTTAGTCTATGGGTAAAACTTCCCACATGATATCCTATATAAGATTTTGATTCACAAGAGGATTCCCTTGAGGAAAATATATTAAACACTCCAATAAAAACCATGGTATAAATCACAAAGGAATATTAAAATTAACTAAAAAATAAATAAATTATTTGATAATAGGTCAATATACGTTAAAACTAGAATACAATAACAAAAAATTGATATTGTGATCAGGAACTCGACACATGAGACACACTACACAACTATTATGACTCATTATTTTCAAACATAAATTTTAAATGTTTTTAGATGTATATTCAATACATTTCACATATTAATTCCTAAGGAAATTAATGTTTTAGAGTATTGGGAGAATGGGAATTCAATATTCTTATTTAAGGAAATATCCTCAATATCTCCCAAAAGGTCTTCCCCTTTTGTACTATTCATTATCAGAAATTATTTAAAACCATTATTCATATTCAGGGGAATGGAAAAATACGAATGAAAGAGTTTAGATGCAATTTAAGGGTGAACATGGGAGATATAATTATATGATTATATGAAATAATATGGTAAAGATAAAGTAATGAGATATTGAACATAAATTAAAATGTTCATACCCAACCTATAACAAATCATAAAGATGATTCCTTGAATAAATAACTACATCATTAAAAAGAGGGAAAAATCATCATAATTCAAGATCCATAAGTTTATTTCAATAATGTGTGTCACCAACATAAGTATATAAAATATTTAATTTTGTTAAGGTTAACTACCAAGATCATCAAAAATTGGGAATCCGGCCTCATAACATGCATCCCCATTGTGGATCAATCCCATAGGATTATTTTCCATTGTGGATTGATCTAATAGGCCTATTTACCATTATTTCCAACTTTTTTCCCATTATTATCAACTAATATATAAATATTTTTCCAGTCTATTAGAGGGAGATATTGGTCCAACCCTTCCTTGGTTATAATGTGACCACCATCTTTGGAAATAATGTAACCACTACCATTTTGGTTATGTAACCACCATCCTTGGTTATAATGTAACAACCATTATTAGTTAATAATGAATCAAACCATCACATAAAAAAGACTATATCTATGTGTGAAAAATGTTCATAAAACATTTATAATAACAATACATCATATCCCATGAAAAATAATTAGGTGTTTTGAAAATTTTATCAAAACATACCGCATGTAAAAAATAATGGGTTTTGTAAATATGTCATCCTAGAATAACCTATGAAAAATAAATGGGATTCATACACCTATTTTCATCATAAAAATAAACAGAAACCATTTTTGCAATGAATAATGATGTTACCATTGGATCATTTCCTTAGTAAAATATATTTAACATCAAGGACTATAGGCTTTATGAAAAATAAATTTTTAATGTTGACTTTAAACATTTTTGAGGAGAATACACTTTTCAAATTTAAATAAATTCCCTAAATTATATAATCATCCAATATATTAATGAAAATGTTTTATTTGAAAATAAACATGAAAAAATATAATGAATTATTTATAACAATGAGAGTCCATAAGGGTAGAAATAATGATATTTTCATACTTATATAGAAAAGATTCCTTTCAAATTTTCATTAAAAGATAAAATGGTTTTTCTTCAGAAAATGATAAGAAGATTACTTTTAAACCATTTTATAAAAATTAAAAAATGGGTCAAATTGTCCTTAAAAAATCAATGGAGTATATTAATAACTATTATTAAAACATTTTTAGGAAAAAACATGGAAATATATGAATAACTATTTTTGAACGAAGGGATAAATAATATTTCTTTTCATTAAAAACATTATCTTGGGACCTTGAGTACATAAGAAGAGGAAAACTAACAGAAAAATTATTTTCATTAAATAAATATAGGAGAATAAAATTCATGAATTTATTGAGAAATAGATCATAATATTTCATCAACTGAATCATAACAAAAAAATCCTGATATACACTTAGATTGTGACGTAAAACTATTACAAATTTAGAATCATTAGAATCATAAACACATGAAAGAGAGAACATTATATGGATATCTAAATAGAAATTTTTTTATTAACAATAATAAAAAGAATATTATCATGGTTAGTATACACTTAACCAAAAATAAATGGGTGTGGAATATTGAATGTGTCTCAATGAAATAAAAGAGAGACACAATCACATACCCAATTAATAATATTTTGAATCATAATACCAACTAAATAAATACTTAAAAATAAACATTATTATCAGGAAATAATGTATATGGATGATATATCATCTAAAAATGGTTTTATATACACCTCATAAAAGAAGATAGGTTCATTACATGACATATTCCTCATGGAAGAAAATTTGAAAAAATACCTTACCTTAAGTCTCGATGTCCTTCATACATATTAGAATATTTAATAAAATTAATATAAATTTTCTCTTTATTTATTAAAATTACATTATCATATTAATAAATCCATATATAATTTATTTATGACATTTTATTACCCATTTATTAACAAATATTTGTTAAAATCAGATTTCAAGTAATAAGTGCATTGTTTTTTATGTATGTTTGGTTTTGGAATTTTTTGAACTTTTTATTTGATCATGGTTTAATCATATAAATAATTTTAACCATTATTTAAATATGATATTTATTTGTTATATATATAGGTAAATCCATTAATGAAGAGATAGAAAAATAGTTACACCATTCATGGAGATGGTTGGTCATTTGAACACATAAACGTTGCTTCCATTTTATTGAAGAATGAAAAGAATTAAGGTTATGTAATTATTCAGATATAGTCATAGTTCTTTCATATATATTAATTAAATCAAATTTTTTTCCTTAATAAATTTGATGTAAATTATATATTAAAAAAATAAAATGGATCTCTTTGTGTGAATGTAGTCCGCCATACACACGAGCAACATTATCCTATTACCCTAGAAAGAAAAGTAAGAAGGATTATGTCATATCATAATTGAATAATAATAATTATGTTTTTATATAATATATATAATTTTAATACTTCGTTATATCCATTCATGATAGGCGGTGATAGAAAATAAATTATATTGGTTCACTAGGTGGTACTCATCCATATGAAAGATTGATAGTTTTGTTTCACATTTTATGGAAGTATAAGAAATATAAGTTACTACAACAACAATAGAAAATATAAATATTTTATATAAACTACTGTTAAAATATTGTTATTACTATTGAATTAATGAAGGTGGTATGAGAATAAGTAAAAAAAATAAATAGCCTAATGAAGACAATTACCATCACATTGAAAAACTACTTTGGATCCCTTATTTGAGGATATGTTTTTTGATCCTAAGTTCTCAATCGTCAATAATAATTGTGGGGAGGAAGTTCCTTTTTATAATTGATAGAGAGTGTGGTTTTATAAAATACAAAAAACTATTTAGTAATGGGAAGTCAGTCTGACCCCAAGTTCCACAAAAATTTACAATTAAACGAGTGGAAGGAATATATGTTCAAGAAAAACAGTCATGATTATAAAAATTTTAAACTTATTATTTGTTACCATTTATGTTCACATGATTTTTCTATTTTATATTTCACTACGGTGACACAACCTTAATTTATTTACCAACGAAATTTATTCCTTAAGAATAAGATAAAATGGGTATTAATATTTAATTTTTACGAAATTATTAAAATCATTAAATCAAATTTATTAAAAAATATCACATGTTTGTGGAAAAGTAAATTTTACACAAGTGCATATAACACTTAAAACCTAATTTTAACCTTAACAATAGTAAACATATATTAATATTTTTAGTAATAATTATTAATAAAAATTTAATTTATAATACTATATAATATTATTTATTCACATTCCAAATATTTAATATATTTTACAAAATTAAATTCATATAAGTTTATGAATTAAATTTAAAATTAAACCCACATACGTGATGAAAAATAATGTTTTCAAAGAGAAAATTTTTAGAAGTGTTGAATGTTTTAATATTAAAAATAAAAACGAAATTTATTCTAAAAACTTAAATTGTATTAATAAATATAAAATTTATAAAATTTTACTTTTAAATCCATATTAATAAAATGGATCTTGTAAATTATTTAAATAAAAATTTCAATTTCAATTTTTTTTTATTTTTTAATATTAATCAAATATTTAATCATTGAAGATAATTTTCAAAAACTATCTCAAAAATAAATTTTACATTTAGATTACAAAAATTATGTTTATAATGTAAATTCTTTTTTAAAATTTAAAAAAATTAATTATATTATTTCTTGAAAAAATAGTAATTACTTTTTATGAAAATGGGACTTTTGAAACATTTAAAAACATTACTAAAAATTATGAACATATATATAAATATATTTTGTTTATATAAAAATATCGTAATTAATTTTCATAATTTGGTTATTCTTATTCATACCTCATTGTTTAACAGATTTTTTATTATGGTCATGTTTAAATAATAATATTTATATCATATCATTGTTCATTAAAAATATGTGGTTTGTGTAATGAATGATATCAAAAAAATTAATTTATTCACAAAAAATCAAATGAAACATGGTACGTTACATCGTTCCCCACTAAAATAATTTTAAAACTCTAAATTTATCACTATAATAAAAATAAATGATGCTATATACACCTCATCATATCCTCAGGTTCCCATGTTGCATCTTCCAATAGGTGATTTTGACACAAAACATCAACCAGGTGAGTGTTCTGGATTCGTAGAACTTTTTATATATGATACTGAGTCTCCACTAATTGTTCCTCATACGAAATGTTTTCTAAATTTGTATGACCTATGAGTTCATTAGTTATGATTGATGAGGTATGTTCTTCATCAGGAGATATAAATAGAACACATTTTGAAACCGAGAGTGGTTCAATGGAAGATATAAGTGATAAGATATAGTCTCAATATGATCAATAATTTCATTGGGGTCGAAGTATATAGGGCTCAAAATTCATTTATATGAAATGAAAAACTTCATCATTTTGTTCATCTTAGATCAATTTCAACATCATCTCTTACTACATGAAATGAATATTCATGATGGTTTTTTCATTATTAATATATAAAAATCCTTATTTTATCTATAAATTTTTAATTCAATATCTAAATATTTATCAAACAAAAATGGCTAGAATAATTTATCCAATAACATATAAGTCTTTATTTAATTAATTCAAAAAATATCAAAAATTAAAGATCCTCCAAATTACATCTCACTAAAATAGAATCTTCATGATTGGAATGATTTTATTTCTTATCCTTTAATGACCAACTAAATAATAATAAAGTATTATACCAAAACATATAAACTACAATCGCTTCTAAAATTTCACAACAAAGAAAATATATTCTTCAAAAAGATAAATCACCTTTAATTAATAAAATAATCTCTTATCCATGGGGAAATATTCTATTAGAAATATGCGCTCATCCTTAATATAATAGATGATTATAGGTTGATTCAAAGAATCAATAATGTATTTATTATTATAGAATATACTCTTAGAGAGATAATCAATGATCATAATCATATCACTTTTCACTAAATTATTCTTAATAATATTTTCATAGAGATGATTGATATAAAAATACAACATGAATTCCCAACTATGGAATTCTCTAATTATCATGAATCACTTTAGTTGTGTGAATGCATAATCTTTACCATTTTAGATTTTCTTTAAGGGTTATTATGGATATCAAAAACATTACACATTATTCTAGGGCATTTATTTTCATAATTACCTAACTCTTTTCATTTAAAACATTTGTGCGTGCATGGTGAATAATATTGAGTTTTCTATACATTCATTACAATGAATTTACCATTCAAATAACATATATATATATATATCTATGTTTTATTGCTAAGAATCATGCACATTTAACAAACTCTTTTTCCATTCAAGCATTCACCTAAGTGGACCTTCCATCATTTTTGTCAAGTTTGTGACTAAAATTTCTTTCCACCATTGGATATTATTGAGTTATCATGAGACTTTATCTTCCTTTTATTATCAAAACCATGGGAATGGTCAGAATTTATAATTTCCATTTATAACATTAATTCGCATCGAATGACATGTTCATATATACTAATATATATTTTTTCCAATGACATCCAAAAACATGGTTTTAGGGAACTAATGAATTGACCAATTTCCCTATCAAGGATAATGATTAAATCATAAGTGTACCTTCAATGTATTGTAAAATTAACTTAATATGTACCAATAGATTCAACATCCTTCTATTTGACCTCAAGAAATTAGTTCTCCTGCCTTTTTTCATAGAATATGAGTGAATTACCTACAAAAAAATTATCCTCTCAAACTCATCCCATTCAACAGAGTAAATTTAATCCTCTTGAATCGTATTCATATAATGTTTCTACCATATATGTTCTTCACCTTCAAAATGATAGATAAAAAAAATTAAATTTTCATGCCATGGGAACAGGAGAATAAATGACACATTTTCAGGCATACAGATCAATAACTCAGAGACTAGTGGATCAGTGAACCCACTCGAATAATGTTAATTTTTTCTTAGTAAAGACTAAAAAACATTTTTCGATAAATTTTTCATTTAAAATAATAATAATATTTATACCATGAGAAATTTGTGGGAGAATAAAAATTATTTTTTCAATAAATCTCAAATTATATTTTGTTTTTTCAGTAAGAAAATCATTTAATTATCCATTATATTCGGCATTAACTTTATTACTTTGGTACCCATTCATTTGATCAATGAAAAAATAACATTTTTAATAATAATAATCATAATAGGAAAACACATTGTCAAGAAAAACTTATATAAGATTCCTAAATCATGACAGATTCATTTCAATCCATGAAACCTTAGGTTAATTCTCAGTTATTTATGATTATCATCTATTAAAACCCTTCATAATGTTTCATATAGAATATGTGGATTTACTGAAAAATATCCCTTGGAGTTTCAAACTATATGAACAATAATGGCACACTCACCGTGCACCAGAATAATGGCTACGATAAACTCGACTACCTCTTTTGGGGGTTATATCTCTTAGATGTATCTACTCCAAAAGTATATACATTATTAGTATCTATAAAGTGATTTATTTATAGGAAAACAAAATAATATTTTCCTCATCAAAACATTATATATTATTCTATACTTAGGCATATCCACATGAATCTCATAGAATTTTTCTCATATTATTTCTTGATGTTTATCTAATACATTACTCTCATACCAACTCTATCAACCCAATATATTCATACAAAATTATTACATTATATTAGATGAATATTCACTTTATTTCAAAAATACATTATGCAATATTTTAAATGTTTAATGTATTTTGATACTAGATGCACAACCTTCATATTCAATTAATGATCTTCAACATCTAGTACAAGGATCATCCCATTTTGTTTCTTTACATATGCTAGAGACAGAAAACATTTATTCATAACCATGGGAAAGATAACTTATGAAAGGGTGAGCTATAATGCTCAATTAGCATTAACATGTGAAATATCATTCTTCAATAATATGAAATCCTAAGATAAAAGTTATGTAATAAGATCATGAACATTAATTAAAATTTTTATACCCATATTTTCATGGATCAAAAATATATGATGATGATTAAAAAAATTACATGTTACATAAGAGTGTGAAATCATTATAATTCTTTAAATATAATATAAGTTCATCAAAATTTTTCAGCAACCATTGTATAGAAACCATTTAACGTTTCATGGTTAACTAAAAATACCATCACCTATAATAGATCAAACCTCATCACTTGTTTCTTATTGTGGATCAATCCTATCGATATGTTTCCCATTGTGGATTAATCCCATGGACCTATTTCCCATTGTGGGTTAATCCCATAAACTTTATTACAATCATTATCTCATGAGATATAATGGGTTACCCAATTTATTGGAGATAGATATATGTTCCACACATCCTTGGTTATACTGGGACATCTATCCAAGGTTATAGGGTAACCACTATCCTTGGTTATAATGGGATCACAAACCATGGGTATAATGTAACCACCATCCTCGGTTTATAAAATAACTACATGATATATAATGAAAACCATATATGTGTGTACCACAAGATCAAAAAATATTTATCATAACAACACATCATATGTGGTGAAAAGTAATTGGGTTTCAAAAAAAACATTATCAAATCATTTCCCATGTGAAACGAATAAGTTTCATATATATTTCACTATATCATAACCCATGTAAAATAAATTAATTTAATTTACATATATAAATCAAACTCATAAACATAATCCATATTGTGAATTAATAGGGAAGATACCATTAAATAAAGTCCCTGAAAAAACATAAGTAACATCAAGGATATCATCTTAAATAGAAAAATTATTTTGAAATTTTACTTGCATCATTTTTTTAGGAAATCATAATTTTGAATTTGAATAAATTCATTAAACTCAAGATACATCCATAATATTTAAGGAAAATTTTTCTTTTAAAATAACTATGAATAATTATATTGGATTCCTTAAATCATTGTGTGTTCATGATGGTGGAAAATATCATTCAATATGTGGGTGTCAAAACATAGATTGTTTACACATTTGCTGAAAAATAAAAAAGGGCCCTGTTTGGAAAATGATAAGAATAATGAATTCAAATATTTTTGAAAAAATTAAATCATATGTATAAATAAGTTAAAAATCATTATATAATAGTAAATACTTTCTTTAAATCGTTTTAGGAAAATTATGGAACAAAAAGAAAAAGGGGCCTTGAATGTAAAGGGAAATAATTTTGATATTCCTAAAAACACAATTTTAGAACCTCTAGTACATACAGATAGTGAAATGAAAGGAAAAAATGGTGTTTTAATGACATAACTAGTGGATATGAAAATTCACAAGTTTATTGAGATATGTATCACAATAATTCATTATTAGAAGAATAAAAAAACTATACCTATAAATTGTGAGATTCTAACATAAAACTCTTACCAGTTCTGAATCATTAGTATAATAAGAACCATAAAAGATAAAACTATGAATGGATATTTAAATCCCCATAAATTAAATAATATTAAATATAGATTAAATTCATGGATGGTATATAAATATAAAATTCCTAACCAGGATCAGTAAAATCACTAAGTGGGGGAGGGGTGAATCAATGATGTTTTCTTCTTTTATATTATCTTTCATTTATAGCAACCTTCACCTCCGGTTAATGGAATATCACTATTATGAAAAAAAATTCACACATTCACAAGAACTCAAGTATTTAAAAGGTTAATTACTCAATAATTTTATATTACCCTTAAAATGTTTTAGAAATAATCTAATAACACAAAATATAATATAAACAAATTGTTTTGTGTGGATAAAAAAAGTAAAAAATACCAATACACATTTGTATAAAAATGATCAATACAATAGTTCATGTTCTTCTTATGGAATGAATGATGTAAAATAACTTTTGTAACATGTTTAGAAACATTCTTCAGTTGGTTTCATACATTAAACTATCGTGATTTAACAATATCCAGTTTTTAGACCTAAAAAATCACTTTGCTACCTAGTAGGATGTAGAATCAACATTGATGGAATTTATATAAAAAATAATGTTTTATGGATCAGTATAACTTATTTTTTCTAATTATTCAATTTGGAAAATCGATATTAAAAGATATATGGAAACAAATTCTGAACCACTTCATTATTTACTTAGAAATTCTTGTATGATTGATCGGTATGATCCGGAAAACTCTGAATACTATATTTCTTTATTATTCTTTTATTTGGTTAAATTCATCAGGAAATAAATTTATAGAAAATTTGGGTTTCTATAGAAAACATAAGCTCTCTTAACATATCTCTCACACATAAAAATTAATCATAATTAGAATGTACAATGAAATTACTTTTATTAATATGATATTCATTATTTGAATGGGTGGGAAACAATTTTCAATTTCCCAATCAAATTTTATTTTTCAGAAACTCTAATTTGGGATTCATTTTGAATATCTTATTTACTAATACAACACTTATCAAATCATCTAGATTCTTCTTTAAAATTTCATGAATCTTCTCAAAACATCATCCTTATTAAAACATACTAACATTTTTTCAATCCGATGAATATGTTGGTTCGATACTATTCTCCATTATGATGAAACATTTGATCACTCAGATTTTATTAACTCAAAGAAAAACATATATGAACTGAATAATTCTCATTCTAATTATTCATAGCTTCTAAAATTCACTTATTATATTTTTTTGTATTATTTTAAAAATCCATCTACTTCGCATAAAAAACATATAAACATCTAATTATTATAGCACACAGATGACAACACATTTAGAAATCACATAATGATGATGATTATTTTCTTCAATCATTCAATAATTACCAAATTGATGTTCTTATTTTCATTGAAGTCCATCATATGATGAGTAAACAGTGCCATTATTCATAGGATGGATCAATCTCTGATTTCATTAAATGTATCAGCATCAGGTCTTATCCAATGAAACATGAACTAATTGACTAAAAATAGAATATTTATTTGGGAAAAAACATGACTTTTTTTCCTCTTGAGCCAATAAAAAATAAATCTACATGAATTTTCATTATAATTAAAATGGGTGACTACATTTTTGAACATCGTCCTGTTGATTAGTCATTGATCTCTTATTATGGACCAATGTTTAAAATATTTCACATTAATTAGTCCCAAAAACTCCAAAATTAATGATCTCTATATGAATTAGTCTAATGAAATTGTGACATACTGAATTTGATAGATCAGTTCTAGTAGTTAATTATTTCTTACCTGATGGTCGATCCTATGGAATTGTTTGTTTGATTGATCAGACAATCTGATGGATCATCAAGTCTCATAGATCTGTCAATCATCACATTAAAAACAATTCACAAATTATATCCTCTTTTCATTCACAAAATATTTATTTAATCAGGAATTCATGATGTTGAGATCATTGGTATTAACATAGCATCATCTGAATTATTATACAAAACATATCATGTACCAAACATATCTTCTCACAGTTTCTTTTATAATTCTTGAATCACATGTTTTTAAACCACTAATGAGATTGAATATATAAATATATGAAAAGAATCATTCTATTAATTATCTTGATATCAAGACTCTGATAATTTTCTTCACACTAATTGAAAACGTTGTTCTGAACCCAAAGTGTATCTGAAAACCACTTCTCCTAGAAAACTTCTTCAAAATAAAATACCAAAACTGATGGATTTTTTTACCAAGACTTCATTTAATCTTCTAAATATGATACTTTTTCATTGGATCACCAACTATTAAAAATTATGTTTGTTTATCATAATGACAACAACAACAAAAATTTCTAGTACAATCTTCTTCCAAAATATGAAAACAACATCGAGCCAACTTGGTCTCAATAATCCCACCTTTGGATTTTATTGTTCAAATTGGGTTTATAAAATACTAAATATTGATATCTTAATCTATGGATAAACAAAAATAATTCCAAACCAATAAGAAAAAACTCATTGTTGGAAAAAAATAAGCAATAAAAAAATCATGTTATCCAAAATTACTGACTTATGAAACATCTTCAACCATTCAAACCATACAAATATTTTCATATTCCTTTAATTTAATGTAAAGAAACAATTTCATACAATATATTGTTATATTAGTTTTCACACATACATGATGATTTAAAAATTTTCCCCTAACCCCCCATATATGCATGCCCCATTAAAAATATTTTCATATATCAATGTATACATATAAGAAACAAAATAGTATCCCCATTGAAAACACTATCCAAATAATAGATGAGAGAGGGGATAGAACCACATACATCAACCTTAAAGGTAAAGGGGTTGGATTCCCATGTTCATCTTTAGTTAGAAAAATGATTCATTCGTTAATGATTTTTCAAAAATGTTTTTAGATTATTCTAATGTAGGAACATACTCCATCTTGTGGTCATTATTCTCTACATGCTCCTTGATAAAGTGATATTTGATATGAATATTATTCTAAGGAGAATGTTTTATTGGATTTATTATAAGTTTAATAGAACTGTAATTTTCCACACCCAAGAGAAGTGGTCACTTTACTTCTACAAGTAAGCTTTTCACTGATTCTTCATCCACACAAGTTGTTGTGTAGTTTTAGTGGAAGCAACATACATAACTTCATCCATTGTATGCTTTACTAAATTATTTTTCTTAGTTTGAAAAATTATAAAAAATTTCCCCCAAAAAACTCTAGAAGATGTAGATATTCTATTATCCACACTTTTTCCCAATCCACATATGTATAATCAAACAAATAAATTCTTCCTGAGCTATCATTCACGATTCTAAAATCCATTATTCCATTGTCATATCTAAAAATTATTTTTTATATCCAATGTATGGGATTGTTTTAGATAAATATAAGATCATACATATAACATAACAACATAAAAAATGTCTCACATTGATGTGGTCTGATACAGAAATCATGCAACAAGCTTCCTAAATTTTTTTGAGAGAACATCCTTACCTTATCCCTATTTATTAAACATGGTTCCAACATATATTAGTGTATAAAATGATTCTAATTTTCCATTAAAATATTCATAAGAAGTTATATGGAATAATATTTATGATAAAAAAATATGTGTTACTTATTTTATAAAAATTGAACCCAATAATGTTTCTCATTTAACTAAGAATGGACATTTCAAATAACTTATTTATCTCTTTAGAAATGGTTTCAAAAGTTATTTATTAATTTTTATAATAAATAATATAATCAACAGAAATAACAAAAATAGAGTAAATCATCTGAAATTATTTGATGAATAAAATACTATAGAATATTCTTTTATTGAAGTTGAAATTCGATACAAATTTATCAAATCTGGAATACCATAAACATTGAGATTTTTTATCCAATTCAATGATTTCTTCAACTTGTACACAAAACATTCATTATTCCCAATAAAAAGACTAAATAGTAGTTTAACTTAATATTCTTTTTCAATTACACCACCCAATGATTCTGGCTTCAAATCCATCTAAAAATGTTTACATCATCACTATATAGAACATTCATGAAATATTATAAATGATTCAAATCCTTCTACCAAGGAAAAAGTTTGATCCAAATAATTTTCTTCAATTTGAGAGTAACCACTGAAAACCAATATTGATGTTTTTCTTATCACTTAACCATCTTTATTCATCCATTTATGGAACACCCAGTTTGTAAGAATAAAGTTTCATTTGGTTTGGATATAAATTTCCAAGTTTCTTTATTCTCAGTTTGATCCAACTATTCATTCATATCTTGAATCAATTCTGGTATCTCAAATGCACCATTCACATATTTCGTCTCAAAATTTTAATACATAGAGGTATGTTTATCAACTAATGTTGGTAATACTATTTTAACCTTTTGGTGTTCACCACCAATAATGATTTCAGCTTCCACCTGCTCTTCGACTGAGGATGGGATGTATGAAATTCATCCACATCACTAAAAATTGGTGAGTTTCATTCTTCCATTTTCCTAGTATCAAAATTGATTGAATTATTTGAAATTTTATTATAAAAAATTCATTCATCTTCCACATATTTCTCATCATCGTGATATTTTAATACATATTCCATAACTTATTTCAATAACATTTACATCAATAGTCTCCAAAATTTGAATGTTTTATTGTTAAAACATTTATATCCTCTTCCATCAGGAGCATAATAATGAATGATTTTATCTTTAAATAATTAATAAAATCACCCATGGTTCTCATTTATATTTTTTTAATTATGGGAATTTGAAAAAACATTAATGTTTTTCAAACATGGAATTTTATAAATGAATAACTCATACGGGGTTTTATTGTAACATGGCCAATAGAAATTGTGATTCATAATATAAAATTTCATGCTAATATCTTTCCTACAGATGTTTTGGGAAACTCCATGATCAAGAATGTTTGTATAAAGACCAGGCCTAAAAACAATAAATACTCTTGAATTAAATGAATAATTCATATTGAGGATATTTTAAAGTTTAAAATTTTAGAGAATTAGGCCATAACTATTAGATTACATCTCAATAATTACAAAGTTGAAACTTCTACCCAGTTTTCATTTTTTTCAAAAAAATAAAAACTCTTAAAAAAAGAGTCATGTCTAGTTCTATGTTTTAGGCAGCATGGCATTTCCTTGATCCCATCGTTGACCCTATTTATCTTTAATTCTTATGAATTTTTTTTCAAAACATGGGATGAGCATAAAAAGCTTATTAAGGGTTATAAAACAAAGAAAAAAACATTAGTTCATCATTACATACAAATCATAATCTCTTTAACATACCTCATGAAATAATAAGATTTATGAAAAACAAAAATAAATAATAAATCATAAAGGTAACTTGTGGAATCCATATCATGCTTACATTTTAGATATCACAACTACGTAGGGAGTTACATTTGGAATACCCATCACAGTATATTCCCTAAATCTCTTAGAAGAAACATTCACGTTTACCTCAGTCACTTCACCCAGTGTATTAGAGAGCTATCTCGGGCTCACCAGTCCTAGGTTTATCATGGAACCACCCGTATACATTAACAATGCCCATGAACCATAACTCAATCATAACACATAAAACAAGCATAAAATAAGCATAAAATTTTCTATATTGGAATCACGATATATCATTTCAATATATTGAACTGGATATTGAAATAATAAATCAAAAAACAAAATTGAATACCAAAATACGCAAAAGAGTATATGGTATTTATTTTTCTTTTGAAACTATTACATATTGTTAAGGAAGCCAAATATCAAATAATACTCGCGTTGGTGGAAAGTTATTTTTCACCTCTTACATTGAAAGAAACATTATTTTTTTGCCATTTACTAAAACTCCTTGTAGAAAAATATTCCCTTTAAATGAAAGGAAAAGTCAGAGTTGTTTATACAATGTATAAAAGAAAGTCTTGTATAAAACAATATATGCCTCAATGAAAATTCATCCTCAAAATTGTATTCACTTATCAAATAAATAGGGGTATTTATCCCACATAGCATTTTCATATTCACATATTTCCTCTTCAACCATATGGTTTTTCAATAGAACATTTACCTGGTGAATTACCTTATTTTGAAATACATTCTCTCTTCGGTTAAGAATCTAGACTGGTAGTTCTTCATAAGGGAGATTCACTTCCAACTGAACTATCTCTAGGATCAAAACATGGGATTGATCTTGCATATACTTTCTCAACATTGGATCATGAAAAACATTGTGTAACTGGGATAAACATGGAGTTAAATCCACTTTATATGCAATTGATCAAACTTTCTCTAAGATTTCATAAGGTCTAGTGAACCTCGTACTCAACATTCCCTTGTTACCAAAATGTATCACACTTTTCCATGGAGAAACTTTGAGAAATACATGATAACCTATCTCAAAAATTATCCTTCCTTAGATTATCCACATAACATTTCTACCTACTATTAGATGTTATCATGTGCTTCTGAATAAATTGAACTTTTTTGCCATTTTTTCAACCAATTCTAGTCCAGTCAACGTCCTATCACCTACTTCATCTCAAAAAACTGAAGTTTGAAACCGCATTCCATGTGATTCTTTAAATGGATCCATCTGTATACTGGAATGAAAATTTTATTATATAAAAATTAAACCAGAGAACGATGTTGGTCCCAAATTCCCTAGTAATCCATCGAGAAAGCAAGTAATATATATTCCGAGGTATGAATTGTTTGTCTTGACTGCCCATCTAATTGAGGATGAAAAGTTGTACGAGAATTTAATTCAGTACCCAACGACTTTTGAAAGACATTCCAAAAGTTGGAAGTAAACCTGCGATTAGGATCAGATACAATAGAGAGGGGAACACCATGAAACCTGACTATCTCTTTAATATACAACTGAGAAAGTTGATATAAATTAAAATTATCTCAAATAAGAAAGAAATTAGTATGTTTAATCAATCGAACAACAATAACACAAAATGAATTATTACCTCGAGATGTCTTCTGTAATATGACAATGAAGTCCATGGATATATTTTCCCATTTCCACTCTGGCACCGGTAAAGACTGAAGCATCCCATTCGGTAACTGCCCCACTACATTAACCTGCTGACAAGTCAAACACTTCATAGTAAAATCAGAAATATCTCTTTTCATTCCAACCCACCAGTAATACTCCTAAAGATTACTGTACATCTTAGTACAACAAGGATGAACAGAAAACAGAAAACTATGAGCTCCATATAACAACTCATTCTTCAACAGTGAATCAAAATGAACACATAATCTCCTTCCAAATATCAAAACACAGTCATTATCAATGTTAAATTCAGGAAACATACCCTTATGAACAAACTCTACCTTTTTCTACAACTCGATGTCTTCCTTCTACACTTGGTTTATTCTTTCTAAAAGAGATAATTTCACTAACACCTAAAACAAAATAGAAGATTTTTCTATAACAAAAACCATGATCCCAAAGTCCATAAAATCAAATACAAAAGGATCTGATTCCAGTCATATCATGTTCGATAAAGCATTAACTTTTTTACTCAAAGCATCATCCACTTTATTTTTCTTTCCTGGATGATAATGAATTGTGCAATCATAATCCTTGATTAATTCTAGCCATCTTCTGTGTCTCATGTTCAATTCCTTCTAAGTGAATATATACATTAAAATTTTGTAGTCAGTATATATTTCACATTTTACTCCATACAGATGATGCCTCTAAATTTTTAAAGAAAAACCAATAGCTGCTAATTCCAAATCATGTGTATGGTAATTTAACTCATGGGGATTCAACTGATGTGAAGCATATGCGATTACCTGATCATTCTGCATAAGGACACATCCTAGTCCTTTCAATGAAGCATCATTGTAGATAAAAAACTCACCATTTTTAAAAGGTATTTACAAAACTGAAGCATTTACCAATCTTATTTTCAATTCCTGAAAACAATCATCATATTCTTTTTTCCAAACAAACTGAACACATTTTCGAGTTAACTTAGTCATTATACTTGATAATCATGTGAAATTTTCAACAAAACTCTGGTAATAACCTTACAAACCAAAAAAAACAACGAATCGTGGTTATATTTGTATGTCTTGGCCATTCTTGAACAACTTTTTATTTAGTATGATCAATAGTTATTCCATTTTATGAAACAATGTGACCAATGAAAGAAATTTTCGGTAACAAAAACTCACACTTGCTAAATTTTCCAAATAGTTTCTTTTTATTTTATGGTTTTCAAGACAACCCTTAAATGACATTTATGTTTCTATTTACTTTTGGAATAATCCGAAATATCATCAATGAAAATAACCACAATCATATCCAAGAACTAATGGAAAATTCAATTCATAATATCCATGAATATAGCAGGTGCATTGGTTAAACCAAAAGGCATAACTGAAAATTTATAATGGCTAGATGTAGTATGAAATGTGGTCATTGGAATGTTTGCATCCTTTACTTTCAATTGATGGTACGTAGACCTCAAGCCAGTCATTGAAAAATACTGAGCTCCCTATAGTTGATCAACCTAATCATTGATATGAGGCAAATGATACTTTTTCTTAACAATGATTCTATTCCATGCACTATAATCAATACAAAGTCTCATTGAACCATCTTTCTTTATAAAAAATAATATAGGATCACCCCATGGTGATGTGCTAAGTAGAATGAAACCTTTATCTAATAACTTTGACAATTGCATATTTAACTCTAAAAGTTAAATTTGAGCCATTCAATAAGGATATTTTGAAATTAGCTTAGCATCAGGAACTAATTCAATAGTAAATTCAACTTCCCGATCAAGTATAATACCAGACAACTCATCAGAAAAAACCTCAGGGTCCTCATTTAACACCACAACATCATTAATCTGAATAGTTCCTTTATTTTCAAGAATATGTGCAAGGTAACATTCATTTCCAACTTTTAATAGTTTCTCATCTTCTGGATATGTTATCAGAATTAAGAGTTCAATCTTCTACACAAACATAAAATCTTTCTAAAAATAAGCCTCTTTAGATCTGCATTTAATCTTAACAAGATAAAAAAAGCCAATCCATACCCAAAATAACACCAGACTCTACTACAGGTAAAACAATAAGGTTTTCAGGTAGATTTTTTCAGCACACAAGGACATGATGGTTCTTATAATTTCCTTTTGTTTCAACATTTCCTTCTGGTGTTTTTAACATAAGTTCAGGATTCATATCATGATATGTAATTCAAAATATAGTTGAAAAATTCAAATAAATGAATGAATTTGTAGACACTGAATCAAACAACACATTTGAATAATCCGAACAATCAAATAGTGTACCTAATAATACTTCATTTGATGGCCCAACTTGTGCTGAAGTAGTTACAACGGACTTCACCACCTCTTTCTGCTTGTAGTTTGGTTGCTTTCTCTCAGTTGAGTTCTTTATTGGACACTCATTTGAATAATGACCCATTTCATTTCACTTAAAACATTTTACTGAGTGTAAATTAGATTTTCTCTCACCACTACACTAATATTTCTCAGTGCGATTACGATCCTTATGTCCCTTTTTACAACATATATAGAACATACTATAATTCAAAAGACATTACCCAACAGGCTTTTTACCTCAATTTTCACATATTCTACACTTAAGTTTCTTACAATCATACTTTTTTGATGATTTTTCCCTTTCACATTCCACCTTGACCACTTTTTTTGTTGTTTATCAAAGAATACCTCGTCATTAGAAAACTTCATTTCCACCTTCTCGGTACATCGAACATGTTTTTCATAACTCTTCAACTCACGAGAAGCTAAAGAACTTCTATACTTTGGATTTAATCCTTTGTAACAAATGGTTGATTTTACTATCAAGATCTCATATAAAATTTGGAGCATTCCATTCCAGTTGAGTGAATTTTTCTTTATAAGCAGCCACTGAGTCGTCCTGGTGCATAAAATATAGGAATTGTTTTTCCATCATAAGAAAAATGACCATAAGAAAATATCTTTCAACAAAAATACCCTTGAATTCATCCCAATCAAGAGAATCAATCTCCACACAATCCCTGGTATTTTTCACCATCGACCACCACTGATCAGCTTCATGTTCAAAACGGTAAACATCGAGACTAGCCTTTTGATGTTCTGAACACCACACAACTTGAAAATTATTTTCTTGTGATTTTATTAACACTTATTCTAGCATAGGATCAGATGATCCCCTGACTTATGGGTAATTTTGCCTCATGAAATGCTATACTAATGACATTTTACTCTATGGTTGATCTAGATGATCTCGTGCATGGATACTATCACCATTTATAGCCTGAGTCAACTATTATATCACTACAACAAACTATTCAGTTTCGATTCCAACCATCTCAGGTTTCTAATTTTGAAGGTTGTCTTCCTCCTGAAGTCATCCCAACATAGATACCATGTTTCCTCTATCGAAAAAAATTCTGAACACAGATATATCTTAGGAAAAGAAACATGGTAATCTGTAAATGCAATATCACTTCAATATTAACATAAATTAATTTATGGACATTAATTTAACAATATCCTAACTTCTAAAGTTATCTAAATCAACCTCGGATACCAACTATAAGGGCTCACCTTAAAACATTACATAATAATGAATTAAATGAATAATTCACAATTAGGGTCTTTTCAGGTTTACAGTTTTAGATAATTAAGTCATAAATATTACATTAAGTCTCAAGAATTACAATGTTGACACTTCTACTCGGTATCCATTTTTTTACAAAAATAAAAACTCTTAAAAAAAGATCCATGTCTAGTTCTATGTTTTAGACAACATGACTTTTCCATGATCCCATCGTTGAACCTATATATCTTTATGCCCTATAAAAACATTTCAAAACATGGGATGAGTATAAAAAGATTAGTAAGGGTTATAAAACAAATAGAGAAAACATTAGTTCATCATTACATACAAAAGAAAATATCTTTAACATTCCTAATTAAATCAAAAGATTATGAATAACACATCAAAATCATAAATCATAAAGGTAAATTGTGGTATCCGTATCATACATACATTGTAGCTATCACAGCTATATAGGGATTTACATTTAGAATAACCATCACAGTAGATTCCCTAAATATCTTAGAAGAAACATTCACACATACCTCTGTCACTTTACCCAATGCATTGTAGAGCTATCTCGGGCTCACCTGCCGTAGGTTTAACATTGAAACACGCGTATAAATAAAAAATTACCATGAACTATAACTTAATCATAAAACATAAAACAAAAATAATGGAAAGATACCATTTCCAAATTTCAATCACAATATATCTTTTCAATATATTGAACAAGATATTAAAATAATAAATCCAAAAACCATTTTCAATACCAAAATACCTAAAAGTGTATATTGTATTCATTTTTCTATCAAAACTACTACGGATTTTTAAGGATTCCAAATTTCAAATAATACTCACAGCGGCAGAAAATCCGTTGCCACCTCTTACATTCAAAGGAACATTATTTTTTTTCTTTAGTAAAACGCATTGTAGAAAAATATTCCTTTTGAATGAAATGAAAAGTCAAAGGTGTTTATAAAATGTATAAAAGAAAGTAATGCATAAAAAAATATATTCCTCAATGAAAATGTGTCCTCACAATTGTATTCACTTATCAAATAAATGGTGGGTATTTATACCTCATAGCATTTTCAAATTCCCACGTTGCCTCTTTAACCATATGGGTTTTCCAAAAAACCATTACCTGGTGAATTACCTTAGTCCACAACACATGCTCTCTTCGGTCAATAATATGGACCGATAATTCATCATAAGTTATATTCTCTTCCAACTGAACTATCTCTAGGCTGAAAACATAAGACGGATCTGGCATATACTTTCTCAACATTGAAACCTAAAAAGACATTATGTACCTGGGATAAACATGGAGGTAAATACACTCTATACACAATTAATCCAACTTTATCTAATATTTAATAAGGTCAAATTAACCTCATACACAATGTTCCCTTATTACCAAAACATATGAAACTTTTCCATGAGGAAATGTTGAGAAATACAAGATCACCTACCTCAAAAAAATATCCTTACTCAGATAATCCACATAACGTTTATGTCTGCTCTGAGTTGTTCTCATGTGCTTCTGAATCAACTGAACTTTTTCTACCATCTCTTTGACCAATTCTAGTCCAATCAACGTCTTTTCACCTATATCATCTCAAAAATCTGGAGTTCGACACCGCTTCCCATATAATGCCTCAAATGGATCCATCTGTATACTGGACTAAAAACTGTTATTATAAGAAAATTAAACCCAAGAAAGATGATGGTCCCAACATCCAGATAAATCCATCGAGCAAGAATGTAAAATATCCGACAAGATATGAATTTTTCATTCTGACATCCCATATGATATAGGATAAAAAGTTGTACTAAAATTTAATTCAGTACCCAATGACTTTTGAAGGACTTTCCAAAAGTTGGATGTAAACCTGGGATCATGATCAGATACAATTCAAAGGAGAACACCATGCAACCAGACTATCTTTTTAACATACAACCTATAATGTTGATATAGAGACAAATTTTCTCGAATTGGAAATAAATGAGAATATTTAGTCAATCGATCAATAATATCCCAAATTGAATTATTACCTGTCGATGTCTTCGGTAATCCAACAATGATGTCCACGGGTATATTTTCCCATTTCCACTCTGGTACTGGTAAAGACTGAAGCATCCCATTCGATAACTGCCGCTCTACTTTAACCTACTGACAAGTCAAAAACTTCACTCTAAAATCATAAAGATCTCTTTTCATTCCAACCCACTAGTAATACTCCTGAAAATCTTTGTACATCTTAGTATTTCTAGGATGAAATGAAAACGGAGAACTATGATCTTCACATAACAAATCTTTCTTCAATAGTGAATCACAAGGAACACATAATCTCTTTCCAAATATCAAAACAAAATCATTATCAATGTTAAATTAAGGTAACTTTCACTTCTGAACCAACTCTACCATTTTCTACAACTCACTGTCTTCCTTATGCGCATGATTTATTCCGTCTGATAGAGATGCTTTCCCTATGACCTGAAGCAAAATAGAATAATATTCTAAACCAACATCTTCTATGCCAATGTTCACAAATCAGAAAGCAAATTATCTTGTTCCAAAAATAGCATGGTCAATAAATCATTACCTTTTCGACTCAAAGAATAAACCACTTTATTTTCCATTCCTCGATGATAATGAATTATGCAATCATAATCCATGATTAATTCCATCCATCTCGTATATCTCATCTTTAATTATTTCTGAGTGAATATATACTTTAAATTTTTTTGGCCAGTATATATTTCACATTTTACTCCCTACAGATGATGCCTCCAAATTTTTAAAGAAAAAACAATAACTGCTAATTCTAAATCATGTGTAGGGTAATTAAACTCATGAGGATCCAACAAACATAAAGCATAAGAAATTACCTGATCATTTTGTATATGGACACAAACAAGTCCTTTCAAAGAAGAATCACTGTAGACAACAAACTCACAATTTCTAGAAGGTAGTTCCAAAACTGGAACATTCACCTATCTTCTTTTCAATTCCTGAAAACAATCATCACATTCTTTTGTCCAAACAAACATAACACCTTTTCGAGTTAACATAGTCATTACACTATAAAATCATGCCAAATTTTAAAAAAAAACCTCCAATAATAACCTACCAAACAAAGAAAACAATGAATATTGGTTATATTTGTGGGTCTTGGACATTCTTCAACAACTTTTTATTTTGTAGGATCAAAATTTATGCCATTTTTTGAAACAATGTTACTAAGGAATGAAATTTGTGGTAACCAAAACTCACAGTTGCTAAATTTCCCAAATAGTTTTTTTCTTGTAAGGTTTGAAAGAAAAACCTTAAATGAATTTCATGTTTCTCTTTACTTTTAGAATAAACCGAAATATAATCATTGAACACAACCACAAACATATACAAGAACCCACAAAAAATTATATTCATAAGATCCATGAATATAGCAGGTGCATTGGTTACACCAAAATGCATAACTACAAATTCATAATGGCCATATCTAGTACAAATTGTGGTCTTTGGAATGTCTGCTTCCTTTACATTCAACTAATGGTACGCTGAACTCAAGTCAATATTCGAAAAATACTATGCTCCCTGGAGCTAATCAATCAAATCATCGATATGAGGCAATGGATACTTGTTCTTAACAGCGATGTTATTATATTATCTATAATCAATGAAAAGTCTCATTGAACCATCTTTCATTATAAAAAATAAGGCACGATCACCCCATTGTGATGTGCTAAGTTTAATGAAACCTTTATCTAATAACTCCTACAATTGTTTATTTAACTCTAAATGTTCAATTTGAGCCATTCGATAAAGGGGTTTTGCAATTGTCTTAGCATCAGGAACAAAGTCAACAGTAAATTCAACTTCCCAGTCAAATATAATCCCAGGCGACTCATCAAGAAAAAACATCAAGGTACTCATTAACCACTGGCACATAATTAATATGAATAGTTCCTTTATTTTCAACAATATGTTCATGGTAACATTAATTTCCATATTTTACTAGTTTCTCAGCTTCCTGATATGTTATCAAAATTAAGTGTTCGTTCTTGTACACAAACTGAAAATCTTTTTGAAAGGAAACCTCTATACCTTCACATTATATCTTAAAATTATAAACAGAAATCCAATCTATACCCAAAATAAAACAAGACTATACTAGAGGAAAAACAATAAGGCTTCAGATAGATTCTTTCTGCACACAAGGATAGGAAGATTCTTATAATTTATTTTTTGTTTCAACATTTCATCTAGGTGTTTCTACCATAAGTTCAAGATTCATACCTCTATATGGAATTATCAATTTACTTGAAAACTTCTCATAAATGAATGAATGTGTAGACCCTAAATCAAACAACAAATTGGTATAATCTGAACAAACAAATAGTGTACCTAATACTACTTCATTTGATGGCCTAACATCTGCTGAAGTAGTTGCAAAAGACTTTACCACCCCTTTCTGCTTGTAGTTTAGTTGATATCCCTCAGTTGAGTTTTCCATTGGACACTCATTTGCATAATGACCCATTTCATTGCACTTAAAACATTTTATTGATTGCAAATTAGATTTTATCTTACCATTACCCTGATATTTTTCAGTGGAATTATGAGCCTTATGTCCCATTTTACCACATCGGTAGCACATACCATAATTCAAAACTCATTCCCCACCATGATTTTACCTCAATTTTTACATATTTTACACTTAAGTTTCTTACCATCAATCTTTTTTGAAGAGTTTTTCCCTTTCGTCTGCCACCTTGAACTCTTATTCAATTGTGTGTCAAAGAAGACCGAGTAATCAGAGAACTCCATATCCACCTTCTATGCACATCGACCAAGTTTTTCTTAACTCATGAACTGACGAGAATCTAAATCCCTTTGATACGTTGGATTTAATCGTGAGTAAAAATGGTTGATTTTATGATCAAGATCTCATATGAAATTTGGAGCATACCTTTCCAGTCGAGTGAATTTTTTTTCATAAGCAGCCACTACGTCATCCTGCTTTCTAAATTCTTGGAAATACTTTTCCATACTAAGATAAACATCCTTAGGAAAATATTTCTCAAGAAACATACCTTTTAATTCATCCCAATCAAGAGCATCAATCCTCTAACTATCCCTGATATTTTTTTCCCATCGAACACCACTGATCAGCTTCACCTTCAAAACAATAAACAACGAGACTAAACTTATGATGTTCTGAACACCCCATGACCTCAAAAAAAATTTCTTGTGCTTTAATTAATAATTCTTCTAGAATAGGGTCTGATGATCCTCATAATTATGGTTGATGTTGCCACATGAAATTCTCAACTACTGAAATTTTCTTCTCTGGTTTATCTGGATGACCTCATGCATGGATAACACCACTATTTATAGCCTGTGTCAACTGTGTCATCACTGCAACAATCTATTCAGTTTTGATTCTGACCATCTCAGGTTTCTGATTTGGAAGGTTGTCTTCCTCTTGAAGTCGTACCAATATAGATTCCATGTTTCCTCTATGGAAAACCATTCTAAACACAAAAATATCTTAGGTGAAGAAACATGGTAATCTGTAAATGCAATATCAATTCAATCAGACCATAAATTAATTAATGGATAATAATTTAACAATATCCTAACTTCTAAAGTTATCTATATCTAACTCGGATACCAACTATACGGACTCGGCCTTAAAACATTACATAATGATGAATTAAATTTATAATTCGCATTTAGGATCTTCTCAAGTTTAGAGTTTTAGAGAATTCAGCCATAACTATTACATTACATCTCAATAATTTCAAAGTAGACACTTCTACTTGGTTTCCTTTTTTTCACAAAAAAACTCTTAAAAAATTGTCATGTCTAGTTCTATGTTTTAGACATCATGTCTCTTCCATGATACCATCGTTGACCCAATTTATCTTTAAGTCCTATGAAAGACATTTCAAAACATGGGATGAGCATAAAAAGATCATTAAAGGTTATAAAACAATGAAAGAAAACATTAGTTCATCATTACATAAAAACATAAGCTCTTTAACATACCTCATGAAGTCATATGATTTATGAATAATACATAGAAATCATAAATCATAATGGTAACTTGTGGCATCCATATAATACATACATTTTAGCTATCATAGCTATGTAGGGGTTTACATTTAGAATACCCATCATAGTATATACCCTAAATATATTAGAAGAAACATTCACGTTTACCTCCATCACATTACCCAATGCATTGGAGAGATATCTCAGGCTCACCTTCCCTAGGTTTATCATGGAACCACCTTTATACTTAAACAATGTCCATGAATTATAACACAATTTTAACATATAAAACAACCATAAAAGAAAGATAACATTTCCAAATTGCAATCACAATATATCATTTCAAGATATAGAACATGATGTTGAAATAATAAATCCAAAAACAATTTTTAATACCAAAATATGGAAAATAGTATATGGTATATATTTTTCTTTAAAAAATATTACGAATTGTTAAGGAAGCCAAAGATAAAATAATACTCATGGCGACAGAAAGGTCATTGTCACCTATTACGTTAAAAGAAACCATATGTTTTTGTCATTTAGTAAAACACCTTGTAGAAAAACATTCCCTTTGAATGAAATGAAAATTCAATGGTGTTTATACAATGTATAAAATAAATTTTAATATAAAACAATATATGTCGCAATGAAAATGATTCCTCTTAATTGTATTCACTTATCAAATAAATGTGGGTATTTATCCCTCATTGCACTTTCAGATTCCCACATTGCCACTTCAACCATATGGTTTTCCCCCAAAAACATTACCTGGTCAATTACTTTATTCCGCAATACATGCTCTCATAGGTCAAGAATATAGACCGGTAGTTCATCATAAGATAGATTCTCTTCCAACTGAACTATCTCGGGGCTCAAAACATGAGATGGATCTAGCATACAGTTTCTCAACTTTGAAACATGAAAAAAATTGTGCACCGGGGATAAAAATGGAGTTAAAGACACTCTATACACAACTCATCCAACTTTCTCTAATATTTCACAATGTTAAATGAACCTCATACTCATCTTTCCCTTCTTACCAAAATGTATCAAACTTTTCAAAGGAGAAACTATGAGAACGACATAATCACCTACCTCAAAAAAATATCCCTCCTCAGATTATCCACATAACATTTCTTCTATCTTTGAGACGTTCTTAGGTGATTCTGAATCATCTAAAATTTTTCTGCTATCTCTTCAACCAATTCTAGTCCCATCAACGTCCTTTCACCTACATTATCTAAAAATTCTGTAGTTCAACACCGCTTCCCATATAATTCTTCAGATGGATCCATCTATATACTGAACTTAAAACTTTTATTATATGAAAATTTAACCAAAGAAATATGTTGGTCCCAAATTCCCTAGGAATCCATCAAGAAAGCACGAACATATCCTCTAAGGACTAAGTTGTTCGCTCTTACTGCCCATCTGTTTGGGGATGAAAAGCTTTACGAGAATTTAATTCTATACCTGACGACTTTTGAAGGACTTTCCAAAAGTTGGAAGTAAACCTATGATCATGAACAGATACAATGTAGAGGGGAACACCATGCAACCTGCATATCTCTTAAACATATAACTGAAAGAGTTGATATAGAGACAAACTATCTCAAATATGAAATAAATGAGCAGATTTAGTCAATCAATCAACAATAACCCAGATTAAATTATTACCTCGGCATATATTCGATAATCCCACAACGAAGTCCATGGATATATTTTCCAATTTTCACTCTTGACCTTGAAAAGGCAGAATCACCCCATTCAGTAACTGCCGCTCTACTTTAACTTGTTGAAAAGTAAAACACTTCACAGTAAAAGTTGAAATATCTCTTTTCATTCCAACTAACTAGTAATACTCCATAAGATTTTTGTACATCTTAGTACTACCAGGATGAACTGAAAACAGAGAACTACGAGCTTCACATAACAACTCATTCTTCAACAGTGAATCACAAGGCACACATAATATCATTCCAAATCTTAAAACATAATCATTATCAATGTTAAATTCATGCAACTTACCCTTCTGAACCAACTCTACCTTTTTATACAACTCAATATCTTCCTTATGTGCATGCTTTATTCTGTCTGAAATAAATGATTTCATTGATACCTGAAACAAAATAAAATAATTTCATGAACCAAAAAATTCTATTCCAAAGTTCATCAAATAAAAAACCATAGGATCTCATTCCAAACATAGCATGGTCAATAAATCATTACCTTTTTAACTCAAAGCATTAGCCACTTTATTTTCCATACCTGGATGATAATGAATCGTGAAATAATAATCCTTGATTAATTCCAGCAATATCCTCTATCTCATGTTCAATTCTTTCTGAGTGAATATATACATTTAACTTTGTGGTTAGTATATATTTTACATTTTACTCCATACATATGATTCCTCCAAATTTTTAAAGACAAAACAACAGCAGCTAATTCCAAATCATGTGTAGGGTAATTTAACTTATGATGTTTTATCTGACGTGAAGCATAATCAATTACCTGTTCATTCTACATAAGGACACAACCACGCCCTTTCAATTAAGAATCACTATAGATAACAAACTCACCATTTCTAGAAGGTAGTGCCAAAACTGGAGTATACAATAATCTTTTTTTTTCAATTTAGGGAAACAATCATCACATTCTTTTCTCCAAATGAACTTAACACCTTTCCGAGTTAACTTAGTCATTAGACTAGATAATAGTGAGAAATTTTCATCAAACCTATAGTAATAACCTACCAAACCAGGAAAACAATGAATCATGGTTATATTTGTGGGTTTAGGCCATTATTAAACAACATTTGATTTATTAGGATCAATAGTTATTCCATTTTTGGAAACAATGTTACCATGGAATGAAATTTGTGGTGACCAAAACTCACACATTATAAATTTCCCAAATAGTTTCTTTTCTTTTAAGGATTGAAAGACAACCCTTAAATGACTTTCATGTTCCTCTTTACATTTTTAATAAACCAAAATATCATCAATGAACACAAACACAAACATATCCAACAAATCGTGGAAAATTATATTCATAAGATATATGAATATAGTAGGTGCATTGGTTAAACCAAAAGGCATAAATAAATATTAATAATGACCTTATCTAGTATGAAATGAAGTATTTTGAATGTATGATTCCTTTACATTCAACTGATGGTACGCTAAACTCAAGTAAATCTTCGAAAAATACTAATCCCCATAGAGCTGTACAAACAAATCATCAATAGATGGAAAATGATTCTTGTTCTTAACCGTGATTCTATTCCATGCTCTATAATCAATGAATAGTATCATTGAACCATATTTATTTATAATAAAAAAGACAGAATCACCCCATGGTGATGTGCTAAGTTGAATTAAACCTTTATCAAATAACTCATACAATTTCTTCTTTAACTCTAAATGTTCATTTTGATCCATTCGATAAGGGGGTTTTACAATTGTCTTAGCATCCGGAACTAAGTCAACAGTAAATTCAACTTCTCTATCAAGTATAATACTAGGAAACTCATTATAAAAAACTTCATGGTACCCATTTACCACTAGTATATCATTAATCTGAATAGTTCCTTTATTTTCAATAATATGTGTAAGTTAACATTCACTTCCATCTTTTACTAGTTTCTTATCTTCCTGAAATGTTATAAAAATTAATGGTTAGTTCTTCTAAAAAAATGAAAATATTTCTGAAAAGATACCTCTTTAGCTCTATATTCAATCTTAGCATGATAAACAGAAATCCAACCCATACCCAAAATAACACGAGACTCTACTAGAGGCAAAAAATATGGTTTGGAGGTAGATTCTTTCTGCACACAAGGACAAGAAGGTTCTTATAATTTCTTTTTGTTTCAACATTTCCTAAAGGTGTTTTTAACATAAGTTCAGGATTCATATCTTGATATTGAATTCCCAACTTACTTGAAAACTTCTCATAAAATGAACGAATGTGTATACCTTGAATCAAAGAACACATTGGCATAATCTGAACAAATAAATAGTGTACCTGATACTACTTCATTTGATGGCCCAACATCTACTAAAGTAGTTGAAAAGGACTTAACCACCCCTTTATGTTTGTAGTTGGTTGCTTTCCCTCAGTTGAGTTCTTCATTGGATGCTCATTTTCATAATGACCCATTTAATTGCACTTAAAACATTATACTGATTGTAAATTAGATTTTGCCTTACCATTTTCCTGATATTTTTCAGTGAAATTACAAGCCTTATATCCCATTTTACCACATCTGTAGCACATAATGGAATTCAAAAGACATTCCCCAACAAGATTTTAACCTCAATTTTCACATATTTTACACTTATGTTTTTTACCATCAGAATTTTTTGAAGAGTTTTTCCCTTTCGCCTGCCACCCTAACCTCTTATTATGTTGTTTTCCAGAGAAGTCCTGATCATCAGAAAACCCCCATTTCCACCTTCTCTACACATCAAACATTTTATTCATAACTCTTAAACTCACGAGAAGATAAATTACTTTCGATACATTGGATTTAATCGTGAGTAAAAAATTGTTGATTTCACTATCAAGATCTAGTAAAAAATTTAGATCATACCTTGTCAGTCGAGTGAATATTTCTTCATATGCAGCCCTTGAGTCATCCTGATGCCTAAATTCTAGTAATTTTTAGCTATCCTAAGAAGAACCACCTTATGAAAATATTTCACAAGAAAGATACCTTTTCAATCATCCCAATCATTTGCATCAATATCTTCACTATCCCTAATAATTTTCATTGTATACCACCACTGATCAGCTTCACCTTCATAACGGTGAACAGCGAGACTAACCTTTTGATGTTATGAATAACCCATGACCTCAAAAATCATTTTTTGTGATTGAATTCACACTTCTTCTTGCACTGGATCAGATGATTCTTTAAATTATGGGGGATGTTGCTTCATGAAATGTTCCACTGTTGACATTTTTCTCTATGATTGATCTGGATGATCTCATGCCTTGATACGACCACCATTTATAGCATGAGACATCTATTCCATCACTGCAACAAACTATTCAGTTTTGATTCTGACCATCTAAGGTTGCTGATTTGGAAGGTTTTCTTCCTCCTGTAGTTGTCCCAACATAGGTTCCCTATTTCCTCTACAGAAAACCATTCTAAATATAAAAATTTCTTAGGCGAAGAAACTTGGTAATATTTAAATGTAATATCACTTCAATCATACCATAAATTAATATATGTACAATAATTTAACAATATCATAACTTCTTAAATTTATCTAAATCTACATCTATACCAACTATTAGGACTCAGCCATAAAAACTACATAATCATGAATTAAATGAATAATTAACATTTAGGATCTTTTTAGGTTTAGGGTTTTAGATAAGTCGGCCATAACTATTACATTACATCTCAAGAATTACAAAGTAGACACTTCTACTCGGTTTCCTTTTTTTCACAAAAATAAAAACTCCTAAAAAAGAGTCATTTATTATTCCATGTTTTAGACATCATATCTTTTCTTTGATCCCATTGTTGACCCTATTAATCTATAAGTCATGTGTTAAAAATTTCAAAACTTGGGATGAGGATAAAAATCTTAGTAAGGGTTATAAAACAAATAATAAAAATCAGATTAATTATATTTGTTTAATATGTTAATAGGAAATTGGATGTTAACATTTTTTCCACAAAACTCAATGGATTTTATTCTTTTAAATAATTGTTAAAATTAGTTTTTTTCAAAACGTTTGAAATAATTTTTTTCTGATGCATGAATGGATCTATAAAAATCTGATTAATGTTTTAATATTAATTTCAAAAATAATATTATATGTAATTTCACATGGAACTTGAGATTTCATGTATTGATAAATTATTAAAATAATTTTTTGAAATAATAAAAATGTATAAAAATTATTTGACCCTATATATTTCATGGAATAACTAAAAGAATAGAATTATATGGCCTTAAGATTTTTTATAAAAATTAAAATTAATTTTTAAGTGGATTTCTTAAATCAATCCTTAGTTTTTTTTCAAAAAAAGGGATTTAAGAAATAATTTATCAATGTTTTCAAATAACAATTAAATGAACTGTGATCCTGAGTAGATTTTCAGAGGGCACATTTTACACATTCATTTTTTAATGTGATTGTGTGTATAAGAAAATCTTGAGAACATTAGTAGTTTGTACCCCCAATATGCATTGATCTTGTTTGATTTAGCTATGAAACATAGGGCATGCGTTGTCTTATTTTTTGTGAACTATATATTTGGGGTTGTTTCATGTGAAGGTATAAAAGGTAATGTTATTTTTATATGATTATTATTTTGATTCCGGTACTACATCTTATTCAATTTTTTTTCTCATATTCTTACATAAATTTTCATAGGGAATGATGGGTCTCTATTGAAATCTTGGTATATGTATTGCACTATTTTTCTGTTATTATATATCTAGCTTCCATAAGATGGATTTTTTCTCCTTAGGGGACATGCCCCATAGTTATACTAGTGAAGGTGAAACCGAGTGTTAGTTAAGGTTTATTGTTATCTCACAATTTATTTGACATATATTATTTTTATAAACATGTACAAAATTGTTTCGTATGTACTCCAATGTTTCAATGATAATATATGATACTTATAGAGATACCCCCTTAATTTAACCCATAATTACTTTGACACAAGGCATCATACATAAAACTTATGGGAACGTTAAATATGTGTTTTATTTCCCTTTGTGAATCATTTTATTTTTTTTTAAATATGTTCTAAATTATATAAAAATGGGTATTCAAATGGTGTCTGATTAAATTATCTAGAACATGATATTAAATTAAATAATATTTTTTAAAATGGAGTGTGTAAATGATATTAAATTTCAATGTTCTTATTATAATTTTAAATAATTAATGAAGAAATTTTCTTTAATAATCACATTATGTTTTTTTAATTTTAATTAATAATTAATCACCAAGATTGATATAATATCTCAAATTTGATTAAAACAGAACATTAAAAAAAAGATAATAAAGGGGAAAAGATTGTGGTGGCCTAATAATTATTTTTCTACGCTCATGCATTGTTTCAGTTTTGTATTTTAGGCTCTTTGTTCACCTTCTAACATTACTTTTAGAATATATTTATTTGGGCTTAGAGTTTAGTTTCTATTTTATTGATTGCATCAGCAAGGTGTTTGTTTTATATTATTTGGTAGTATGTAGGTACTTTTTATATCGATAAGTATTTAACCATGAATTACATTTAAATAATTTCTTTACTATATTTCATTTTTTTAGGGATTACACAATAATGGGAGATTGGGGATACTGATGTTGGTTTTTTCTATAAATGGAATTTGAGGTGATCTGAGGGATTTATTTTTTCTTTTATGACATTTTTTTATTGTTTAATTACTTATATCTATTGTTTGGTTAATATTTTATATATTCTGAATCTTTTTATTTTCATGGACACACAACCAATAGAAAAAATTCTCTAGATTTCAAGTATGTTTCTAATTAGAATATAATTTTGGGGTGAAATCACCACAATGAATTTTTATGATACTTGTAATGTTTGTAATTATCCTTGTGGGATAATGCATGCCACTTTGGTACATCATGGTAAATTTGAGTGTTTGATAGAACAACATCTTGGCATAGTCTATGATATATAACATTCTAAGCCTTATATTATTGTTTATATATTTTCAATATTTTTTTTTGAAATTCGTTGTTACGAGAATAACACCATCGTTTCCAATTTAATACTAATATAACCTAGAAATTTTGATATAAATGTTGAACTATTATTTTATGAATTTTTTTAAAGATAAATATTCCTTTAATCCCTATCTAGGACCGCTTGAGTCAAATATTTGTGTATAAAAATAGAGAAAAAATAATATTTAACATACCAGATTAATTACTTAATAAACCGATCATAACTTATTTCCTCAATATCAAACACCATTCTTCATAAAACCTTTTAAACATGTTTCATATTTTTCATTCCTTTCATTATATAAAACTCCATGGACTATATGTCTCCCTTACATTATATATTTATTCATCAACTTATTAAAAATCAAATGAACATACATGGGTGGAGGAGGACATTACCACTATCCACAAGTTAATGAATATTGTTAGTCATTGTAAACTAAACTTTTTATTCCAACAACACAATTTTAATTTTAAATTATTTATTCAAACTTGAACATATATGGATAACACCAAATGTAAAATCATTGTTTTTGTTTTGTGTATTTATTATATTTATTTTATTTGGATCATTTTTATTCACCAAAGTGACATTGTTCTCACCCGTATATATTAAAATTTTATTCTTGAGGATAATTCCATGCATAGTAATAACTCTTTTAAAATATGTTTCTTTTTTCCAATTTATATTATATCAGATAATATCTAAATCTTTATTACAAGTCTTGTGTAGAATCTCCTCATTTGTAAATGTGGATATATATTTTCTTTTATTTTTATGGTTTATGTTTTATATTGGTAGCCACATTTTTTTATATACTATCCAATTTTTTAGCAAGAAACTCTCATATATAAATTAATTCTCATAGAAATTTTTAATTTTAATGGGAACATGACTTGTACGTTGTATAAGATCATTCATTCCCATTTAAATAAAATATACTAAGTGTGTGTAGGGTGTGGGAATCATAATATTTCATTTTCAAATGTCCTTTTTCTTATGAAAAAAAATTCCTTGACTAGTAAGAAAATTCTCCTCTCATATATAACGAAATAAGGAATGGCTATAGAGATTAAAGAGATAAATAAGTATTTTACTATATTCATACACATTGGTTTAATCCAACAACAATACACATAGTAATGTGACAATGAACTATAATTCACTAACCACGCTGTTTTTCTTTCTGGCTAGACTGACATTACGGGCCCGTTAGGTTCACAACCCTCAACGAAGAAAATATTTCACTAATCTCCTCCAACATAAAAGAAAACCATCCTCTATTAAATTTATATATATTTTTTATGATCCATGAATATAATTTAATCTATTTTTAGTATTTAAATTTGATCATCTATTATCAATGTAGTAAACATTTAAAAACCTCTAGTGAGATTGACTCATCAATATCCTTGTATTTTTATAAATGTATTTTTTTTGTTTCTTCCTTCCTTTTTATATTTGTAATGTTACTCAGTTTTATTTTAATCTCATCACCACCCATCAAAATTAATATAGACAAGGATATATTATTTCAATATAATCAAATTATATTTTAAATTTTATGGATCTCTAAATAATTTATAGTTTTCTATCTTCAAATATGGAAAATATTGTCCCATTTCTTCTTTATAAAATCACATGTAAATATAATTAAAAATATTCCATGATTTCATCTAATTTAATATCCTAGTATTTAAACATGGAATATTTGAATAATATATTACTTAATTTTTTCATATGTGACAGAAAGAAGTTTTTCTCATCCATTTTGTTATTTTAAAATAAACTGTTTACTCTTACATGTGCCTCAGATATGTAGAATTATTTGTATGTATTATATGAAAAGTATAAATTAATCTTACAAATATCTGTACTTTTCCCAAAAATAGTTTAATATTTGGATTTAATATTATATATGGATCGCATTTATGTAGTAGAACCTCTAATTTTATTATAAATATCAACATGGTCAATATTACTTATTTTAACACTCAGAAAATGTAATATTTATTTGAAAATACTATTATGTTTGAAAAAGATGAATATTACATATCAATATGTTCCTCCAAGATAATATTATATACTGAATAGAAAAACCTTGTTCGAATCGTTAAAATCTAAAGATAATCACACGTATAACTATATATGGATGGTCAAATGTATCACGGTACTTTCCAATAAATAATCTAACTTACTCCAAACATATCAATACTAAATGTAATTATTCCTCATTTATATCATGATTTATTAAAATTTATGTGTATTTATTTTAGAGGAAACCAAATTTTAGGTTGAGTGGGAACAAAATCCAATCAAACCAAATTCAACAAAACAATAAACACAGTCTGAAAAATAATAAAATCACATATTTCCAATTAATTATTTCTAATTTAAAAAACATAAATATGTAATTAATCAATCTCAATGTTCACATAACCGAGACTACCATCACACGATAGTTAATAGTGGATCAATTGATGTTAGTCACATTACAATCAATTACCTATCATCACCAATGACTCTAATTTTATAGGAATCAACACCACTAAAATTAAAAAAATCATAAAAATTTCTTGAAAGATCATTTTTGAAAACATTATTTCTGTAAGACAAAGACAATATGATCAAGGAATACCATAAAATATGATAGTATAAAGAAACCACAAATAAGAATAGTAGGTGAATACGGGGAAAAAATATAGAGTTTATAAACACTAAAGAGTGTGATGAATCCAATGCAATTGATAACATCGACACTAAATGCATACAAAAACACAGAAATATTAAACCATCACCATTAAACTAGATTAAAAATGGTTTCTAGAGGAAACTGTTTGGCCATGAAAGTGGGAGAAGGGTTAATAAACAATGAATGTGAGTGGAAAAATTTCCATAAATATATTCAAATGATTTTCTTTCTAAAAATATCCCACATTGGGATCATTAATAATACATTGTGATTTCCTTTAACTAAATCTTCCACTTCCAAACACAACCATGTAAGAACATGAAAACATCATATTATAGTGTATTTATTGATTCAAATAACCAACCAATATAATCTCTCATAAGACATGTTATCTATGAGGAAGAAGATATAAATGAAAAGTTCACTATTAAATTATTCATGTATATTCATGAATTACTGAAGATACGAGTTTGAAATAAAAACCACATTGGTAATTACGATTTTCCACACATACACAAAATTATTCAACAAACACGTCTCGAATCAAAATTTATATGATCCCCTCTAACAAATTATCATAGTATTATCCATATTTTTCAATAATATGTTAAAAAAATTAAAATTATCTTATTCCAAACTCTCTTCGATGATCAATATTGATATCTATCTTGAAATTTTTCAATAAAGACACGGAGAACTTCTTGGAATGTTTGAAAAAGAGAAATATATCATTATAAAATGAAATTACTTTTTAAAATATACCTTTCATTGAGACACTTTATAAGGATATAACTTATGGAACACATGAGTGGATTGGAAATCACCTTAATAGAGTGGTTTTTTTCATCTACAAACCATCTAGGTGGATATAGATGGTATAAAATAAATACCCAACTAATATCTTTCAATCACCTCTTTGGATAGTGAGTTTTTCATGATGCATTCCTCTTATATTTGTGTAGAAAAATAAACCAATATCACCCCACTATTATTGAATTTTTTTACTTTATAAATTTATTTTTGATCTTGATATTCATTTCGTTTTATTTATGTAACTGGTGTTTTCGGAGATTAATAATACTCATTCCATGAAACATGAATGGAAAAATGAGATTTCAATTGTTATATAATATGATTAAGTGTCTCCCTTAAAATTAAAATTTTTAAACAAGATTGAGTTTTATCAATGTATTTAGATACAATAGATCTTAATGAGATGAAATATTACTTCTTTGATAACTAGTAAATATTAAATTTTCAATGAAAAATGAACCAAATTATTTAGAATTCCTATATGTTAGAAATAGAGAAACTTTGAGATGGTGGGTTGGATGAATAAAATTGATATCATATTTAAAACATTTTATTTTATTAATAATAATTTTAATTTGGATACTTTTCTTAGGTTAGTGAGAAAATATGTTTAACTTGTCTTATCATTCACATGAAACAATATCATACATCAAACACACATGCAGGACGTAATCATTCAAGGACACCTAATTTTTATTATTTCACTAAAAAAATTTACTCCAAGGAGATCACACTAATGATGGGTTAGTGTGTGGGGGATTTAATACTATTAAATATGCTAATTAAAATAGCTTCATTAAGGGATAAGTAATGATCCCATGCATAATGGTCTTCTATACTCTCACATACTTTTCAAGAGGGAACTATTGTTATTTTATAGACAAAAGGGTCTCTTTATGTACTCTATGTTTTGGTATGGATATATATTTGATTTTGGATAGATCAGAATTGATTATAATTTCTTTATACCCACTTTCTCATTTAAGATGAATGAGGTTAACCTATCTTGTGTGAGATATGAATCATTTTACCCCACCTGAACTACATTCTAACTTCATTCATATAATAAAAATTACAATGAGTATGCATTATTTTCCTTGAATATCTCATTATTCAAATGATGCATATTATAATGATATACACTTTCCCTCCCCAAAATATTCTTGTATTAAAAAAAATAGATAAAAACCATTAGAACACTTTTTTCCTATTATATATACATACACACTATATAATTTTTAATTAGAAGAACCATTTATCTCATCTTAATTTTCCTTCTAGATATCTATGTTTACTGTGATATATATTTCAAATAATCTCCCAAAAAATGAATATAATAAATCAGTTCACTTCCATTATTCTTCTTCTTAACCTATGTGTTAATATCTAGTGTAATATTATCCTCACTATCAAAACCAATGAGATCAATGTAATTTATTTTCATTTCTTATTATTTTCATAAAAATATTGACCAACCTAAAAATGGAACACCTATCTCATATATTCCTATATATATACTTCATTGTAAATATCAATATAGTCACTGATTTATGAGAAAAATTGATCCATTAAATCAATAAATAGTTTTTAGTTCCATTCACATTGAGTAACACTAAATGAAAATATTTCTATATTTGAGATGCACGAAATCATATTCCTAAAAATATAAATATTTTTTACAAATATTTATTGTATTTTAAAATATAAAACTAATGATAAATAAGTATTGTGAAGCCTTTAATTAAATTTCCATGGTCATCATACATTTCTAATAATTTTTGTAATTTAATCCTCATTTAAATTTTTCTTCATTTTAATAAAATCCTTATGCTATCCTGAATGTAGTAAATATATAACATAATATCATCTATGAAAATCACATTTTCCATCTACATAATTTTATTCTTGAAATCCAATGCTCACCAAACCATGCTCTATAACATGATTTTTCATATATCCTGGTTTTTTCTTCCACCTAGTAATTATGAATTTTTTAAGCCCAAGACTACCCAAATCACCCACAATGGTCTTTTATGTTCCTCTCACGATCTGAAAAAATAGAATTGTTAAGTCTTACACATTCTGGTGTATATTGTTTTTTTATTTTCATTTCCATATCTTCTCGATCACTAAACCAAAAAACCCCAATGTTCTCCTTGTCTTTGAGAATTTAAACATGATGTAATGGTGATCATGGTGATGATAAAAAATTATGAATTAAATTTATTTCACTCCCATTCTTCAGTTTTCACTTTACAAAACATGGGTTTGACCTTTATACAGACATTACAATCTAAAAATTACCCTTACACGTGTAATGAATTTTTATTTGACTCAAGAGATGAGGCTTAACAACCCTTATGTAGATATTTCCTAACCCATATAGTCTATATATAAACTTAAATAACCTCTACTATTTACATATATGAAATATCCTATATACCATTACATGTCACTATTACCAATAAATTCATCCTAGGTTACATTTACATATAATACTTTACATGGTGATTTAGTTATCATTCTGAAAAGTTTATCACATAACCCTTAAAGTGTATACATCCAATGACCATGCGCCTAGTGTTGGTGATGAGTATTTATTAAATAGGTCCAAAATTAACCCATAACACATGGAAATTTTATAAATTATTAATTGGACTTTCTCAATCAATACAAATATATATCAACTCATCATCCAAGAAGATTTCATCCTAAGATACATCAAATTTCCGTGATAAAAAAGGATGATTTTTCAAATTCCATGAAAATATTTTCCCCTTTAATAATATTACTTTAAGATTATCTATGGTCATATTTCATCAATAAATAATATAAAGATATTGAATAAAGTGTTCCACCACAACATTCATTATATTTCATTTGAATCAGAAAAATAAAAAATCATGACAATAAGACCTAGGTAATTTTGTCCAACTTATTCACTTAGAAAATATTTCTCAAACTCATTGAATATACATTCCATTAATCCTTATCTATTATAAAAAAGTACAATATATAAAATTATCATAGTAACACTATCATGATATTAAAAAATCCAATACATATAAGCATATCCTAGTGATTCCAACAATGAAGTTTAATTATAAAAAAAATAAACAATGAATTAATCATTTTAAGTATAATTTCCAATGAATGAAATATGATTTATTTAGGATAACATTGTTTCTTTGTGATTTGATATGTGGATAACACAATTTTATGTCTTATTACAATTAAATATAGTTTCATTCTAATTATATTAAATTTTTACATGATATAGACCACCATGGAATTTCTATCCATTTATAAATTCCTGATTGTAGTAACTATCACTTTCATGACCATGAAATCATCTATTACAAAACATTTGAGAAATTTTAATGAAATTTTAAATTTGAAATAAATTTTTTATTCCCTCATTGTAAAACATAAATCTATTAAAATATATCAATTCAGTATTTATTGAAATTTCAAACTCACACATGAGGAACTCCATAAATTTGTTACATTGTGCTTTATTAAATCCTTTGAAAATTATTTATTTAGAATATATATGCACCATCATTAGTTATTTATCCTCATACTATATATAGTGTTTTAATTAAACTCCACTACATTAAAAACGAATATTCATCATGTATTGATCATCTATATAATTTTATAATATTAGTGATTTTATTGGGAATAAATTTCAAGTACATCCAAAAATCACTCGTATGATCCCCTTGAAAAAGAAACCTATCTAATGTGTCAATGTAAACTTCATCTTAATTATATACATTAGGAATCAAATATTTATCATCTATTTGGAGAAAATTGAACCATTTTTCACCACTAAGTATCTAAATAACAAAAAAGTTTCTAGAATTGAAATAGTAGCAAAAAATATCATATATATACATATTACCTCAATTTCATAATAGAAATTATACACAATTCATACCTTTTTTTCAATCACTTTTCCCTTCCCATTTAAAAAGTTACAAGAAATCTATTTAAAAAAACATTCATTATATCTAGCCTCAAAAAAACATCCCATTTATTAGTCTAATAGATATTTTCAAATTATATATGCATATTATTGATCCAATACTCTTACATAGAAACCTCTTATAAATTAAAAGATACTACTTCTAATATGAGATAATTGATTTATAAGGAATGTTTTATTCAAGTTTTTACTAGATTTATATGGTCCCCAATGATTTTATTTTCATTCAGTTCATACATTTTATTAATCTTAATTCTAGATAAATAACTCATTTATATTTATACATTATCAATGTTTTCATTAGATTCATTAATATCCCATTTTACTCCCTCTAATCCACAATGATATTTTATTTAAATATTTTTGCCTTATTTTTTTATTAAATTTACACATTTTCGATAGTAGTAACTTCCTAACATTCCATGATTTTTCCCTGATTTTTATTGAATGGATTATATGCCTTTCTCCTGGATGACTAACCCTGAAATATAACTACAACACAGTTAGACTCAGAGTTGAAATATATCTTCTATTATTTGAGAAGGAATCACATACATATGAATATTAGAGAAAATTAGAGTGGAGGAATATTATTGCGTCATAACTTTTAGGGTATATTTTCTTTTCAAGAACACAATAGAGACCTATTTTTTATGTTTACAAATGTTATGACCAATTCCTTTAAATTTATATTTAGTAGGACTTTCTTTGTGAGCATTTTTCTTCCATGTTGTTGATGATATGATACCTCCTCGGAACTGCACCATTTTTAGGAGTTCTAATTATTGAAACTTATTGACTAATCCCATGATTCTTGATATAATTATTCACTTGGATATTAGTATGCTCTATTTTATTATTAGTATATATTTTTAAAATTTAATATGAAATAAAATTTTAAAATCTCTGATGACATATAGTGTAATTTAAAATTTTTACTTGTGTGTGATCACCATAAAAATCTAAATACTATTATCAATATCAATCCAAAAAATATAATAGTTCTTCACATCATTATAATTTATAAATATTTCCACCAATCATCAACATAAACCAATTCCAATATCTTTATAGGTTTCTTGTATTTTTCATGTACATATCTTGAAAGATATTATCGTTTGGAAAAAATCACATGTATGTATATAATCATCAGTAATATTTCTCATACAATTTTATCCTTATTTATAACCCAAATATTTATTGTATTTTCATATCATGTGCTTATGAATTTTATGAAAAACATAGTTTTTCTCAATGTTTATGAAACATATATCCTCTTATACACTAATGAGTTAAATAACCCCATTCATGTGTTTCCCCGTAACCCCAATTCCTCTAAATAATTATTTTACGATATAGTTCCTCATGGTGAAACATATAGAAGTATCTAAGTTATAAAAGTAGCATAAAAATACTATGTTGTGATCAGACAATCCAATAACTCAGAAAAATGTAAACTTCACATTTTTTCATCAAAATTTATCTTTGCTAATTTTAATGATCTTCAAAAACACTTTATTTTAAAATATTTTCACACCTTTATAATTGTACTTGATTTCTATTAGAAGATACTAATTTCCCTTTATATAGTATGTACACCCACATTAAAGGATGTATACCCTAGATCATTATAATATATTCAATGAAATAACAGTAATCAGTTCATATATAACCCTATAATTTTTTATCCATGACCTCTGCTTTATCTCATTTCGTTGAGACTACGCTAAGTCATCTTATAGGTATGATTAATAAACCACATATTGTAACGATATAAGTTGATATATTATTTTTGTCCTTCTTGATGATTACTTCAACTGATATCCTCTTCTAATTTAGATCATATTTTTTATATTCCATAAAATTATTGATGATAAGATCATGGATTTTTTTATATAAAAATTACATTAAAAAAATAGTGACTAAAAACATACTGATTGTAATAATTTTGGATCTTCACTATTAATTGATCTTATGCATTGAAGTGCCTCTTATTTATATACCAAAAATATTGTGTATTCACTATATTTCCATAACAATAACTCCTAATTTTTGATATATTTATTTGCGTGACTTCATTAACATTTCCAAAAACCTTTGGGCATTATGAGTGTCATGTTAATTGAAAATTTTCTATAGAGTGGAAGAATTTGGATTCATATCCTCCATGACCAAATATTTTTACAATCAAGAGCTACACCATTTATATTTTTTGATGAATTATTTATTATTGATGAAAATCATCCAACATATCTAATGTACTTCCATGTTTATCCTTCACCTATTCAATAACTAGAATAATCCAATATTAAAATGTAATTCTTATAGTTAATACCTTCTCTTGAAAAAAAAATGTTTATCATAGAAAATTTATTTCTCCTTAAATCATTCTCTCATTTGAAACTATATTTCACTATGGTAGAAAATCCTTTAATAACCTGAGAATAGTCTTAAAATTTGGATGTTCTACTCAATAATGTTATGCATGTTCTCATTATTTCCAGATTTATGCATTTTAATATCACACTTTTACTTATCATCCTCCTCTTCTTCCTACTATGTGTACTTTTTTTAACTAAAAACCACACCATTTACATTTTTATTTTTATCTCACAAAAAATATACCACTTTGAGATAAAATTCCTACTCCAATTTAATTTTTACTTTTCAGTGCACATCATTATTATCTCTTCTAAATTTTCCCCCATTATGTTTTTTCTATAATATCATGTCAAATTTATTCTTTGATGACTTTACAACAATAACTTTTTTTCACTTATACTTATCTTGATATAAAATCTAATTTTGAAAGAATATTACTCATTCATGGTTTTTTTAATTTAATCCCCTCCGTCCTTTCAAAAAAATTTATGCTTTTATCATGGGTGAATCATCATTTTATTATCTTGGAACATCTTCGGACACTTTTCAGGGAGGTTTCCATCCATTCCACATAGAAAAAATTAATGTGGAATTTTAAATTTATAAATTATTTCCCCCTTTTAGGATTCATGGGAATGAAAGACCTAAATTTATAAACCTACATATTATGGATCATCACACACAAAAACATCCTTTGATCTATTTAACTCCACCTCTTATGATTTATCATTTTTCAATGGATCAATATAATTTCTCTTGTTCAAATATAAAATTCGAGTGCTATGAAATGTAGCCAATATAATCACATTTTAATCTTTTTCTATGATCACTTATACTTAATTAATGAATAATGATGGAAATACGTTCATAATTCTCTTTAAAATATTGATATCTTAAATAGATTCTCTATGTTTTTTATGTCCTACAAAATATCATCCCTTCATCAAATAATACACCTAAAAATTCATTCAGCTGTATCATTTAATCCATAAAAGTATTCTATATAAACATTCATTTAGATTCAATTGAATTAGATCCACCTTCATATTTTCTTATCATATTTTCTCATATATTTTGGAAGTATTTACACAATAGAACCTATATATAAATAGAGTTAGTAAATTATCATCCTAACATATCCATTCCTTTGGTGTCCAAATAAAATTATCTATTATATATTTATAATAAATCCTATATATCTTTATTTAATTTACATTTCTATATGAAATATTAAAATATTTCTATTCCCAATAATTATAGACAGTGTTGGATTTATTTCCTCATAGTTGAAAGTTTATTCTATCAATGTATACAATCTATTTTGTGATTGTTGAAAACTATAATGGATTACAAAATAGATATCTACAAAAATTTATCTCTCGTTCTCTGTAAAAAATTGTTGGGACCATACAATAAAAATACATCGATCGGGGGGGGGGGTGTGAATCTGTGTCTATCTATTTCAAATAACCCTTTCCAATAATAATTTTCCAAGGTCAGTAATAGATTTCCTCTCCCCCTAAAAATTAAATATGGATGTGATAAAGCATGTTAGTAGAGGTATATGTGTTCTAATTGGTTTACCTAAATTTAGATTATCTATGAAGAATACACTTAGTGATATTCTAGTCTACGAAAATTCAATTAACCCACTATATATATTAACATTTTATATTGGTCTCACAAATCTTATAGGATCATAATCCTTATAAGAGTATAAATTTCACAACACTCACTCACATTAAGAAAATTTTGGTCCTATAGGATCAAAATAGCTATTTTAGAAACTAAGAATATAATTCATTAAAATCATGGTTTATTACTCAAATCTATCTTCATCAATATGATGAATCCTTTATCACATCTATAAAGGTAGACTCGTTGATATCTTTGTTCTATTTCATTAAAAATTGTATGTATATTTTTTCTATCTACATTTTTTTTAATATTATAATTACATTATAACATTCCAATCAACTCATCACCCATGAATATCACCACAGATATGAAAATGTTATTTATTTAACATAAAATCTTATTTTTAATTATAATTATTTAAATGAAACATACACTTTTAAATATTTAATTATAGATACAAATCATTCCATTTATTCAAATATAAATAATGATTCACGATGACATAAAATATTCATTGATTTCCAATATTTAAATATTTTTTTATATTATCTAATAATATTTGAACTAGTAACAATGAAATTTTACCTCACATGAAGAACAACACCTTTAGATCAATACATAATTACATAAAAACTAATTGTTTACCATTATATGATCCCCACACCTAGACAGCCCTTCAGCCCCTGAAGCCCCCATCCCCATGGAAAGCCCCCCAGCCCCTAGACAACCCCCACCCCCTGGACACCCCCACCCTCCTGGACACCCCCACCCCCATGGACCCCCACCCCCAAACACCCCACCTCTTAGAAAATCCTACCCCCTTGGACAACCCCCAAACCCTGGACACCCCCTACCCCCTTGGACAAACCTCTCACCCCTTGGACACCACCACCCCACCCACCCCCTTGGATACCCCCTGGACACCCACACCCCCTTAGACAGACCCCACCACCTGGACACCCCTCCTGAACACCCCCAACCCCCACCCCCTAGACACACCTACCCCCTAGGAAAGCCCCCTCACCCCTGGAGACCACCCCCACCCCCTTGTACACCCCTGGACACCCCAACCCCACTGGACAAACCCCACCCCCTGGTCACCCCCACCCCCTAGACACCCCCACAACCTGGACTGCCCACACACCCCTGGACACACCTCGCCCCTCGATAGCCCCCCCCCCCCCCCCCCCGACTTCCCCCAAACCCCCTGGACAACCCCTAGACACTGTCATCCAATTGGACATCCCCCACCCCCTGGACACTCCCACCCCTTGGACACCCCCACCCCTATGGAAACCCACAACCCCCGGGACAACCCCCCACCCCCGGACACCCCCACCTCATGGACACCCCTACCCATATGGATTGCCCCCATCCCATGGAGACTCCGTACCCCCTTGGACTCCCCCACTCCCTTGGATAACCTGCACACCCCCTGAACATCTCCTGGACACCCCCGCCCCTTTGACATCCCCCACCCCTCTGGACACCCCATCCCTAGACACCACGCCCACCCCTGGACACCCCCACCCCCATAGATAGCCCCCCCAAACCCCTAGACACCCCCACAAACAACCCCACCCCCTTGGACTCCCCCACCCCTAGAAACCCTTACCCATATCAACACCCCTACCCTTTGGACAACCCCCACACCCCCTAGACACCCCCAGGACACCCCCTACCACCTTTGAACCCCCCACCACCGATGTCTACCCCCACCCCCTGGACACCCCACCCCTCATACCACCACCCCCTTAGACACCCGACCCCCCTTGAACATCCCACAACCCCAGACACCCCCACCCCTAGACTCCCCCTACCCCATTGGACAACCCCACAACCGCTAAACACCCTAACCACCTAGGATAGACTGTCACCCCTAAACATCACCCCCACCCCCTGGACACCGCACCCCCTTGGATACCCCCCCCACTCACGTGAATATCCCCCCACCCCTTGTACACCCCATCCCGACAGACCGCCGCCACCACCCATGGACTACCCCACCCCCACCCACACCCCCTGGACAACCCCCCAACCTCCAGAGACCAGCTACCCCACTTGGAAAACCTATACCCCCTGAACACCCCTACCCCTTGGACAACCCCCACACCCCTGGACACCCCCTGGACACCCCCAACCCCTTGGACAACCCCCACCCCCTGGACACCCCCACCCCCGGACACCCCCATGCCCTAGACACCAACCCACCCCCTGGAGATCCCACATCCCCCTAGACACCCCACCCCCATGGAAGGCCCCCTACCACATAGATATTCCCCACCCACCACTGCAATATATTATATACTAGATAGTGTATTCCAATGGTTCTTGAACTATTGGAATACATATATACCGACAGTTTCCATGAAACTGTTAGAATAGATTATATGCTAGATATCATTTATACAAACTATTATTGAACCTTTGATATATATATATATATATATACCCCAATGGTTTCATTCAAACCTTTAGAATATATTATCTTTTGATACTATATACCAACGGTTCTTGTAGAACCATTGGTGTAGGGTTATTGCAATAACCATCATCCCAACGGTGTGTGAAACTGTTGGGATAAGAATAATATTTAGAAGTGAACATATACATATATTAATATTTATACTTCATATTCCATGTTTACGGAAGTGTGAATTTGGTATCCCATTGCACCAGGATGTGTTCAATGTGAACCTTAAGAAGAAATGATCCAAGATGAATTTATACTATTATATCATGATCCATATGAGAGAGATATGTAATCTTAAAATGATTATCATATAAATATAAAACTATTATATCTAATTGTATTTTATTTTTAAAATTATATCCATGCATATCATTTTAAATTATGGATATATTGGTTTTATATTTCAAAATTTTTTTACATTCAAATTATGATATTTTTCATATAAATATTAAATTGGATTATTTTAACAAGATAGATAATTTTGTTTTTTAAAGGTAATAATGAGTCGAAGTTGGATTACATCACATCGAATGAGTACTAAATATGACTAAGGTGTTGATGACTTTTTAGAAATTTATAAACAAGATGTTCCAAGAAACAAATTTTTTTCCCATGCCTGAAAGGTTTGAATATGAAGTTGAAAAGTATACAGATTGATGATCATCTGCTTTTTTAGGGTATAATCCGAGTTACAACCCTTGGATTTGGCATGGGTGAAATTGGTTAGAATGTTAGATCTACTAATGATGATGATTTTAAATATGGAATCCCTAATGGAATTGATGAAATGAATTGTGATATTGAAGCATAACAAATTGGGATAGAACCAACATTTTCACGTCTATATGGTGATGATGAAAAGCCTTTGTATCTTAGTTGTACGGATTTTATGGTTTTTTTGTCGTGTTAAAATTGATTATCCTAAAGCCAAAACATGGATGTAGTGATAAATGATTTACATAGCTACTAAAATTATTGAAATACATTCTTCAAAAATAAAATGATCTTCCCAAATCTCATTTAAATGCCAAAAAATATTATACCTGATGTGATTGGGATCCAAGAAAATACAAGCTTGTCTGAATGACTATATGATATATATGAAGGAATATTAATTTCTATCAGAGTGTCCTAAATGTGGGACATCATGGTATAAGTTGAATTAAAAATAATAGGATGATGTAGATATTACAGAGATCCCTGCTGAGGTATTTTGGTATCTTTCAATAATTTAAAGTTTGAAATGTTTATTTTCTAATTCACAAGATGAAAAAAAGATAATATTGCATGCTGATGAGAGGATATTTGATCGAAAAATATTTCATCTATATGATTGTTCATAATGGATGAAAATTTATGAGCAATATCCTACATTCGAAAATGAAATTAGAAATTTCAATCCTAGTTTATGCAAAGATGGAATGAATCCACATCGAATCCTTAGTAGCACATATAGTTCATGGACTATTTATTGGTAATTTACAACCTCTCTCTTGAAGTCTGTTTGAAGCGAAAATATGTCATGTTGAGTATAATGATCTCTGGCCCAAGGAAACCCGAAAATGATATGGATTTTTTCTTGACACAATTGATTTATGATTTTAAACTTTTATTGTAGAATGGTATCTGGGTGTATGATTCTTATAAAATGGAATATTTTCAACTGAATGTTGTTCTTAGGTTCACTATGAATGAATTTCCATCATATGGAAATTTTTCTAGATATAGTGTTAAGAGGAATAAAGCATGTCCAATTTGCAAACAACAGACATCATATAGTAAATTGCATCATGGGAGGAAAACAGTAAACATAGGTCATCAAATGTTTTTTCCAATGGATCAATCTTATCGAAGAAAAAAATTGCATTCAATAGATCACAAGAATTTGATGTTGCTCCAAAACCTTTATCCCTTGATGTGTATTTTGAGTGGGTGAAAAACCATTATGTGACATTGGAAAAGGCACATAAATATGGTAATGATAGAAATATTCCAAAGAAAGGGTCAATATTTTTTTGAGCTACAATATTGTAGATATCCTGAAGTCAAACATATTTTTTTGTCATGTATGTAGAGAAGAATATCTAAAATAGTTTTATTGGAAAATTGTTGGATATTAATGGAATAACTAAATATGGGTATAATGAAATATTATAGTTACTATCAATGAGAATACGTTTGGTTTTATCTCCCACTCCTAAAGGAAGATGAACAAATATTCCCCTGATTTTTCATACATTATCCAATAGAGAGAAAATTAGATTTTTCAGTGTCTTCATGATAAGAAATTTTACCAAGGTTATTCTTCAAATGTAAAAAAAATTGTCTCTTTGAAGGATTTCATGTTTATATGTATGATATCTCATGATTGTAGAATCATGATGGGACAACTTCTACTAGTTTCATTGCATGGAATTTTTTTCCATCTCTACCAAAAAGACTATAAAAAAGGTGTGATATTTTTTCAATTAAATTTGTAATATTGTGATTGATGTGAATGCGTTAAATATTTTGTAAAATGGTGAAATTTATAGACTTTTTAATTGGAAATATATTTTCCTCCATATTTTTTTATATAATGGTGCATTTAATGGTTCATCTTGTTCGATAAATAATTCATTGTGGACCTGTATATCATCGTTTGATGAACTATTTTGAAAGGTATATGAAAATATTAAAGGGGTATGTTATGAATACATATTGACCAAAAGACTCAATTATTGAAAATTATATTTAGGAAGAGGCTTCAGAGTTTTGTACGGGATACATGGATGTGGAAAATCATATAGGTTTACCTCAATCTCACAATGTACGAGTTAATAATGAAGAAAAGAGGATTTCTGGATTGAAGTTGAAATCATTTTAATCTAAAAAGATGAAAAAGGTACAATTATAAATCTTGTATAACATAGCTGATGCTCAACCGTATATCACATTACATATTAATAAGTTGAAATAATTTCATCCAATGAAGAATGAAATGTGGATTTCGAATGCGCACAACAAAACATTTTTTCCATGGTTTAAAAAGACCCTGTTTGGTAGACCACATATATTATAGACATTAAGATGGTTAGTGGGTGGTCCAAGATTGAATGTGATAATGTGGTCCGAGTATGACATTAATGGCTATACATTTCATATGAAATCTCAGGACAACAGAAGTGCAGTTCAGAATAGTGGTGATTGGTGTTTGTAGTAGCAATGTATTTTTCGAGTTCTAAAGATAGAAACACAATTTCTACATCAAGGTCATATTATGGAGTCATTGAATAAATATGAGAGGTTTATTACATTAAAATTAATGTTCATGTTCTTACTACAAATGGTTTATTGGTAAAAATAGTGTTAGACACTTTGAATTTTGAATGACAGGTGTTAGTTCGATTAGATTGGAAGACACATTAGATTATTTCATATTGGAAGGAAATGAAAAATAGATTTTATACATGGTTGATTAATCAGATTTGGAGTGGAATATTGTTTTACAAGGGAAAAATGATATGTTGTTGAGGATCAACTTGATACAGATGATTATTTTTCTGAGATCCCTACTTCCATGGAAATTTTAGAAGAAAATAATGATGATAATGTTGAAGACATGGTTTGTGCCATATCGAACGATCATGACGAAGGAATTTTTGAAAACAATCCATTTTTCCATTCCCAATATTTTAGGTATCATATATTTATTTATTGTTTACATTTATTAATTTTATAAATTGCTAGATATTATAATTTTTTTCCTTCTTGAAATTCATATTATAACAAATAAGTAGAAATGTTTGTTTATTTTAATTTGGTTCAGTTTAGTTTATCATATTTACCATAACGTAACTTATATATCTATTGATTTTTTTGAATGACAATTACTTTACCATGTTTACAATGTTTACTATAGTTTACCAACGATTACCTTTACATAACATATATATATATTTATTTTTTAGAATGAAAATTACAGTACCATGTTTACCATGTTAATAACAATATTTACCATTTTTTAACATGCTTACCATATTTACCATGGGAACCATTACGTAAAATAGTTTAGTTTTTCATATTTTGTTTACATTAGTATTGAAATATTTTAATTTTTATATTGGTGAACTAATGTTTTCTTTTTGGAATTGAAGGATAATAACAGGTCAATCAGTTGATCAACTACATGATTTTAGAGATGAACATCGTGATCATACCTCTTGGGAGGAACATTATCATTCACTTATTGATGTTGTCCAATCATCCTTATGTACTCCGAAAATAAAAAATAAGAGCTCAAGAGTTGGTAAATGTGTTTACACATATTCACCAAATTTATCACTTTCCTATAGCCAGGACAAAAGAATACTCATTGAGATTGATGAGAATGAAATTCCTAGAGATCTAAATGGAAAAGAAGTTATGTGTTTTGTATCAATTTAGGGTAAGAGAAAATTAATGATTTTTTATAAATATTGGAGAAGTGTTGAAAAAGAGATAATACCTCAATTATGAGAGAAAATTTTGGTAAGATCATTTTCCATTGTTTGAGTAATCTTTAATTAGTTATAGTATAATAGGTTTTACCTATTCTTTGTTAGATAACATTTGATATTCCTCACATTAGAGGAGTCAATAGAAAATGTTTATCGATATCTACTAGGAGATGGAGATATTTCAAACCAACCCTCACAACTGATTTCATTTTTGGTCAAAACCAAAGGGTAGTCTATGTCATATATATGCTTTCATAGATGAAGACACATGGAAACCATTTGTTGAAAGTAAAATAAAAGAGTCATATTTGGTAAGGGAAATGTAAAATTTTATAATATTTATTATATAAATGATCTTATTAATGCTCTATTAATTATTTCTTATTCTTAATTTACATCATACAAAGAAATCTCATAAGGAGATCCAATGTACAAATGTATACCCTCATAGTTTATCTTGGGGAGGGTATAGTTTATTAGAAGATCAAGTGATGGCAGAAAAATTAAAAAAGCAAAGAGGCAAGTCCTCAAGCTCTGGAGAGTTTTTCCCTCCCTCCCCTCCATCTAGACATGAAAAATTGAAGAGATCTTAGATGTGAAAATAGGGGAAATATCATTTAGAATAATTGAGAATCATAGATGAGAGGATTGTAAGATATTTATTTTATCTATTTAAGTTAATTATATAATTTATATACTTTGAATAATTACCAAAAAGTTAAATTAATTATTTCCTGATTCCCTTGAGATCAGAGCACACATGGGGTATTTACAGCTGATGGGAGGAAAAATATTTTATCTACAACATTGGTAAATCCCAAACACCCCAGTCATGTACGAGGATATCCGATGGGTGTATGGGTAAGAAAAGTGTTTCCATATTCTTTAACTTCTTCCATTGAGGGTGTTTATAAAAAAATAAAATTCTTGGAGGCTGAAGTTCAAAATATTAATGCGAAGATGGATGAAAATATTCGAGCATCGGTATATTCTATGTTTTTAGACATGCAATGTCAATTTCAGACTATAGATCACACTCCTCCACCTCCCCCTTCAGACCCCATTATTTATCCACCACCTCCGCAAGTAGCTCCTAATCCCCCACCTATAGGCTCCATTATTTATCCTCCACCTCAGCCTGTGGATCCCATTTTTTATCTTACTCCACCGCCACAACATTCTACTTATTGTGAGTTTTATGTTGATGGTCCTCACCATCATATATTTTTATATGGGCTGGTATATTGTATAGCAGATACAGTTCATCATCAACAGTTAGAGGTAGAGAAACATAAGGTCACTATACAAGATATTATGGATACATCAGCCTGAGTATCATTACCAATATATGAGGTGACAAAAGTTGGACAAAATATCGTCCACTTTTTAGTTTGTCCATCCAAACTTCTACGAATCATTACCATAGAAGTACGTATTATATATATATATATATATTTAAATTTGTTTTAACATTTTAAAACTAATAAATATTTATTTTTATTTATATTAATACTTCAAACGTAATGAAGTAATGTATAGGCAACAACAAAGAAAAATGGGTATGACATCAGTTATATATTCTAGTAGTCTTGACAGATTATCATGATATTCAAAGTTATTGGTGTATCACTATTCATTTCCAATGGAAGATCATGTTATCGTACATGCAATAAATGTGGGGATTATTAAAACTGATATCATAAAGCTTGTTACTAGATATGAGTTGGGCATCAACGTGGTGTAGATTTTTTTCCATGTATGTCTTTACATATTTATCTACGTCATATTTATTACAAATTTATACTTATGTCTATTTTGTTTTAGGTATATTTATAAAAATTTTGAGAATAATGAGAAGACATATGTATATGGGTTCATAGACTAGATATGATAACCCCTAAAGCACATGAATTGAATGAGAAAAAAATAACACTTTTTATTGATAAAAGATTTTAACAGAATATAATCATGCAGTGTTGGAAGATTCCTTTTTGTGGGAGGTTGCAAACATATATATGAAAAGTGTTCATTATCTTTTAGCATAAAAAACCCACTAAACTAAAATTTTCTTTTATATCGAGTTATCATTGGATTTTAGGTGTTTTGTTCCATGGGAGAAAGCACTTTATTAGATATACTCTGTCCACGACGATGTGCGGGGAAATTTTAAGAATATATTGGAAAAATAAGATTCAATTACATAATAGTTTGTATAATATTATGAATTATAAATTTATCCCATTAATTTTATTTTATAAGTGGGGATATACATACTTTTGATAAAACAAAAGTAAAGAGATTTCCAAGATCAAATATGTAAAAGTAATGGAAAATATCCATTTATAATATGTACTTTTCAATGTATTACATAAAATGATATTTTGAATTGACACAAATTTAAACATATTTTTCATAAAAAACAAGGATTCATTAAATTCAGATATTATATGTTACGATTTATATATGAAATAATTAAAAATAGAAAAATAATGAACTTTGACTAGGTTTGATTTCCAAATAAATGTTTCTATAATATTTCATTTGAATTATTCATTATACATGTTAACTACATTGCTTTTAATTTTTACTTATTGGATGAACCTCAACACTATAGTGCTCAATACGTTGAACACTTACATGTGGAATGGTCAAATTATTTTACTTTTTTGATTGGATGTTAGTTTTTGTTGTAGGGTAAAATGTAATTTTAAATATTTTAATTATAATTTTAATTGTGTATGTGGTAGTTTTTTTGGTTTGATTTATGTTTTTTGTTGAAATTGTATGTTTGGAATGTTATATATGTGAATGTTTAATTTTTTCTAGGTTATTCTTGTTCTGGTCTAGTTTTGATGTTTTTATGGTATGGATTCTCATATAGTTTTTTGTATACTTTTGGTCTAGTTTATCTTTGTTTCAGGTCTACTTTGGTAGAGAATAGTAATGGTTTCAATGTTTTATTAAAAAATTTGGTTTTTGCGTCGGTTATTTAATAACAGATATAATAAATGCATAGGGAATGGTTTTTCACATCAGTTATTTTATAATTGATGTAATAAATGTCTAGGGTATTGTTTATTACGTCGGTTATTACAAAACTGAAGTTGTATCTCATTTTTCACGTTAGGTATTATATAAAAGACAAGAAAAACGATATTGAGGTGTGATATATTACATCGGTTATGTAATAACTTATGTCATAAACTATATACCACATCTATTATATAATAACTGACATAATAAATCGATCCTCCAAAGGGGTTTTTTACGTCAGTTATTTAAGAACCGACTAGAAAAACCCTTTAGAGGCTGGATTTATGATGTCATTTTTTAAATAACTGATGTCATAAACTATATACCACATCAGTTATTAAATAAACTACATGATTAATTGATCCTATGAAAAGGTTTCCACATCGGTTAATAAATATCTGACGTGAAAAACCCTTAAGTGACACTATTTATCACATCGATTATTTATTAACCAACATAATAAACTATATACCACGTTGATTATTAAATAATTAACATGATAAGTCAAACCACTGAAGGGTTTTTAACTTCTATTATTTAATAATATATGTGAAAAACTCTTCATATTTTTGAGTTAGACATCAGTTTAAAAAAATGATGTAAAAAAATATTTATATTTCCGCATTTAATAACACATGATAAAAACTAACGTAAAAAATAACCGACATAAACAATGTTTTTTTGACTAGTGATATATGATAGAGTTTCTACCAAAAAAATAATCTTGGTGGAAATGAGTTATAATGAAATATATGACATTGATTATAAACACACCATTTCACTAGTTGTGATGATGAAGAATATTAAAATTCAATAATCCATTTTTTCTCATATGATTATGATATATATCAAATAAATGTAAAAGTATTTCTTCTTAGTGAAAATTTAGTAGAGTAGTTGTATATTATACAAAAAATGGTATTGGATTGATAAATAATTCTTCTAGGGTTTATATGTTTCAATAGTCCATTTACAAATTGAATAAATCGTCATAAGTATGGAACATATTGATTGATAATCAAATCATGTAGTTTTGAATCATCTAGAAATTAAATTAATCCTCTGTATATAAGGTTAGGGGGTGTGATAATTTAGGTGTTTTTTTGTATTCCTTATAAATCATTCAAAATGATATCTATATTTTTAATTCTATGAAGTTATGATATATAATTTTTTTTCTTAATTAAATAATTTTTATGAGTATACTACATTTTGATATGAAGATATATAGGGATATATCTAAAACGATTCATAAAATATGTTAGAAAAAATATATTGGTAATGTATTGAATGATTTAATCATATAAATATATATAAATGGGTATTTTCAAATATTTCAGAGTATGATTCTTATGAAAAAAATTAATATTAAATAAATTAGAGAGGAGTAACAAGGATTCAATTCCTTATACATATTCTCTGTGACTTATGATATATGAAGTGTTGTGTACTCAACCTCATATATCTTATTCATTTATCAATACTAATTGATACTGATTTAATCCAAGTGAGAGTAAAAATATTATGATGAATATAAAACATAATTAATTTATATAATGTATGGGTATTTTTTGGACTTTTTTGGTGGGAGATAGATCATTATATTTATTTACACTAATTCTAGAATTTAATATGAAAATGATAACATGTGATCTCAATCTTTTTTTTTGTATTTCCCTATTAATGGAACATTAATATAGAATATATTTTAATACCCTAAGATGGTAGTATCAAAAATAGCATTAGAGTACATAATTTCACTATATGTTGTGTTGTAATTTGTATGGGCCAATAATCTCATCACTTATTTTTTGTCAGTTCATGATATATTAGTAGAAAATGGGGTTTACTATGACAATAATGGATATATTTATCAGAAAAAGGAAACCTAGTCCCACCCAAGGACAAAAAAATCATTTCATAAAACAATATCATTTTTGAAATCATTGATAATGGATATTTAAAGATCTGTTGGGGGGTTACAAAGGATAATATAATAGATTTATTAAAAAAATCTATTAATAAAGTGAAATAATTAATATTGAATAAAGTTTTTAGGTATAATAATTATGAGATACTTATCCAATGAAATTTTCAAATATAAATATATAATAATTTTTTAATAAAAATAAACTCTATGTATTAATCAAAATTTTAGGTTACACATATTACATGAATAAGAGAATGATATAAAACCCCACAATACTTGGACATTGAGTCATCCATAACTGATGATCATTAAAGAGAAATAATTTTTTTGATAATATCATAGGATTATAGTGATTATAATATTGTAAAAAATATTTATTTGTTTCATGATATAGTATGCAGACAAAAATTAAATTAACTAACTCACTAAAACATATCACATGGATTGGTATGTTTTCTTTGTATTTACTGATCCCAGATCATTCGATGACAAATATTAGATGAACACAAGAGTTTAGGAATTTTTTTCCATCATTTGTTTCTATAATAAAAGATAAAAAAACCTTAGATTATGTGGTACATGAATTCCGAGTTAGGGAATTACTCAATCATGGTGATATATTCTATTAATCACATTTCATGTCCATTTATATAATGGTAATTTATAATATTGAAAACATATCCACTAGGGGCAGTTGATATTCCCATATAATAATATATAATAACGTTTCTTTATATGTATTAAAATATATGAAAATAGTAGACAAAAATCCAGATAATCCCCATACATATGAATGAAATGATTCTATAAAACCAATCTACACATAGATCAGTAAATATAGAAACAACATTGAAAGAATGGAAAGAGAAGTTTTATACATGAGATATCACAAAAGAATACCAAATATGATATAAGTTGTCCTTTCTTGAGGTATCCACCAAAATCTAGAATAATTCAAGCAGGGATCCATCATTTAATTCATAAGAATCACTAAAAATTTTGTTTTTCAATTACCATAATTATGACCAATGATATATACACATAACCAAACATATAAAATTAGGGTATGAGTACATAATAGCCAACAAGTGATCATCACCCAACCATTGCTTATCTAACATAAGACTTTGTGTATACAGTAGAAACACAAATAAATAACTCAGTAAGTAAAACATAAATAATTTTTATAATTCCGATACTTGTACTAAATAATATATATATCCTTATATGTACATTCCTAGTTTATGAACAATTAACCATGAAAACTGACCAACTTGATTTGACTGAAACTCAAAATCAAAATATAATACAATATCATCTAATTCAGAGAAATATGGATTAATTCTTGTTCAACATTATCATCTTGATTATGGTTAATGGGGATGGATATATATATATATATTTATCACATTCCCTTATCACATCTATAAGCCTCTCTAAACACTCTATTACTAAGAGATGATAATTCAGTAATAAATTTAACAACTATCTCTAAGAAGAATCACATATAACAAACACTCACATTACATATTTTTAAATAAAATCAATATATCTCACAATAATTCCCACACCAAAACATATATGTTTATTTTCATTGAATATTATATATAAAACTATAATATTTTGCATAAAAATATTTAACATATTAAAAATATAATATTCACATATAGTATAACCATATATACACTCCATATACAATATTCATATTCATATCCTAGGTAATATAATAGAATAATGGTTGAACGTAGATAAAAATTAAGGGTAAACATGGTTGTTAAAAATTAAAGAACAAATGTGATCATAATATGTGTACACGTATTTAGGAAAAATAATCACTAGGCCTGAATATATGATAAAGAAATTATACACAATTAAACACGGACCCTAAATCCAAAATCAGGTTAAAAGGATTTGATCATAACAGAAGAAATGATCCATGTGGTTGTGGTAATATAGGTCAATCAATCTATATTATAAATAATTAGGTAAATTTTATGATATAAAAATATGGTGAAAAAATAGAAACAAAAACAACATTTTAAGGATAAACACCAAGACATTCATATCAAAATTTACTGTGTTAACCACCTTCCCATAACATAGTAGACTTGAGATAATGACTTGTGTCCTATAAGAATACTTGGATTGGGATAAACACTCATTTTTCATACTAATCTCATGACATATAAAATATACCCTATACATTTGAGGTATATATTTGACTCAACTGTCATATAATGAAAACCTATGCATATTTGTGTCATATAAACATGAAAACATTAATAATTTTATCATAAATTAATTAATATGTGAGAAAAAAACAAGTTCAATATTTATTTTTTAAAAAATGAACATATGATATCTAAATAAAAGATATTCATGGTATTTTAATGCATACAGAAAATAGTTTACTAGAATAATCAAATCATATTGAAATAGTATAAAAAATCCATAAAATAGATTTTAAAAATTTATTTGAAATAAACATTGAAATATACATTACTTTTAGATAAAATTTATTTAAATGAAAATATTTTATAAATAAATTTGTATAAGAATTGATATTTCAAAACAATGAAACTTATAAAATTATTATTTATAAAAATAGGTATAATATTGTGATAATTCATTCAAATTGTACGTGTTGAAAAGGAGTATTATTTTCAAACATTTATAAAAAATTTCAAATAAATAGAAAAACAATAATGGAAAATTGATTAAATAATTCATCAAAAAATAGTTTTAAATATTTTCAGAGAATGGGAAATGACATTTATAATTTATTAAATTATATATGAAGACATTTATAAAACAAATATGAACATAAATGAATAATGTAATTGACTGAACTGAAGAGATGAGGTTGGTCCTTATTATTAGAAACTATTATATTGAACTATGAACATAAGATAAGTGAAATTGTAAGAAGATATAAAAAACATATAAATTATCATAGGAGAATAAAATATATGGGGATTTATCAAAATATAGTTAAATTTATCTAGATATTATTTTTTTCATAAACAATCTTGAATTCCAAATCAGATTGGAAAAAATACCATTTTCTTCTCTCATGACTTCCACTAAAGTAATTTCACCATATGTATAATAAAAATAGCAGAGTAAATCCGTTATTTCATAACCTTTTTTATATACATTACCATTATAACTATTCAATTAAATTCATTGATTATATATATATATATATATATATATATTAATTTTCATAGTTTATTTTCTTCATCATATGTTAGTGACTTTAATTATTTCGTATAAGCTTTTAAATGGTGGTATCAATACTCCTACTTTGTTTCCAGGATTATTATTCCTAGATTATAAAAGGATTCAGAATAATAATTATTCAATTATTAATTTATTATCAAGGTTATTTTATGGAAATTATGGGTATGGTTCTTTGGAATATAATCCCTAATAAACATTTTTTAACTAACTTACTGATAATAATGAGTTATTTTATACTAACAATTTAGGTTTTTATATAATTATAGAAATATAATCATAATAAAAATTACTCTTTAGTGTCATATATTAGCATTATTAATATCATGATACTAAATAATTTTGAAATTTATTAATACAGTATTGCATCATTCATGTTGGGGGTTACACCAACCTAAAGAAGCATGTGTAATAATAACAAATGAATAATAGTATAATGATATAAAATAGTAATATCATATCTTCATAATCACAATTTTTTATAATATATCATCGTTATAGAATTTAATTATATTTAAAAAGAGTATATAGGTGATGTCAATTAAAAAATATGGTGAAGAACTAGGTATTTACATAAACAAATTCTCTTATTCTCAAATACAATTTCCTTCATAATGAAGGATTTAGGATTACTCATTAGAACCAGAAGATAAAAATGCTTAAAAATTATTCTTAGAGATAAAATGGAAATATACTAAAATGAAAAACTAAGTAATATTTTTTTGGGAGTGGCATTGGATTTATTATTTTATAGGTGAGTTCGGAGAGTCATTTTCACAAATACTAACTCCTTAATGTGTAAGGTCATTAATTTGAAATTTATGCAGATAAAATGTGGTAAAATAGTATATTTTGGTCAAAAAACCCCTTATCCCCAAAATTTATATATTATTTATCATTATTTTATATGGATTTGCTAATTTTTTAATCTTTTTATCAAATTTTACATTTATCGCAATAACTATAATTTTACATTAAAAAAATATATGTATCCATAAAAGAAAATAGACTTTATATCCTATTTTTTACACCAATATTTTAAATTATAACCTCATTTAATGAAATTAAATTTTTTAGAAATGAAAAATTTAGCTTTTAATGGAATGATTAATATACATAAAAATAGTTTTTTGATCCGAAAATTACATTCTAATGATTAAGCAATATTAATTTCCTCTCATATCATGTACTAAATAAAGATGTGTCAATATATTTTATTATAAATTGAAATATTATATTTGATTCATTATTTAAAATAGATGAATTTAATTTATTAAAATAATAATATATAAATTTTTTAAAAAAAGTCATTGAATAATATAACCTATTTAACATGAATTATTTTATTCACAACCACTTAAAATTTACATTTAATATTTTGTAAACTAAATTGTATTAATAATGGTTTAATATAATCATTATTTTCAATTTTATAAATAAATAAAAATATTCCTAAATAATAATGATATGAAACAAATAAAATTAAATTTTTATAAAAATATATTTTAATCTAATGTTATTATTTATTTAATTAAAATATTATTTATTATTTATGAATTATATTATTTATAATTTTTCACGAAAAATAAAAATCATTAATATACCTATTTGATTCTTGTATACAAAACAATAATATATCCAATGTTCACATTTACAAAAATAATATATCTAACAAATATATCTCAAATTACCATATATATAAAATTTACTTTTTATTTTTATATATTGTTTTACATGAATCACTAAAATAAGTAATATTATTCATTTAATTATCCTTAAACATGTTAATTATATTTCGAATTATTTTATTTTTTAATTTTTTTCAATCAGGGTTATGATCTCCATTGATAACCACAAGGATAATTATTTAATGTTTTTGGTATATATATTTACTTATAGTTTAATTTTTCTAGTATTTTCTTAGTGTTTTATTATATTGTATTCTCGTAATGTGTTATTTTTTATCATTCATCATAACATTTTCTCTCAAAAGAATGTATCACAGTTTTTTTAGCATGACATTTAATGTTAAAAAGATATAAAACCAATATTTATTTAAATTAAAAATACATAGAAAAATAATATAGTTTTTCAATATACCCCATTATAAGCATTCCAACCATGATATTTTTTTATCTGATTAATAAAGGAGGATACATTTTCCACATTTCATATTTAGTATCCTGTGTTACTTCCTCAACCGTGTGATTCCTCTATAGATATTTAACCTAGTGAGTGGTCTTATTTATAGTAATTTATTCATAGGATGTAGTATTTCTACTTGTTGTTCCACATAAGAGAGTTCATGTTCCCATTTTTTAACATCTATGTTAAACACATGAGATGGATAATGTATATTCTTCCTCAAATGTGATACAAGGGGTATGTTAGAAACATAGTAGACGTTCAGTGTAAGTGTAATAGATGAAGACACAATCATGTACACAATCAGTGATTTCAAATGGGTTAATGTATCTAGGGCACAAATGTACCTTTTCCCAAAATTTTATCACCATATTCTATAGTTATATTAAAATTAATAATTTTTCTTTAACATTAAACTTCAATTATCACTGATTATTTTCAATGAAGCTATTTTTTGGAATATTTTTAGTTTCAATATAATGTTAAATGGTTTTAATATTATTTATCTTCATTTGGAAAATATATGTTCCCATAAGTTTATATTCTATTAATTTATCACAACATGTTGGAGTTCTAGATTTCTAAACTTGAAAATCTTCATATGGTTTCATTTTAATTCAATATTAATAATTCTTTTTATATAAAAACACTAATCATTGAAGTGGTTGATAAAAAAATATGTTAAAATACATTCAATAGGATCTCAACATATATTTTGAATATTTAATATTTATTCTATATTGAACATCATTTTAAAAATAAAAAAAATTGTTTTTTATTTTAACATCATATCCTATGTCTGGTGAAAATTTCCCCAAAACCTTGAATTTATCCTCAAAACCTAATTATATACAATTGATATTGGAACACCTTGTAGCCTCACCACATCCTTTATGTATACAATTTTATGTTGATTGAGTGAGAGATATTTTTAAATATAAATTAAATAAACATACTTAATAAGGGGACTAACCAATCCCAAAATGCTATTATAATATTTCTAAGTCTATAAAATACATAAAATGAAATAAATAGTGATATTTGATTATTTTTATATAATTATATGTAATGGTTGCATCATCCCAATATATTTATATTAATCATCCGTAAATTTATGGAATAAAAAAGTTAGATATATACTTGGTAGTCTCTCCCTCTTTGTTGTCCCATGAGAAATTTTATTCCAAATTTCTATACATCATTTTATTTTCCTGATGGATAGTGAATTATGAGCTACGTATAAAGAACCGATTCTTAGTCAATCGATAAATTCATATTTTTAAAATAATTCAAATTAGATAATTATCAATGATCTTTTCATGAATGGAGTTTTATAGAATTAATTCATATCATATATAATGAAAACCCTCACATTAAAAGGTGGAAAATTCCTCTGAGTTTCCATTTTACCCACAATACAACCCTTTTAAAATAATTTTTTTTCATAAAATATTCTTTATGATTTTTAACATGACTACTTAATTATTCCTACACATCCATATACCCTATGAAAACATTTGAAAATGCGGTATTATCACAAAAATATCAGTAAGGTACATACAATAATGAAGAAAAAAACATGTATTCAATTTCAAAAGCATACAAATATATAGACGATTTTTTAACTAACATAATAAAATTTGAGCTAAAATAATAATTTAACTATATATGAAATCATCTTTACTTCTAGTTTATTTAAAAAAATTATAATAAAACAAAATGGAAAAATTAATATCATAATGTTTTTTTAGAAAATATTATTACCCCTAATAATCATTTTCTTAAATAATAATACCTTTTACACATTAATGGAATAATCACAACTTTAAACAAAATATCATTTTATTACCTTATGATATCAAATAATTTCCTTGAAAAAACATTATCATGTATAGAAAAGTCATATAGGATCTTTCGGAGATCATATTAACTGAACCCGTACAAAAAATATTACAAATGGATTAACCTAATATGTTAATTAAATTATAATTATCTAAAGAACATAATTTTTACGTAGTTCCTTTTAGATCAATATTTGTCTCATCCATAACCATAAATTTTTTAAAAAGATGAAATATTCTTAACAAGAATAGAATATTAAATTATAATCATAAAATTAAAAATAATATAATTTTTAACCCACAATAAAAACCTTTTCATATATTAATATATCCATTTTCTTTGATGTCAGGACTTCAATACTTAGATTCATAGAAAAAAGGGATGCCCAATTTTTCTTAGAAGAAATTTAATAAATAATATATATTAATCCAATTATGAAATATTAGATGTAGTAATAGGAAAAATTGTTAGTATCATATACATTAAATTAGAATATTCATGTTACATTTTGTAAATAAAGCCAAATGTTATGTATAAATTATGTAAAAATATTCCTTTTGAAAAAGCATGATAGAAAATATACAGATAAATTAAATTTTCCTGGTAAATTATTATTGAAATAATATATATATTCATAAAATTATGTTGATAAAATGTTCATGGAGGAATATATATATATATATATAAGTATTCAAAAAATTTAAAAATGAGGTTTTAAGGTAAAGCGTCTTAAAACTCAAGTCAGAATTATAACATACATTCTTTATCTTCCCAAATAAAAAACTTATGTTAATTATTTAATTTATTAATATCATTTTTTTGGTTATAATTATTTTTTACATCAACTATAACTATATTATACTTAATTAATTAATTTTTAAGTTTATATTAGAAATTTTGAAGATGTTTGGTTTATACGTCGAGCATGACTTCAGTAGGTTGAATGTGGAAAAAAGAAACAAGATATTATAATTTTAAAATATTAATCATCTAATAATTTTCACTTTTATATATTATTTTCCCTTTTCGAACCTATTGTGTAATATGTTTATTAAAAGTGAATTATGTTATAATTATGGAGATGGTACATTGTAAATATGCAAGATTAACATTCCAATTTATCAAGGAACACAAGGGAAATAATGTGTGTACATTTTTTATTATATATAATTATAATTATATAATAATTCTAATATTAACTCTTTAAATATAGTTATAAATATTTTCCACGTGAGGTGGTAAAAAAAATACTTCGGTTCATGAGATTGTAGTCTCGATGTACACATGAGCTATGTGTTTGAATTGGATTGTATTGGGAGAAGTATAATATTTATTAACCATTTAAGAATAAAATTTATATCAAAGGTATCATATTATTTCATTTTTTCTATGTTTATGACTAACCATAGTATTTGGTGATGAAAATTGAAATACATTTCCTTACGGGGCAGAGCCTGTATGTACACACAATTGAAGTTTTTAATTTTCATCACATGGTTAAGTAGATAAAAGGGGTTTAACACAAACATAATAATATTATTGAATATAATCGATAATTATTTCTTTATTTTATAATTTTTTCATAATATTTATATTATGTATAGGAATAAATCATACAAAATACTCAGATAAGAACTATTCATCTTCTTCTAAAACCCACTTTAGGTTTTTAATTAAATATTTCATAGGATATTATTATGATTAAAATATGACCCCTATGATGTGTGTGGGTATATTAAATAAGTATTTTGGAAGCTATTTATTGATATAATTAGTTTTTTATGTGTTAAAAAAAGATACTATAATATGTCCTTTTATAAGTGTGGTAGAGGACATACATTTATTTTTTAAAAAGATTAAAATATATTAATTCCTTACCCAAAAAAAGTCAAAATGTTTTTTTTTTCTGGATAAGATATAATATAGGTTATAAATATGGCTATAAAATAAGATTTTTAAATCTTAATAGGTTATTTTATCTCATTTTATTTTTGTTTTACCCCCTTTAAACCATTTTAACGCTTATAATTTTAACTCACTTTTTACCAAATTTACTATTTATAATGTCAAAAAATAAGGTAGTCCCAATAATTTTTTTGTAAATTATGATTCAAAAAATTAATTTCATTTTACCAAATTATATTTATAAATATCGATGAAATTATTTTTAAAATAAAGAATCTAAATGTAATGAAAACTTGTTTTTCATAAAATAAAAATTTAGGTAAAAAACGTTGACCCTAAATTAAAGTATAACATTTATTTAAATGAAATTAATTGATTATTTAAAATCATAATAAACTAATTAAATTAAGAAAAAAATATTATTCTATAAGAATACTTGAAATGAAAATTTTTATTTCTTTATTCGCCCATTTTTTTAGAAAATTAAAAAAAAAGTAAGCTATTTTTTATTTACTATTATAAAAAATGACTTGATTTTAAAAAATCCTAAATATGGAAATTATGATTTTCCATATAATATATATAAATAAATTTTTAATAAATAAAACTATTTCTTTTTAGATTGAATAATTACTTACTATTCTTATAATTAATAACTGAAATTGGTTTTCCATTAACATTAAATTGGATGTTACACTATCTGCATCAACTAAAAACTACTTTCAAAATTCAGGCATTAAAGAGACAAATCATTATTTCATGAATCACATAATTATATAATTTAAGAAATTAAACATCAAAATATTCCATAACATTTTAAAACTCAATATTCTCATAAAAACATGATCGCCACATAGATGAATAGATTTTTATTATTTTGGAAAATATTGGATTTAATTTTTCCATTGTGACTTCAATATATATAATTTTCAAGTCCATTTTGTTGGATCTCTTTCAATCATCATCATGAACAACATTACTGGAGTTGATTCCTTCGATCCAACAAAATTGTATATTATATTACATGTATATTAATAGACTTTTATATTTATAAATACTTTATCATATATTAATTTGGATTCATTATGAGTTTAGCATAATAATTTCCATGTTTATCTGTTGTACTAAATTAGTTATATAGGTTTTCTATGATTTTAAAAACCTTGAAATGTTATTATGACATTATTAAACTGAATTTCTTAAAGTCATGTAAGTTCATCTGGTTGGAAACAGATGTTATAGACTATTAGGTGAGAGTAATCATAGATAGATTATATTTAATTTAATGATGTTTTCACATGGTAATCTCCAATACTGAAGATTATGAGAAAAATCCCTTGAGTGTGAAATATACATGTTATATGTCAATGAATATTTCTATCTGTTGCAATGTGTAGAGATCCAAAAAATTTATGATTATTATTAATGAACATAATCCATCATGTTCTTATATGTATTTATATAAAACGTGATAAACTATTTTCATGGTGAAGAATATCTAGTGTATCCCAAATGACATGTAATTAGTTAGTAATTTTAGGAATGATTTCATTCTTCTATATTTGTGGAAATTTATATCTAGTCCCTTGGGATGAGATGAATCTATTTAAATAAATTCCATGATCATGGTGTGTTAATGAGTTCATTTTAAGATGTCAAAGAAAGGTGCATTAGGAATATGGGTTGATGGCATGAGTAACAAGAATGATTGATTAGATATCAAGACATTGAGGTTATATTACAATGTGGGCCTTTGTATGTGGTTTTCAATGTTGTGTCATTAGGTTCTTCATTATAAGTGCCTTTATATGTTTCTAGATGATGATATTGTACTTTAGGAAAACCCACTAATGCAACTGAGGATGAAACCGATAGGGTCAAACAAATAGTGTTTCTATTGATCTCAATTAAATTATATCAAAAATTATTTATTTGAATAAATAATATTTTCTTGTCCATGAAATAATATTTATTCTAGATTTAATTATTTCAAATATTTAATCACCATAATTATATGTGAGTTGAATGTTAAAAAAATATTTATCTATAGGACCATAAATGTTAGAAATATTTATTTAGTGACCAAATGAATACTAATTATTATTATAGGTTTAGTAAATATATGGATGTAAATACAGAGCATGTGATTGGATCTAGTGGAAATGATATCTTAAATATCATTTGAAGAAATATTTTAAATTTTTTTAATAAATTATATTTTGATATTTAAAAAAATTTCTCATCGATAATATAATAATTACAATGTTATTATTATATACAATGGGGTTTTCTAAGGTGTATGAAAAAATTAAAGGCCTGTTTGAAATTACTGATAGATTAACATAGATCTATTAATACATTATTTAATTATTTCTTGGGTTATATATAATTTTTTAAAACACATCCTTACTATATATTCTCTCAACCATATAGAGATAATTACAATGTACACCCTCAAGAACAAAGACTAAGAACAATCCTCCTTTATATCCTGTTCTAGTAGAATTAGTAATAACCATTCTATTATCCAAAATTTCTAGAAATTTTCTTTTTTGCGATGATCTATTGGCGGTGGGATCCTGTCGGAAAAACCCTTTTGCGACAAGGGCCCGTCCCAAATAGCCCATTATAGAAAACGATATCGCAACTAGTATTTTTTGGGATTGCCCCGACGTAAAAAATATTACTTTCAATGGAAAGTGGGCCTGTCACAAATAGATGTCCGATTAAATACAATATATATAAAATAACTTTTAAAAAGAACTCCATCACAAAAAGTATTTGTGACGGGATACCATCCCATAAAAAATAGAGTATATGTTAATAACCTTTTACAATGGGTCCATCATAAAAAAATTTATTGGAACTATAAAGAAACCCATCACAAAAAACTTTTAAAATATATATATAATGTACTTGTGATTGGCCCCCCAGCGTAAAAGGCCCTATCATAAATACTTAATAAAATAAAATATTAATATTAATATTATTAAAATAAAATAAATATAAAAAATATTAAAATTCTCAACATTCTCAAATACATAATTATATAAAATAAATTATAAAATTATTATTAATGAAAAAAATAATATTAATATCATTAAAATAATAAAAAATAAAAAATATTAAAATTTTCAATATTCAGAAAAAATATATAAAAATTCACAATATATTATTATCATTATTATTATTAGTAAAATAAACAAATATTAAAAAAATATAATACTAATAATAAATATTGAAAGATTAAAATATTAAAAATACTATTTTGTTTGCTATATTAACACCAATATAAAAGACAAAAACTGTAAATATTTTATAATACATCAAATGTTCAATTCAAATGTTCTTAACAAAATAAAACAATCACTATGGGGTTAGTCATCTGAAGGAGGTGGAGGAGTTGGAGGAGATATTGGAGGAAACTCATTCCCTAAACTACGAGTCAGACCACACTTGTACTCCATTTGATCGTGCTGCTGCTGGTGCCATCGACTCATGTCCTGCTCATGCTGTTGTTTCTTCTGCTATTACTGCTGACACATCTCTTCCTACTAATTCTGTAAACTCTCTTTAAGCTCAGTTTGAGCTTGCAACTGCCCCTGATACTGTGAGCTGGAAGATGATGCCTCTTCACAAGCTCCTCTAGAGTTGGATGCTGGTATCTCAGCAGTACCTTAACAAGTCCTAGGAGTCAAATTAGATTTGGTACCAACTACTCGGCCCTTTTCGAAGGCGTACAGAGTCTCCGACATCTATGCCACCTTATCGAAATGGTTGGCACTAGTCTGATATGCCATCTCGGCTTGAATCTCAGCCTGTGTCAGAGAGGTTGTGGCCTCATATGACTCTTTCAGTTTCACGATGAAATTAATATAGTGAAGATATTATATGGAGTTAACTTTGAAACTAAAAAAACAATACTGTCCACAATCTGATGTTGGCGATCACCTCTAATATCTTCAGTGGCTGGATCACTATACATCCTCTAATAAATGTCGTACTCTATAATATCGGGATTCTTGACTGCCTATATGAATATAAAATGAACTGTTTATATGTAATGTTATATAAAATATTTAGAAAAAGATACTTACCAGATGCTCTCTATGCATACTAAATGTATAACTACCATCTCGATGTGCCACCTCCTGTCTCCCCTAGTTCTTACATGCCAATGAAGATCTATTTTGAAATCCACTACTCAACCAGTGTGATCATAATCTATCCCACACGTGAGATGAAATGTACTATAGTTAGTGGGCTCTATATGACTCATCAAACACTATTGCTCCTGCTTTTTTAATGGTCATCCTTCTCAAATTGTGCAAAAAAACTGGCTGAAACCCTCTCACATAAACTGCTCCCATACCTCGTGGATAGTGCCATCCATGCTATCATCGATGGGATACTATAAAACCTACAAATAATTTATAATATCAAGTTATATGTTAAATAAATTTCTAAATAAATATTATTTATTTATGTACCAGCCAATGATTGAGAATTCTAAGCCACACATCAATGGTAATATGTTCCCAGGTGATCCATGGTTGAGAAAATTAATTGTACAAGATAGCGCTCCCCTTTTCAACTTCAGTTTCTCTATGTTGCGATCCTCTTAATAAAACTCTAATGTTTATTGTTTTTTTAATCCCTATATGCACGTGTATGAAATCTAAAACCATTCACCACATATGCATTTTATGATTTAACCATTTTGGATGGTGGGTTACTCAATGTACACAGTCGCTTATCAATTTTATCAGCATGTCAAGGCACATGAAAATTTGTAAAACAATTATCAATATAGTAAATAATAAAATGAATTGATATGTTCAACTATAAATAATTTATGTTACCAGTTCTTGAAACTGTTGAGAAAATTTTTATGTCGGCATTCTTCAAGAGTAGCTGCAGTAATTTGTGAAAGCTATTTCTTGATATTATTATCATATAAACTTAAAGTAAAATAAGTTTACTTACTATAAAAGAAATTATAGAATATGTGATAGATTCACTCATAGTAAAAATTATGTCATTTCTTCATAGTTGAACAGAACATATGTATGAGCTCTGTGATGTTCATTATCTAAAAGCCATTATTCATGAACTCCACCGAAGCCTAGCTCAGACTATTTAAAAATAAGTAATTTATTATCCATTTCATCATCATAATTCCCATCATTTCATCCCATGTGTTAGTGTTTTGAGGGATAGTCATATTTAAAATAATGAAAGTAGGAAGAAAAAAGCAATTCCCTCTTGAAAATAAGCTTCAACAATTGAGCAATCAACTGATGCTTTGTTATGTACTTTTTTCTTTAATTTCTGCATGCATCTCTCGAATGGGTACATCCATCAAAACTGTACCCGACCATTACATTTAGCTTCATGTGGCCAATGTAATATCATATTTTCCATTGAGTCAATGAATTTCAGTAGAAATATATTCTCCAGTATACATATAATGACAAAACATCTTCTTCCAGTTTATGTAGTGCATCATAGTCTTTTTTCACCACACAAATGTCTCAAAAAAATATGATATGTCTATTATTTAATCCCAAATCATAGAACCCAAAAAACCTCTGAATCTAATCGGCATAAGCCTTTCTATTATAACAAGACAATCAGGGTTTTTTAATATGGTAATATTACCATTTTTAACACATCTTCCCAAATTGGAAGTATATCCACTTAGAAGCCTTAAATCTACAATCCACTAACAAAATAATAACAAAATTTCATTGGAAAGTGTATAAGAGGATTTTGGATTCATTAACCTCTATGATCATACATTTTTCAACAGTTCAAGTTTTGGTCGTCTGCAAATTTGGGCAAGATATAATCGTTCCTTTACATTATCTTTGTTCAAACCTGATGTATCCAAAACTGTATGAAATAAATTGTAAAAATATTTCTTCACAATATGCATGAGATTTAACATGTTTCAGACCAACAAATCATACCAATATGGAAGATCCAAAAAAATGCTTTGTTTTGTCTGATTATTCTCTTTCCCAAGGCCATGAATTTTCTATTGGTTACTGTTGGACCAAATGTGATAAGAGGTAATGAAAATACGATTGACTTTAACTCTATACCTGAGATAATTTTTTGAGGTTCATCCCTTTCATTTGTTCCTTTCCTGAAATGATATTTGTTCCTATGAATAAGAAGATCAGTTCAAAGAAATATGCGATGACAGTCAAAAGAGCAAGGATTTTTTCCATTGATTAGTATAAAGGTTTTCTTATCTTTCATACAATAAGGACATGATTTCGGGTTATGTTTACACAATCTAGATAACATGTCATATGTCGGGAGGTCACTACTAGTCCACATAAAGGCAACTTTTAATATGAAATTTTGTTTTGCAGCAACATCATATGTACTAACACCATTACTCCACAAAGAATTTAACTCATCAATCAATGGTTTCAAATAAACATCAATATTATTTTTCGGATGTTCTAGAATTAATAAGGTCAAAAAGATATAGGGCCCCGTCATCAACATCCGTGGAGGTAAATTAAATGGAGTTATAAAGATAGGGAAACATGAATACTGACTACCATAAGAACCAAATGGACATAAATCGTCAGAAGAAAGACCCGATCACACATTTAGGGCTTCTAAAGAAAAAGACAGATGCAGTTGGTCAAAATGATTCCATAAATCACTGTCAGATGAATGATTTAATCTTTAATCAATATAATTATTGTTTTTTTACCATGACATCATTGACGTCATGTTTTTAGACATAAACAAACGCTGCAACCTGAGTGTAAGTGGATATATCTAAATTGTTTCACAAGAATCGATCCAAACTTCCCCAGTTGAGTTTCTTTATACCTCGATTGTTGACATGTGGGAAAACTATCCAATGACTCAATTTTACCAGAATATAAGATGCAATCATTTGAACACGAATGAATCTTTTGATAACTAAGGCCCAGATTATGAACTAGCCTCTTGCTCTCATAGTAATTTGCATGAAAAAAATTTCCCTTAGGTAACAAAATTTTAACCAAAGAAAATATCTGATCAAAATAGTTGTTTGACATTACGTTATCTAATTTAGTAACCAAAAATTCTGCAACAACTTCTAATTTTCATATCTAGCAACCAAGATATAGTGCATCCTCAACAGACCTCAATAACTCATAAACATAGGATGGTGCCAACTCATGAGTTAAATCGATATCATCCCGAGTTTCAGTTTGTTAGAGAGATAGACCTGCAACATCATATACAAAATTTTGAAACCATGATTGATCTGGAATCAAGTAATTAGTAACTTCTCTGGAACTACGTTAACCATGTTGATACCAAAAGTCATAATCTAGTTGAAAACCAAACCGGAAGAGATGTCCCCAAACCTTTTCAAATGTGTCAAACGTTCTTAGAGAATAATTTTTACATGGACACTTAATTGTTCCTTCTAAAACAAATTGTAGTTTTGATGGTTCAAATGATAATAAAACATCAACAACCTCAATATATATAGGATTTAAACCATAACCTTTTGGATTTCTGTGATGACTTATCAAAGCATGATCACCTAATAAAGGCTTTTGTCGACTTTGTTGTTCCATATTTTCTACAAAATATAAAATCAATACTATTTTTAAAAAATTTAAATTTAGGAAAACACTATCCAAAAAAAGAAGATAAATAATTACAAGTACTTCTTAATAATAACCATTAATTGTTGGTGACACAATTTCTAGTGGATTGACGGCTACTCTTTTGTCCGAAGGCTCATTTACTTTCAACTTTCCCACATTGAAATCAAAATGAAGAATCATCTTGGAGGTATGCTGATTCATTCTTGTTCATAAGATAATGCATGAGTGTACATCTGAGTAGATTCTACATTATGAATTTAGTTTGACAAAGATGAAGTAAATGAGCCATCAAACAAAAGAGCCCCCTTTTTGTCGATGAATATTCTTCTTGCAACTGTCACTATGGAAAACATTATGAAAAATGTGGTCCTACAAATGCACATTAAAACTCTTGCATTTGAGATGGGATATAGATACATGGAAGCATACTTTTCATTATGTTTTGAGTCAGTGAGAGTTTATAGGAGAAGAGTCATCGAGAAAAAGGAGTGTCGTCAATCCATTGAAAATTGTGCCAATTAATTACAATTTATTACAATTGATTTTATTGCTAGTTATTTCTAATTATTGCTAATTATTTCTAATTATTGATAATTAATGAAAATTATTGCAGTTTATTACAAATTATTGCAATTCATAGCCAATTATTGCTAATTATTGCTATTTATTGCTAATTATTACTAATTGTTTCTATTTATTCCCAATTATTTTTAATTATGTCTATTTATTGCTAATTATTGCTAATTATTTCTAATTATTACTGATTATTTCTAAATATTACTTTTTATTTGAAAATTATTTGTAACTATTGCTAATTATTTGAAATTATAGCTAATAATTTGTATTTATTGCTATTTATTTGTGTTTATTGCAATTTATTATCATTTTGTTGTTATTTATTTCTATTTATTTATATTTACTGATATTTATTGATATTTATTGATATTTATTTGTATTATTTTTGTATTTATTGATATTTATTGCTATTTATTGATATTTATTCTTATTTAATGCTATTTAATGCTATTTATTTCTATTTATTGCTAATTATTTCTAATTATTTCTACATATTTTTAATTATTTCAATTTATTGCTAATTATTGCTAATTATTTGTATTTATTTATAATTATTTCTATTTATTGCAAATTATTGCTAAATATGGGTGACATAATTTCTAGTGGATTAACGACTACTCTTTTGTCTAAAGGCTCATGTACATTCAACATTCCCTCATTGAAATCAAAACAAAGAATCAGCTCGGAGGTACACTGATTCATTCTTGTGTATACGAGAATGCATGAGTGTAAATCAGAGTAGATTCTACATTATGATTTTAGTTTGACAAAGTTGAAGTAAACGAGTCGTCAAACAAAAGATCCCCCTTTTGTCGATGAATCTTCTTCTTGCAACTATCATTGCCTAAAAACATTATGAAAAATGTGGTCCTACGAATTCACATTCAAATTCATGCATACGAGATTGGATATGGATACATAGAAGCATACATTTCATTATGTTTTGTGTAAGTGAGAGTTAAAAGGAAAAGATTCATCAAGCAAAAGGAGTGTCGTCAATCCCCTGAAAATTGTGCCAATTAATTACAATTTATTACAATTGATTTTATTGCTAGTTATTACTAATTATTGCTAATTATTTCTAATTATTGCTAATTATTACAAATTATTGAAGTTTATTACAAATTAGTGCAATTAATAGCTAATTATTGCTATTTATTGCTAATTATTACTAATTGTTTCAATTTATTGCCAATTATTTTTAATTATTTCTATTTATTGCTAATAATTTCTAATAATTTCTAATTATTATGGATTATTTCTAAACATTACTGTTTATTTGCAAATTATTTATAACTATTGCTAATTATTTAAAATTATAGCTAATAATTTGTATGTATTGGTATTTATTTGTGTTTATTTCTATTTATTATCATTTTTTTATTATTTTTTTATATTTATTTGTATTTATTGATATTTATTAATATTTATTGATATATATTTGTATTTATTTGTATTTATTTGTATTTAATTGTATTTATTTTTATATATTCCTATTTATTGCTATTTATTGCTATTTATTTCTATTTATTGCTAATTATTTCTATTTGTTTATAAATATTGCTAATTATTGCTAATTATTTCTATTTATTGCTTTTTATTGCTGTTTAATATATTGGGAGATCTATGACGATACATAACATTTACAAAATAAGACCTTGAAATTTATATAATTCCTTCTTCTTTGGATTCATCTTGGACATTGAAATATCCTTAGTAAAAGAGGTCACTTGAGGATATACATAAAAGAGGGGTGTGATAAAATCCCTGTAAGGGGATAGATAACAACCTAAAACAATATAACATGGGGTGATCATATTCATAAAAATGTCATCATAATCACATGAGGAGGATTTAAATAAAGGCATGTAATGTGGAAATTCAGAAAAATAAAATATAATGTATTAGTGGTTAACTACAACACATATATTTTAATAAATCTATCATCATGTTCACACATATTTCAACTTTTATAATGACAATTATCACATTACCCAATGCATTAGAGCGCTATAAAATTCTAGGAGCACCCATCACCTTATAAAAAATACATTATCATGCAAGACACATAGAACATATTCAAATATTGAACATAAAATAACCCATGAAAAAGAATGGTTTTCGTTTCATAAAGTTTACATTCATAACATGGGTTACCAACCTTGAGTGAAGACGAAACAATCTCTAGAAGTGAATGGTGTTTTTTTGAAAGAATAGTTCATTTGGAAACCATTGATAAACTCAATTAAAAAACTTTTATATCATTGAAAAGTTAAGATAATAAAGAATAAATTATTTTTAAGGAATATCCATATAGATAATTTGGTGAAAGAGGTAAAATCCATAGAAAGAGAGTTAGGTACGAGAATTCCCATTACGTTATGTCTGAAAGCATCAATCACATTAATATACATCATAATTAAATTATATTAATTAATTTATAAATAAATAAAATTTTACACATTAACGTGATTCATTATAATTTTATAATGTTAATTTTTGGTCATTAATATGAGCTATAATGTTTAATTTTATCATTCGGGAGTGTTCGTTTTCTTAGTTTTCATGATCAGTTCAATTTTATACAGGATATGATGTTTATGTAAAATTAAAAGGAATATCCATAATTGTTATTATATATTATTAATGATCATACCAATGTTTTAATTATGTTTTAAATAAATTTTTTATATGTAATGAAGATGAATAATTACATAATAGTTGATGATGGTCTTTTTAGGTTAATTTTGGCGGGTTATTGATCACAACTAACTCATTTTGTTTTATCATTTGGTTGCATAATTATATTATAGTTTTAGAACGAAAAAATAGTAATAAAATATAAATAAAATTATATTTCCAACTATTTAATATTTTTATTAATATACATGATGTCATTAATGTAAAATCAATGTTGATTTCCAATGATGACAGAAAATTGACACATCAAGTGTGATGATTTCATTTTTTGGAATAAAACAGAGAGATAATGGAGTTTTATGATGGCTCATCCAATAACATGATATAATACATGTATATAAAATATAATGGACTTATAATTCCATTTGGGTAAGAGAATATTAGGATAATAGAGACAATGAAAATAGATCGAAAAGAAATTGAAATGAAAAGTAGAAGGATTTACCTCTTCGATCGATCCTCCTCCAGAACCTCCATAGGGAAACGGTTTTGTCCGTTTGATGAGACCAAGAGACCATGGATGTGGGAAAGGTTCTAGGGAAGAGTATTGGGAATGATTTTTTTAATATTAAAATCTTGAGAGGTGTGAGCAGAAGAGTGGGTGAGGGGTGGTATTTATAGTGGAGGATAGGGGTGTTTTCCCATTACTTTATTCGTTAGTTTATTATTTTTGAATCCAGACAATGAATAGATTAAGTGTTATCACCAAAAGTATTAAAATAATTAATGTATATTCTATATTTTGGTGATTAAAATAGTGATGACTCAATTAATGTTGTATTTAACTTATAATGTATATATATTGTAATTTACCTTATTTTACTATTCATAAATAAATTCATGTATTTTTTAAAAATCCCAATAATTTACCACAACAATTTTTCAATATTTTGAATTCAAAAATAACCTCTATTTTATAAAAATAAATTTATAAATATGAGTAATTTAATATTTAAAAATAAACATCATTTACCAAAAAAATACAGATTTTAAAATTATAATTGTTTTTATAAAAATTTAATGATTACATGAGGTCTCCTAAAATTACATTAAAATCATAAAAACATAAAAATATTTATTTGTGGATATATTTTTTGAATATAAATTTTCATTCGAATTATTGAAATAATAATAAAATTTTAATTAAATATTTATAACTTAAAAAAACAAACACTTAACTAATAATTTTTAAAATATATTTCATTATACTATGATATAATTATATCATATTGTCACTTGTAATATGGATACACTATATTTATTCTTTTATTTCTGATTTTTGTTTTGATTTCTTTATTCTACTATTCATAATAATCACATTACTATTCCAAAGGTCAAGTTTCTATTTAATCAGTATAGGTTATTTACCTTAATGAAATATCATTTATTTTTCTCATTCATTATTTAAAACACTGGTATTGTGTTTTTAATGGGATTTTATGTTATTATACTATATTATATAATTATAAGAATGAAATTTAATTTATAAATGATTTTTGTTCTTACAAGGGTTCCCTGATTGGGGAGTAGATTTATTTTAGGGTTCACACCTATCTTGATCCGGCTTCATCCTTGAGATGTGTGGGTTTTCAATTTAATAAACTAATATACAACAAGGCTTTGGTTAGTGGTTATATGAATTTTTTTCTTGTTATATGTTTCATTCATTATTAAACCATTATATTCATTCAAAATAGTTTATATATTTCATTTATATATTTTTTATGTTATTTTTGGAATATTTTTCATCTCTTTTAATGTGAAATAATGTTTTGGTTTAAAATATTAGAATGATATACCATGATTGTTTAATTTAAATGGTTCATAAGTGGTTTTATTATAATGGAATTCATATTAGAAGACTTTGTGAGACCTTATTGAGATTTTATATCTCACACCTAGTATCTCTTTTGGGTGTTTTTAGATTTTCTCCTTAGAAGGATAAGTAATGGGGAAGTTCTACTTTGAGGTGGTGGATGTTCTGGATCCTTGGGGCCATGGAGGTGTTATTTTTATATGTGGAAATATTTTCTAGTAGTTACATATGATAATTCGAGGATATGTTTTAGTTGAAATTGTTATTTCCTTTGGGATGTTTATCTTCTTTTCTAGGTAATATTGTAACTGTTATTTCCCATAATATTCTCCCTTTCGATTTTTGAGTATACTAACTTGTATATTTTATAATACAATTTTTAGTAAAAATATACATATTTTATAATTTATGATATATGGTTCGAGTATTCTCCTTGTGGGGATTGGTAGAATCCTATAGGCAATGTTTGAGGCTTCTTATGAAACAGAGTACTAGGGTATCTAGATTGGGTTGTGATACATTCCACTATAATATGCACATGATAACACATTCTTTGTTTAATAGTTTGAGCTATTTGGAAAGGAAAATAGTGGAAGAATAATAAGATAATAAAAATTAATATAGAATACATATTTTGATAATCAAGTTCTTGTAATAAATAATATACCTAACTAATATAGAAAATACAAACTGAACGTTCTTCAACAACACCAAAATTGTGATCATTTCTTGTCTCTGGGTATGTACTTTGAGCTAAAAATATCCCATTGTAAATATAAATGTTTAGATACAAAATTAATATGAGAAATATTTTTATGTGTATAAATTTTACACACCAAGAAATTATTAAATAATTTTTTCAAATGAATTTAATTTATTTTATAGCTTGTATCACTCACACCATCGAGTATAAATGAATTGTGTTATAATATTAAAATATTTATATTTAATTTTACCATTATAATCTAGCCATTATATTTGTGGTATAAAATGAACAAATAAAGTTATGAAAATAATATTGTTAATACATGTATAAAATAAAATAACGTTTTTATGAATTGATTTGAAATGAAGATTAAAATAATTAGAAATTATTTTTTTAAAAAATAGTTTTTATAGATGCAATGAGTTTAATCATAATAAATTAAATTAATAATTATTAAATAATTATTTTAATGATATTTATTTATTATATATTTCATAAATTTTTTACTATGCATCGAATGTTTGTTATATGCGTGAGTTAATAATTAATCTAATTTTATGCATATAATTTTATTTCTCAAAAACTAGGTTTCATCAGGTTTTCCCAACATATGTTAAAGGTAATTCTTTTCAATTTTAGAAAATATATTTAAGATAGTAGAAATTTTTTTTAAATCAACGGGACAATAATATCTTGGATTTTTTGAGAACTTTCATAATGGATTACTTTTTTAATGAATAGTGAAAATACTTATTTTTATTTAAAGTTATTCTTTCATTAAACCATTTAAATAGATAAATTATTATTCAAAAGGAGTTTTAGAGTAAAAATTACTAAATTATATTAATTTAAATCCAATTTGTTTCATCAAAATCAACTTAATGTTAAACATTGATATCAATATTTTTTAAACCCAAGAAACAAATATCATTGCAAAACTACATGTTCATCATGCTTGAAGGATCAATGTTAAATTAAATTATACCACATTTGGGAATTGAGATTAATAAAATGGATACCATTTCTTGGAATAAAATTGATTAATATTATTTCATATAGTCAACATTATTTTTGGCCATACTTAATAGTACAAACAGTAAAATATCATTACCACATTTTAGGTTAAAACTGATTTATGAAGGTTCTAAACCAAAATATAATGGTATTTTTTCCAATTAAAAATTTCCAACTACTATTTTATAGACATTGTTAGCCTTATACTACATAAAATTATAATATATGGTCATTTGGAATTATATTTCATCAGAAAGAATATCATTTTTGATTCCTTTTGGATATTTTCAATATGTTTCCAAGTGGATCCTCTCCATTATGTATATATTGACACACCCTATACTCTTCTATACAATCATGAATATCAGATTATTTATAAAAATACATATCTAAAATCATTCCTAAAATCAATTTACACATACTAGATATATTTTTTGATTATGTAACCCCACTATGATTTCTTTTGGGGAAAACATAAAGATGTAGTCTGATGAAGAGGTTTCATTTTTAAAGATCATTTATTATTAATCTATAAGGATAATTAAAATATTGTTAATCCATGATGATATAATAATAAATATATCTGCCAATTTTTTTATGTTATTATTTTTTCAAATGGGAAACGAAAATTTCGATCATGTGTACGACAAACTATCACCTAATGAACTGATAGAATTCGTTTTCTATCACTACCTATCATGATTGGATATGATAATGAACATAATTTATATAAACTATACTCATGAAATAATTATACTTATTGAATTATAATATTACATCCCTCATCTAGCATTAAAATTTGTTGAAATATGATAGCGTATCTTATTCATACGTGTAGAGTATTTTCTCCACGTATCAATGTGATAGGTCTTATAATTTTGTTTTTAAATGAATGGAAATAAAGGAATATTTAATGAATTTACATGAAATAAATTATGTTAAAATAGTTTTTAATGGTAAATTATTTTTTAACTTTATTTTATTCCATCATTTAAAAAATGGAAAAAGAATTTCTGCATACATACAACCCACCATCTGCATGAACCATATAATTTATTTATATATATATATAAATTTTATGGATGAATAAAAATAAATAAATAAATATATATATATATAACATGTGATATTTATATCTTGAATAAAATTATAGATATTATGGAACCATAATAAAAGTATGAGGACCAAAATTATTAAAACAAAATATATATGAAAAATGAAGCAGTTATCACTCAGAACAATGATTTTAATAAAAAAATGTTAGTTAATTGGTAATAAATGGTTATAATTAAAACATAAAGGGTACTAAATATATGATTAAATATATTTAATATATTTATTTTAAACCTATACAAATTATATATGAGTTTCAATGATGTATGAAGAATGATGATACTTGAGGTAAGGGATTTTCGTCTCACTTTTCATTCAAAGAAACACATTCCATATTCACCACTTTATTATTTTATCTTTTTTATATACTATAAATGAATGTATTTTATGATATTTTAAATGGTATTATTAGTATTTAAAATTCCAAATATGGTTATTTGTTTCATGGGTTTTAATATTCATAAATTTCCAAAGTTGTAAGGGTTTTATGTTATAATCTCATTTTTATTGCGATTGTTTATTATTATGAATATGATTATGAAATTTCATGATCTGCATCTAAATTATCTAATAACTTATATTCTAAAATTATTATATATTGAAATTAAATGTTTTCATATTATTTTACTCTATTTAATAACTCATTAAACTAAATAAATATTTTTCTGTAAAAATGACTTTATTTTGTCTCTTCATTCGACAATCATTTCCCTCCCATGTCCATGAATTAAAATATTTTATAATAAATTTTTTTAATTTTCTCCGTTGATTATTTTAATAACTTATTACATGTGTTTGAATTTAAAAAAAATGGTCTAAATAAAATCTTATTGTAATTTTCTTCATAAGGTACTTATTAATTTTTACTCCCAATTTGAAAGGAATAATTGTTTTCATATATATGGAATAAATGAAATATCAGACCAACAAGACCGTTCAAAGCTTTGAGTAATCATTTAAATTTATACATATTCATTTTAAAATATAATTTTTTTATAATATATTTGAAATTTTACTATTATAATGAATTCAATTCAAAATGGAAAGGGTATTTTTCTCAATAATGTATAAAATTATCTTTTTCTACTATTTTTAGTCATCAAGGAAAAAAAACTTCGGTGTTTTCTATATTTAATTGGGGATATGATCTAATGGTATTTTCCTTATTATTTATCTTGATGGTTTATTATTATGATGGTTATATTTTCTAGAAACCCATTTATTTTTATTGGTTTTTTCTATGATGGATTGATGAAATATTTATAATCCCAATTTTCATTACTTGGGTTAGGATATGAGGATATGATGAATGTTTATTGATATTAAGAAACATATATTTATTTTTAACATTATGTTATTAGTGGCCCCATAAATATACATCCCTTTAATGAATTGGGAAATTTTTTATCTAATGAGGTAATTATGGGAAACAAGTCGTTGTGCTTGATCCACTATGGGAAATAGGTGTTGATTTTGGATTTATTATGAGTTTATGGTCTCAGTAGTTAACTTTACACATGAAATTGCTTTTATAGTTATTATATTCCCACACGTATATGACCTGAAATTTTTCTTAATGATTTATTTAATAACATTTCTTAATCTTATGATTCATTTATTTTGAAATGGTTATGTTTTATTTCGGGAATCATTATTATTATACATGATATATTGGGTAGGAAAATTTTACAATATATTCATGATCTCATAACCTTATTCATATCTAATTATTTAATAAGATCATCAATTCATATCTCATATATTGAACCTTACTATTATTTTTAGCTAACTCATTTTTATGATTCGTTTATCTAGTTTGCAGATAAAGGTAATATATAGGGTATGTTGATAAAGACGACTAAATGGGAATATTTTTTTCCGATATGTTGAAGATATTTCAATAAATTAGAGGATTGGGTATATTTTACCCAAAGTCACTGAAAAATTATTGTCTTTAGGGGAGTATTTATGAAGTCTATTGAATATTACTCTTAAATGATGTGAAATATATTTTTGAAAATACTAGGACATTATTATTGGTATTAGAGAAATGATAAATAAATTTTTTGAACGTAGGGTTAGAACGTGTGGGTGAGAACCCTAAGGATGGTTTTAAGTAAAGTATAACAACCTAATGTTTTGGTATGAAATATATTATTATGTATTCCTAGAAATACATCATTTTGGATATTATAAGTGGATGCTGATCTTTAATAGATATACCTAGTTGTTAATACTCTAAAACGTGTGTGTAAGATTTTGAATTAATCATCACATGGTGCATGAAATAGGGCCTTGTTGTAATCCTAGATTGAAACTCCTTAGGGATATGTTTTGTAAATTGAAAAACTATTTATGAACCATCATGATGTATTTGAATTTATGATGACTATAAATTTCATAGGTTAAAACTATGGTGTCATATGATTAAAATAGGGCTTCAAAATTGAGACATCCTATAATTTATTCAAAATTACATGCTTCCCCACTATGGTTATTGTATTAAACACATTGTTTTTTGTTTTACATCAATGTATGGAACTAAAACACTACACTCCAAAAATGAATTTGATGGACATTGTAAAGATTGTTCACATGAAAAACAAAAAAATTTAAGGGTAGGAATAAAAAATATTGATTCAATATTTACACAACTTTCTCAATATTTGAGTAATTCTAAACATCCAAACATCAAAATGTGGGAGAAATGAACTATTTAGTCCTTCATAATGGAAGACACATATTTATTTATTGCGTATATGGATCCATTAGTTTTGGATTAATGGATCAGTACCATTGAAATGATATTTTATATACTATACTATTTAAATAATGAAAAATTAATTTTGGTCATCTATCATTTGGATGATGATGTAGATCAATGGAAAAATCTTATTAAAAATACAATGAGATAGGATTAAATTTACTCCATGTATTGGGACGAGATAAAAGATTTTTTTAATAAGTACAGAACATATTTTCATTCTATGAAAATAGAGAAGGAATTCCTTGAGAGAAAGAAGAAGGATGATGAATCTAATTGTACTTATGAGGGAACTTTTAGAAGAATTATAGGCTTCACTTATATTATTATTATTATATTACACGAAATTAATGTTGATTGATTCTTTAGTTGGGGTAAAATGATGTTTTCAAAAATAATTAACTATAATAGTATTTATTATCTATGAATAAAGCATTCAATGTGCACTCAAGGTAGAAATTGAAATTAAAGATTCCCACTATTCTCATGGATTTGATAAGAAAATGAAAATTGAGTCTCATGAAAACTCAAATAAATAAGATTGTGGAAAATATTTACATCCATCTATATGATTTAATTGTGGGAATAAAAATATGGGAATGACATGAATTGAACTAGGAGGTGGTCTAAATTTGATAGGGTGCTGGGTGTTAAAGCACATGAATGTCAAAAGACCATGAATAGGATGGTTAACAAAATAGAAGAGAAGAATATTCCCACAAATGCACCACCCACACTCCAATGATTTAAATAGAAAGTGTATGTGAGTTATACAAACTACTGTATGAAAATAGAGTTACATGATAATGATCAACATTAACAACCTATTAGGATTGAAATGTGAATTCTAATATGATCAGGACTATAAAAGTGGGTTATAAGAATGATGTGTTTAAGGGTAACATTATTATCCACTTTAATGAAAATAATGTATTTTTTGACTCATGATTTATCCACAAATTTCTATATTTGTAATCTTTGATGGGTATTGAATTACCAGATTAGTGATTAGATATTGAGTTAGCATTGAAAACACATAATGGTTTCAGGGTCCATCTCAAGTCTATAGTTTCTATCCGATTTTTATTTGTGGGAATGTGAAACTATAAAATCTTTTCATGATCCCTTCAATTGGAATTTTTGTGATTCTAGTCATGTATTGAATTTATTTATATGGTTCTAATGTAAATTATTGATGAAGTGATGAAAGATTTTGTATTCTATATGACCTAATATAATTTTTCATTTTGAGGATATATAAAAATATCTAATTAAAATAACATCCACCATATGGTTCTTGATTCCAATTCAAAATGGGTGTTTATCTGATATGGTAGTGGAGAAACTGAACAATGATGATATGAAAATTGTATAGTTTTTTTTGATTTCATTCTATAAAAGATGCATTGTATTCCACTCAGTCATGAAGTTCAGCTATCGTTAGAATTTACACCCATTGTTACATAGATTTCAAAGACGCCCTATGAAATATCCCCAACTGAGTGTCATGAATTAAAGAAAAAACTGAAAGATAATATTTAAAATTTATTAATTTATCCATGTGCGTTAACATGGTGTGAGCCAGTTCTTATTGTTATAATGAAAGATGAATTGATGTGACTCTATATTGATTATTGGGGACTGAAAAAAATCCCAATCAATAACAAGGATCCTCTACCCTGTATTGATGACTTGTTTGATAAACTGTTAGGATATCAATGCTATTCAAATATTGAAATTCATTATGGATATCATTAATTGATATAAATAAGGATGATATATCTAATATGACATTGTTTAAAGGGTATGAATTCATTTAATATATAATAATTCCATTTTAACTTACTATTTATTTTGGTATCTTCATGTATTTAACGAATAAAGTCTTTCTAGATTACCCTTACCAATTCATGGTAGTATTTATTAACAATATTTTTTTATATTCTTAAAGTAAGTAAGATAATGAATATCATGTGAGAATTATACTGAAGACCCTGAGGAATGTAATTTGTTTGGAAATTATTACCAGGTGTTGATATTTTCTATAAATTGATTCATTTATGGGATATATAATCTCAAGATAAGATAAAAATTGGGATCCATCAAAGATCAAGGTTATTCAAAAGATTCTAGATCAAACACTACAACTGAAATACAAATTTTTCTTAGTTTATCTCTACATTATGAACACTTTAAATATTTATTTTCATGAATATATAATCCAATCACAAAGTTAACAAATAAGGGATCCAGATATAATTTCTCATAAATTAATATGAATAAAATTTCAGAGAACTAAAGATAAAGTTAGTCAAAAAACCTATACGTACATTAACATATAGTGGATAATAGTTATTAATATATAGTGATGACTCAATGAAAGAATTGGAATGCATTCTCAAGAAGTATGAAATGGTTATATCATATAACTGTAAAAATTTAGGGCTCATGAGAAAAAGTACCTAATTTGTGATTTGGAATTAAATATGGTAATGTTTTCATAAAATATATGGAGACATTATATTTATGTATAAATCTATTCCATATAAGCTAATCATAAATGTTTAAAGTATATATTCATATATAATTAGTTGAATATGAACCATAGAATATTTTTGGGATAGATTCATGATTACGGAAAACCAATACATTATAACTTTAGGAAAGAGAACACGGTTTCTGATTCATTGAGTCAAAAAGATCATGTTGGATTTTCCATGAATATGATCACAAAAGATATAATATTTTTATATTTTCATTGTATGGATCTCAATATTTTGAAAAAATGTGAGAAATATTATATTTCTAAAATAAATGTTTTACCATATATCTATGTAATAATAGAAGTGGAAACAACAGATGATGTAGCGATTTAGAAGACGTTCAAAATTTTCCATGAGTTTAACCATTATTATGATGGAATAATAATGTTTATGAATCATGTATGTGTTCCATATATAACATATTTGGGCATGAATTGTTTAGAGGAATCTCATTATTCTTCACTCTCCAATTATCATGTTAGTAAAAAGATATATTAAGATATTAAAGTTATTTTAATTGTTGTATGGGAAAAAGTTAGTTATTACATAATTTACATCTTGGGTCATCATATATATGAATGTTAAGGATGCAATTCAATGTTCTATTGGGATTTTATAACCATTATTTACACCATAAGTGTAATGGGAAATTATATCCAAGTATATTTTTCATTGGACTCCCCAAACATCTAAAGTCTATAAATAAATTTTTGTTGTAGTTGACCACCTTACAAAGTCATCACAATTCATTAAAAATTGAGAAAACCTCACTCTTGGTAATATTTCCAGAATAAACATTAGAGAAGTGTATGATTCCTTGGAGTACCACAGTCCATTATATCTGATCAGGATATAAGGGTTACCTTGTTGTTTTGATAAATTATTTAGTAATCTCATAATACATAGTTGAGTTTTAGTACTGTGTATAATCCTCATAAAAATAAATAACTTGAGAGAACCATTAAAACCCTAGAGGATTTTATAAGATCCTCTTATATTAATTTAAATGGTGTTTCTGATCAATTCCTTCCTATAATTGAGTTTTCTTCCATCAATAGCTTTTACTCGATCATTTATATGGATCTTTATGAAGACCTGTATTGATAGAATTATATAAATATAATGTACTAGAATGAAGATGATGAATTCAATATTTTTGGACCTGATATAGATGATGAAATGGAAGAAAAGGTTAGTGTCATTCATCAATAGATACGAGCATCACAAATTTCATAGAAACTTTATGGTGGAAATCATAGATATGAATTAGATTTTATTGTCAGGGAGAGGGTTTTACTTTGAATTTACACATGGAATATTGTTGTGGTATTTCAAACTAATTTAAATCCAAGACCTTTGTATATTTTTCCTTTTTCATTCATGATCGGGTTGGTATGGTATGTTATCCTATGGTTTCATATTAATGATGTGTTCGATATATCTCTCTTGTGGAAGTTCATACTAAATCCATCAGATATACTAAACTCAGAGATTATACCATTGAAGAAAATTTTATCTTTTAAGGAATATAAATTTTAGATCCTTCATCATATAGAAATGTTCTATGAAACAAGACCCATTAGTTGGTTAATGCTTTGTACAAAAACCACCAATTTGAGGAAGATACATAAGAACATGTGTATTTGAGGAGGTATAACTATCCTCAATTATTTATATTATAGTAATGCACTTTTATGGAAAAAAAATCAATTTTATGGTGGGTAGAATGTTGCACCTCGAGATTTTATGAAATATTTTTTATCAAAAAAATTTAATTTCATTAATACTTAACATTACATGAAACACAATGTTTAAGTGAATTGTGTTATACTATTAAAATATTATTATTTAATGTTATAGTTATAACATAGTTTTAAATTATTTTGTATGAATATGAATAACTATATTATAAAAATTATATGATTAATTCATGTATAAAATAATATTTTTTCAATTTATTAGAAATAAAATAAAATCATTTGGAAGAAAATGAATCTTTTTAAAAAATATTTTTTATTCTTACTGAGTTCTTATGAAAATAAATTCAATTAGCCACTATTAGAGAATTATATTAATGAAATTTATATATTATATATTCCATAATAAATTTTATAATTTATCAAATATTTATTCAAGTCATGGGATATGCTTAATTATAAATTTATTATTTAAAACTATATTTCTCTATAAAGTGGTTTCATCACCTATTCCACCCATTTTTTTAAAATTATTTGTTATCTAATTTTATAAAATGTTTTTTTAAAAATGAAATTAATTTTTTGAATAAATATTTGAAAATAATCTTAGAGTTATTTGTGCTATATATTTTTGAGAAGAATTTTTTTAACAATATTGAAAATTTATATTTTTATTAAAAATTATAATTTCATTAATGAATATAAAAAGATAATTTTTATTTAAAATGGTTTTTTATGTAATATAAGTTCAATTATATTATATTTAATCTATTTTATTTCATTGTAATTATTTTTTGCTTAATATATTATGTTAAAACTATGTATAATTAATAAAACGTTTTCTTTGGAAAACCACATTTTATTTTTTCTTGTGGGTTTGATTCTAAATCATATTATTCCAATTATATGAATTGAATTTGGTAAAATAGATTAAAAATTTGGAATCATAATAATAAATATTTGGTAAATAGTTAAACTTAATTTCTGGTCATAACGAATAATAAAAATAGTAAAAATTAATTACCATAGTTAAAGGTAATAAAAGGGTTTATATAGGTGGTTAAACGAATAGATAACATGATTTATTACTAATAAATATTTCTAAATAAAATTTTGTTACCATATTTAAACATTAATATACCCCATTATTGAATATATGTGTATTTTGATTTAAGTTACATGGGAATTACTTTATCATTTTATTTTCTTTTGGGGAATTTTAAACTAGTTTCTAAGTGGGTAATGCCCCTACCATATTTAAATACACCAATATCCACTCCTTTACACAGATCGAGAAAATGTTTTCTCAATGATGACTTCTAAAAATACCTTACTTACACCCCTTCCCATGTCTTATAGTAATTTTTTATTATAAACCCATGCTATGATTGATTTTGAGGAAAACCTAAAGATATTGTACCGGGAAGAGGTATCATTATTAACCATTATTTTTTATTTTTTTATTCTTCAAAATAATTAAATTATTATCCAAACATGATAATAATATATCATCATTAAATCCCATATACAAATATTTTATTATTATAATCGAATAACCTAAACCCATTCCCTCTTTGCAGGTCAGTGACTCCTCATGACTATTTCTTCCTGGAGGATCCGTTTAGATCAGTCTCTAGTTTAGAAGGAGGAATTCCAATTCTGGTGGTTCCGGATTCCTCATCTGCTGAGGCGTCAGAGAACATAAAATGGAATCCTATAGAATTATTTGTTTTTGGAAAACTGCATCTGGAATTGTTTCATAACGTCGTGAAATCGAGGAACCTAGAGTCGAAGCGCAATCCTCTCTACTTAACCAGAAATCATTCTGTATCATGATGGCCTCTTCAGCTGCATTCATAAAAGCATGATGATACATCCCCAAGTATATGGGTAATTATAGGATTCACTTTTTCTTTTGGGGTTTGGAGGTCCATTCAGGTCATCATCTATCCCATGTAGTTGTATAGGAGTCTCTGTTAGTGTTGCCACATATATTTTACAATATCTCTTTTTAGAGGGATTTGTGATTCTATATGAACATTTTTGTGCATTGATTATTTCACTCTTTAACTAAAGGAATCATCAATAGAAAGAATCTATGTGAAGAATAATCTCTCACTTACTCTTCTGGAAAAGATCATTATTATAGTGGATAGGTTCCCTATCTTGTTGGGAGCTATAGACTTTATGTCACTCCCTGGTTTCTGTTCAGCATACAATCTGTAAGGGAACTCCCTTTCTATCTATCGTCAGATCCAACAGAATAATTATTCCTATATGAAGAGTGGAAACAATGTCAAAGTTGAGAAGGATTCATCATATCTTGGGTTTTCACTGTTGAGAAGGCCTTCTGTGGGGATGGAGTGTCCATTCAAGGACATTCTAGATCCCCTAAATGGAGTCACCAAATCTTTTTATGCTCATAATCTAGATCATTGATGTTTGGAGGTAGCCCCATATAACCTAACCCATTCATACCCAGATAAACACTCATGGTCTTCTCCGCAGCTTTTGGTGTCTCTCTCTATATCTCCCAGTTTCAGTTTTTAGTCATTACTCTTACCCTCTTTTTTTTCTCTGGTTTCTCCAAAATAATTGATGGAGCCTTCAGCCCATGTTATTTCCTCTCCATCCTTAGTTTTTTTGATTGGTTGTAAGTGTCCTTCTTCCCCAGAATATTGTTCCCAGTTTTCAGATTTTATTAAAGGATCGATTCAAAGGATCTGGCAAGAATATTTGACTCTATTGTCCTCTTATTCTTCATCTCTAGAGGTTGGTGGTTCCTCTATCTATCCAAGTCTGCGAACCTGTTATTATATCTATTAGAAAATTATCATCCCAAAAGTATCTTCATGAATTCTATTTGTGTGTTTATTTTCCTTATCCTTTATGTTTTATGGTGTGAACCAGATCTGATGCAAAACATAAAGGTACTACTCTTCCCGATCAAGTTAAATTTGACCATTTTTCTGGGGTCAAAACCAGGAGAACTATCATTGAATGATTTCCTTCCTCATATGCAATGCTCGGGGCATGGGAGAATGGTTAATATTGTACTTATTAGCTAATGTATTTCATAACAAATATATCTCTTTGCTCCCTATATTGTAACCCAAACTCGAATCTTCTAAGACCAGAGGTCTTTATCATAATATGAGGGTGTGCAATTTCTTGCACACTTGTCCTCAAAACAATCATATTTAGACATTTTTAAGAGTTATCCATCAGTGGAATTTCTTTCAGCATCTAATAAATCCATCACATCTAAAATCTCCTTTCGACATAATTCTCTCTTTTTCTCTTTCATATTATCAATGTTTGAGGTATTTAAAAGAAATGTTCTATAGAAGGAATTTATCAATTTTGATATAGGGGGTCTTCCGTGGCTAGTTAGTGGTGACTTCAATGTTATAGAAGAGTTGAACGAGAAGAATGGATTTGGTTATATTCCCCATCATGATAGTTGGAATTTTTTCCTTCATGAATAACTACATCCTGATGGATCTAGGATGTGTGGGTAGTCAGATAACCCGGTGCAATGACCAAAGGGGATGAAATCCTACTTGGTGTTTCCTCAAATGATGTTTGGATAATTAATTAGCTATTTTCTTATAAAATTACATCAGTGTTTACCATATGGTGAGAGGGATCTCTAATCATTCTACCCTAAGTATGTAATTGGATAATAGCCTTCTCTAATGTCTGTGATTTTTTTTCTCACTTATGGACGAAGAATTCCAGTTTTAAGAAATATGTTTGTGAATCATGGAGCAGTCCTGTTCAGGGAAATGCTTGGATCATTTTGTATAAGAAACTCAGTCACCTTGGGGATGATCTCATTACTTTCAATACAAGTTATCCTTCACATTATATAAATATGGATGAGTTAAATAGGTAGACCAAGTATCTAGATCCTAGCTTGGAGGAGGAGTGGAATGATATAATATTTGACAAACTCACCAACAGAAAGAATAAGTTGAAAGATTCTCTTCTAAAATAGGAAAGAATATCATGTATGACTTCCAAGATCAGATGGATCTTTAAAAAATATTGGAATATAAGCTTATTTAATGCTTTCATTAAGGGGAAATAATGATTCATCAAACCTAATATTCATATTGATGATGGTAACTTCTCAAATTATGGGGAAATAGTGGAAGGTATTAATCATGAGAATTACCATTCTCTTTTGGGTGGACCTCTTAATAATGGAAGTAAAAGTTACTTGTGAGGTATGAAAGAAATAATTAATGTTTTCCCAAGTGTGGTTACTTTTGCTGATAATGATTTTATCAATAAAATACCAGAGGAAGAGGATGTTCATGAAGTTGATTGGTCCCGTAATTCGAATACTGCTCCTGGTCCCGAAAATATCCCTAGATCCATCTATAGATTGTCATGGGATGTGGTAAAAATAGATCTGGTTCAAGCTATCAAAACCCTCTTCATTGGAGGTCACTTTCCTTGATTTTCTTTTGCAGTGAATCTGGTCATTATTCCAAAAAAAAAGAATCACAATCTCTTCATCATTATCTTTAATCTGTTTATGTAATTTCTCTTATAATGTTCTCACCAATATTCCTAACAAAAGCCTTTTAGTTCACATTCACCCCTTAATTGTAGAGGAAAAACATGGGTTTGTTCTAGGTCTCTCAATTCAAGATGTAATCATTATTACTCAAGAATTAATAGATGATATTTATCAAAAAGCCTTCAGATCAAGTATTTTGAACAAAATAGATATGAAAAAGACCTAAAATAGAATTGAATGGAATTTCATATTAAATTTTTTGAACTTGATGGGATTCTCTTCATGGACCACAGACATGTTATTTCATTTATTTAGTACATCATGGATTTTAATCCCTTTTTGTGGAAATTAGTATGGGGGTTTCATGATATCATAGGGCTAAGAAAAGGAAATCATTTATCTACCACCATTTTTATTATTGCACATGATTCCTTGATTCATCTCCTGAATCACTCTATTGGTCAAGGCAGTGTCCTTCCATACTAGGAAAGGTATAATGTAACACCTCGAGCTTCCATGATATGCTTCTCATTCAATAATGCAATAGCTTGCATTATATGCAACTTCGAGTTCTAAAACACTGCGACTAATCAAAGTAGCTGTTATGAATACTAATAACCACTTTTTAAAATTATAGAAATTTTATGGACTTCATTTTTGTATTCGTAATATCGAAATTATCCAAAGTTGAATTTTTTGTAATTTTCTGAGAACTTACAATTTTTTATGAATAGTGAAAATTACTTAAAAACAACTTTTTTAATAAAAATAATTTATAGTGATAAATTATAATATTTAGTGGTTTTAAAGTATAATTAGAATATATTTTTACCATTTTATCCAATGGTGGTCATTAGAATTAATTTAACATTGAAATTGGACATAAATAATTGCCAATCTTTTGATATAAATTGTTTCTTAAAAACACGCTACTGTTGTGACAGAGGGAATTAATTATAAAATTAATTAATGCAACTTATATTTTTGGAATATTGTAAAATAGACATCATTTTTGAATTCGGAATATCAATTATAGCTTAGGGTGAAATTTTGGCATTGTTCTGAAAAACTTCAATTTTTTATGAATAGTGAAACCGGTAAGTGGTAGTTAAATAACTGATTTTTCGTTTAAATGAAATATTACCACTTCTGTGATTTGATTTTCAATGATCCAACATACATGGTTATCATTAAGAAGTAAAATGTGGTTCAATGAGATTAAAATAATTTTTTTGGTGAATAGTAACTTTTAAGTTCTTAATCGCGATTAGAGGTAATTAGTGTAGTTTAAGGTAAAAATAATGTTTTAATAATATGGGATGAGCTTGAAACATGTCCTAATCCTATTGGATGAGTCATGGCCGACCAATACAACCCATGGGTCAACTTGGGGACCCCATGGAGCCACTTTGGTTGGAAAATGACATTAATATATATTTATTTAATGTTAAAGTAAAAAACGAGACAAACATGAAATGTTTTACTAAAACAATTTTTATATGGGGTAATACAAGTCATATTGCTTACTATAAATAGTCATTAGAAATATAAGAAGATTTCCTACATCATAGTATTTTTTTATAATTTTTAGACATTAAATAAATTAAATTATTTATGACATCATTATGATGCAGCGATGACCTCATTATTTAACGATTTTAATAAAATGAAAAGATAATGTACAATCCAAGGCTTAAACTTGTCCAAATACTATTAGATGGGTAGATTTTGAACCCTTATCACCTTATCCACGAATTATATAAGTTTGGGACCTTTAGAATTCGAAAAGCATTGTATAATAATGTAAAATTTCCTTACTTTCCAAGAGTGCCCCTCCTCTCCTCTTATAAAAGGCCCCCACCTCTACCACCTCATTCACACTTTAAAGCCATTTGGCTCGGCCAAACTCTACCCAAATACTCTCCCAAATTCCCCCTCTTACTCCTAGAAGCCTCACTTTGGGCAGAACTCTTCCCAAGGAATCCTTTGGCTCAAATCAAAAAGAGTTACCCGATTTTGAGGTAATGTCTTCTCTAATGTTGTTTTGTATTATTTTTCTTCTCCAACCCACTAAACTCTTTTTATTAATTTATTTTGTAACAAAAACAGTATCCTAAATATACTAGGATGTTGGTATAAGAAGGATTAGAGCTACACTTACACACACCTACATCTAATGGTTAAAGAACATACGGTTTCTATGGATGGCGAATTTCTGCCTCACGAAACGATGATTGTTCAACACTCATATAACACCTTAAAAGGTGGCCATTAAGATGTAACTATATTTATATATGATATATAATATGTTTATGTTTTACTTATGCTTCTGTATTTCTCATTTGTGGCATACTATATGATTTCCATTATGGGTAAAATGCGATAATTTCATTTTAGGAAGTGCGGACTACCGCCCCCTCAAAGTGATTTGAATCGTTAATGCCATATGTGGGATGTATAAAGGATGGAGTAAATGGTATTATACACTATATTATACTGGAATTATGTTATACATTTATATCATTATGATTTCATTCCATTAAATACGAAATAGAAATGAAAGTTGCGTTCGTGCGTATGTACGGCTTACCGTCTCCATGAACGGTGCATTTCATTACTTACCTCTAAATGTTACGTAATATTATAAATGAATGTATATACTGGATATATATGATATATATGACATCTAAATCATGAATATAATTCTGGAGATAATTGATATTCTACCACATAAACAACTTGTAATTATAAGAAGTTTATTGTTGACTCAAGTACCAAAGATCGACAAAACGACCGTTATTAACTTAAATAATTACATAATGTTCGTAACATTGTAATAACTGATATAAAAAGGATAATTAAATTTAAAATGGTTCTTAATAAGTTATATATTAACTCTAGTTTATTATTCAGGAGGTTAAAGAATGGTTGAGTCAAGTCAGACACGAGGTAAGGGAACTTCTTAACCCAATTTCTATTCTTTGGGTTAATCTCGTACATTCAAATTATATCATGATATTATTATGCCCTATCTTGTATTTGTACATTATTTATGTGTACTTATAGTGAATACACATTATATATCTATTTTATTAAAAAAATGATCTTTTTAAGGACTTCGTCTCAATCCCCTTTCATTGAGGCATATTTGGTTTTATACACAAATTTTTTTTATACGATGTATAAACCCCTTTGACTTTAACATTTATTCATAAGGCTTTATTTAATAATTACGTGATTTTGAAATGATTTCAAAAAAAGAGATATTTCTCTCAAATATATGAAAATCTAGTGCAAATTTATACGAATTTAAAGCAAGCTTAAAAATGTTTTCAGAAAACCCGACTCTCGAGTGTGGTAGACAGAAAGAGATTGGGCATGGACCCATCATGGCCTGTAATTAGTCGAGGAGTCTCAGAATTAGTTATTTTGTTTTCAAAAGCTTTCATAATGTTTTCAGAAAAACACTGGAGTATATTTGATCAAATTTAAATGTAAGTATCTTCTAAAAAAATTGAATCGGTAGGTCTCATGAGACAACTAAACGTGGAATTGGCCGAGGCCCTTTCCCAATTTGATTTATGGTTTTGGCCGAGGCCTTAATCATTTTAGATGTCTTGGCCGAGGCCTTGACAAAATGTTTCTGAATGTCTGGCATTATTCATTGCCTCATTATAAAAGTGGTTATTGATATTGCATGTGATTATTCGACTAGTAGAATATCCATGTGAGTAAGTAAATGGCATTATTTAATTTTTTATTTGCCATATTATGCTGAAGTTCAAGTTTAAAAAGGCTTTTGTTTTAGTTATACATTTCCTTAAATGTTAATGTTTATTTATGAAAGCTTCCACAATATTGTTATCCTTACTGAGCATCTGAGCTCACCCCTTTCAATGTTTTAATATTTTCCAGGATGTGAAGATGTATTTTATGAATGACCTGCAGGGATTGTCAGAAGAGGATATGAGTGTGGACTATGGAGACTTTGTTATTGTAGTTTTTCACTTTATGATGTAATGTAACGTTTACGAATGTATCTAGTGTTTCCAAGGCTACTAAACTAATCGGTCTTTCGAGACATGATCTTTTGTGATCATGCCAATGTTACGAAGTAATGCACCGACTCTGGGTAGCTGGGGTCGGGGTGTTACAGTTGGTATCAGAGGCAGTTTAGTACTAACCTTGGAAGCTAGATTTAGATAAAATCTGATTAGAGCACATAGCCCAAAGATAGACTTTGAGGATTAGTATAGAAGACCTTCCTAGAATTTTGTTTTTGTAGAGATTTTGTGAGTTTTACGAGCAATACATACCTGTCTGGATACGAGCAGGTAGAGGCGGCTCTGGCACAGATGTACCTAGGGGTAAAACCTGAAAACACTTCTTTGAGCTAGACTCGAACGGGAACTGGTGCACGACAACGGGCATTGCTGCACTCTTGGTTATGACACTCCCAGGGGATATGCTTAGGATAATTCTCATTTTCTTTACAAACCACTATGAAGGGTTATGAGTATATACTTCCTCAAAGAAAACATTTTTATGGATTATATCTATAAATAGTTCAATTTATGTTAAGTATCTTACAAGTATGGAATTATGTATTTTGATTCATAAACTAATATAGTTTATTCCATTGTTTAGAAATGGCGCCTAGTGGAAGGAATGGAAACCGTATCAAGGCACGCACTTCGTGCAGGGATTTCCCTCCTGCTCAAGATAATTATTGTGGATCTGGAGATACAACTGGTGCTGATCAACTTATTACCATACTGGGATAACTCACTCAAGTTATGAATAATAACCTTACTCCTATGGAGCACCCTGATCCGCAACATGGAGGATCAATGTTAGACCGCTTCATGAGGCAACAACCACCAACATTTAATGGGGGTACAAATCCGTTAGTAGCTGAGCAATGGATAAACTCCTTAGAGAAAATATTCCATTCCTTGGGGAGTAGCGAAAGGGAAAAGGTTGTCATGGAAGTTTACCCCCTCACTGGAGATGCCGATCAATGGTGGTCATTGATTCAAAATACAAAGGAAGATGATGACATATCGAATATGGAATAGAGGGAGTTCAAAGAGCTTTTCTTAGAAAAATACTTTCCTCATGACCATCGAGAAGATATGGAAAGGCAATTTCTGAGTCTGAGACAAAAGGAGGATGGGAATGTTGCAAAGTATGAGGCCAACTTTACAAGGTTGGCAAGGTATGCTACAGATTATATACGTAACCCAAGAGGTAAGATTGATCGTTTCTTTGATGGGTTAAAACCATTTCTCCGTAGAGATTTAGTATCACAATCCTTCTCATCATACGAAGATATTTTCTCATGTGCTATCAAGACATAAAAGGAATTCTCTAAGTCTTATGACAACAAAGTAAAGCAAGAGAAAGAGAACGGTGGAACAAGATACAAATAAAGGTAAAGAAGTATTTTACATTATGTGATAATTGTGGGAAGAATCACCCTGGTACTTGCCTAAAAGGAATGTGAGTTTGTTATAAATGTGGAGAAAAGGGTCACCAGGCTCGTGATTGCAAGGGAAAGAAAGAGGCTATCAAAGTTGAATGCTACAATTGTAGAGAAATGGGTCATTATGCAAATGAATTTCTTAAGCTTCAGGGAAACGTAACTCAGAAAATTCCAAGGGATCAAGGAAAATATTATGCTGTTACTACAGTTGAAGCAGAATAACTAATGTATTGGTGCTTTTGGACTCATGGATTATATTCTGGTTATTAGAATAATGTGATATATATATAAGGATTGTACTGCAGTAATTGTTGATTTCAGTAAGGTTTTAATATGATGAAGGTAATTATATTTTTAGTGTGTGACAATAAGAGAATCTTTACATTGTTTGGGGAATCTAATAAATTGATTTTGGAATTAAGATACCTTTTAGAGAAAGTCTGGACATAGGTATTTTGGATAACTATAAAGGTTGGAGTGTATTAAGTTGATCTTTGGATAGTATTGTTTAAAGATAAAAAATTTATGAAGATTATTTTTGGAATATTATGATACTATAGTTCTAGGAAAAGGACAACCTGCAGGGTGGGGCATAACCTGTCGCGTCAGACAAAGCTGCAGGAATCGAACCCAAAATCATAGTGCGATAGGCCTTTATTTCCTACCACTAGCCTACAGGAAGTCCCTGGTTATTACAAAATAATTTTACTAATCTAAATGGTATGTGTTAACATTTGGAACCTTATACAATTAGGATAAGTATAATATTTTTGAGTTCTATTATCTTTTTTAGTGAAAGATGAGTTGAAGGTTGAAACTCTAATTGTCAAGCATAATTATATATATATATATATATCTCTTATTAAATGAATGAATTAATTCTTAAACTTTAGTAAAGAGATATTAAAACAAAAAAATGTGTTATCCTAATACCTTATGTCTTGTTGAACTGATGATATGTTAAATCAACATAGATTGAAGGCTTTGAGGCCCTCAACCTGATAGTTGATTGTGATTGATGACCTAAATCACTCCCTACAAATATTTACGTTTTTATCCAATTATATGTCTCTAATTGCCACCAATGTTCTCCTAATAGAGATCATAATTGGGTGGTTACTTTTTCATTTCGCTTTCCCTCTTATTAAGGCTAAATTTTATTAATCTTATTTCCGATGTGGGTTTTCCTCAAAGGGATTTTCTCTTTTCAACATTTTATTTTCAAAGAAAAACTTCAAATTGTGAGGACGCAATTTATTGAAGGAGGGGAGAATGTAACACCCCGAGCTTCCATGATACTCTTCTCATTCAATAATAAAATAGCTTGCATTGTACGCAACTTCGAGTTCTAAAACACCGCGACTAATCAAAGTAGCCGTTATGAATAGTAATAACCACTTTTTAAAATTATAAAAATTTTATGGACTTCATTTTTGTATTTGTAATATCGAAATTATCCAAAGTTGAATTTTTTGTAATTTTCTGAGAACTTCCAATTTTTTATGAATAGTGAAAATTACTTAAAAACAACTTTTTTAATCAAAATAATTTATAGTGTTAAATTATACTATTTAGTGATTTTAAAGTATAATTAGAATATATTTTTACAATTTTATCCAATGGTGGTCATTAGAATTGATTTAACATTGAAATTGGACATAAACAATTGTCAATCTTTTGATATAAATTGTTTCTTAAAAACACGCTACTGTTGTGACAACGAGAATTAATTATAAAATTAATTAATGCAACTTATATGTTTAGAATTTTGTAAAATAGACAACATTTTTGAATTCCGAATATCAATTATAGCTTAGGGTGAAATTTTGGCATTATTCTGAAAAACTTCAATTTTTGATAAATAGTGAAACCACTAAGTGGTAGTTAAATAACTGATTTTTCGTTTAAATGAAATATTACCACTTCTGTGATTTGATTTTAAAAAATCCGACATACGTGGTTGTCATTAAGAAGTAAAATGTGGTTCAATGAGATGAAAATAATTTTTTGGCGAATAGTAACTTTTAAGTTCTTAATCGCGATTAGAGGCAATTAGTGAAGTTTTAGGTAAAAATAATGTCTTAATAATATGAGATGAGCTTGAAACTTGTCCTACTTCTATTGGATGAGTCATGGCCGACCAAGACAACCCATGGGTCAACATGGGGACCCCATGGAGCCACTTTGGTTGGAAAATGACATTAATATATATTTATTTAATGTTAAAGTAAAAAATGACACAAACATGAAATGTTTTACTAAAACCATTTTTACATGGGGTTATACAAGTCATAGTTTTGACTATAAATATTCATTGGAATGCTAAAAAGATTTCGTACATCATATTATTTTTTTTATAATTTTTTGACATTAAATAAATTAAATTATTTACCACATCATTATGATGCAGCGATGACCTCATTATTTAATGATTTTAATAAAATGAAAAGATAATGTAAAATTCAAGAAGTAAACTTGTCCAAAGACTATTGGATGGGTATATTTAGTACCCTTATCACCTTATCCACGAATTATATAAGTGTGGGACCTTTAGAATCCGAAAATCATTGTATAATAATGTAAAATTTCCTTACTTTCCAAGAGTGCCCCTCCTCTCCTCTTATAAAAGGCCCCCACCTCTACCACCTCATTAACACTTTCAAGCCATTTGGCTCGGAAAACCTCTCCCCAAATACTCTCCCAACTTCCCCCTATTACTCCTAGAAGCCTCACTTTGGGAAGAACTCTTCCCAAGGAAGCCTTTGGCCCAAATCAAAAAGAGTTACCCGATTTTGAGGTAATGTCTTCTCTAATGTTCTTTTGTTTTATTTTTCTTCTCCAAACCCCTAAACTCTTTTTATTCATTTATTTTGTAACAACAAATGTATCCTAAATATACTAGGATGTTGTTATAATAAGGATTCGAGATACACTTACACACACCTACATCTAATGGTTAAAGAACATACGGTTTCTATGGATGGCGAATTTCTGCCTCACGAAACGATGATTGTTCAACACTCATATAACACCTTCAAAGGTGGCCATTAAGATGTCACTATATTTATATATGATATATAATATGTTTATGTTTTACTTATGCTTCTGTATTTCTCATTTATGGCATACTTTATGATTTCCATTATGGGTAAAATGCGATAATTTCATTTTATGAAGTGCGGACTACCGCCCCCTCAAAGTGATTTGAATCGTTAATGCCATATGTGGGATGTATAAAGGATGGAGTAAATGGTATTATACACTATATTATACTGGAATTATATTATACATTTATATCATTATGATTTCATTCCATTAAATATGAAATAGAAATGAAAGTAGCGTTCATGCGTATGTACGGCTTACCATCTCCATGAACGGTGCATTTCATTACTTACCTCTAAATGTTACGTAATATTATAAATGAATGTATATACTGGATATATATGATATATATGACATATAAATCATGAATATAATTCTGGAGATAATGGATATTCTACCACATAAAAAACTTGTAATTATAAGAAGTTTATTGTTGACTCAAGTACCAAAGATCGACAAAACGACCGTTATTAACTTAAATAATTACATAATGTTCATAACATTGTAATAAGTGATATAAAAAGGATAATGAAATTAAAAATGGTTCTTAATAAGGTATATATTAACTATAGTTTATTATTCATGTGGTTAAACAACGGTTGAGTCAAGTCAGACACGAGGTAAGGGAACTTCTTAACCCAATTTCTATTCTTTGGGTTAATCTCCTACTTTCAAATTATGTCATGATATTATTATGCCCTATCTTGTATTTTCACATTATTTATGTTTACTTATAGTGAATACAAATTATATATCTATTTTATTAAAAAAATTATCTTTTTAAGGACTTCGTCTCAATCCCCTTTCATTGAGGCATATTTGGTTTTATACACAAATTTATTTTATACGGTGTATAAACCCCTTTGACTTTAACATTTATTCAAAAGGCGTTCTTTAATAATTATGTGATTTTTAAATGATTTCAAAAAAAGAGATATTTCTCCCAAATATATGAAAATCCAGTGCAAATTTATACGTATTTAGAGGAAGCTTAAAAATGTTTTCAGAAAACCGGACTCTCGAGTGTGGTAGACAAGAAGGGATTGGGCATGGACCCATCATGGCCTGTAATTAGTAGAGGAGTCTCAGAATTAGTTATTTTGTTTTCAAAATCCTGTATAATGTTTTCAGAAAAACACTGGAGTATATTTGATCAAATTTAAATGTAAGTATCTTCTAAAAAAATTGCATCGGTAGGTATCATGAGACAACTAGACGTGGAATTGGATGAGGCCCTTTCCCAATTTGATTTATGGTTTTGTCCGAGGCCTTAATCATTTTAGACGTCTTGGCCGAGGCCTTGACAAAATGTTTCAGAATGTCTGGCATTATACATTCCCTCATTATGAAAGTGGTTATTGATATTGCATGTGATTATTCGACTAGTAGAATATCCATTTTAGTAAGTAAATGGCATTTTGTAATTTTATTTTTTCCATATTATGCTGAAGTTCATGTTTAAAAAGGCTTTTGTTTTAGTTATACATTGCCTTAAATGTTAATGTTTATTTATGAAAGCTTCCACAATGTTGTTATCCTTACTAAGAATCTGAGCTCACCCCTTTCAATGTTTTAATATTTTCCAGGATGTGAAGAAATATTTTATGAATGACCTGCAGAGATTGTCAGAAGAGGATATGAGTGTGGACTATGGAGACTTTTTTATTGTAGTTTTTCAATTTATGATGTAATGTAACGTTTACGAATGTATCTAGTGTTTCCAAGGCTACTAAACTAATCGGTCTTTCGAGACATGATCTTTTGTGATCATGCCAATGTTACGAAGTAATGCACCGACTCTGGGTAGCTGGGGTCGGGGCGTTACATATAATTCCACTACTATCTGACACATCATGTTTAAAGATGATGTTATTTTATTTTTATTTTGAATTAATAGATCTATTAAAGTTATAAATATTGTTCGGATGAATACTATATGTAGATAGGTCATCATTTTAGTCATGAGAAAAGTAGATTCTATATGCCTTAAAACTACTCATATCGGATTGAAACCATGATGTGATCATTTATCTAGGTTGGTCAATTTTAGGGAATACATCACTGGGTCTCTTGAAACCGAATGGATGCACCCCTCTATAAGGGTAGAGTTAATATCAGAGGTGTATCTGGGGAAATGCACAGTCTTAACACATAACTCACATGGAAAATAATCGAAGTAATAACATTAGGGTTCAGGTTTATGAGGATAAAATATGGAGTCATACTACATTCATAGAGGAACAGAGGTTCCATCCCTTGGGAGATGATGAAACCCTACCTTCCATTGCTGAACCAATCTTCTCAGTTTCTGGTATGGAAAGGCAAGATAAATTTGTGGTGTCACAAGTGGGCATGTGAAATTATCGGTTTCCCTTGTTGCCCTATTCCAGAAATTTCATTGAGGAAATATTATGAGAACTCTAGGTTAAACAATATTGTTCTTGATGAATGGTATCACAAGTGATTTGATAGTATTGTGATTAATTCTAAGATTTACCATTTTGTTTTTTTCCTCATCCTTGGTATTTTTTCCTACAAAGTAATTTCAAAGATCATAGATGATCCCAATATAGTAGGAAGAATGGGGGAGAAATTATAGCATAAAGAAACTACTTATATGCTCAAAATATTGGTTTGTCATGTTAAAAACCGAGAATGGCCAAATGAGGAAAATATTTGGTGTATAAGAATCACACTAGTAAAAAAATTATCTTTAATATCCAATTTTTTTAATTTTGATGTCGGTTTTTAGACAACGTTGAAGCTGTTGATGTATAAAATATGACTCTTTGACATCGGTTTTTGTAAATGAATTACATTTGTTTTCTATCATCGGTATTATAAAAAACGGATTCAAGAAACACATCCGAATAATTTTCGGCTTTGGTTTCATTAAAAATTGATTTCAAAAAGAACAAAAAATAGTTTTCGTGTTAGTTTTTTTTAAACCAATGACAGAAATAAAAAAAAATATATTTTTGGCGTTGTTTATAACAAAAACCAATGCGAAAGCGTAATTTGTTTCTCCTGTGTTTTAGATAATTTTTGAATCTTTGATTTGACTGGTTGTAGAGAAAAAACAGAGTTACGAATAAAAATTTATAGTTGTTGGATGTTGAACTTCTCAATGTTTTTACTGATACCACTCATTTCAAATAAAATATGATAAAAATAAATTAAAATCACAAAAAACAACTAAAATAAAAAACATAATATTTCAAACATATATCAATGGGTTAAGTATTCTTCATCGAAATGACACATTTTTTATCATCATATCCATTATTTTTAGGTTATAACTCGTGCCATAATGAAAATTGTGATCAATAATTAAATTTACACCACAATTGGTAAGTCTCATCTGAATGTTCCATATTTTTAACTCAATAATAATAATAAATAATCATTATAATAAATATAATTGAGTTGTTTAGAAATTAAGGAAAATAATAGTAAATAAAATAAATGATTAGAACAGTTACCATGTTCAAATTAACAATTGAATCCACGTTGAAAACTTGACTGAATCGAAGTGGTGGAAAAAGTTTAAAGAAAGAGAAAATGGATTTATATATAGTAAAGGAAAATATTTTGATAGCGTTGTTTGAAAATATAGGCGATATTTTAAAAATATAAACACACAGTGTAAAAAAATAAAAATTCCGATCCTGCTTATACTCTTTGGCTTCTTTTTTGTTTGAAACTGATGTGAATGAAGTTTTATATTAGCCTTTTAGCATCAGTTGTGTAGATAAAGTATGCCAAAAATTCCAATCAACATCATTTTTGGCAATGGTTTTAATTAAACCAACATAAATTATCTAATAAAAATTACATTTCCCATTTGTTTTTTAAAAAATCGACACCCAAAAGTAAAAAATATATTTTTAAGATTGGTTTATAAATAAACTGAGGCTAAAATTTAAAAAAAAAATACTTTCGGTGTTAGTTTTTTAAAAAATTGATGCCAATTTTTTTTTTGTTATGGTTCTTATGAAAATAGACGCAAAAAAGGAAAATTAATTACAGTGTTTTATATAATTTTTTAATCATTGATTTGACTACTTGTGGAGCTAAAACAGAGTTACGGATTAAAAGTTATCGTATTTTAATGTTGGACTTTTTTAAGACTTCTCTTAGAGAAGATAAACAACTAACATCCATAACTATTAATCCATAACTTCATTTTTGTTCCACAACCAGTCAAATCGAAGCTTAAAAAATAATCTAAAACATAGTAAAACAATTATAATTATTTTCAATTGTTTTTTTAATAACTAACACGAAAAATATATTATGTTAAATATTTGGCGTCGGTTAAAAAAACCAACTCCAAAACTAATTTATTTCTTTTTGGCATCGTTTTTCAAAAAAACAGATGGAAAAAATTATCCTGAAACATATTTTACATTAACTTATAAGAAACCAAATTCAAATTTAAGACATTGGAAATCAATTTTCTACTAGTGTCATAATGGATTTGAGATGTTATTGCTGTAAGATATCTGAAATTTAAATTTTTGATCATGTATTTTTTAATTTGGAATGGGAAAAGACGGTGTGTTTTTTATTCAAGGGTTTTACTGGTATAGCTTTAGCTTAGATATCTTATTCCTCATTCTAGAATCTCTGGTTTAAAAGCACAAATATGAATTCTGAACTCAATGTTAAGTCTTTCATCCTTGCATAACATTGTTGGTTTTGATATAAAATAATGAATAAAGTCCATCAAAATTGAAATTCTGGTTACAAATCAAGCATCTATCTTAGAACCAGTCTTAATTGATTGATCTTATATGGGATTGAAATGATATCATCAATAAACCTTGTTTTATTTCCCTTATCAAGACTGCTCATAAACCCATAAGTGTAGGTATTAAAAAGCTCGGTAAAGGGATAAAATGGCTTCTGAACAGTTCTAGATTAAGGATGAACATAGGTGGATCAAATATATTGGGAAACATGAATGGGGGTGTCATAAATAACTATCAGGGATCAGTTCTTCTGGCATTCAAAATTTAGTTAGGATATGGATATTTGCAGAAAGATGAGGCTTAGTCTGTGCTTATTGGTCTCACCATCTTCTATAAAAGGCATATTGTTCTTAATGTTTTAGATATTTATTCTCTAATGGTCACCAATTATCTTCTTTTCCACAGTCTCACAACATGGTCTATTGTTTATATCATATAAAGATTCATGTTGTTGATGAAAAAAACATTGAGGTTCTCTGTACCTGGAGTGAAGCGAACTTTGCGGCAGAATTCACGGCCTCAAAAGTTAATTATGAGTAACAAGTAACTCTTTTCTCAAGTATTGGATCCCTTCCAAGGGAGGGTTCCAAGCTAGTCATTATAGACACTCTTGGTCATTACCATTTCTGACCACCTTTAATCAAGGTGGGGGGGGGGGGTTTCTTGACATATCTTATTTCTTTTCTATACTTTTTATTACATTTATAGAGTTTTGTTTATATAATATGATTCTAGTTTTTGGAAAATAATTTCATTTTTTCATATGTGTGGGATACCACCTCAAAGAAGTGATGTTATGCATTTTTTCATTTCATTTTGAAATGGATGGTAATAGTGATATATTAAATAAATATATTTTATATCCATGATAAGAAAATTATTTTGGAAGGGTGATTTTTTATACCATTCTTTCATTCCATTCTTCAAAAAATTATGTGATGTTCATGTATATATACCACCACCCATTTCTAAGAATAGTGTAATTAATCTTTTAATCTATAAATTTTATGGATGACTCTAAATTTTTATATAATTAATATATATTATAATGAAATAATTATTATTATTTCATATATTAAGGAACCAAAATGAATATATAAGGATCAAATCTATCAGAAAAAAAACATTGAGTATTAATTAGTCATTACACAGAATAATGATTTTAATAATTATTTTTCAATAAAAGGTTCGTAAATGTGTAATGGACCCCCATCGAAACTCTCTCACATGGATAGAATGGGATGGTTTTAAAACATAAAGTGTGACTTACAATAAAAATATGATGTCACCTAGAAAAAGGGGTGTGATTAGTATTGTGTGGATAATCGACCAGTAGAGTCCCGAAGCTTGACGTACATACACATTACATTACTTTTTCGGAATACCTAGTACATAACAAAAACAGACATGCAAGGACCGTAATAGTTTAGTGTCTTTGGAAACTTGGAACGTAATCTTCTAATCTTGGTGAAAGATCTTCAACATCTCCCATAAAGATCTTCCCATTTTTGTTTCCTTACCTAAAATATTTCTTTTAATCCTGGGGGAAATAAAACATAAAAAGGGTGAGATGAAATGCTAAGTAAGGTTAATCATGGATAAAATAAAACATACCATACACATTTGAACTTAAAAAAACATGAACATTAAAAATCTTGAGCAACGACATAAAACATGGAAGTACATAAGGCATAGATCATAATGGAACATAAATCATGATAAAATAGAATGGGAATAAAACATATAATTGTGGAAACCATTAAGAACATGATATGATTTCCATAGTAGCCAATGCATTTCTTCCAATACCATATTAGTGGACAAAGTCTCTTTCTGAATCGAGTTCACTTCTCTTTCAAGTCTTGTATTACTGAACCGGTTTAACTTGCCGTTCCAGCCATGTCTATCTCATGAGATATAAAATCTTTACCCTATGAATTGTAGGGATATATAGGTCACACCCATCTCATAATTAAATCATTCATACTTGTGCCACAAAATAATCGTAAAACATTTTTCATAACCCAATGAATAAAATGGGTTACATAAAAATCATCCAATCATCACATAATCCATATAAAACAAATGGATATTTCATCATAAGAAAAGAGAAACCATGTAAATAATAGAGTAATTATACTTGAAACATACACATATTAAATAATTTCATATTAGATGGAAAATGGTTTTGATAAAACACTTGAAATGAATTCTTGAGAAAAATATCCTTTCTTCTTCAAAATCATTTTCTGTTGAAAAAATGTCATGTAATTTTAAAAGAAGAAGATTTTGTTGAAAATAGTAATGAAATCCTTTGAAGGAAGCCTCATGAAAATAAGGCTTTATAAAACCGTAAAAATCTATTCATGCCATATAATTTAATAAAAACATTCTTCTCGTACTTTTGTCAGAAAAGTCAAAAAGTACCTTGTAAAAGAAAGATTCCATACATACCATATAGTAAAAGTCAAAATGGGTAAAAAGGACATTAAACATACATGAATACACTTTTATAAAACATGGACATGGATGATAGCAATAAACCCTGTAAATACTTAAGAATAAGCAATCTCGGATAAAAATGAGATTTGCAATATTATCCCTTACCTTAGGTCCAATTTTCTTCGTAAGTGTCCGAACATCCACTTCTTTGAAGCGCCTCTTTGAGACCTACTCTTAGGGCACTAAAATTGGTCTTTGAAGAAGACCAGGACCTCTAGGATGTTTCTAGGTAAGTGTAGAAGAGAATTTGGCAGGGGTTGGCCGAGATTGAAAGCTCAAATTGGTGTGAGGATGAGAGGGAGGAGGTGCCCTTTTATAATGGAGGAGAGGGGCACCTTTAGAATTCGTAAAAATATTAATTTATAATAAATATAACCCCACTTAAAAACCTCCAAATATGACTCATATTCAAAGATTAGATACGATAGGGTTGTAATCTCATCAACCAATCAAATTTAGACATGTTTTGATCTTATTTTAATCCTTCTCAATCTGATTTATCTTTATTTAATCTATTTAAGTTTATTTGTGGTAATAAAATTCTAAATTTTAAATGGTTATAAATAATCACTTATGTGTTGTTAATTTTACATAATTGGATACTCTATGACATTTTCGACTATATAAATTTCAATTTATAATTTTTAAATATTTTTGTGATTTTTAAACAATTTAATAATATGTTATTTTTATAAAATAACAATAGTGTCAATTTTGACACTATTCATTTATTTGAATTTAGATAAAATTTAAACAGAGGATATATTCGAACTAAAATATTTAATAGATTCATTAAAGGCCATATGTATCTATAAAATTAGTTTAACACATTAAATAGTCATATAATATTTATTTTATTATTTTTAAAACTATTTATTTGTTTTATCTCTTAATAAAATAAATACTAAAACATTTTTGTATAATTATTTAATATACTAATTTATTGCATAAAAATTAAAAATAAAATCCTATGATGAAGATAAATCTATTCACTGTCACAATAATACTTTTACTCGAATATATCATCTTAAAATCGCAATATTTAAATTGTTATATTTATTAAATTATGAAGGTGACAACTTTGGCATCATTTAAAATAAAATAATATAAGTGTCATAATAGCTTTTATAAGGCTCAAAATGGTCAAATATTCGACCATTGGATGATTATGGTTTACATTTACATGACCAATAAATTTTGGTTAGGGTTTTTTGCATTTCATGGTCACTATTAGTTTAATAAAAACTATATTCCTGCTTTTTCACTAGATAAACAATTTCTTCATCACTATTGTGTCATAATTAATTATAATTATTTAATACCTAAAAATTATAATTAAATTCATATGATGTAGATAACTTTATTAGCTTTCTGGGGACTACTCATGTTCGAAGTTTCATGATGTTTATCACTAAATTAAAATTATTATACTTGTAAGATTTAAAAGACTGACATGTTGTCAATTTATTTGGTTTTAATAATAATTTAATTATTTCCATGGAAAAAAGTCTGTTAAATGAATCTAATCTGACCCTTAGGTGATATGGGTCGACTTTTAGACATCCAATGGAGTTTTGGCATGTGTTAGGGTAATTTTATAATATTATATTTACCCTTAATTACCCGATTTACCTTTAACTATGGTAAATAAAATTTACCGTAGTTACTATTCATAATTTCCAAAAATAAAAAGTAGCCTATTAACATAATTTGGACCCACTTATTCTAAATATGGAATCCATTTTTTGAAATTAAATACACAAAATTTGTAGAAATTCAATTAAAATTAATCTCGTTGTTGAAAGAAAACGGGTTTTTGTTTAAAACATTGCCAAAGATTGAATTGATTTAACCTACAAATTCAAGGTAAAATCAATGATAATGACATAAATTATTTAAATGGTAAAAATATATTCTATTTATACAATAAAACCATTTAATATTATAATTTAACCATAAAAATTATTATGATGAAAAAAGTTGTTTTTTAATTAAAATATAGCGTGTTTTTACTATTCATTAAAATATGAAATTTATTAGAAAAATATAAAAACATTATCCAATGTAAATTTTTATATCCTGATTTAAAATAAAAAGTTTATTTTGTAAAATTAAACTTATTAACATGTCAAAAACTAGATTTAATGTGGGTGCGCCATCAAAAGGAGGAAAAAAATGTATTTTCTAAAAAATACTTATTTTAACCGAAAATTTTATTTTGTTCACATACCATGTTATAGAAAAAGTGTAAGATGAATAATAATGTTATAAAATTAAAAATTTATTTAATACTATTCATAACATCTAGTTCATAAAAATATTATAATAATATATTTTTGTTTAGTAAAACCCGGTATTGCGTACAACACACGCTATCGAGGAAGGTCGTGATTGCGTGTAATGCAAGCCAAGCCAGGGTTGTGTGTTGTAAAAGAATCCTTTATTATTTCGTATAACAGAATCCAACCATGTTTTATTTATACATTGAATATATATACATATACACACACTCATTGTTGCGAAGAATGACTATTATAAAACGAACTTGAAATTGTGTGTAACACGATCCAAGAATAGCGTTGCATATACTGCAAGCTAATACGGTGTTGCATATAGTACAAGGTAAACATGGTGCGGTGTATAATAGAAGACATCAATGAAATTAAAAGAATATTTTTCATAAAATCTCGGTGTGTTACATTCTACCCCCCTTAAAATAAATTTCGCCCTCAAAATTCTTCGTGGTTATAAATGGTTCACTACTCAAAAGTTTCTTTAATAGAAACCCACATCATAAAAAGGAATAACAAAACATGGCTTTAAAAACTAAAGTTTGAAACGTAACGGTTACCCAAATTAACTCATCACTGGGTTTTCTCGTAGGAGAACATAGGTGAAAATATGGATATGGATGAAAAATCTAACCATCAAGTTCTGATGGACAGTGGTAGAGAACATGGCTATGAAAAAGCCATCAATCACAAAGCCATAAATTTATGATGATCTAAGGTACCATATGATTCATCGGATATAAGAGCACTAGGAAAAAAATTTTGGTTTTCAATATCATTTCCCTAAAGTGGAAAATTTTGAATTAGAAGAAATACTTTCTTGATTTTGGTACAATATCACTGTTGTTCATTCTTTGAACAATTTCCACTTCATATCTTAAAGAAATTAAGTTGAATTTTTTATTCGTGAAGTATTAACAGATCAAGTGATAGAATGATGTGTCATTCCATCAGTTTCAAACAAAAGGATAGAAAAAGTTATCAAATATACATAAGTCCATCTGTGGTGAGATTAATCATATATTGTTCCTAAAATGGACTTAGTCATAATATATCATACTACTTAATATAATAAAACTAGTTTCTACTAAACAGGGACTTCTTGTAGGCCAATGGTAGGCGATAAAGGCCAGTCGCACTTCAGTTGTGGGTTCGATTCCCATAGCCTTGTCCGACGCTAAGGGTTGTCGCCCGTCCTCCAAGTTGTCCTTTTTCTAAAACTACATTACTATAACATCCTATCAATAATATCAAAAACCCTTATATCCTTAAACAGTACTAACTTATGTCCAACATAATCCATTCCAATCTTTAGTCTTATCCATAATACTGCAGTCCACTCTCATATTATAGTGAAAACGATTACCAGAGATTTCTTATAACAAGCATGTTAATACCATCGTTGATCCCCATATATCATAAGATATGTCTTGTTGGTCACATTCCAAACATTCGAAGGCCTTAATCATGTATTCTCTTGAAAAAATGAATACCAATTGAACCTTAGTGAAAACATGAATGCAGATAAAAGTTAACATTTTACACACACCAAAATCCTCAAAATTATATATACTCAAACCATGATATTACTTAGTCCTTAAATTAATCATGAGCTCACGAATACTGTCGAACATTTCATTTTCTCCTCATCCCTTCATTATACGCATATCATCTGCTTTCCAAAATATTTGAATCACTTTTCATGGTTACCGGTACCATAAAATTATTGAAATCAACAATAGACTAATACAAAAATATTCTAGTACACCATAAAAGTACCTCAACAACATTATTCTTGAATACAATACATAAACACTTCAATACATCCTCTTCAATGATTGTCCTATAATAAGTCCTTCCTTGATTTAGAAGTAACTTTTTAGGTCAGGGCATTGAGTTGGGTAATGCCCATGTTCTCCACTAATAAGACATTGAACTCCATAACAGTCTGTCACTCTATGTCACTTTTCTCCACACATATAACATATGTCCCTCCATTTGAGGTATTCCTCAATGTTTTTCTTCCCTTATTTTGAAATCTCAATCTTCCTTTCTTTATGTTCCTCAACATGCGAACATGCATAAAAGTATATCTTCCTCTTATTTGATGAATTAGGCATACCACCAAATTTCACCTTTTTAATCATATACCGCGATGACTGATTTGGCATAATCACAATATCTTTCTCTCTAGGAATTATGCAATTTTTTTTCTCATAGTCACCAATTTTTCCATTGGATTCAATTTTAACCGAATTTCTTCTGGTTCCCTCCATTGACTAAAACAGAAAAAGAATTCTATGAGAGGAAAAAATCATACAAGGAAAATAACATAATCAAGGGGGAGTACCGTGAACATCTAACATCCTAGGTTTAATTCTAATATTGTTACCGTAATTCTAGAACTATAACATATACTTATAATTAACCTTAGTGACATCCCTATACATACCTTAGAAATAACTCTAGGGATATCACTAAAGTTCTCACATCCTATTTTCCAAAGGTTGACTAAACGTTACCTCTGATACCAACTGTAGAGACCCAAAGCTTGACGTACATAGACATTACATTACTTTTGCAGAATACTTAGTACATAACAAAAACAGACACACAAAGACCGTAATAGTTTAGTGTCTTGGGAAACATGGAACATAATATTCTAATCGTGGTGAAAGATCTTCATCATCTCCCATAAAGATCATCCCATTTTTGTTTTCTTACCTAAAAACATTCTTTTAATCCTGGGGGAAATAAAACATAAAAAGGGTGAGCTCAAATGCTTAGTGAGGTTAATAATGGATAAAATAAAACATACCATACACATTTGAACTTAAAAAAACATGAACATTAAAAATCTTGAGCAACGACATAAAACATGAAGTACATAAGGCATAGATCATAATGGAACATAAATCATGATAAAATAGCATGGGAATAAAACATGTAATTGTGGAAACCATTAAGCAAATGATATGATTTCCATAGTAGCCAAGGAATTGCTGCCAAGACCATCTTAGTGGACAAAGTCCCTTTCTGAATTGAGTTCACTCCTCGTTCCAGTCCTGTATTACTGAACCAGTTTCACTTGTCGTACCAGCCATGTCTATCTCATGAGATATAAAATCTTTACCCAATGCATTGGAGGGATATATAGGTCCCACCCATCTCATAATGAAATCATTCTTACTTGTTCTACAAAATAAACTTAAAACATTCATCATAACCCAATGAATAAAATGGGTTACATAAAAATCATCCAATCATCACATAATCCATATAAAACGAATGGATATTTCATCATAAGAAAATTGAAACCATGTAAATCATAGAGGAATTATACTGGTAACATACACATATTAAATAATGTCATCTTAGATGGAAAATGTTTTTGATAAGACACTTGAAATGAATTCTTGAGGAAAATAACCTTTTTTTCAAAATCATTTTCTGTTCAAAAAAATGTCATGTAATTTTAAAAGAAGATTTTGTTGAAAATAGAAATGAAATATTTTGAAGGAAGCTTCATAAAAATAAGGCTTTATAAAACTGTAAAAATCTGTTCGTGTCGTATAAGTTAAAAAAAACCTTCTTCTCGTACTTTTGCCGGAAAAGTAAAAAATTACCTTGTAAAAGAAAGATTCCATACATACCATGTAGTAAAAGTCAAAATGGGTAAAAAGGAAATTAAACATACATGAATAAAATTTTATAAAACATGGAAATGGTTGATAGCAATAACCCCAGTAAATACTTACGAATAAACAATCTCGGATAAAAATGAGATTTGAAAAATTATCACTTACCTTAGGTCCGATTTGCTTCGTAAGTGTCCAAACCTCCTCTTATTTGAAGCACCTCTTTGAGAACTCCTCTTAGGGCACAAAAATTGGTCTTTGAAGAAGAACAGGACCTCTAGGATGTTTCTTGGGATGTGTAGAAGAGAATTTGGTAGGGGTTGGCCGAGCTTGAAGGCTCAAATTTGTGTGAGGAGGAGAGGGAGGAGGTGCCCTTTTATAAGGGAGGGGAGGGTCACCTTTGGAATTGTTAAAAATTATAATTTATAATAAATCCAACCTCACTTAAAAACTTCCAAAAATGACTCATATTCGAATATTAGATAAGATAGGGTTGTAATCTCATTAACCAATAAAATTTAGACTTGTATTGATCTTATTTTAATCCTTATCATTTTGATTTATCCTTATTTAATCTATTTATGTTTATTAGTGGTAATAAAATTATAAATTTTAAATGGTTATAAATAATCACTTAAGTGTTGTTAATTTTACACAATTGGATACTGTATGACATTTTCGACTATATTAATTTCAATTTATAATTTTTAAATATTTTTGTGATTTTTAAACAATTTAATAATATGTTATTTTTATAAAATAACAATAGTGTAAATTGTGACACTATTCATTTATTTGAATTTAAATAAAATATAAACAGAGGATATATTCAAAATAAAATATTTAATAGATTCATAAAAGGTCATATGTGTCTATAAAATTAGTGTAGCACATTAAATAGTTCATATAATATTTATTTTATTATTTTTAAAACCATTTATTTGGTGTATCTCTTAATAAAATAAATACTACAAAATTTTTGTATAATTATTTAATATACATATTTGTTGCATAAAAATTGAAAATAAAATCATATGATGAAGAGAAATCTATTAATTTTCAGAATAATACTTTTACTCGAATATATCATCTTAAAATCACAATATTTAAATTGTTATATTTATTAAATTATGAAGGCGACAACTTTGGCATCATTTAAAATAAAATAATATAAGTATCATAATCGCTTTTATAAGTCTCCAAATTGTAAAATATTGGACCACTGGATGATTATGGTTTACATTTACATGACCAATATGTTTGGGTCAGGGTTTTGTGCTTTTTATGGTCACTATTAGTTTAATAAAAACTATATTCTTGATTTTTCACTAGATAAATAATTTCTGCATCACTATTGTGTCATAATTAATGATAATTATTTAGTCCCTAAAAATTATAAATAAATTCATATGATGTAGATAATTTTATTAGATTTCTGGAGACTACTCATGTTCAATTTTTCATGAAGTTTATCACTAAATTAAAATTATTATACTTATAAGATTTAAGAGAGTGACATGTTGTCACTTTCTTTGGTTTTAATAATAATTAAATTATTTTCATGGAAAAAAGTCCATTAAATGAATCTAATCCGACCATTAGGTGATATGGGTCGACTTTTAGTCATCCAATAAATTTTTTTCATGTGTTAGGGTAATTTTATAATATTATATTTACCCTTAATTACCCGATTTACCTTTAACTATGGTAAATAAAATTTACCGTAGTTACTATTCATAATTTCCAAAAATAAATAGTATCCTATTAACATAATTTGGAACCACTGATTCCAAATATGGAAACTATTTTTCAATATTCAATACACAAAAGTTGCAGAAATTAAATTAAAATTAATCCCGTTGTTGAAGGAAAACAGGTTTTTGTTTAAAACATTACAAAAGATTGAATTGATTTAACCTACGAATTGAATGTAAAATCAATGATAATGAAATAAATTATTCTAATTGTAAAAATACATTACATTTATACTTTTAAACCATTCAATATTATAATTTAACCATATAAATTATTACTATGAAAAAAGTTGTTTTTAATTAAAATATAACGTGTTTTTACTATTCATTAAAATATGAAAGTTATTAGAAAAATATCAAAACTTTATCCAATGTAAATTTTTATATCCTGATTCAAAATAAGAATTTTATTTTGTAAAATTTAACTTATAAAAATATCAAAAAATTAGATTTAAAGTGGGTGCGCCATCAAAAGGAGACAAAAATGCATTTTTTTGAAAAATACTTATTTTACCCGAATTTTTTTTTTTGTTCACATACCATGTTCTAGAAAATGTGTAAGATGAATAATAATGTTATAAAATTCAAAACATAGTTAATAATATTCATAACAGCTATTTCATAATAATATTATAATAATATATCGTTGTTTATTAAAACCCGGTATTGCGTACAACACACGCTATCGAGGAAGGTTGCGATTGCATGTAATGCAAGCCAAGTCAGGGATGCGTCTTTGCAAGAATCCTTTATTATTTTGTATAACAGAATCCAACCATATTTCATTTATACATTGAATATATATATATATATACACACACTCAATGTTGCGTAGAATGATTATTATAAAATGAACATCAAATTGTGTGTAACACGATCCAAGAATAGCATTGCATATACTACATGCTAATATGGTGTTGCGTATAGTACAAGATAAAAGTGGTGTGGTGTATAATAGAAGACATCAATGAAATTAAAATAATATTTTTCATAAAATCTCGGGGTGTTACATTCTACCCCCCTTAAAATGAATTTCGCCCTCGAAATTCTTCGGGGTTATAAATGGTTTACTACTCGAAAGTTTCTTTAATAGAAACTCACATCGTAAAAAAGAATACCAAAACATGGCTTTAACAACAAAAGTATGAAACATAACGGTTACCCAAATTAACTCATCACTGGGTTTTCACGTAGGAGAACATAGGTGAAAATATGGATATGGAAGAAAAATATAACCATCAAGTTATGATAGAGAGTGGTTGAGAACATGGATATGAAAAAGCCATCAATCAAAAAGCCATAAATTTGTGATGATCTAAGTTATCATCTCATTCATCGGATATAAGAGCACTAGGACAACATTTTTGGTTTTCAATATCATTTCCCTAAAGTTGAAAATTTTGAATTACAAGAAATATTTTCTTGATTTTGGTATAATCTCACTGTTGTTCGTGCTTTGAACAATTTCCACTTCATCTCTTAAAGAAATTATGTTGAATATGTTATTCATGAAGTGTTAACAGATCATGAGATAGAATGATGGGTCATTAAATCTATTTCAAACAAAAGTTTAGAAAAAGTTATCAAATATACGTAAGTCCATCTATGGTGAGGTTAATCATATATGGTTCCTAAAATGGACTTATACTTAATATATCATACTGCTTAATATAATAAAACTAGTTTCGACTAAACAGGGACTTCCTGTAGTCCAGTGGTAGCCGATAAAGGCCAGTCGCACTTCGGTTGTGGGTTCGATTCCCACAGCCTTGTCCGACGCGATGTGTTATCGCCCGTCCTCCAGGTTGTCCTTTTTCTAAAACTACATTATTATAACATCCCATCAATAATATCGAAAAAACTTCTATCCTTAAACAATACTAACTTATGTCCAACATAATCCATTCCAATCATTAGGCTTATCCATAATACTACAGTCCACTCTCATATTATAGTGAAAATAATTACCAGAGATTTCTTATAACAAGAATGTTAATAACATCGTTGATCCCCATATATCATAAGATATGTATTGTTGGTAACATTCCATACATTTTAAGTCCTTAATCATGTATTCTCTCGAAAAAATGAATACCCATTTAACCTTAGTGAAAACAAGAATTCAGTTAGAAGTTAACATTTTCCACATACCAAAATCCTCAAAATTCTATATACTCAAACCATGATATTACTTAGTCCTTATATTAATCATGAGCTCAAGAATACTGTCAAACATTTCATTTTCTCCTTATCTCTTCATTATGCGCATATCATCTACTTTTCAAAATATTTGAATAACTTTTAATGGTTACCGGCACCATAAAAATATTGAAATCCACAATAGACTAATACAACAATATTCTAATACCCCATTAAAGTACCTCAACAACATTATTCTTGAATGCCAATACATAAACACTTAAATCCATCCTCTTAAATGATTGTCATGGAATAATTCCTTCCTTGATTTAGATGTAACTTTTTAGGTCAGGGCATTGAGTTGGGTAATTCTCATGTTCGCCACAAATAAGACATTGAACTCCATAACAGTCTGTCACTCTAAGTCCCTTTTCTCCACACAAATAACATATTTCCCTCCATTTGAGGTATTCCTCAAGGTTATTCTTCCCTTCTTTAGAAATATCTATCTTCTTTTCTTTATTCTCCTCAACATGAGAACATGCATAAAAGTATATCTTCCACTTATTTGATGAATTAGGCATACCACCAAATTTCACCTTGTTAATCATATACCGCGATAACTGATTTGGAATAATCACAACATCTTTCTCTATAGGAATTACACAATTTTGTTGCTCATAGTCACTAATTATTCCATTGGATTCAATGTTAACCGAATTCCTTCTGGTTCCCTCTATTGACTAAAACACAAAAAGAATTCTGTGAGAGGCAAAAATCATACATGAAAAATAACATAATCAAGGGGGAGTACCTTTAACACCTAACATCCTAGGTTTAATTCTAATATTTTTACCGTAATTCTAGAACTATAACCTATACTTATACTTAACCTTAGGTACATCCCTAGACATACCTTAGAAATATCTCTAGGGATCTCACTAAAGTTCTCGCATCCTAGTTTCCAAAGGTTGACTAAACCTTACCTCTGATACCAACTATAGAGACCCGACGCTTGACGTACATAGACATTACATTACTTTTGCGGAGTACTTAGTACATAACAAAAACAGACACACAAGGACCGTAATAGTTTAGTGTCTTTGGAAACTTGGAACGTAATCTTCGAATCGTGGTGAAAGATCTTCAACATCTCCCATAAAGATCTTCCCATTTTTGTTTCCTTACCTAAAATATTTATTTTAAAATTAGGGGAAAGAAAACATAAAAAGGGTGAGGTGAAATTCTCAGTAAGGTTAATCATGGATAAAATAAACCATACCATACACATTTGAACTTAAAAAAAACATGAACATTAAAAATCCTGAGCAACGACATAAAACATGGAAGTACATAAGGCATAGATCATAATGGAACATAAATCATGATAAAATAGCATGTGAATAAAACATGTAATTGTCACTAGTGCAGAAAACGTTTTTTACGTCGGTTATTTTTAATTTTTTACGTCGGTTTCTAGCCGACATTCATACGTGCGATGTTATATATAAGGTTTTTGACGTCGGTTATTTAAAAACCGACGTCAAAAACATAAAATAGCGATGTTTATCACGTCGGTTTTTTTAGAACCGACGTGATAATGGACCTGGAGAATGGTTTATCACATCGGTTATTTTAGAACCGATGTGATAAAGGGCCTGGAGAATGGTTTATCACGTCGGTTATCGAAGAACCGACGTGATAAACGGCCTGGACAATGGTTTATCATGTCCAATCTTAAACAACCGACGTGATAAACAGGGGGTGAGGTGGTTTATCACGTCGGTTCATATATAACCGACGTGATAAACTAGGGTGAGGGTGGTTTATCACGTCCGTTCTATGAGAACCGACGTGATAAACCGGGATGAGCGTGGTTTATCACGTCGATTCATATAAAACTGATGTGAATAACCGGGGAGGGGGGTTTATCACGTCGGTTATTGTATAACCGCCGTGATAAACCGGTGGGAGGGGGTTTATCACGGCGATTATACAATAACCAAAGTGATAAACCATTCTCCATGCCCTTTATCACGTCGGTTATTAAATAAACGACGTGATAAACCATTCTCCAGGCCTTTTATCACGTCGGTTATTAAATAACCGGCGTGATAAACAATTTTCCAGGCCTTTTATCACGTCGTTTATTAAATAACCGACGTGATAAACTATTTTCCAGGACTTTTATCACGTCAGTTATTAAATAACCGACGTGATAAGCTATTTTACAGGCATTTTATCACGTCGGTTATTAAATAACCGACGTGATAAACCCAATTTTTTTTAAACAGAATGCATTGATCTTCTCTCCACCAGAATCAACCAGAAAATAAATCACGAAATCATACCACAAAAACAGAAGTACATCAAAATTAAGCATGTAAATAGATAACATATAAAACTTACCCACTAGACAGCATCCACCCTCATTTATACCCCATGGACAGCCCTCCCCCACCCAGTTGGAGCCCTCAACCTCATGTATACCCCCTGGACAGCCCTCCCCCACCCCATTGGAGCTCCCACCCTCATGTATACCCCTTGGACAACCCTCCCCCACCCCATTGGAGCCCCCACCACACTCCTGGACAGCCCCCCGACCCCCGGACACCCCCAAACACCCCTCGAAAACCCCCCACCCGCCTGAACAACACCTCCTCACCCCCTCACCCCACTTGACAGACCCCACCACACCCCTGGACAACCCCCCCACCCCTGGACAGCACTCCCACACCCCTGGACCGGCTTCCCACACCCCTGGACATCCCTGCCATCCCCAAGACTGTCCCCACACCCCACCGGGCAGCCCTCCCAGACCGCTGGACACCCCCAACACCACTGGACACACCCCCACACCCTGGGAACCCCTCCCCCACAGACCCAAATCCATACCAGATGAACCATCAAAAGTAGACCAAAACAAGAAGTTGAGAAAAATTAAACATTCACTTATATAACATTCAAAACTTACACTGTCAACTTCAAAAAAAACTAAATCAAACCTAAATAACTACCAAATAGGAAATTAAAACGACAATATTCAAAATTACATTTTTCATTACAAACAACTAAAATTCAATCAAACCTGTAAAATAATTTGACCACTCCACTTGTACGTGTTTGATGTCTTCAGCAGTATAGGGTTGAGGGTCATCAAAAAGCTACAAATAAAAAAGAAGATATTTAACGTGTATAATGAATAAATCAAATTGAAATATGATGGCAAAGTATAAGTGGAAATCGTACCAGGTAAAAATTCACAACTGTCCAAGTTGTTATTATTTCATACATAAATCTTAACATATAATATCCACATTCGATGAGGCCTTGTTGTTCATGACAATTATGTTTTGAATGAGTGTAAATTCAATATATTATTTTTATGTAATAAATCAAAAAGTACAAATTATAAATGGAAATTTACCTTCGCCTTTACATATTTGATCTTTGCATTTTTTTTCTCTGTGTTTTTTTGAAAGTAGACCCATGCACTATTAGAAAATAATACGAATGGGGTAAATTTAAAATTCATTATAATATATAAAACTATTGAGAAATTGAAACTTACTTTTCCAATATATTCTTAAAACATGCCCGCACATCACCATGAACAGAGCATATCCAATAAAGAGCTTTCTCCCTTGGGCAAAAAATCCCTAACATCCAATTATTACTGATAAAAGGAAATTTAATGTTAGTGGTTTTTTATGATAAAATATAATTAACTCTTTGAGAGAAATGTGTTTCATACCTCTCACAAAAAGGCATCATCCAACATTGTTGGATTATATTCTTTTCAAATCTTTCAGCAATATAAACCATTCTTTGTTCCTCAGTCAATGCACATGCTTCAGGGGAAATCAATTGCAGGTCCATGAATCCATATACTTCTGTCAGTTCATTCCTCTCAAAAATTCTATAAAGATACCTAATACAAAACATATATAAATATACATTTTTAATAAATATAATGCAGGGAAAAGGTGTTAAGACTTACATGGAAAAAATCTGCACCACGTTGATGCCCAACTTATCTCCAGTAACAAGCTCCATGATATCAGATTTTGTAATCCCCACACTTATTTCACGCCCGCAAACATGAGATTCCATTGGAAACTCATAAAAACCCAACAACAAATGTGAATATCTTGACAATCTGTCGAGACCACTGGAATCTGTATCTGATGTCATAGCATGTTGTCTTTGTTGTTGTCTATACAGTATTTCATTACCTTTGAAGTATTCCCGTGAAAAAAAAATTGAGAAATATAGTAGTTTTCAAATGATAAAACAACTTTAATAAAAAAATAAAATAAAATATATAACATTCATACCTTTATGGTAATGAGTCGAAGAAGTCTGGATGGCCAAACTAAAAAATGGCCGATACTCTGTCCAACTGTCTCCACCTCATCTATAGGTATTGGTACCCTAGCTGATCTATCTATAATATCCTGTACAATGACCCTCTGATTCTCTACCTCTAATTATTGATGATGAACTGTATCTCCTATACAATATACCAACCCGTATGCTACTATATGATGTTGAGAATCATCAACATACAACTCACAATATGTAAGAAGCTGCAGCGGAGGCGTAGGATAAAAAATGGGGTCCGCAGGCTGAGGTGGGGGAGTGGGAGCTATTGGTGGAGGTGGAGGATAAATAATGGGGTCTGCAGGGGGAGGTGGAGGAGTGGAAGCTGCAGTCTGAAATTGTCTTTGCATTTCTGCAAACATAGACTGCACCGAATCTCTAATCTTGTCTTCCATCGTCGCATTAATATTTTGAACTTCAGCCTCCACGGATTCTATTTTTTTATAAACCCCCTCAATGTTAGAAGTTGAAGAATGTGTAAACACTTTTCTTACCGATACACCTGTCAGATATCCTCTTACAAGACCAGGATGTTCGGGCCTTCCCAATACAGCAAATAAAATATCTTCCCTCCCAGTAGTTGTAAATGTCCCCTCTGAACTATGCTCCTCAAGAGAGTCTTGTATTAATTAATTGAACATTTCTGTAATGATTGAAAATTATATGAAGAAAAAAGTTAACTTAAATAAATTAAATAGATATCTTACAATCCTCTCAGCTACGATTCTCGATTCTTCCAAAAGATATTGCCCTTTTTTCCCTTCCGAGCTCTCTTCCATTTTTCATGTCTAGATGGAGGGGATGGAGGGGCCACCTCTCCAGATCTTGAAGACTCAGCTCTTAGTTGTTGAATTTTTTCCGCTATCATTTTTTCTTCCAATAATGTATACCCTCCCCGAGATAAACTATGAGGGTATAAATTTTTAGATTGGATCTCCTGATGAGATTTCCTTGTTTGCTGTAATTTAAGAATAATAAATCATTAACAAAACATTAATATAATAATTTATATAAGGAAGTTTATAAAAGTTTACATTGCCCTTACCAGAAATGACTCTTTTTTTCTACTTTCAAAAAACTGTCTCCATGTGTCTTCATCTATAAAAGGATATATACGACATGGATTTTCATGACTCCTATGACCATCAATGAAATCAGATGAGAGGGTTGATTTGAAATCCCTCCATCTCCTGGCAGCCAACAATAAGAATTTATTCCTGACTCCTCCAGTGTCAGGAATATCAAATGTCATCTGATAAAGAAGAGGTTAAACATATTATATATACCAGAAACATTAAAAGAATGGTCAAACAATGACAAAAGATCTTACCAAAATCGTCTCCCACAACTGAGAGATAATCGCTTTATCCACAACTCTCCAATCATCATACAGAATGCTTACTTTGGTCTTATCCTGAGTAGCAACAAAACTCTTAAAATCTTTGGCATTCGGACCTCTAGGAATATCATCATCATCAAACTCAACTACTATCCTCTAATCCTTCGTACGGGCAAGTGATAATTTTGGTAAACGTGTAGAACCACGTTTACCAACCTTTGAACTCTTTGTCATAATAGGAGCATGTGAATGATCATCCCCAGAGGTATGACCAGCAATATGCTCCTCTCCAGAATCATGTGGTTGATCATCTGAATGATCTGTCATTATCCTTCAAATCAAAAAAACAAACGTCAGTTCACAAATATAAAAATTCAAATATTTTAATACTACTGTAATCAGAAAATAGAAAAGTGTACTAGGTTACATAATAGTAAACATTGGTAATATGGTAAGCATGTTAAACAATGGTAAAGATGGAAAAGATGGTCAAGATGGTCAAGATGGTCAAGATGGTAAAAAATGGAAAAAATGGTAAACCTGGTAAAGATTGTAGACATGGTAAAGTAATTGTTAGTGAACAAATATACAAATTCAAATATTTTAATACTACTGTAATCAGAAAAGAGAAAAGTGTACTAAGTTACATAATAGTAAACATTGGTAATATGGTAAGCATGTTAAACAATGGTAAAGATGGCAAAGATGGTCAAGATGGTCAAGATGGTAAAAATGGTAAAAATGGTAAACCTGGTAAAAATTGTAAACATGGTAAAGTAATTGTCAATGAACAAAAATAAGCATTTTAAAATTCATGTAATGGTTATAAACATGATAAAGTAAACTAAACAAACTTAAAACAAACAAAAACAAAAACATATACTTATTCTATTTTAAAACATGTTTTAATAAATAAAAAACTTACAATATCTAACATTTATGGAAAAAATAAATGTAAACAAGAAATAAACATATGTTACCTGTAATTTTAGGAATGTACAAATGGATTGTTTTCCCAAATTCCTTCGTCATGATCGTTCCTTATGGCACAAACTATGTCTTCAACATGATCATCATTATGTTCTGTTAATATTTCCATTGAAGTAGGGATCTCACATAAATCATCATTTTTATCAATTTCATCCTCACCAACATATTGTTTTTTCCTTTGTAAAACAACAACCCACTGCATATCGGATTGATCTACTACATAAAAAATTTGTTTTTCATGTGTTGCCATTATAAAAGAATCAGCCGTGTCTTCCAATCTATTCAGATTAAAAAGTGTAATTCGAAATTCATCGTGTCTGACACTGTTGTTACCGTTAAACCATTTACAGTTAAAAACGGGAACTTTAATTTTAAAGTAATCAACCTCCCATATGTCTTCAATCACACCATAATTTTCATTTGATGCAGAAATTGGGTTTTTGTCCTTAGCACTCGAAAAATGCATTGCTTCTGCAAACACCAAAACACCACTATTCTGAACTGCACTTCTGTTGTCCTGAGCTTTTTTATGAAATGTATAACCATTAATGTCATAACCAGACCATGTTATCACATTTAAACATGGACCACCCACTATCCATTTTAATGTCTCTGATACATCTGATCTACCAAGCAAAGTCTTTTTAATCCATGATAAAAAAGTTTTGTTGTGATCATTCAAAATCCACATTTATTTCTTCTTTGGATGACATTGTTTCAACTCATTAATATGCAATGTGATATATGGTTGAGCATCAGCTATGTTATTTAATATTTATGATTCTAACTTCTTCATCTGTTCAGCTGACAATTATTTGACTTTCATGCCGCGAATCCCCTTTCCCTCATTATTAACTCGTTCATGGTGAGATGGAGGCAAACCTATGTGTTGCGCCGCAGCCAAGTAGCTCGTACAAAACTCTTCTACCTCCTTAGAAATATACTTTTCAATAATGGAGGCTTCAGGTCGATATAGATTTTTAACATACCCCTTTAATATTTTCATATACCTTTCAAAAGGATACATCCAACAAAGATATACAGGTCCACAATTCTTTATTTCTCGAACCAGATGAATCATTAGATGCACCATTATAACAAAAAAAGTTGGAGGAAAATACATTTCCAATTGACAAATTATAAAAATTGCATCCTTTTCCAAAATGTTCAAAGCATTCACATCAATCGCCTTGTTACAAATTGTATTGAAAAAATAACACAACTTCATTATAGTCTTTCTGACACGAATGGACAATATTCCACGCAATTCAACTGGTAGAATTTGTTGCATCATGACGTGACAATCATGTGATTTCATACCTATCAACTTCAAGTCCTTCAATGAGACAAAATTTTTTACATTAGAAGAATAACCTTGAGGCACTTTGGTATCATGAAGACACTGACAGAAGCTAATTTTCTCCCTCTTCGATAATGTATGACAAGCCGGGGGAAGAAATGTTCGTCTTCCTTTAGGAGTGGGAGCTAACTCCAAATGTATTCCCATTGATAGTAAGTCAAATCTTGCATTCAACCCATCTTTAGTCTTTCCTTTAATATCTAACAATCTTCCAATCAAAGAATCACAGATATTCTTCTCCACGTGCATGACATCAATATTATGTTTAAATTCATGATACCTCCAATATGGTAGCTCAAAAAATTGACCTTTTCTTCCAAATATGTCTATCATTACCAGATTTCTATGTCTTTCCCAATGTCACGTCAAGGTTTTTCACCCTCTCAAAATACAGATCAGGGGATAAAGGTTTTGGAGCAGTATCAAATTCTTGTGAGACATTAAATGCCTTTTTTAGTCTTCTATATGGGTGTTCCATAGGCAAAAACTTTCGATGAACCATGTACACTGTTTTCCTCCCATGATGCAATTGACAATAGGACGTCTGTTGTTCGCAAATTGGACATGCTTTATGCCCTTTAACACTATATCCAGACAAATTTCCATACGCTGGGAAGTCATTTATAGTGAACAGAAGCACTGCATGCAGTTGAAAATATTCCATTTTATAAGAATCATACACCCTAATACCATCAGCCCATAACAGTTTCAAATCATCAGTCAACGGTGACAAGTAAACATCAATATCATTACCGGGTTGCTTTGGACCAGAGATCATTGTACTCAACATGACATATTTGCGCTTCATACAAACTTCAGGAGAGAGGTTGTAAATTACCAATAAAACAGGCCATGAACTATGTGTGTTACCGAGTGTTCGGTATGGATTCATTCCATCTGTGCACAACCCTAGTCTGAGATTTCTTATTTCATTTCCAAATGTAGAATACTGCGCATCAATTTTCATCCATTGTGGACAATCAGCTGGATGACGTATTTTTTCATCACATACCCGCTCTTCAGCATGCCATCTTAACCTTTTTGCATCATGTGAATTAGCAAATAAACGTTTGAAATGATTAATTATAGGAAGATACCAAAATACCTTTGAAGGGAGCTTTGTAATCTATACATCACCCTGTGATTTTTCTTTCACCTTATACCGTGATGTCCCACATTTTGGACAATCTGACAGAAATTCGTATTCCTTCCTATATATAATGCAGTCATTCGGACAAGCATGTATTTTCTTGTATCCCAATCCCATCGGGCATAATATTTTCTTGGCTTTGTAATGTGAATCTGGAAGATCGTTATCCTTTTTAAGAATGTCTTTCATCAATTGTAGAAGCTCTGTAAAACTTCTGTCACTCCATCCATGCTTCGCCTTTAGGTTAATCAATCTTAACACCGCCGACAGAACCGTAAAATCTGTACAATCGGGATATAATGGTTTTTCAGCATCACTATATAAACGTGCAACTGTCGGTTCTATCTCAATTTGTTCTGCTACAATATCGGAAATCATTTCTTCAATTCCATCGGAGTTACCATCTTGCGAATCATCATCATCAGTGAAATTTCGTCCAGTTCCACCATGCCAAATCCAAGGGCTGTAACTCGGATTAAAACCATGACATATCAGATGATCTTTTATCTCTCTACTTTTCAACTTCTTCATATTCAAACATTTCAGGCATGGACAGAAAAAAATGTCACTACTTGGAACATTTCGTTTTTCAAATTCCAAAAGGGCATCAACACCTTCCTCAAATTCATTGCTCATTCGATGTGCCGTAATCCAACTTCGACTCATTATTACCTATAACAAATATCAACAAAAAATATATATTTTTAAGATAAGACAAAACATGTTTATATGAAAAAATCATAATTTGAATGTAAAACAATTTAAAATATAAAACAAATCTATAGGTATTTAAAAAAATATGCTTGAATATTATTTTTAAAACAAAATATAGTTAGATGTAACAGTTTTAAATTTCATTGAATCAAAGAAAACCATGACGCCTAATGATTCTCCAAATAAAATATACATCAATAAAATATAAACAGAATGATTTTTATCTGGAATAAGTGAATATGATCATATGATACACATTTATAATAATATCATGCCAATATACTAATAAACATGTTAAAATATAGGAATACCTAAGGAAGCATATAACATGTGTTATTCATGCTTGTTGTTAATCATTATGATCTAAAGTACTCAACACTTTCAAGTGCCAAAATCATGAAAGTAGTAGTAGTTTTCATAAGTACCCAACACCAAATAGCTATACATCGTAAGTGTCATGTTAAAAATATGAATATAGACCATCTGTTTTATGTTTAATAATATTGTCATATTATCTGATCATTCTGATTATATATTAGAATTACTATATCCTTTTGATCCGATATATAATCTAATGACATTAATATTTCTTTAGAAAAAGTAATGTTAATATCATGGTAATGTAAAAAAAAGTATATGTCGAACTATATATATGTAATACCAATAAAAAAATATATATGTGTTTGGCCTGGGTTTCACACATAAAACAACTCATCTCACAGATTAAATTTTTGAATCATCCTACATAATACTTATTTTTATAACTTAGGGAATGAAAATAATAAATGTTTTGATTTATGATACTCATTATGGGTAAACATGATATATATAAATATAATATCTAATCTCATAAAAAGATATCCATAGGGGTATAAGAGCATACACAAAGAACATGATCAAAAAGATAAGTGAAACAGTTCTATATAATCATAGATCATAAAACCTGAGTCCAAGTATAACAATTTTAGCATAACATAAGACATGATTTATATGATAGTGGGAACATGATTTAAAAAACCTTATTCACAAGATCACAACATTGGTATGTGGAATAACATAAGAGTGTGGCACAAACATAATCATATAAGTCATAACATATGTCAAGGGAAATCATAGTTTCTTTCACCTCATATTGGGATATGTTAATCACCTTTCCTATAATTTATTATAATATTTCTTACGAGAAACATCACATAACACATTGGACAAGGTATAACCATCTGTATCCCATATTGATCTATGATATATAATGCATTGTCGAATGCATTAGAAGGATATTATGGACCCAAATGTCACATAATGACTAACCATATATATGGGTGAATCGTGATCATCAAATCATTTATAACACTTTCGTAGATCAATTAACATACAAAAATGAAATGGGGGTCATAATTGTTTTTACAAAACATAATAATTATTTATACATAAAAATGTGTTTGGATGGTAAGATAAGATAATATACCTAATTCAATCCAATTATCGTCAAATTATTTCTACCTAGATAGAAAAGACCTTTATAAAAAATATAACTTAACTTGAGAATGAAAAGAAAGTACCCTTTACCTTTTTTATAATGAATAATCTGAAAAGGATGATAATAATATTTATGTATTATAATTTTTTTTATGAATTATTAATAATAAAAGAAATCACCTCACTTGGTTTTGTTGAAAATCGTACATACCATCGTATTCAAGAAATCAGATACACTTTGCATGAAAAGGTCCATCATTTTTAGGAGATGACTGAAAGAAGAAATGTATTATCGGACTCACCATGAGTCCAGAATGAAATATTTTATTTTAATAGGTATGAATTGATTATTTTATGAATGCAGATGAAAACAGATGATGGTTTTCTGATCTAGGAGTTCTAAAAATCATAATTTTTTGAAAAAATATTATGATGTAAGAATGTTGAATGAAATTTTAAGGATAGGTATTACCGATTGTACCTGGTCCAATTTCATTCATGAAAATCATTTTCTGGACAATCATATTGAAAATATGATTTTAAGAAAATAAGTACTACCAATCTTCATCCAGAAAGACACATTCCAGCTAAGTAGGAAATAATAATGTTGCTGGAAGAATGGAACATTACAGTACCACCCATTATTTTTCAGATTTTGCTGAAGCAAATCCTCAATGTTTTAATAACCATTTTCGAGTTGAATGTTGAGAGTTGAATGAACATAATAAACTTTTGAAATAACAAAAAATTCCATGAGATTCAAAAACGAACGAAAAGCACATCAAGAATCGAAACAAAAACGAAAGAAATAAATTCGTAGAAGGCTTACTTGAATGTCGCGAGTTGAGATGATAGATCCAAGAGGAGTGAAGAAGATAAAAAATGAAGCCAAAATGAGTTTAATGCAGGCGATCGACGAGCCGATTAGGGTTTACCACGAGAGAGAGAGACGAGCTGACGACTGTCAATCGAAAAATCTTAAATGACAGAACACGGGCTTTAATTTTTTTAAATGCTTCATAACATCGGTTATTATATAACCGACGTTATAAACTCTTTTATAGATTTTTTACGTCGGTTATCTTAAAACCGACGTAAAAAATCTCCCGCGCTTTGTTTTTTTACGCGGTTATTTTATAACCGTCGTAAAAAACGCGTAGATATCGGGTTTTTTACGTCGGTTATTTGGAAACCGACGTAAAAAACCCCCCGGGGCTTTGGTTTTTCACGTCGGTAATAAGATAACCGACATAAAAAACCAATGCGTGGGGGGTTTTTTACGTCGGTTTCCAAATAACCGACGTAAAAAACCAAAGCTCCGGGGGGTTTTTACATCGGTTATAAAATAACCGACGTAAAACACACCGCACTTTGGTTTTTTACGTCGGTTACAAAATAACCGACGTAAAAACCCCCCCGCACGTTGGTTTTTTACGTCTGTTATAAGATAACTGACGTAAAAACCCAACAGGCGCGATTTGTAACGTCGGTTATTAAAATAACCTACGTGAAAAATCTACTCGCCTCATTTTTACGTCGGTTATATATAACCGACGTAAAAAATGGTGACGTAAAAAACGATTTCTGCACTAGTGTGTGGAAACCATTAAGCACATGATATGATTTCCATAGTAGCCCAGACATTGCTTCCAAGACCATCTTTGTGGACAAAGTCCCTTTCTGAATCGAGTTCACTCCTCATTCCAGTCCTGTATTACTGAACCCCTTTAACTTGCCGTTCCAGCCATGTCTATCTCATGAGATATAGAATCTTTATCCAATTCATTAGAGAGATATATAGGTCCCTCCCATCTCATAATGAAATCATTCTTACTTGTGCCACAAAATAAACATAAAACATTCATCATAACCCAATGAATAAAATGGGTTACATAAAAATCATCCAATCATCACATAATCCATATAAAACAAATGGATATTTCATCATAAGAAAAGTGAAACCATGTAAATCATAGAGGAATTATACTTGAAACATACACATATGAAATAATGTCATCTTAGATGGAAAGTGGTTTTGATAAAACACTTGAAATGAATTCTTGAGGAATATATCCTTTCTTCTTCAAAATCATTTTCTATTCAAAAAAATGTCATGTAATTTTAAAAGAAGAATATTTTGTTGAAAATATTCATGAAATATTTTGAAGGAAGATTCATGAAAATAAGGCTTTATAAAAACATAAAAATTTGTTCATGCCGTATAAGTTAAAAAAACATTCTTCTCGTACTTTTTCCGGAAAAGTCAAAAAGTACCTTGTAAAAGAAAGATTCCATATATACCATGTAGTAAAAGTCAAAATGGGTAAAAAGAACTTCAAAAATACATGAATACATTTTTATAAAACATGGACATGGATGATTTAAATAACCCCAGTAAATACATACGAATATGCAATCTCGGATAAAAATTAGATTTGCAAAATTATCCCTTACCTTAGGTCTGATTTTCTTCGTAAGTGTCCGAACCTCCTCTTCTTTGAAGCGCCTCTTTGAGACCTCCTCTTAGGGCACTAAAATTGTTATTTTAAGAAGACAAAGACCTCTAGGATGTTTTTAGGGAAGTTTATAAGAGAATTTTTCAGGGGTTGGCCGAGCTTGAAGGCTCAAATTGATGTGAGGAGGAGAGGGAGGAGGTTCCCTTTTCTATGGGAGGAGAGGGGCACCTTTAGAATTCGTAAAAATATTAATTTATAATAAATATAACCCCACTTAAAAACCTCAAAATATGACTCATATTTAAAGATTAGATAAGCTAGGGTTGTAATCTCATCAACCAATCAAATTTAGACATGTCTGGATCTTATTTTAAACCTTATCATTTTGATTTATCCTTATTTAATCTATTTATGTTTATTTGTCGTAATAAAATTCTAAATTTTAAATGGTTATAAATAATCACTTATGTGTTGTTAATTTTACATAATTGGATACTTTATGAAATTTTAGACTATATAAATTTAAATTTATAATTTTTAAATATTTTTGTGATTTTTAAACAATTTAATAATAGGATATTTTTATAAAATAACAATAGTGTCAATTTTGACACTATTAATTTATTTGAATTAAAATAAAATCTAAAAAGAGGATATATTCGAAATAAAATATTTAATAGATTCATAAAAGGTCATATTTATCTATAAAATTAGTGTATCACATAAAATAGTTCATATAATATTTATTTTATTATTTTTAAAACCATTTATTTGGTTTATCTCTTAATAAAATAAATACTACAACATTTTTGTATAATTATTTAATATACTTATATGTTGAATAAAAATTAAAAATAAAATCCTATTATGAAGATAAATATATTAACTTTCACAATAATACTTTTACTAGAATATATCATCTTAAAATCACAATATTTAAATGGTTATATTTATTAAATTATGAAGGTGACAACTTTGGCATCATTTAAAATAAAATAATATAAGTGTCATAATCGCTTTTATAAGGCTCCAAATGGTCAAATATTCGACCATTGGATGATTATGGTTTACATGTACATGAAAAATTAGTTTTGGTCAGGGTTTTGTGCATTTTATGGTCACTATTAGTTTAATAAAAACTATATTCTTGATTTTTCACTAGATAAACAATTTCTGCATCACAATTGTGTCATAATTAATGATAATTATTTAATCTCTAAAAATTATAAATAAATTAATATGATGTAGATAATTTTATTAGATTTCTGGAGACTACTCATGTTCGATGTTACATGAATATTACCACTAAATTAAAATTATTATACTTATAAGATTTAAGAGGGCGACAGGTTGTCACTTTCGTTGGTTTTAATAATAATTAAATTATTTTCATGGAAAAAAGTCTATTAAATGAATCTAATCCGACCCTTAGGTGATATGGGTCTACTTTTAGTCATCCAATAAAATTTTGGCATGTGTTAGGGTAATTTTATAATATTATATTTACCCTTAATTACCCGATTTACCTTTAACTATGGTAAATAAAATTTACCGTAGTTACTATTCATAATTCCCAAAAATAAAAAGTAGCCTATTAACATAATATGGACCCACTGATTCCAAATATGGAATCCATTTTTCGAAATTCAAAACACATAAGTTTCAGAAATTAAATTAAAATTAATCCCGTTGTTGAAAGAAAACGGGTTTTTATTTAAAACATTGCAAAAGCTTGAATTGATTTAACCTACGAATTCAAGGTAAAATCGTTGATAATGACATAAATTATTTAAATGGTTAAAAAATATTCTATTTATACTTTAGACTCATTAAATATTATAATTTAACCATATAAATTATTACGATGAAAAAAGTTGTTTTTAATTAAAATATAGCATGTTTTTACTATTTATTAAAATATGAAAGTTATTAGAAAAATATCAAAACATTATCCAATGTAAATTTTTATATACTGATTCAAAAGAAGAAGTTTATTTTGTAAAATTTAACTTTTAAACATGTCAAAAACTAGATTTAATGTGGGTGCACCATCAAAAGGCGGAAAAAATTCATTTTTTGAAAAATACTTATTTTACCCGAAAAATTTATTTTGTTCACATACCATGTTCTAGAAAATATGTAAGATGAATAATAATGTTATAAAATTAAAAATTTAGTTAATAATATTCATAACATCTAGTTCATAATAATATTATAATAATATATCATTCTTTAGTAAAACCCAATGTTGCGTACAACACACGCTATCGAGGAAGGTCGCGATTGCGTGTAATGAAAGCCAAGTCAGGGTTGCGTGTTGTGCAAGAATCCTTTATTATTTTGTATAACAGAATCTAACCATATTTCATTTATACATTGAACATATATATATATATATAGACACACACACACTCAATGTTGCGTAGAATGACTATTATAAAACGAACTTGAAATTGTTTGTAACACGATCCAAGAATAGTGTTGCGTATACTGCAAGCTAATACGGTGTGGCGTATAATACAAGCTAAACATGGTGTTGTGTATAATAGAAGACATCAATGAATTTAAAATAATATTTTTCATAAAATCTCGGGGTGTTACACGACCACTAGGTATATAGTTTGAATACACCAGAAAAAAATTAATATCAGTGTGATATAAACATACAGTATACAAAATATCACGTAATTGGGAAATATAGGAATAAAAATAAGAATTAATAGGGGAATTAAATAATAAAATAATAGCAACCATTTAATAATGAAATAATATGTATCTAAATGTAAACCCAAGAAAATATAAATAAAATAATCCACTGACAAAAATAAACTCAAAGACCCAAGTCCAGAACCCCATGTAGAAACCTTATTAAAACTCCAGCACATCCAACATTAAAAAAATAGGAACACGTTCTCTTTCCATTTTTCCAAACTAGTGTACATGTAATCTGATTATATAAAAAATGGGGATTTGGGTTGGGTGAGAGTAAAACACAGAAGGTCAAAAATACAATGTATAAAAGAACTAGACTGATAATATGTGTATACAATAAATTGATAAAAAAGAATATTAATTAATCAATTAAAATAATACATCAATAATACTGATTCAACACCATACCTAGATATTAACCATTCCATCCATATCCATATATCTGTAGGCAAAAAAAAAAATTCAATCCCGCTATATAGGCATTATATCATGTGTTAGGGAATAACATGGTATATAAGAATTTTAGTATGAATCAAGGCAGGCCTGATATACAAGAATTTCTGCATTACTCAGGGGGTATCATATTATATATAAATTAATACACAATTCAGGTAATAGAAAGATATATAAGACTTATAGTTAGAGTCATGGAATATGTAGGTATATAAGTATTAAAACATGCAATCAATAACTCATAATAGGAAGGGTATCACAATATCACCTCATAAGCTTCAATGGTTAATTATAAAAATTACCACTTATCATTCAAATACACTTCCATTTATGTATCCAATTGTAAAAATACATATGTGTAGGTCATATGTTATTTCCAAAGTGATTCTATATCGATCTATCACATAAAATCTCATATCATTCTAAACACACTTTAATCCTCTATCCATATTATTTTTAATCATTGGTTTTCCCACCCAATGGGTACCAATAACACTGTTCTCACCAACTATTGATTCCAACCAATATTTCATTCTGTGGTTTACCATTAACTGATGATTAACATAATTATATTGCATGATACATTGGCAGAATCAAAATATTGAACATACATGAAAATTGTTAATCTATGGGGTTATGTTTTGGACCCCTAATCTTAATATGAAGACTAGGAAACACCAAAAATGGGTTCCACCGATAGAATAAAAGATTAAGAAAATCATAATAATGAACCTAGGTCAAAAAGAAACAATATAAACATATTTCTATAGTGGATATCAATAGAAAACACCCCTTTGAAGGAAGAATGATGGAAGGTGTAGAAGACAAAAGAAAGGTGAACAAAACATGATCAAATACTAAACTATGATGTACATAGTCAATGCAGTCTTCTCAAAATCACTAGAAATCACTGAGGGATTGATAGGAGGGATGAAATAAAGGAAATAAAAAATCATCTAAATAACCCACCTATTCCATTTCTCATGATATAAACATGGAAGGTAATCCATTTAATTTTTTTTTTATTTTTTTTGAAATGGATTTGTTAGAAACCCCATCACCTCTGGGTAATATGTAATCCTAGTCAACATTTATGTGACATGAATAGTTTACACAACATGTAGCTGCTTCATTCCCAACATGATTTCATGATATGTGTATAAAAATTGTTATATTTTGTGTAACCATTACACAACGTGTAAATTCTCTATGATTGGGCTTTATATAAGTTTTTACAAAGGACCCAAACCACCTTCAAATCATTCCAAATCTTGGAAAACAATTATAAACCAATTTAACACATTTATTAAAGGACTCTATTAATTTAAATAAACATAAATCCCGGAAAATATGTTCATTTTCTACGTTTCTCATCTATAAAAAAGGCTCATCCACCATGGTTCATTAAAAAATAGAAAGCGGAACATACCTAAGAAAATAAGGGATATTACAACCTCCCCATCTAATATTTCATCCTTGAGCTTCTCCAAGCATCACTGTTCCGTATCAGTGAACACGCCTAGCCACTATGTTTCTATATCAAACTCTTTATCCCATTTATCCTTCTAACCACATTCATACTTCCACTGCACTTTAACCATATAATAAATCCTTCACTATAGATACTTCTCTCTAGGATCCACAATCAGTATCATATGATCCTCAAAGGATAAATTACCATAGGGATAGATTTCTATGAAGTATACTACCTGAAAATGGTCAAGATACTATCATTTAAGTAGTGACATGAGAAATACATCATTCATCAAAATGTATCACTATGTAATGTGTAATCGTTACTTCATTAGACCGTACCATTACACTACAAAAAATGGCCCAACAAAAATGGTCACTAGCATTCCCTATTTCTTAATATGGTGTTTCCACAAACTATGTGGCACCCAAAGCAAGACATGATGACCCAACATGAAGAATAACGGTTTTCTCCCATGGCTAGTATAATATTTCTACTTGTTTTATGTGACAAGAAACTTCCTCTTGATAATCAACACCAGTTTAGATGTATCATACACGATAATAGGCCCAAAAATAACTAACTGACCTACATCAACAATCAATGAGGAAAATGAAATGTCCTTTCATATAAGGACATGAATGTTTCAATCTGGATTGATACCAGGAAGTTATAATTAAATTGAAACCTTATGAGTATCATATGTTTCTCCCATGAACCACTGAAATCCAAAACATCGGCTCATAAAATATCATACAAACCATGAATAGTTTTTAATGATTTACCATCAGTCCAAGGATGATAGGTTGTGATAAAAATAACCACGGACCCAAGAGCCTTTTTGAACTGTGATGTGAAAAAAGGATCTCTATAAAAGATGATACTCTTTGAAAAACCATGAAACTAAACTAACTCATGAACATAAACACAACAAAAATCATCAAATGTGAGGGTCTCCTTGACTGGAAAAAAGTGCACCATCTTCATCAGTCGATCTAAAATCTCCCAAAATAAAACAATAATGAATATTTTCATTGGTAACACCATTAAAAAATCCATATCAACATCATCCCATTTCCACTTAAAAATGTGAAAAGGTGGAAAAATTCCAGTTGGCCTCTGATGCAAGGCATTCAATTACATAAAATTGAATATATCACCATAAGTACTTCTACCTACTTCATTCTTAACCACTGATACTCCCTAACAAGATCCCAAAATATATTTTTCAAACTATTATGTATCATCCATAAAAATAAAAAAAAACTTATCATCCACTCCTCATGTAAACACTTAAGAATCCATACTAATCCACAGGAAATAGAAAAATTTATAATTCTAAGAGACCATCACCGAAGTGTCTCCCCACGGTATACGTTGCCTCTAAAAACATTGAACTCCAGATCAGATAATAGATGAGTCTGGATCTGGTCCAAAATCATAATTATAACAGATGTCCAATATGATCCACTCATCCCTAGGACTCATGATCATCTATATGCATGTATGGAAGGAGTCATATCATCTGCCACTAAATAAAAGACTCATGAATTACCTCTATCTATTTCTATTGGCTTAAACCATCAATAATGAAATTTCATTTTCTAAGTGAATATGATAACTCAAAGTCAAAATAATATTGATACTCAACCCTAAATCCTTAATCCAAAGATCAGGTTCCACTGAGAGAAGATATACCTCAGGTTATCATGGTTTATGTATACCACAAACCTCATAAACATGAGATAATACCACTGACATATCATGAAGTGTATTACAACTGCTATCACTAAATCACGAGTATAGTAATTCCTCTCTTTGGGTTTTATATATCAAGATCAATAAGAAACCACTCAATCCTAATACATTATAAATGATTCGATTAGAACACCGGATGTATCATAGCCTCTGGTAAATGATTCACTAGACACAAGTAAGTTAAGGACAGTTTCCTTGGACCACCTAACATTAAACTCTTGAAAATACCCTTCATGAGTGTCTGATGAAATACACATCATTAATTTTTTGGTCAGCCCTAACATCAATTTTTTCAAATGGGATAATTATAAGATAAAGAACCAATAATAACCTAATAAACCCAAAAAAGCTGAATATCAAAGACATTATTATTTATTTCCCATGATACTATGGATACAAACATTTATGGGCACACTGAAACTCTTTCCTATAATATAAAATGGTCCAATAATTTAATGTTGTCAATCTATAAAATATAATTGGTTAGTTTGGAAAAATTATGAGTCCCTATCAATGTACTCAAGATGTTGTCAATATTTTGGAATGACCATTTGTAGAATGACAGTACAGAACGATTAAATCAATAAAAATTACAACATACTAATTCATAAAATGATGGATGATCGGATTCATCAAGGCCATGAATTTCACCAGCGCATTCATCAGTCGAAACAGAATAACTGTGACCTCATACAAGCCATACATACTCCTAAAAGACGTTCATGGTATGTATGATGGCCTCACCCTCATCTAGTGATATCCATATCCCAAATAGATCTTGGAGAAGATATTACCACATCTCATATAATCAAATTGATCATTAATGCAAGGAAAAGAATACCAATTCTTTATCATCATCTAGTTCAATCTCTCATAATCCACATATATGCACAAGGTACTATTAGCCGTCATGGTGACAGAAACTAGAGAAACTCATAGAGATGTTATAGGACATATTAAACCATTATATTAAATATCTTTTGACTTAAAATTAAACTTATAAATCTCTACTGATTTTATTCTATGAGTAGGGATATAAACTAGCTATACTATAGGAACCACCTCAATTGTGAACTCGATCTCTCAATTGGTAAGTCATAAATATCACTAGGAAACACATCCTTGAAATAGTCTACCACTGGAGGAAAATAATCCTGACATATTCCACAATTATATAGCTTAAGAATAGTTATGTGATCCTAGAGACATATAATATGTTCTAAACATTTATTCCATAACAAACCCAAATATCCCACTCAACCTGGTGAGAAATGTTTCATTTTAAAGGAAAAGGAAATATAACTATCCTCCAATAATAGTCAATATGTTTCTAGTATAGAACTATCCAACACATACCAATAGTAATATCAAAACCATTAATTTCTATAAAAAATTGTTTCCACATGAAATGGTAACAAATAATCTCTAGGGAACATGACATGAAACCTTTGATATTCTATAACTTAAATCTTAATGATTTTCCACTTGTAATAGAAGTACTGATTATTTCTACAATCAATCCATAAAAACATAAAAAGAGTGGATATAAAGGAATTTGATTCCCACATATGATGAAAAATTACGAAATGGTATGTGATATATATATTTTACCTATAATAGTAGATGGTCATGAATCTAAAAAGGATTCAGTAGTCTTCATAACATGTAGCTATCCATCCCATCGGGTATGGGGTCCAGTATAACACCCCTGAGTTATTCCCTCAATATCGTAGTTTTTTTCTTATAATGGGTTACTACATCCCTGGCATTGAACTGAATATTTCCTGGACCTACATCTACCTTTCTACAGAGAAGTAGGTGAATCTTTTCTAGAATGTAGTACCTGTAAAGATCCAATACACTTATCTACTATTACATGTCCCTATAAAACCTATATTGCTGGGACAAACATGTGAATGATTGACACTCAATATAGTGTACAAACACTGAGTCATATTTTTTTTATCTTTCCACACTGATAGCGAAATAGTGGAACACATTACTTATATGGATTTCCATTGTCTTGGATACTTTGTTTTCCGTTTACATGGAGAAGACTTTTATAATAATGTTTCATGCCACTAGAACAATATTTCTCAGTTCACCTTGCTTAAATATCATGGACGCTACATGGGGACTCTCTTAGATTCCCTTATATAATGAGTTCTTGATTCATCACATCCTCAAAACGTCTCAGACAAAAACATAAACATGTGACCCGATCTCATGGCATGAACTATTATGAAAATTTCCCACTTGAGAGATCTCATAAGATTCTAAAGATAGTTCAAATCTATGAAGTTCAATAAAGAATCTTTCTTTTTCCATCACTAGAATTCCATCTAGTGTCAAGTTCATGAACCCATGAGCCCTCTAATCCCTTAATATCTTAATATATAAGTGGCTCAGGAACATCACCTAAAGTCCTTAGAAAATAACTCCACCTACTACCCAATCTAGTCTAGAGTATTGCATAAATTATTGGAAGGTCCATGAAGAAAATTTTTATTAGGATTTACACCCGTATTTGGGTGTGTCACAAGATTCTAAAAGATAATCAATACTGAATTAATCAATAAGTAGGATACCTGGGGTATTTCCTCTGCATTGAATATAGGCTAATGCTGTATTTTGAAATATAGTTTTATCTCTTACATAAAAAATATGAGAATAATATCCCTTTCCATGGATCAGATGACGCACATGATGATTTCATAACAATGGTCATCCATCATATCTTCATCATCCAATTTTTTTTACATTATCTGTGTTTATAGGGTTTTGATTTCCATTATCCTGGTTCTCAACATGATGAAACGATGTGGGGGGGGGGATATTCTTTATATGACAAGAAAAATCTGTAGAATACTAGCTTTCCAAAATATATTTCCTCAATAATTGACAAAAATAGAGAACCACTGGCTTATAGTCTCTCCAAAAATGGATTAGAAGTATTTTAGCATGACATATAAGTTCATTAATATCATTTATCATTTGTAATAGGAATATCATATCATAGTTCATATGGGAAGGTATATAAAAGATTCAATAAATATGTCCCTATCATGTAAAATGAAAGTCATTATATATCCCCAAGTGGTGATAATGATGCATACATACCCATTTCATGATATACTAGAATATTAGTATAAATATCAATGAATGATTACATAATAAAACATGTGAGTCACCCAAGGTGACATAAAATCAACTACAATAATTGAACAACATATACAATAATCCCATATATGGGTGCTCAGATTTTCCCACATACTTGGGTTAGCTACTCCCTTGCAGAAGCTCATTACCAAATCCCAACACATCAAAGTATCCTTTCTCCCTTTCCCAAATAGAAATGTAATAAAAAAATAACATGTGACATTGATACAACATTTGGGGTCCCCAAATACATTACTCTCTATTGTGTTGAGAAGTGATTCATTATTAGACTTCATGTGTACCCGCCCTGTTTGTTAGAGGATTTCATCTAGCAGCGGGGGTTTGATCAATATAATGAGGAGACTGTACCCAATAGTAATGAGTTATAACAAAACAGAAATAAACAATATAAATTAATATTAGAGTAATGGAAAAAGAGTGAATTAAATATTTTACAACTTTTAAATAAAAAAGAATAAAATAATCAATCAATAGAGAAACATTTAATGACATGATGATATGTGTCTAAATGTAAACTATGAACAATAAAATAAAATAATATGCTAATAGATATAAACTCAATGTATCAGGTCTGAAACCCCATGTCAGCCTTTTCTCCAAACTCTAGGACATCTAGAAATAAAAAAATCAACAATAAGGTCACATTACCTTGTTCAAACCTACATCCTCGGTTACCAAATAATGACCTGAGTAGGACGTGAGTAAAACTCAATAGTTTACAAAACTGGGTCTAAACAAAACCATTATTAAAATAAGTATATGAAATATAGTGATAAACATTTTTATTAATTAATCAATTAATGAAACAAATCACCCAGCCTGCTTTGGAACCATGCTGGAATATCTTATAGAATGTAAAAAACCATACAATTGTAACCATATTTCCATAAAAAAATCACACCAATATGTTTCAAGCCCACTATACATGAATTAAATCATGTGTCAAGGAATATACTAGTATATAAGCACTCCAACATGAGTTAGGGAATAACAGGATATATAATATTTTCAGCATGAGTCTGAGAATAGGCTGGTATATAAGAAATACAGAATGATTCATGGTATATCCTAGCGTACAAGGATTAAAACAAGAGTTAGGGAATAACCTTGTATATAACTATTATAGCATGTACTCAAAAATTCATAATAACATGGATATCACAATATAGCCTCATAATCGTCAATAGTAAATTATGAAAATTACTATTTTATTTAAAATAAACTTCCATTTATATATAAAATTATTAGCATTCAAATAAATATCCTATAAGTTGTTACCAAAGTGATAATATATAATCAAATCATGTAAAATATCCTTCCATTATAAACACACTTTAATTCATTATCCATGTAAATTTTAATGAATGGTTTCCTCACCCAATGAGTATCCATAATATAAGTCACATTTAAGTTTTATTCAAATAAATTTTTCATTCAAGGATTTACCATTAACTATTGATTAATTTAATTAGAACACATGATAAATGAGTGAATTAATAATATTTCACATGTAAGAAACCTATAAAACCATAGAGTTAAGTGTTATAACAGTACATTAATCTTAAGATTATAAAACACCAATAATGGGTAATCTTGATAGATACAGATGATGGGAATATCAGAAGAAGCAACCTAGATGAAATAAAAACAAGATCAAGACCTTTCCAAAATGGTGATCAACCAAAAACACTTCTTCAAAAGAAATGTGATGGAAGTTCCAGAATACTGAAGTTAGGTGGCCTACCCAGGATAACACACCAAACTGTGACATACATAGGTGATGAAATAACCTCAAAATCTCCAAAAGTATCCTTGAGCTTGATAGGAGGGGCTATAATGAAGGAATGAAAAACCATCATCACATTCCACTTAAAACCACTACTTGTGATAAATACACATTGTGCATTCTGTTCAAACATTTTGTATTTCTTTTTAAATGGATACACCTAAAAACACATCGCCTCAGGGAAATATTTAATCTTGCTCAACTTTTTCATGATGTTAATGGTTCACATGACGTGTTTCTTATTTATTATCTATATAGATCCACAATATGTTCTTATAGGTATTTAGACATTTTGTATCCTATATATATTGTGTAAATTATATTTTGATTGTTTTCATCCTAGTTTCTACAAAATGACCTAAACCACCTCCAAATATTTCTAAAGCACGGAAATCCATCATAAACCCATTTTACAAATTTATAACAAAACTCTAATAAGTTAAATATTCATACATTCTATAAATTTAGGTAATATTATGAAACAATGTATCTATTTCTCCGAACAAGACTTAGCCGTATTTATTCAACAAAAACAACTGAATGATGAATGTCCTTAAAAGAAAAATGGATCATTAAAAAATATTATTATTAAATCATATATTATATGATATATGTGATAATTCCTTCAGAATATATATACAATAACCCAATATTCATGATATAGGTGGTTCGAACGTGAATTAAGATAGTCAATACATGAGGTTAAGGACATTAACCACACTTTTATTTTTATAATTCACATGTAATATTCCAAAATTTCTTATTTTTTGAGGTTTATATATTACCCATGAATACATATTTTTATGATTTCTATTAAAATTACAGGAATTTACAAATCCATATATGGATATTTATTTCATGGTTCTTATGATTAAAAATTTACTAATCTTGTAAGGGTTTAATATTATAATATCATTATACATTGGTATCATTTATGATTATACTTACGATGATAAAGTTTTTTAATCTAGATCTTAAAAATCACATGAATTTTATTGTCCCCGAGTTATTTTTGAAAATTAAAATTTTTTCATTAATTTTCCTCATAAAGAATTAAGGACACCTATATAATATTTTTATTGAAGTGTTATGTTTTTTCTCTCTTTGGTTGAAAAAGATTTTTCTTCCATGCATATGATTTCTAAAATCATTTTAAAGAAATTTTTTAATAATAACCGATGATTGTTTGAATAAAGTTTTACCCCAGTTTTACTGTTTAGAAAACAAAATTTATTCGAACATTCTTTTATCTATATTAACATGTTACATTTATATTTTTACAAAAAATATGATAGGAATCATGGGTTTATGATTTACGACATAATCAAAATTTCTCACCCTCATGACTGATCAATGTTTTGAAGTGTCCTTTCCATGTTTCCATAGTTAATTTCAATGAGTATTTTTCCCATAATATTATGGAAAATATTAAAATATAAATAATTGATTTCAAATTGGGAAGGATATATTCCTCATGAATGTTTTTAGTGATTGATTTATGATACTTCTATTCATCAATGTGAACAACATTTGGTATTTAATATGTTTAACTAGGGATATTATCTAATCAAATCATGCTTATTATTTTTCCAGATATTTTTTGATTATGATTATTAGATGTTTATGAAACTAGTTTATTTTTCCATGGTTTATACTACGATGGATCTCTGAAATGTTTTTGAAGTCAATTTTCATTTCCCAGGATATTATATCATTATATGTTGAATGTTAATGATCATATAGAAAAAATATTTAAAATTTTCACTATGTAAAAGGTTCGAGAATAATTATATATCCCTCCAATGAATTGAGTTATGATTTATTTATCATGAAATTTTTATGTGATATAATTTAATATGATTTATCGTTTTTTGGAAGTAATTCAAAGAGCCTGATCTATTATGTGAAAATGTAAACGTGTTTAATTCACTATGGGGAATAGGTGTTGAGGCATGATCTCTTATGATATTATAGTCTCTATAGATAACCTGGAAAGACAAAATTTCTTCTAATAGATAATTATTACAAACAACTATTACATGAAATTTATATACATCATTTATTTATGTTGATTTCACATTATCTTGATTCATTAATTTCGAAATGATAATGATTTATACCTTGAATCATGGTTATTTTCTATGATAGATTGCGTATGAACTTTTTAAGTAATATTCATGATGTTAACCCCTTATTCTCATCTTATGTTTTCATATGATCATCAATTAATATCACCCATATTTACCATACTGGGCATCTTAGCTTACCCATTATTATGATTCTATTCCATAGTGTTTGAAGATAGGTTTTATGTTTGGTATGTCAATAAAGAGTATTAAATGGGGTGATATTCGGGGGGGGGGGGGGGTGAAGATATTTCTGGAAATAAGAATGTTTGTATCTAGAATCCAAAGAAAATGATATTTTAGTTTCCATAGGTGATCAATTGAGAAATCTATTGAATATTAATCTGAAATATGTTATATCAAATGTTATATAATACAGCCCAATGATACAATACACATGTTAATCCCCACCATTTTTTTTCATTACTCATATACCCTCTTTTATCCACACTTCCCCATTCCTCCTATACATTGTCTGAACCCTATCTTCTCCCCCAATTCCCCAAACATCCATCATTCTCATCCCACTCAAATACAAAACCCAGAAGTTATGTGACACTTCCTTCTGATTCCACTATTCTAGATCCGTATTCCAACCCTCGTTAATGCCCAAAGACTTAGAATTAGGTCCTATCATCCTCTATTGCATCATCCTATTCTCGATTATAGACTTCTTACCAAAGTAACTAATTAATGATAACACGGTCTTATGGTTTTATAAGTTTCAAAAACAAGATATAATTCATTTCTAAATAACAACTACTTCTCATTTTAAAATTGTGATTCCATCCACCCCCATTTTAGGTTACCTGTTCATAAATGCTAAATTACATGGGTCTCCTATATTACTTACCAAATCATGATTTTTTGTCTATTCCTTTGTAGAATTTTTGAATGTTCTATCTTACCAAAAAAATCAAGTTATAAAAAATATTCAATCCATGTTTCTATAGGCTCAATATTCACCAAATACATAATCGGTAAGTTCAATTCAAATTAATTTTTTTTTAGTTTTCATGAAACTGGTCTCCAATATAACATTACCACACATTAAATTATTTTCAAATTAGAAAATATCGATAGAAAGGTGTAATATGTTCTTAAAAAATATTAGTTGGGATTTATGTTTGGACTATTTGTTTATGAATATTATTTTTATGTTTTAGTTTATCCTAATCTTTATGAAATAATATAATGATATAGGTCTATCAATCTCATTAATTGATTCTGACATGAATAAAAAATTTATTAACTTTATTAAACTAATTAACCTTTTTTCCCACATTACGGTGTGTTCTGTTCTAATATTGAACTGATAGTTTTCTCAGTTAAATTCATCGTGATTTGTATAATTTTTCACCAATATTATCAATTTTGGGGAATTAAATCATTTAGTTCTTAGACTAACTTGAATTGGTTTTTAATTAGATCTTATATTCTCTAACATGATTAAAAAAAGAATCCATAGTTCATGTTTCTTCATTTTAAGAAACCTCGTTCAATTGATGAGTTGACGGTTTCCTGTTTTATTTTTTCCAAAATCTATAAACATTTTTCAATATTAATCATTGTGAAAACAATTTTTTCATAATAATCTATCTTTATTTTTCAAAATCTATATTTATATTGTTTATAATCATGTTATTCATATAGTAATCATAATATTAAAATATTTTCAATTCTTATAGTCTATATATTCTTCACTATAAAATAAATATCACTAATACACTTATTAAATACCATGTAGAAATATTTAATTTATTGAATTTTAAATAAAATCCATAACTTTATTCCTATTTCAAATAAATAACATATGTTTTGTTTGTTGTGTTTTCTATTCGGATCCCTTATATACTGTATAACATTTATAAACTAAATCTCGATACATGATAATGTTGATACCATAAAAAGGATTCCACAAATGTATACCAATAAAAATTTCCACTCCATAAAAAGTAAGTTATATTATATGATACATATAACAAAACTGAAATGAAAACAATTTATTCTTGAACACTATTAATTTCCTTTAATATTGTAATTATTAAAAATTCGAATCACTTTTTCAATTTGATTAAATTATATATGAAATTAAATATTGTCATGTAAAACATGTTTATCTATTGTTCAGTGATCATTACATTATATTAAATATAATCCTAATGATGATGATAAAACTTGATGTTATTATAGTTTCAATAAAATACAAACATCATTTCAAATATTATTATCATATTTGAAATCAATGGTCATTTCGAATCTCTATTTAACTCTAAATTTATAATGATGTTTCAATGTTTTATTACAATAGTTGTTATGACTATTTTACATCTGAATATCCAATTTTACATGTTTGACATTACTCTCCTATTTAATATTTTTTGTAGGAATTCATATAAATTTATGAACTCCAAATTTTTTTAACAGCTTACCCAATAGTTTAGAAAAAACATAAACAAATTAAAAAATATTAATTTATTATATTATTTAATAGCAATAGTGTTCTATGATAGCTGTTATTATATATTACCATTATAGGGATGAACATTTCTTTTAAATAAATTATGGTTTGTTATTTAACAAATAATTATATAATTTTAAATTTAAAAATAATGAAAAATAATTTATGTTATGACTATATTATAATAGTACCCATATAATGAATATTATTCAGCAATTCCACTCTATTAATGAAAATTCTTTAGAATTATTTTTCATGTATATATATGTAAAAATATTATTTTTATATTAATGTTATTTAACACATGAATTTAGTTTCCAATATAATTGTTTCATGTTTATTTGGTCACATACATACTCTAAAGACACCTTTCATTAATGTTATTATAAAATTTTATTATTCAAGAATTAGAAATGAATAAAATTTTATATTTTATGAAAAAATATTAATATGTTTAGTGCACATGACATAATAATAATTAGTTATTAGTATTTATCATTTAGATATCATTTAATAGTATATTTTTTATCATTGTTTGACAAACTAACTATATAATTTTTATCAATGGAACAATCAAAATTTATATTATACACACCACCTAGCATCAAATTATTATCCTTAAACCAGACATTTCAATAAAAGAAAAATATTTAAAATAAAATAGTTTCATTCAAATTTCAATGGATAATAACGGTATGATTTTCTTTTTAATTATTTATTCATTTATAGTATTATTATACTTTCACATCATAGATTTTTATTTTATTAAAAAATAGTATATGGTGCATTTTGATTTCTATGAAATTATAGATGTTATTATGTTATACTGAAAAAATTTGTGCACTTTTTTATATATTTATCATATTAGAAATTATCGGAATTGGTTATTTATTGAAATATAGGACCAAGCTCACTAATTTTCTATTAAAAATCACAGTTCAAACTATACCTACTCTAATGGTAAACCCTATCTTTATTTTTTTACATTTCTATTTTTATAATGAATTAATTATGATACTATAAAATATAAATAACTAATATATCTTCATTCATTTACTTATAATGCTGCTTCATATTTTACAAATTATATAACTAAAAGTGAAATTGTATAATGTTAATATTCACTATAGAATATAAATTTTATATAGTTCCCATTTTGAACCAATATCATAAATTTTTTCATACATTGATTTATTAAATCTATAGAGAAAATTTCTGAAGTATGTCTACTTATTCCATTAAAATGTACCATTATCCACAATTCATATAATATAAAAATAACAATATCAAACATTAGAGAACTTTCCCAAAAGAAATACAGGTCAATGAATATTATATTTAACCAATTTAACTTATGATGGGAAAAAAATAGGAAGAGAAAGAAATGGTAAATTAAGTAAAATTTAATACATATAATAAAATAGTATTGGATATTTAAATAGAGAATGAATATATTTCAATGTATCATTTAAACGTATCAAATGAATGAAGTTTGGTCTATTCATTTTTTCCTACATTAAATGCTTAATCATTCACATCAATTTTATTTATTTTACTAATGTGACATTAATATATTTTTAACTCACTTATGGAAACCATGAGTGGAGGTGGAATTATGTTTGATTAATTTTCTAATTTTTTATGGATATTCTACTACCATAATTGACATTTTTGTGACTGAGTTGTTTTGTAATGATTCTATGGTCTTTAATTTTTGGATGATAAAATGATATGTTAATATATATCTATTTCTTATATACTACAATTCATGCTCTGACATGTTGGGTTTCTTTAAAATTTCATTCTTATTTTGCAACATGGATTGAAGAATTTAAATATATAAGTTAAATAATTTATAATTTTTAAATAATGTGGTAGTAATTACAAGGCATCTATATTAACATTTCATTTTACTTATCTGCATAAAATTTTATCCACTTTTTAGCCTCTATTTTACTATATTAAATAAATATATTATTGAATAAAGTTTATTTTTAAATTTTATTTATTGATTAAGAACAAACACACAGATATATATATATGTTCTATAGATATATATTCTATTTTTATTTGGTCTATATGTATATATATTTTATGAATATATATTTTGATATATATATATATCATAATATTGTAATGTCCCAAAATTCCATGTAATTTTTTTTAAATAAATATACTGGATAATTTCAAGAGTAGGAACTCATATGGCACTAAATTCTGTGGCCTAGTTAGCCTGAAACAATTGTTCAATATTTTTTGTTTTTCTAAATATTGTGTGTGAGTAATTTTTTTGGAAAATGTGGACTAACTCTTAAAAGGGTGCTTCGATCCAAAAATCATAGGGCATCGTTGTGTTTAGTGCAATGGGTTTACACTATACACGACATATGTCTAGTCCACACTTGACTCTAGAAAGAAAACCTGAAAATGAAATAATCCAAAATACAATAATAAAATATTATTATTATGTCTTTCAAGTCCTTATAAATCCTGAATAGTGACTCAGATTGAAAATATGAGACCGCAATTGAGCTCGTAAGGGTGTAATTTCATTAGGCAGAGCCTAACTTTGACCAGTGTATGCCATATGTGGAAGATGGTTTTTGGGACATACCAGTCGATATAATGATTTAAAATATTGGAAATTATTTTATTTTAGAATACTCATAACGTAAAAATGGTAACTCGGATTGAAAATATGAGACCATTGTTAAGTTTTTAATGGGATGTTCTTTTTATGTACATAACCACGACTGTCCTGGGTCAAGTGGAAAATGTTATTTTTTCATAATTTTTAAAATAAAGCAACTTAACAAAATTAATATAACCTTGAACAATTTATTTTATATAAATTATTGTTTCACTACAGTGAAATGATGTTGTAACCCAAGCATAAAAAATGACGTTTCACAAATAAACTCATGTAAAGAAGTTGCAACGCAAAGTAATTGAAACAATGTTTTATAAATTAAACACTATAATTTCGGCAACTCAGCACAATAGAAACACTAAATCACATTCTCCACTTATTTACATTGCAATGTTAGAGGTGGTGGAAAAAATCTTGAGGATTATTTCTTTAAAGCCTTTGAGAAAATTCATTGAAAAATGATGAACAATGAACAATGATGGGTCAATGAACAGTTTCAGTCCAAATGATATAGTATTGTTCAACGATGCATGATTGATGAATGATGAAAGAGAGGTTCTTTCTTCACCAAATAATTATATAACCTCATGTTTTAGGTTTTGTTATTTAGGATTTGGATTCCCCATTTTTTTCTTTCTAAATAAAGAACATGGATCAACACACTAACAGGATGATCCACATGGTTGTTTATTCTTGGGGGATGGGATTTGATTTGTGGGAATTGAAGGAAGTGAGATTCATTTGATTTGATTTTACTCATTAATCCTTTTAACAAGGATGAGTCTATTCTGACACGAAAAACAACTATGATCTGTCCTTCAGGCTTTCCATGTGTGTTCTTTCTACCTCAATATCTTCGGGTCTTAGTGGCTTATGGACGAGCGGTCATTGCACCATCGATCCATAGTGCAATGACCTGGGACCGAAGATCCAACCCAGTGATGACAATGGGGTTGTGTGTTGATAAAGTAATGGGACATCTGTGGTGACAAGGGGATGCCATCTTGAAGGATGGTAATAGCATGCGGTAGAGGTCGTATGCAGAAGGTGGCGTGGGCTGCATTGGCGGTGGCTGCAACCGTATGAGATCCCGGTTCCTGGGGGAACCATTTTGGATGAAAAGAGTCATAGAAAACATGTTTTTCTGTTGAAGAGTAAGTTCACGGGTGGCGCTCCATGGTGGAGAGAAGGGGGACCATGACAGAAGCCACATGTGGTGGAGTGGGAAAAACAGTTGGCGGCGGTGGGGCATTTCGTCATGGAAAACGCACCGTCTCATGCTAATAGAGGATGCAGTCAAGCTACACTACGACAGTGACCCAAAGAGACCACCACATCTTAGACAATCTCAGCCAGACCTATAATATTTGTTCTAGGACCAGTGGACAGCGTGGGACCAAGGTTGGGTCAGACCCGGGTCGTGGTAGTGGACCTAGGGTTGGGTCGGGTCAGGTTGGCCTAGTCGGGTCAGACCAGACTCAGACCCATCCAGTCGCATTTCTTTAAAAAAAATCATAATTGAAAATAGTACATATGATTGACTATAAATTTTTGTCATTGGGTCCCTTGCGATGTTGTGTTCTGTTTAACATATTCCATGTCAATTTCTGCGGAGGTTGAGATATGACCAATGGATTGACATGTATATTCTCTCGGAATCAGGAATGCTAGGAGTAGTAATGCTATGAAATGAGGTGAATCAAAACAATGTTCCATGAAGACCACAGTGTACCTGTAGATGAACAGTAGCTGAGCGGAACTAAGTGGTCTGATAGACAGAAAATAGCTAAGCGGACCTCAGTGGCCCAGTGGACCAACAGACCTCAGTGACGTGCGGACCTCAGTAGCCCTGAAGACCTAAGTGAAGAGAGAAATTTAGTGCCCCTGTATACCTTAGTACTGAGTGGGTCTATGTGATCTAGCTATCCATAGAGACAATCCGGTCTACGTGATCAAGCTAGCCCAAAAGATGAGTGGGTTTAAGTTATCATGATGGCCCAAAAGATAAGTGGGTCTAAGTGATCCAAATGACCCATGTGAATCATGGGTCTAGGTGATCTAGCTACCCTAAGGCCTCATCAGGCAATAGAGCTTTAACAATACATATTGATAATCATTACAACTAATATTATTTCATTCCTTCCTTTAGATTATAATTATGGGAGATGTCTACTACTTTATGTGTACTTTTCTTTGAGGTCTTTTCATTGTGGTTTGGGGTCCCTATTAAGTATTGTGTTACTCACTTTTATATGGGATTTTAACACACATGTCATGACTTGTGAAGATGACCAATGTTTTGATAGCAACCTTTGTGGACTATGACCAGGTGGTGCCCCGTGAGATCGGATAGGTGAGGTTTAATCCTATGGCTTTAGGCATCTACTCTTCACATACCCTTTATGTGGGGTTTCTTTTGATGGGTTTCCAGAGAATATTTACCCTTTTTTTTACAACATGTATTTTTTGGGGCTTGTATTCTAGCCCCTTTACCTTCATATTTTATTGTATAATCTCAATGGTTGTCATTGTAGCATTTATTTTTTCCTTTTTAGTATTGTGGGAACAAGTGTGTGTGTGTGTGTGTGTACATATAATAAGAAAAAGCGTCCCACTAACTGGAAAACGCCTTTAGTGCTATACACCATCCCATGGATTTTGGGAGGTGGGCTTGGGGTAGTCACGACAGAGGCCCTGGAGGACGGGTCAGGAAAAACTTGTATCATAGGAGTTCGGTTCTACCATAAGAAACCAGATTCTATGAGTATTCATGGGGAAATATGGTTTAGTGTTTTGAGTTCAGTTTTTAGGATAAGGAGTCCAATATTGGTGTGGTGGACAATGTATCCATTCAAATGGTCCACTAATTATGCTTTTTTACTTAGTACATGAAAACACTAGTTTTAGGGAAACATTATTGTACATGCATCGTATAGGAATGGGTTGATTTTGCTATTTATTCTTGAGTTAACTCACTCGGTATACACTAATAATATTTTTATAACATTATTTGTTTAAAGATTCTTCTATGTAAACGTCCAGCTAGGATTCCACTGCTTGATCATAAGGAAGATATACAAGGTGACAAGATGGGTACAAGGGTTCGTACTAGATACAACACCTCTGGGTGGTGTACCAGCTATACCACCACCTGGGGAGTAGCACAAGGAATTTGTAGTACCAACAGATGATATGAACGGGCTGAGTTCACTTCACGAGTTTCAATGACAGAGACCCCTAAGGTTTTGATGTGATCATGACCTACAGGCGGATAAGGAAAATCTTGAGGTGGCGACAGAGTATTCATCCTAGTCAGGACACCATTAGATTAGATGGAGATCCAGGTTGGGAGCATTCTATGTCGCTTAGTTGGGAAATGGTGGGGTTAGATTACCTGATCATATGATTAGGTAACTCTTCCGTGGATAGAGTTTGAGAACCATTCTCAGAGAAGGGGGCCCTCGCCATAAAATTTAAGGGCTATGGATGCCCAATATTGTCTAAAACTTTGGTCTAATGACATGACGATTGATGATTATTCATCGAGGTGTATATACCTTTTTAGTTACTCGATGAATACAATACAAACAGTGCTTCAGGGCTCAGACCTCTGAACATGGTGTTTTTGGGAAATACGAGCCAACACTATAACTCTTTGAATTCATGCTTATGATAGGGTGATAAAGATAACCTTTGTGGTTGAAATTCCCTTCTCTTAGCAGATACAACCAATGGTTCTCATTAGTGGGAAACAAGAAGTCAATGTCAGTATCAGAGACTTGGATGTGTGAGAAATTCCCAGAAGAGGTCTCAAGACATAGGATCTATATCATAGGGATCTTAGGGTGAGCCCAGTCTTCCTAGGAAGAGGTAATTATTTAAAAAAGGAGGGTAGGAGACATCTCTCTATAAATGTTTCATCCTGTCATGATAATAGTGAAAAGTTGAATGGGACATTAGGGCAGAGACAGTGACAGGAACAGATGAATCTGCAGGGTGGAAAATGTGGAAGAGGAGTAGGGAGAGCATCAAGAGGTGGTATAAATTTCGACATGTTACAAACACCACCCCAACGTGGTCCACACCAGGATTTGAATGTTGGGGGACATATGACAGGAGTAGCTGTAAGTGGTAAACGAATATGACCTGAGGGCTCCAATAATGATTCTATGTATGTCTATATCTACTCTTACTTTTTATATTTATAGACATGGGTGATAATCAATCCTTTATTTCATGAAACTTGTTTAAGACCTAGAGTTTATGTTTAAATTATTGACTTGACCCGTATGTCTGGAGATACCTATTAGAGGAGACTCGATAATCAAACTTATTCTGATGGTGTTATCTGAACCTTGAGTTGAGATTTTTGGGTTTAACCTTTTCATGGAAGCATTAAGGATTCATGATGTTAGTTTGGGTATGGATTGGTTATCCACAGTTCATTCCCAGAATGACTATTTTATGCCAAAGGATGTGGTACGTTAGTAGTGTTTAAAAGAGTTTTTCCTTAGTCAGTGAAAAAGGAAACCCATGCAGCCTGTGATAAAATCTTGTTTAGGTTGTTGCAGTCAATCAATATTGAGTATTCCAACCTAACCATCATGGATGTGGATGTTCTGTGTTTTGAGTACCTTGTAGTTGTGGTGGAGTACAATAATTAAAAAGTAGAAGAATAAGTTTCTAGGTTTAGCACCCCATAGGGGGGTGTATTTGGGAATCACTCTACACCTCCATATAGAACTAATATTAGCATCATTATATTTGATGGATTTTGGAGAGCTTCTAGAGATATGGGTGTAGGTGGAGGATTTTTCGAGGAAGGGCATAGAAAGACACAGTGTTTGAGGTTATGTGTGAATTATTGACACTTTAACAATGGCGCCATAGAGAATGAGTATCCACTACCAAAGGGTTGATGAACATGTTGATCATATGAAATGGGAATCCTTTCGTAGGAATATAAAGGTGCTTTCAATCTTTTTAGTAGATATGGAAAAGTTTGATGAGTACCCTGATCATGAGTTTTCAAGAGGAGGGAGTTGAGTACGTAGTGTTCTATGATGTATCATGGACCAGACATGGTTGTGTCATGATGAAAAGGCCAGAGGTAATTGCTTATGGTTCACGTCAGTTGAGACCACATGAGTAGAACTACACAACCCATGTTCTTGAGTTGGCAGGGGTAGTATTTCCATTGATGATGTGGTGACACGACCTCTATGGGTGAACATTTTACCAACTACTCTAACCAAATTAATATCATGTATATCATCACTTAAAAGGATTTGAACTTCAGATAAAGTTGATGGTTAGAGTTCCTCCAAGACTATGACCTCGAAGTAATCTAACCTCATGGTAAGGGGAAAATAGTAGAAGATTCTCTCAATAGGTTATCTAGTTCATAGTTCTTGAATGGGGAAACATATTTGTTGACCTCATTAAATTTATCCTTCATGGATGGGGATGAAGCAAATTATCTATAGTAAATGGTTTTTACCTGTCCACTGTTAAGTGATTCAGGGAGTTACATCTCGATTATACCTAGTGGGGGACATTAAGTGATCAATTTCCCATAGGGAATACCCCTTATGGACATTCGACAGGTTTGGAGAACGTAATTCCATTAAAAAGATGCACAATAGTATCAGTGGATTCCTAGAGTGGAAAGATGAATTAGGATATGCATGTGGGCATCAAGACAAACACCATGGATGTCAAAATTTGTTGAAGCTGGGCTTACCTATTGAGATAAAAATCTGAACACTTGTTTGAATCTGTTTTGTGAGTTGTTCATTCTCTTTCTAAGGGAACCATGAAGGAATTGTGAGGGTATTAGAATAGGATTCATGATGGGGTTTCCAAGTATGTTCATGAGACATGATTCCATATGGATGATTGCTGACCAACTCAGTAATTTGACCCACATTCTAACTACCTAGGATCAGAGTTTAGTTGATGGCTTGGGATGCCCCTCTCTGCTGAACATTTGACTTGAGCAAGCTAGATTTTGACAATGAGGCAACTTTTTAAGAGTTTTCATTAGAGATCAAGGATCAACATGAGAGTACCCTTCGTGGGTGATTGATTCCTCTAGTGCATGTTAGGTGGAAGCACATGAATCTTTAAGAGAGAATGTTGGAGTGGAAGGCTCAGATATGAGATGAGTACTCCCATTTGGTTTTATCCCTTGTCTTGGCTTACGAGGATGTAAATCTCCAAATGTGGGGGTAATTTAATGTCCCAAATTTCCATGTAAATTTATTTGAAAAAAAATAATATGGTATTATTTGAAGATCAAGCGTACAGATGTCACTTAATTCCGTTTCTCGCTGAGCTTGAGTCAAATGTTCTTACTTTTTTATGTTTTTAAAATGTGTGGGTGAGACATTTTCATGAAAATTAGAATAAAATTTAAAAGGGTTACCGAATCTGAAATTAAAGGGAACCAATGCATTCAGAGTAGTGGGTTTACCCTAGGCATGAATTAAGATTAGTCGTAATGGGTCTATGGTGAGAAAAACTGAAAATGGGATAACCAAAAAAAATAATTAGATAAAATTATATTATATTTCATGTCCTTATAACTCAAGAATTGTGACTCATATTTAAAATTTGAGACCAATGTCAAGCTTTTAAGGGCGTGCTTTCTTTAGGTAGATCCTATCATTGGATCACATGGGCCGACTATGAAAGATGTTTTTTGGGGCATACCTGTAAATAAAATTATTTAAATAAAAATGATTATTTTATTTTTGAATCCTCAAAACTCACAAATGATAACTCAGATTGAAAATTTGATACCAATATTGATTTTGTAATGATATTTTCTCTTTAAGGAACACTTAACCTCGACAGGCATAGACTGAGGGAAAATGTTATTTTTTGGGGTTCTAAATATAAAGTTACTTTAAGAAAATAAAATAAACCTCATCAATTTATTTTATTCAAATTTTATATTCACTCAAATACAAAGATATTAAAAAAATAGTAATAGAAAGAATGTTTCATAAATAATGCTTCATAATGATTCTACTACACAACATAATAGAAATGTTTTCTCATAAATGAAACAACGTAACATCGGCGACTCATTATAACAGAAATGCTAAATCACATTCTCCACTTAATTACATAACAAGTATACAAGGTTGTGGAAATCATTGAGGGGATTTTTTCTCTAAATACTTGTAGAAAATCCATTGAAAAATGATGGAAAAATAATGAGGATGAATCAAAGAACATGTATGGACCGATCATCAGTGGCTTAACGAATGAATAACGCGGGGTCCAGTCTTCTCCAAAAAATGATCCAACCTCAAGGTAGGTGTTTTGTTCTTTATGAATTGAATTCCTAATTTTTGTTATTTCTAAAAAAATAGTTTAGATCATACCAATAAAAAATTGATTCATGGGTTATTTGTTCTTGTGGGATAGGATTTGACATTAGAGAATTTAAGGTACTGTGATTCATGTAATTTGTTATTACTCATTAAACCATATAACAATGACGAATCCTTTAAAAAACAAAAAATGGCGGTCATCCGCCATTTTTTCTTTCCATGTGTGTTCTCTCCCCCTATATTTATTCGCGTCTTCATGGATTCTTAATGAGAAATCGTTGCGTCTTAGATCCATGGCACAATGACCCCGAACTGAAGATCCAACCCAGTGATGAAACTAGGGTGGTGCGATGAAGAAGGAATGGAACATCCACGATGACATGTGACCTCCAGCTTGAAGGCCGACGACGCACTGGGGGTGCACTGCATCGGTAGATTCCACTACTAGAGGGCCATGGTGGTATGGGATCTCGATGCTAGTGTGGCGTCTTGTCGGGTGAAAACATTTATGGCCAGTAGGCCATGGAAGAGCACATTGATGGTGAGAAGGGGGATAGGGGTGGAAAGTAGGGGGCCTGTAGATAAATCCATGGGTGGTGGAGTTGGAAGTCGACAACCACGCCACATCCTACTGCTGGAGGTCACGGTCCAGTTGGCCCATGGTGGAGACCCACCAAAACTACCAACGGTGGGACGCGGTACCCACCGCGCCCTAGGTGAACTGGAACAACACGCCCAAGATGGCCATGCCCGTGAGGCCCATCCATTCCAGGCCAGACCCTGCTAGTCCGGGATGTTCCCAATAGACAGGTTGGACCCAGGTCAGGGCGGGCGGCCACGTACCCAGTCGGATCACAATGTTCCAATTGGGTTAGACTAGACCTAGACCCCACCTGCCTATTTTCATGAAAATTGTTTTAGCATACAAATAGAATGTGTAATTGATGATCTATTTGTGGGGTTGGGACCCTTGCAATGAGGAATTCCTTTTGAAAAACTCCATGTGAGATTCCATGGAGGTTGAGATTTGTCTAATATATTGATGATTTGATTCTCCCTAAATCAATCTCTCTACAAGCGGGAATCCTATGACTAGATGTAATGAGAAAGAAGTGTCGAGCGTACCTCAGTGGCTTGACAAATGAGTAGAAGCTGAGTGGAACTCTTGGGTCTTGTAGACGAACATTAGCTAAGAAGAAAACTGTGTCCTAGTAGACCAGTAGACCTTAGTGACGTGCATGCCTTAGTGGACCAACACACCTTAGTGATGAGTGGATCTCAGTGGCCTAGGAGACCACAATGACGCACAGACCTTAGTGGCCCAGTAGACCTATGTGATGTGCATAGATTAGTGGTCCAACAATCCTCAGTGACGTGCAAACCTCAGTGGTCTATAATATCTCAACTACGAGAATGTCTATGTGATCTATCTAGCCTAAAATATGAGTGGGTCTAAGTGATCAATCTAGCACAAGAGATGAGTTATAACTAATATAGTTATCCCAAATGATAAGTGGGTCTATGTCATACATATGACCCATGTGATGAGAGGGGTAATGGTGATCCATCTACCCAAATCACTCATCAAGGATGAGTTCTTTGGCAGTATAAAGTGTTAAGAATTAAAAATGGCAGTCTTTCTTTCCTTCATTTGGATTATACCTGTGTGATATGTCCACTAATTAATGTGTACATTTCATTTTGGTATTTTATTTTTTGGTTTGGGATCCCTAATGAGTGTTGTGTTACTCACACATACAAGAGCTTTGCCCACTTTTGTCATATCTTGTGAAGATGACCGATGTTTTGACCGAGGCCTTGGTGGTCCAGGACAAGGCAATTCCTGGTGAGATCGGACATGCGAGGTGTGCTCCTAAGGATTTAGGAAATTACTTTTCACCTACGCTTCAAGTGGTGTTTTTTGTGGATGGGTTTCCATAGACTTTTTTGCCCTCTTTTTCATAGCTTATCAATTATTGGGCTTGTATTCTAGCCCCTTTACTTTCAACTTTTACGATTTACTCTCAGTGGTTGGCTTAACAGCATGAATGTTTTCTGTTGTATCATTTATTGTTGGGGTTGTGAGTTTGTGTGAGTACATGTACTCGAAAAATGCCTCTCACATACCAGATAATTCTTTTTTGTGCTAGTCTCCAGCCCTTGGCCTTTTGGTGGCGGGCTTGGGGTAGTCACGACACAGTCCATGGGTGACGGGTCATGAAAAATATATATTATAAATATGTATTCTAAATTCTTATATTATAATATATATTCTTAGAATTTATTAATACATAAACACATAAACAAAGACACACACATATATATATATATAATGAATGAGTAAATTCTAATATATATTCAGAATATATTATAAATATATTTTCTGAATAAATAATCAAAATATATATTTTGATAAACACACATATATGTTTAGAATATGTATATTATCATATATGTTCACAATATCTTCTGATATATTTTGAATATATATCCAAATATTTGTATATATATATATTTGTATATATATTATCATATATTTTATTTTGTGATGTATTTAAAATATGAAATCATAATTAATATATATTTTTTGTTTGATATATGTTCTAAATAGGTATATATATATATTTATTTAATATATATATTTTGTTACATTGAAAAATATTAATAATTAACATTTTTTCACATCACTATTATTGTTTATCTATCCCCATCTTGATAATTCATATAAATATATTAATTTATACATATATTCTAATGTCTTCCTGAAAAAATACATTTTATTAATATTTTCCAAATTTATAGTTTTTTTTGTTCTTACTCAGTCCCTTAAAAATGCATGGTTAGGAATACTAGTTATGTATGAAATTCCTAGGTCATTATTGGAGTTCCCTTTTTGTTGTCCTTTTATAGAGGGGAGTGAGGAAGAGTTTAATTTATTTGAAAAAATCATTGATAATGCACTCTATGGCCAATTTTTGAAACTTTAATCAATAACTAAATAACTAATATATGTTCATGTGAAAATTGATACATATATAATTCTCAATAATATCGATGAAATTAATTATGAGATATGTAAATAGAATTTTTTTTACATCTCCAATGAATTTTGCACAATTAATATTGTATTGGAAGCACCATTTAGACATCATGTTGTCAAGATGATGGGTTCCCTTGAATCAGTAGACATTCTTGTAATTAAATTACTAAAAAATTATTCACTAATTACATTCCTATAATACTCTGTCTTAAATTATCAAGATTTTTTTTAAAAAAACATGAATAACATTAATTAGTCTCTCCAAAAAAATTTCACTCTGTATCACCGTGAAGATAAGGAAATTAAAAATGATGAGACTTCTGTACTTAAGGTGAACAAGAAGAAGGGAAAATAATAAGAGCCTATTATTAACACCACTTCTAAAGTATATATGTAACTCTCAACCTATAGAATAATTATCAAGTGAAAATTAATGAACAAAATTTAACATCTTATCATATTGAATGAAAGGTCATTATTGAAATAAATTAAATGTGTTTATGTATAGGACAGTATATTAGGAATATTAATTAATTTAATTAAATTTTTTTAATACCAATGAACCAAAATAAAACATATTTCCTATATATTTTTTTGAACATAGTATAAAAATGTAATGATTGATTACTAGGTGTTTGATAATTTTTTAATGTAGATTATGAATGGTGATTCCGAAATCATTAAAAAAAATAAAAGACAACATTATTTCATTATCGATTCAATTTATATATATTTTATTGATAATTACCAAAACATTCAATTTCTAATTAGACAAAAATAAATGTTTTATTAGTTCAGAATATGTGTTTCTATGTTATTTTATAATCAATTAACAGTTCTTCACTTATTGAATCAAATATATCATAAATTTATAGTCAATGATGAATAAAAATATAATAATGGTAGTATATCATTCTATAAATGTAAATATTTTTCATGAAAAATTGATAGTAGTTGAATGGTTTGTATCCAGAATGATGTTCTAGTCTCCATTGATCTAAGAACCCTGTTATGCTGACTAATTAAATTTTTATTTTTTAAAAATAATACATTTAAAGAATGTTATTCAGTAATGTAAAAAGAGTTATCTAAAAACACAAATTATATATATTAAAGGCATATCTAATTGGAAATTTCTTATACTTCGTGAAATTTCTTTATGAAATTTTATTATTTTCCAATAAAGAAATAAATAAAATTTGAAAATGATACTTGACCCTCTAGGTAGTCTTGATAAAGTGTATCTTAACCATTTATCCATCAATGAATAATTAACCAAGTAAATGTAATCTCAAACTCAAATTACCTTATAAGATAATGTTTTGATAGTAGAAAAAGGGATCAATGAAATTCATTATACAAATATTTCAAATCATTCAATAATTTCATCGAAGAAATGTTACCAAAATAAAAAATAATAAGTAACCATGCGAAAATTTTATTGAATTTTGGATATCTTATTAATTGAAATTTAACAATAAATCATTCTATATATATTCCACTATTTAGTGACTATCTCTTGTTAAATGTTTCATTTAGGTACAAACAAAGATAATAGAAAACAATATATTAATCTATGTATAATATCTTATATAAATAAAGGATATTTTCATCCCATATTAGTCGAAATGCACTATATTTTAGAGGGAATTACATCTCATGTTGGAATAGTGGAAGAATGCTCATATTCAATGAATTCTAGGATCCAAATTCATTTGAAATGGCATAGAAGCATGCACTTCATCATGCTCAGTGGTTGGTATAACACCCCGATATTTTTTGAACTATTTATTTCAAATGGATTTTAGCTTCTCGATATTTTGTTTTACATGAAACACTGAGTCTATATTATGTTATAAGAAAAATTGAGTTTATCACTCATTATAGGAAACACTGATTGTATGTTTCATTACACACAACACTTAGTTTAATGAAATTTAACATACTATTGAAATATTATTATTTAATGTTATAGATATCACACTATAATTGGAATGATTGGTACTTATAGGATTAATATAATTATGAAAACATGGTTTACACATTCTCCCCTCTAAATTCATGCCTAGTGATTATTTGTTATTTAAAAAAAATATTTAAAGGGTTTGATGAAGGAAATTAAATCACCAAATGTTCCTATATACTAATGGAACTACTAACCAAAGGCAGGAAATCATTAGGTATTTTGGCCAACAATGCTTAAGAACTCTCATTGGTCATGAGGATGGGAGGTCGGGCTCATCACACCCACTAAAGAAGAATTATTTCCTATTCCAGGACACTCTTATAGATATAAGATATGTTCATGAATCCTATAGTTATTCCTAAGTATTTTATAGGTTATCCCAGAGTTAACAATTAGTTATTATCATGTATAGATATTAGAATTATCTTTATGTTTCCATGGTTCTTTATAAATTGAGATATGAATATATATATGAGGTTTTTCATCAGTGGTATCCTCTTATATACTAAAAAAAGTTATTTAGTCATTACCAATTTTTTTTGGTTTTCTCTCCGTATAGTGGGACACTCTTGTGTCTATTTCCATCCATGTAAATTGAGGTTACTCTACATTTTATCATCATCTCGAGTGACAAGAGTTGTTTTAATGTTGGTATCAGACCCATGAATGGATTTCCTACATATTGTTATGAAAGAAATCATAACCCACATTTTTCAGTTCCGATTAATGGTGGACATAATTAATTTTAATTTCACGTGATAATGGACAAAACCATACAGTTTAACGTCATGTAGAAAGGATGTCTATGAGGAATGTGCATAGTCAATGTTTGGTTTGGGACTTATGTCGAAGAAGACCAAGGAACCGAAAACTGATTGATCTATAGGTTGAAATAATCCCTTCTAAGAATGTGGCACATAGAGAAAAAAAATTTATTTGGGTTGTTGGGTTTGAACCTAAGAGAGGATTCCTACATATCCAAATTGTTTGGGAATCGAAGCCCGGGTAGTTCGGGGACGTACCATAGGGAAGTATAGCACTTTGAGAATATTAAATTGGTGTTTATTCTTGAAGAGGATTCCCTTATAAAAGGGACCATGAGGAATATCCAAACTCATGGTGGATTGTGGGATTTACTTGGGGATTAATCTTGAGGAGGATACTCATATTACGAGAATTATGATTTTAACTTAATCTTAAGGAGGATGCCCACAGAGCTCAAGGCCTATGCAATATTCCTATGTATCCAGATTTGATTATAATAAAAAATAATAGTTCCCATAGTTCAATCATGGAATCGATTATATAGATTCCATGAACACCATTAACCATTAATCATATGTCATTCATGACCATTGTGATAAATAATAGGTAGTGGATGATCCAGGAAACCACAGGAGATACCTTTTCCTGATGGATGTGTGCTGGAAAATCTAGGGGATTACTCTAGAAGAGGATGTAATTGTATATGTTGAGGATTAATATTAAGTTGGATTCCCATATTATGATTGGTTGTGGCTTACTCTTAAGGATTATTCCCATTATTTTTTTGGTTTGGGCATACTCCTATGGACGATTCCCATTTGAGGTTTGCTTGGGGAATACTCCTAAGGAGGATGAGCTGTAGGTTTGATTGGTTAAGGATTACTCCAAAGGAGGATTTCCATTAGGTTGGATTAAGGAATACCCATATAGAGGATTCCCATGAGGTTTGTTTTGGGATAACTCCTAGGAAAACTTCCCATGTTGAGTTATTGGGGATTACTTCTAAGGAGGATGTCCAAGAGGTTTTATTGGGAAATACTCCTATGGAGGATGATCATGATGTTTAATTTTTGATTAATCCTTAGGAGTATTCCCATGAGGATTGGTTATGAATACCATGTAAAGAGGATTACCATTAGGTTTGGTTGGGGATTATTCCTATGGAGGGTTACCATGAACCAGTTGGGGCTTATTCCTAATAAGGATGCCCATTCAATTTCAACCTATCATAGAAGTGGGGTGATGAGGTTTCAAGAGGTTCTTGATGAGTTTATCAAATCAAGTTACTCATGGAATATAAGAGGAATGTTACAAATGGTATCACGATAAATGATCATATAGGATTATATCAGCTCGTGATATTTTAGAAAGTGTGGAGGAGTATCCCAAATCATCGTATTCCATGGGTGGATACAAATGATGTATAAGGCACAACCCAAAATGTGGTTGACTAGACCAAAAATGTTCATGTTGAAACTCTCTATCTTTCATGGAAGTCAATGAAAAAAAGAAAAGGGAGAGCCCTGAAGGTCTGACACCATCGCCTGATAGTGATCCTGAGTAGGGGTGCAGGGGAAAATCACCAACATTATAGACCAATAGGATTGCGGAGGTTGGTCGTCTACGTGGGTCACCCAGTTGGGTCACCCAGGTGGGTCAGCCAGGGGCCTTACCATAGTGAGTTGAGGACATGGTAGGTCATTAATGTAGTGATGTAATACATGGGTTAAGGAACAATGAGACCAGAGACCTATCCAAGATTCATTATCTGGAAGTTTGGACGTCATCAAAAAATTTAAGGGGAATGGGTCTATTTATAGACCACTAGGTGGTCTTATGTTGAGGGACCTGGGCGGAGGGACCTGCACAGATGGGACTCCATTGATGGGACAATTCAGATGGGGATATGAGTATGGCCTACCGAGACGTTCTATGCAGTGACAAACATTCCTTTATAAGATTTTCCCAACTTACGATTTCTATAAACAATAGTCCCTATGTCTGCTTGGGCTTCATGGCCAGTCAAATCAAAGCTCTCAGAGAGATCTATGATTTTTTATGCATTGAGTAAACAAAATATTGTGGAATTAAATTAGAAAATATAATTGTAATTTTTTTATTCCTTTATATCATCGATATTTGAAGTCCATGGCCTACTCTTAGAGGGGGGGGGGGGGTGGGGTTATTTGTACTTATCAATTATTGTAGAGTCGATTCAAGGAACATTGAATCTGGAGAACGTATTATTTTTCATGGCGACAAATTTCTAATAAAATTAGACATTTTTTGTCTAAGTGAGGATCAAATCATGAATTATGTATAAATATACATGAAATTAATTTGGTGGTGTCAATACACAAGAATAAATAATTATTTCTTTGGTGGCTAAATAATTATAAATGATAAAAACTTTTGAAAATAAATAAAATATTCTTTTTATAAACTATTTTTTGTAAAAATATGTATTGTAAATAAATAAATCCAAATATAAAGATTTTGGGAATTATATTAATTAAATATATATAGTATATATTCAATATAATGTTAATATTATGTGTTTTCTTATCAAAAGATAAGAATAAATCCAATATTATGATTAATACTATATTATTATAAAAAGTAATTTTCTCACCTTTGGAACACTTATATTAAAATTAAAATTTAATGATTTTATAAAATTTAATTTACAAAATAAATTTAATTATATAAATATATTTTTATGATTTAATTAGGGTAAATATTTTTGATTTTTCTAAAATGTTTCAAATTTTTTGAATAATGTAAATGTAGAATTTTTATTTAAAAATTCCTTTTCAATTATAAATTTTTTGAAAATAAATTATTATTTTATTATTTTTATTGTAATATTAGAAAACTTATATATCCCTTTATAAAATTTGAGTCATAAAAATCATTTTTACATTGAATATTAATATAAAAACATTTTAATATTTTGAAAATTCTATATTTAATAACTCGCTTTCCCATCGTGTTTACGAGATTAATTTGAAATTAAAATGTTTAAATAATATAAATATAATATTGAAAAAATGGATTCAAAATTTTGAATAACAATAACATATATTATCTAGTAAGGTAAAAAAAATTTGAGCAAAATGAATATTGATGATAGTAAAAATTATTTACCACAGTTAATGTAAAAATGGATTTATTGAGGTGTTACATGAAAAATATAGGGATTAAAATGACCTATTTACATGTAAAAAGCCCATTGGATTTCCATATATGGACCTTTATCACCATAATTTTAATTCTTATGAGTTTTTGGGACACTTTTCAAGGAAATTTTCCAATATAATATGTTAAGTAGAGAAAGTAACAAAAATAGAACCTTCCTTGTTTTTAATATTTATAATGATTTTTGATAAGAAACAAAAAAACATATTTTTTGTTTTAAATATTATATTTATATATAAATAATATTTTTATCATGATAATTAATCTTATTTTTTATATGATATAATTAATTTAAATTCTTACGAAATTCCAACATAATAATTTTTTTGTTAAGAATAAAAAATAAATGACTCTAAAAATATTAAAAGTTAATTAAATTTAATGAATTAAAGTAAAAATTTATTTTTTTAGATGAATATAACTCGTAAAAAAGGTTTCAGAATAATATTTTTGAATTAAATCATTTTCTTGATATTTTTAAATGGAAATTAAAAGAATAATGTCATAATTGACGTTAATGTTATTTTATAATTAATGAAATTTCATTAAATGGTTTAATTATTTTTAAAATAAAATATTCTAAAAATATATTTTTAAATGTAATTACATATCATATATGTTATATTCATATAAAAATTTTTCTTTTATAATTACTATATTAACCTCTAAATACTAATAACACTGTTAGCATGGTTAATGTTAAAATTGTGTTTTCATCCATCACTTATACTAGATTTAAAATTAATTTTCAACAGACATAGGTTTTTAATTTAAAAAAATCTAATTAAAATTTAATAATTCAATCCAAATTATCATTAATTTATCATATAATTATTAGAGAACAAATTTATTGGTTAAAAAGACAAGTAACCATATTTCAGAAAAAAAATTGTAAAAATAATGAATGTTAGAAGTTAAGGAACAACATGTTTAGAAAATGAGTTTTACTATGTGATTGAGGTCTGGATAGAACATATAATCACTCCACCCCTTAAATATCAATTTTTTAGAAGCTTGACATAAATGTGACTTACCAACAGTGAATATATTTATGTATTTTAAAAAATTCATGTCCTCCACAATGATATAAGGGAACTCACTCCCCTCACATATTAACTCCTATAAAGTGATTATCCTTGACCAAAACATACACAAATACGTTTCTTATTTATACCCTCTCATAATTTAATACATGTTTTTTATAAAAAAAATCCAACCTATTAATGGTTTTGGTGAAGACCTATGGAGAATACCTGAAAAAGAGGTAACTTTCATCAACAATTGTTTATGTTTTTAATCCTCTACATATGTCTGTTGTTATTATACCTTGATGATATAATAACCTAGATATCTTCTATATACATAGAGGTTTCTATGTTAATTTAATTACCTACAACTATATCCACTTCAATGAAATGGGTTACAAAATCATTGTTTTTGTGTATAACGGACCGTCGCCTCGTGAACTGATGACATTAATTTTTGCATTTCCATCTATCAAGATTTTTCATAAAAAGGGTTTTATTTTAAATATATTATATATTTGATAATATTTTTATTATGGAATTATTATATCACAAATACCATTATTCCTTATAGTTTTGGGAAACATTATAATGTCTCTCATGTGTATGGTAGACTGTCACCTCAAAAACTGATGTGATTCATTCATTATTTATATATATGGTATTATGGATGAGTTTAATAAAAATTTATAGTAAAAATGAAATAAAAATGATTTTGGAATGGTAATATAATAATTAATTTTCATATTATAAATACGAAAAAAATCGAAACAGCGTCTATACATATATATGACCTACCATCCCCATAAATGGTATATTTCATTTTCAATCACTATTTTTGGGATTTTTATAAAGATATATGTATACATATATTCATTTTTATATAATTTATAATTTTATGGAGTTGTAAGTCAGTATAAAAGATTTTGAACCAAAAAAATCAAAACGTATAACAACAATGAAGAGGTTATTAGCTTATATGTAACATTAACATGGAATTATTAGTAAATTGGTAATAAAAGGGAAAAATTATATGATATACATATTTATATTCTTTTATAATAAATGTATTATCAAATTTTATTTATTACTCATTAGATTTGAATGTCTATGATATAATTCAATACATAATGTATGGTATTTCTTTCTTAATTTTCATTCTTTGAGATATACGTTATGTTATGCACCAATGTCCTTTTATTAGGTGTATATAAAACCCCTTTCAAATTTGATATAATTAATATATTTATCCTTATGATATTTGAACTTCAGTTTTATGTTATTCCTTCATGGGCCTTTTGATTGAAAGATAACAAATTGGTAATGAATTTCTGTTACAATCAAATTATTAATCACGAGTGTTTATGATTATGTTTCTAGTGATTAAATATTATAATAAAACTCTCTTGAAACTTTTTAATTTTATTATATTCTAGATATTGATTATATTTTCATGTAATATTACCATTTAAACTATTTTTTACATAAAATAATTGAGAAAATTTGTTTAAGAAATCCCTTATTTATTTATCTCTTTGGTCGGAAATCTTATTCCATATAAAACTATGATTTAAAAAAAGTTTAAAAAAAACTTTTATTATTCATCTTTTATTTTTAGAAATAAAATTTACCCATGTTTGAATAGTTAGAAAAATGTTTTGGAAGGAATATTCATTCCATATTCCAAACAATTTTTTCTTTATCCAAAAAATTGAAATGAATATTTGTTTTTATAACTAGAATAACAAGAATAGTATTTCCCAATTCCATGAACACTCTATTATTTCAAGCCTCCATTACATGTTTTCAAATATATTTTGAAATAAAATTTAGTCATTTATAATTTTTATTTTTTATGTTTTCAATAGATTATTTTAATGTGAAAACTATTTGGAAAGTGTTTTATTTTTGAAAATGTGTTTTCCATGGAGGAAATGATATTTACTTCAAGAAATGTTTTAAAATGCTTTTCAATAATCCATTATAATTATTCAATTTTATTTTAAAAAAATATATATTTAATTTTTTTATATTTTTAAAAAATTTAGTTTGGACGAAAATTTATCTTCTTTATGAAACATTCCATGTGATTTATCTTTAAAAATAATTTTTCATAGAAGTTAACACCATTTAAGGATACATAAACTTTTCTAGGTATATGATCCAAGGACACCATTATTATATTTATCTGATTGGTTTATGTTTATGATGCCATGATGTTAATCAAAACTTTTACTTTTACATTTGTTATACAATGATAGATCTCTTATGAAACCCTATTTTATTTACAGGTTATGCCATGATTAAATGATGAAATTAATGTCTAACTTGTTTCTAAATTATTGGTTGTAACATGATAAAATGTTTTATAATACCATTTAGTATCTAAAGTTATGATATGATTAATGATTTATGATATTTTTGAACAAATAAATATGATTTATTGTATGATATGGGTATGAATATTATCTTCCTCCAATTCATTGGGTGAATAATTATATATCATGAGATAAATGAGAATTGAATGAGGATTGAATTCAGTTCAGTGAGTTACTTTTTTTTCTATGATGTTGTTGGGAGTTATCCATTACTACTATGAGGGTTTATGGAGTGAACCCATTCTACTATGATAGGCTTGGTAGTGATCCATTACTAATACCGAAATGATTATCTTTGGTTATATGTATGACATAGGTTTTTGTCTTATTGTAATTTTTTTATCACGTAGCTCATTTTATTTTATTTCATTATGATTCATTTATTATGAACTACCATTATTTATTCCTCGACTCATGATTATGATAGTTTATATACAATGTATAGTTTTAAAATATAATTATATATTTCTCATATTTTTATGTTCATGTTTTGTTTACAAACATCCATTTTTAACCCTTACTATTAATCTATGATCATCGTTTCTTATATTTTATTTACCTAGGTTAGAAATAATGATTTCATTAGTTGATTTTTGTGAATTTACTAAAGGGGGTAATATTATTTTGAAATATTTATGATCCTTTACAAAATTAAGACGATTGCTCTAAATTTATCTGAAGGAAGTAAACTAATACGGTCCTCAAGTGTGTCTTAATGTAATGTATGTATTATTCATCTAAAAGGATTTAATGTGAGTGTGTGAAAGGACTATGTTATTAGAGTTTGTATCAATGGATTTGTGTAATTAAAATTTGATATATAGGACAATAAGAATTCCATGGTATCCCTTGGGATATTTATAAGGATATGTATATGGATGTATCTAAGCATAATTCTAAGTGGAGTCAAAGTATAAAAAAATTTCATAGAATTTTGTTAAAGGATATAGTCATTGATTTTCAAAAAATTACATCCCTCTCTAGACACTATATATATATGGCTACGATACAAAGTTACATAGCTGTAAAACACCAAAAATGGTTCACTGGTATGGAATTGATTGTCACCTGGTGCATGACATGGGGCCCTACTACATACCTGGTTTAATAGTCCCAATGGATATGCATTGTAATTTCAAAAACTCTTTATTAACCATTACGAAGACTCTAAATAGATTATAAATATTAACCTACGGGGATAAAACAAATCGTTCCTTGACTAAAAATATCGTGTAATGATATTGAAATCATATATGATATTTTATCTTATTATAGTGGTTTCCTCTATGATTAGTGTTGTCTACACTATGATTTTTGGTTTTAGTCAATGAAATGAACTAGAATCAAAAGGGATAACATTGAATTTGATGTAAAATTTGATGAGGTGTAGTAAAATGGGATGATGAATTGAGGGAACATTTTATATTATTACTAATCATCTATCATGAATCATGATAATCAATGTACACCTTAACCAACTCCTATGCTAACCAAAGAAGAGAATGATAGTGTTCAGTGATAGTTTGGGTTATGGATTCCCTGGAGGAAGGAATCTGTATTTTCATATATTTGAAGAATCTAGGATGAAGAACTCAGGGGAATTCCTTAGAGGGTAGAGAATATGCTTTGGGTGTGGAAAATAAGGACACAAAGAATGTAACCACGAATGAAAAATAAAAATTTCGATTAATAAAATTGATGAAAATATTGTCTCTTTATGAAATCATTAGAGTTGCAATTATTAAAATCTCGAAATTATTGGAAATATGGAAATCAATGTCTAAAAGTGAAATCTCCTAAAAAGTCAGCATTGTTGTATGAATAATTGTTATATTGTAGATGATTCTACTACTACAAATGACTTATAAAAGTAATAAGTGTTGAGGAATAAGATGATGAAACCTGGTTAATAGTGTATGAATAACGTGGAATGATTGATGAATTTATTTATTGGGATTAAAAATAAAAATATTTTTATTAGTGGTATTCTGGTAGTTATAATAATAAAACATCAATAGATTATTCGACAATAGTATTCCATTAGGGTGTCTCAAGAATATGTTAAATGGTACATATGAAAAGGAAAAGTTATTTAATTTAAAGGAGATGTTTTGATTTTGGGATATTAACTTTTAATATGTTCATAATTTTTAGAAAATTATTATTATTTTGGATAAAGAGATGATTGATAGGGATAAAATAAATTGTATAGTATTGATGACCTCAGAATTGATAAAGGATTGGTTGAAAGGTAGTTTATGTCATCATTAATGGGGATTTAGAAAATATTGGATCTATTTGTTATATTCAATATTTTTTTTTGATTTATTCATGAATTTAGGAATCATTCATGTCTTATTTATATTCTATGGTAATTCATGTTAATACCATGTTTCACATATTCAGTTTCATTAATCAATATATAGATTATGCTATAAGGGGGATTAATAACAAGTTCATTTTGGAAATTTAGTGAAAATATTAATAATTATTTGGATTCTAGTTTTTTAGTGTCCCAATTATAAACATTTATGAAATGGATTATGTTAAAATTTGGATAAGTATTCGTAACATAATGTATTACTTCAATACTTGAATATTTAGGCATAGAATTTGTTAACCATTTCGGTGTGATGATAACGAATGATATAAGGAATAATGTGTCATTTTATTTATGGATCTTATTATATGTTATTTCTTCAGTAATAAAAAATGCACCTTCATTTATTGAAGTAAGAGTTTATGTGGAAATTGAACAAGTAAGATCCCAAGGGTTAGATTGTTATTATGAAATTAGATAAAATCAAGAAAGTATATATACTCATAAAAATTCATCAAAATTAGGGAAATGATCATAGAATAAAATGTTCTCCTGTTATCCTAATTTTATATGATATCAATGAAATTTTCAATGCCTCTTTGGTTTAGTAATTTGTGGGTTTTAACATTCCTTGGATTAATCACTTTCGTATGATCAATGATATATATCGCTTTCTAAAATTATATACATTTTTTTAATGTCCAAATCATAAATTCCGAAATATATTCTCATAAATGGTAATCTAGATATGAGTTAATTTAGGTAACCATTTTATTTCCAAAATTTTAATTTTATGGGATATTTTATTATTCATTTTAACTATGCAGGTTTCTAGGATATAATTCATAAATGATAAACCACTGATAACCAGTATGATTTTTATTTGTAAAATTCATTTTAAGGGGGGTTGGATATATCACACTGAGATTTTGTGATTATTTTAAATGAATTTAATATTCATGATATTTCTATATCAAATAAATGTCTATTTTGGATTAAGAAGAACATTGTGTTTATATTTCCTTACACATAACATTAAGTGTATCTTATTTAACAAAAAAAAATTGTGTTTAAATAAAACATACCATACCATTGAAGAATTGTTATTTAATGTAATAGTCAACAATCTACTATAATGGTGGGTAAGGATATGATTAACTAAATTATGAAATTATTTCATAGAAATGTATGTATAATGAATTCATCAGTGACCAATAAATTATAAAAGAAAATAAAAACATTTGATAATAATTGAATTTTTTTTTGAATTTTTTTACAAGAACAAATGAGTTTAACCTCAATAAATTAAAACGATCACAAATAGAGAATTGTTTAAATGAAATTTATATAGTATATATTCTATCTATTGTCATATTTTTTGTTTACTCTACATGGGATAATAATTAATAAATTTTTATGCTTAAAAATTAAAGTTTCTAAAAAGTAGGCTAGTCACATTCAGTGCATGTATATTAAAATTAATTTTTACCACATTTAGAAAAAAAATTAAAATATATAAATTATTTTATAAATAAAAATTTCAAAAAATTTCTTAGGGTTACATGTTCTTGAATTTTTTTGGTATTTTGTTTTATCATGAATAATGAAAAATATTGAATTTTAAGTGAAAATTTCTTTTTGTTTAAATTATTTATAAAGATAAATTATACGTTATATATTTTTTTAATGAAAAAAATATAATTTATATATATTAATACAATTTAGGTAATTTTAATAATTTTTATATTGGATGTTGATATAAAAATATTGTGAACTTTTGAACATTTTTTTAAAGGAAACTTTATCGTTGCATTTGTGAGATTTATTTTAAATTAATTATTCACACTTATATAAATATAATTTATAAAAATGGATTCTATATCTTTAATTAGAATAATTTATATTATAAAATAGGTATAACTTAATTTTTGACAAACATTAATAGTGAAAACAATAAAAATTATTTTCTACTTTTATAGTGGAAAAATATTTACGAGGGGATGAACTAGTAGGATAAGAGTTAATATAACCTGAAAAATTATCTAACACTAATTTTATTGAAATATTTAGACAATAATTCCTTAGTAAAAAATATTAGTAGTTTTTGGACACTTTTCCATGAAAGTGACCAATTTAATTGGTTATGTAAAAAAACAAAAAAGGGACTTTCCATCCTTTTTATAACTATAAAACATTAGGGCAGGGAAGAAAGTATATTCTATTATAAATATTTTTTTTGAAATATAATTGATTTTTTTTATCATGATAGTTAATTTTAAATTTTTGTGCTGAAATTATTACATTTAATGCATAAGAAAGTCCAACATAATAATTATATAGTTAATTATTAATTAAAATAAATGATATAAAAAACATTAAAAGTGAATTAAATTGAATGAATTATTTCCCACCATTAATTTGATAAATTAATATGTTGTTTTAAATTTGGTTGAGGGTAATATATTTTAAATCTTTTATTTTAATTATATTTTTAAATTTCAATAAAATTAATAACGTCGTAATTGGCATTAATGTTATTTTATATTCAATGATAATTTATTAAATGACTTAAAATTATTATAAATAATATCTTCTTCCCAGTTCATTTTATGTGATAATAAATATCAACCAGTTTATTATAATGGATCAATTACTCTTTTATAATGACTATATTTACCGCTAAATTGAAAAAACTATTTTGGCATGGTAATTTTAAAACAATGTTTTTGCAGGTTACTTATTATTATCTTAATATTAGTCTTCAAGAAACATAGTATTTTTATTTAATATTTAATAATTGTGCCTAAATAATATAGGAATGATAAATTTATTTTAAAATGATAAATTGCCTCACTTAAATAAACGAGTTACCATAGTGAAAAAACATAAAAACATAAAAATAAGTAATTATAATAGTTAAGGAAAAAAATGTTTAAAACATGTGAATTATTATGTGGTAGAGGTTTGGATAAAACATATCATCCCCCAATCCTTATATTATAAATTTTGGTGGCACATGAGGTAAGAGTGACCTTATAATAGTGAATACATATGAATATTTACAGAAATGCCACTCCCCCTCTACTGTAAAAAGGAACATACTCCCTTCAGTTATTAACACCTATCAATCCATTTGAATTGACCAAATATACCCCTAATAACTAAAACCATTACTTCATATCATCATATATTACTTATTTTGGACAGAAAGGAAAAAAATATGTATTTTTGTGAAAACCTAAGGTGTATACTCGAATAAGTTGTTACGTTCATCAATATGAATTTTTTTTATTTCTTATGCCACCTACTTTAGTTAAAATTATAAGATAATGAAATAATAACATTTTTTTATTCCATATAAATAGATTTTTTAATGTTATGGTATTGACATACAACCATCTCCACTTCTATTTTATGGGTAATGAAATAATAATTCATGTGTATGGCAGACTACCACTACTCGAACCAATGTCATTAATTTTTCCCTTAAAATATCTCAAAGTTGGTCATAATGATGAATTCATTATTTTTATATGATATATATGTGATTATTAAGCTTTTATAATTGTAATATCATAGATTAAAACATTTTTTTTGGAATACGTTAACATCGCTCGTGTCTATAAGAGACTACCACCTTGTGAGGCGATGTGATCCTTTAGTGTTTTACATGTATAGTAATAATGATAGTTTTAATGAGTATATGTGATATAAATGACATAATGTTTTTCCATAATGGTAATATTTCATTCAACTTTATTTATTTTAAACTGATAAGAAAATGGAGAAAAAGTCCATATCTATGTATGACCTACCATCTCCATTAATTGTGCATTTCATTTTATATTAGTAAATATAGTGGATTACACTAAATAAATATGAAATAAATATATATATAATATTTATATCATGTTTAAAATTTTGTATATGATTAAATCGTTATCGTAGTAAGAGGGAAAAAATAACCAATCAATACATACACAAAAAACAATACAGTTATTACCTGAAACATAACATTAACATGGAATTGATAACAAATTAGTAATAAAAGAACATAAGTAAATTAAATATTGTATAATATAAATAATAATAATTATGAAACATATTTATAATAAATTTATATCAATTATACATGATGTTATTATATGTATGATGGAATTAATGACATAAGGTATGCGATTGTTGTCTAAATTTGATATCTTTGAGAATTACATGATATTATGCACCTATACTATTTTTTGAGGTTTACATACATACCCTTTTACATATAATATCATAAATATATTTATCCTCATGATATTTTATGTTCTATTTTATTTTATCAAATCATTTTTCTTATGATTGAATTTTACTAAAGTTCCAATGATTTCATCTTACAATCTCATCATTTGTTGGGGTTTCTTATTATTATGTTTCTGATTACAAAATCTTATGATATATTTCTCAAGAAACTCATGACTATTATTTTATAGTATTTATTATTTAAGTTCCAAAGTAATATTATTATTTTTAAACTCTTTATTAATTAAATTAACTTCTAATAATGATTTATGAAATCCTGACATCATTTCACTTATTTGACAAAAAACTATTTCCTTCAAAAATTATTTTTTATTAAAATATATTAAAAAATGGTTTATTTTTCTATTATGATTTTTAAAAGGAAATTTTTCTTATATTTTAATTTTGAATTTTTTAATGGAACCTCAATTTTAATTTTAAACAAACTAATGTTTTTCTTTTTTTGAAAACAGGAAATGAAAATTTTTTTATTAAAAAGAATGAAATGAAAAACATTTCCTGTTATCATGGCCGATCAATGATTTCAAGAATTCCATACATGTTTTAAAATATATATTGAAATAAATATATTTATTTTATATTTTAGACTATCTTTATTATTTTTAATAAATTATTTAAAATTTAATTTTTTTCCTAATATTAATATTTTTTAAAAGGTGTTCTTGAAAGAGGAAAACGTATTTTCATCAAGAAACTTATAAAGTTATTTTTAAAGATTCAAGTATAAGTTATTATGTTTATTATAATATAAAAGGATTTCAATTTTTTTCTAAATTTATTTTTAATGAGAATTTTTTTTTCATGATACATTCCATGTGATTTATATTTAAAAAACATTTTCCATCAAAGAATACATACTGTGAGGTTAAATGTGCTTTATTATAATATGATCCAATGCTAATATATTTATTATTTATCTAAATGGTTTATTTTTATAATGGAAATATTTTTATAAAATAATTTTATCTTCCACAGGTTATAACATCATAGAAATATTTGGTAACCCACTTCTTTTCATAGGTTATGATATGATGAATTAAAGAAAAAATTATGAAACTTTTCCCTTTTATATATGTTATCATATGATGAAATGTTTATAAAACAAATAATAGTGTCAAATTATTCAATATGAATATTTAATCCAATAAATAATTATTCAATGGAAACCTATTGAGATTGAAATGAATGAATTTAGTAATGAAATCCACATATAAAAATATATAGCTACTATAATTTAGATGTTTCTATGATTTATAACCCTTGTGAGTATTGAAGGAAAGTAGTACTAGATGGTATAAGTTTGTACCAATAAATAATGATCGATTATTAAAGATTTATTTAATAAATTATTTGTGAAAAATCCTTTTCTTCAATCATCGTGTTAAAAACCATTTGACTTTGACTCTCATCACAGTATTCTATGATCATTTTATTGAGCTGGTGAATTCCCAAGATAGTTTTTTAATGAGAACCCTACAAAACATCCTTATATTACACATCCAAAAATATTTTTTAACACCATTAAAATCCTAGAATATATACATAATGTATAAATACATTTATTGATATAAGTAATCATAGTGATCATAAAATAGTTGTTTGTAATGTTGTAGTGGTGTGTATCTAAAAAGTGTTACTCATAGAATTAAAATCTCACAGGATAGATATATTGATACCTTATAGATATACATTGTCAATCATACTAGCATGAAAGATATACAAGTGAAATAACTCAATGAATGACTCAAAATAACTTCCCAATTCATGTGAATAAGACCTAATCATTCTATTTTATCTAGTTACTTAAACTATTCATAGTATATATGTTAACCAAAAATTTAAAATATAGAATGGATTGTTTCCTAAGATACATGTTATGAAATTTCTCATTGATAATGTGAATAAAGAAATGATCATATTATAAATTATATTTCACAATATTAAATTCAAGGAATATATCTCATATGTTAGGTTATATATTTTTGTTTGATATTTATTTTAGGAATATCGTAATGGTAAAATAAATCCTAACCAATTTATTTTCAAAATCCACTAGTTAGAACCACATAATAGAAATTGATAATGTAAAACTAGATAAGTTTTTTCTCAATACTGAAATATGATGACTAATTTGTGAGGGAAAGGGACACTAGTCATATTTATGATTTATTTGGATCACAGAACGCCTAAAGTAATATTGAATAAAAACATATTACATATTGTGGTTTCCTATCTACAATAATCAAGTAACATGTTTTTATAAATGCATCTTAATAAATAGTTTATCAATGTCTTTTTTAAAAAATTGAGTTGCACAAATAGTAAGAGATGTATAGTTATTTTTATAATCTTTATGTGTGGAATCACCTAAGATATTTTATATCTTATAATGAAAGAATAAGGTAGATACTCAGGGATTCTACAAAATGATGGATTTTTTTCATGTATATAAAGTCTCTTTATGAAAATTTTTAATAAAGACATGTCAAATTAATATACCTAACTAATGAAATATAGGAGGCCTAAAAACTACAACAACACTCGGTAGAAAAGTGTATAACATATGAGAACTATCCAGTTAGTTAATAGTTTTATCTAGTGAATGAGGTAGTTTCTAGGAGTTTTTTTCTTAAATCCACCTAAATTATACATTATATTACATGTATATTCATTATTTTCCGTATTAATAAATACCTTATCATATATATATATATATATATATGTGTTTTTATTCATTGTAACATTAATGTCATAATATACTATAACATCCATCCCCAATATGATGAGAAACATGAACTGCTATGATGATATTATTAATCAACATATTCTATATTCATTTTCGGTCATTTGATGGGAAATAGATTATATAGTTTTTTGGTGTAAGTACTGATAAGATGACAAAAATTCATATCATGAAGTTCTCACTTGGTAATCTCTATTTTTGTTGATTATATGGATAGAACCAAATGTAATATATCAATATAAACATGTAAATTGACTTTACATTCTATTAAATTGAATAATGATACTTAAAAAGTAAAAAACAAAAATAATATATAATTTGAGTTTCATACCATTATGTGTTATTGTAAATAGTGACAACATGTGTTCATGACAATGTTGGTTGTAATGGATGTGAAAAAAATTCTATTTTGTTAATGAATAAGTTCGAATAGGATGTATCTCTTATACCTTGTTAAAAATTAATATCCCATGCCTTTTATTTAAATGTTAATTTCATCCTATATTTCTTGGCCTTAGTGAATTTATAAGATTATTTCATGAAGATAAAAAATGATTTACTATGAATATATGTTAACGAAATAATTATGTGGCCATATTGATTAGATAATGAGGAAATAGGGAATATGTTACATAGTTATAATTATTATTTTATTATCAGTGTTTTGAAAATAAATTTTTATTATTGGGTTCTTTTACGTCCATCTAAACACTTATATTATACTTTAAGAGAACACACTAAATGTCCCTGAGGAAGAACCCTAGAGGTTCACCCACATAATATTTCTTTTGATATAAATTAAAATATATCTAAATTTAATTGATTGAATAAATATTATCCTTTAGAATATGGAATATTATTAATTCATAATTTAATGGTCATTTATATTCATTCATTATATTTTCCTGTGAGTTGAATATTAAAATAAATATTGATTTCGATTACCATGAATATTAAAAATATTAATTTATTTATAGAGATAGTAATATTTATTATTTGAGGTTTGGTTATTATCGAGGAGGAAATACAAGCCATGTTAATTGTTCTAGTAAGAATGATATATTAGATGTCATTTAAATAAATAAAAATTTATTTATTTAATGAATGATATATTTTTATCCTCGATATATGTTCACATCAAGATAATAATCATTATTATAACATTATTATTTTTCTAAAAAGTGTTCTCTATGGATTTTGATAATAATTATTTTCTTTTGTAAAATTATTTATTCTCAAAATAGTTATATAAATATTGTTATATATTATTTTATAGTGTCATCCGTTGTTGTAAAAATATATCCTCTATAAATATTCTTTCACCCCTTAACAAAACATTATCCATAATTTTCTAAATAACATAAAGAAATAATCCTTCACGTCCATAATAAAAACAATATAAATGATGAATTATTGGAATAATAAGTATTTCTAGAATACAAGGAACCAATACTGGTGAAATAGTAATCTTACTTTAGGAGTAGTAATATGACCTTTAAGAATAGTAAATCATTCAAAGGAATAGTATCCTCACCCATGAAAGTATAAATAAAATATAGGCCTATTAATAGTGAAAGTATGATGTAATTATATCATAGCATAAGTATATAAATATTTTAATAATTAGTAATTAAGTGTTGATATTTTTATAAGTCATAAATATTTAATTATTATTATATTATTAATTTAATATTTTAAAATAAAATATATTTTCATAAAATGTATTCATAAATTAATATTTGTACGTCTTGTTATTTTAATATAATTTAATGAAACCTTAATTAAAATATCAATGTGTAATAAAATCAATTATAATTTTAAAATATGTATTTTCCAAATAAACGATTATTTTAATTCAAAATTTAATTTATCATACAAAGAAAATTATTTTCATAAAATGGAGTTCATTTTATGAATATACATGTTGAAAAATTGTTGTGGTAAATTTTATTTATTTTTTTCAAATTCTATAATTTTTAGAGACAAGTAAAATATTGTAATTTTTAGTATAAATACATTATATGTTAAAGAAACTACTCCACAAGTCATTGATGTTATAAGAACCCAAATATTGAAATATCCCACAATATGTAAATATTTTTTGTTATAATTATCAAAATATTCATATTCTTGAGAGAAAATTGTAAACCAATGATTAGAGTAATGTGAAAACACCCCTCTCCTCCCCTATAAATACCACCCCTCACTCCCTCTTCTCTTCGGACCTATCATGATTTAAGGTTTACCTAAATTATTTAAAATACACTTTTATATTCCATAAGACATTTCCTTAATCTTTTTTTCTCATCCAAATACCAAAACATTTTCTACACAGAGGTTCTGAGGAAGGATAAATTTAAAAGGTAAAGTACTTCTCTTATTTCTTTTAATTCCTCTAAAAATCCATTTCATTTCATCTGTTTTACTAATATTCTACTGTTAAATGGAATTATAAGTCTATTATTCTTGATACACATAAATTATAACATGTTAATGGAATATTAATCAATAAAATCTATTATCTATCTATTTTATTTTTAAAATGATATCATTGCCTATGATGTGTCGATTTACCAACATCATGGGAAATACAAATTCATTTTTATTAAATGACATCATGGATGTTAATAAAATAATTAAATGGTTTAAAATATATTTCCATTTTATGAGAAAACAGTATTTATTTTCTAGAACTAACATTTATACATAATTTTAAATTTCAAAAAAATGTGTTCGTTGTTATCGAAAACAACCAAAATTAACCTAAAATGATCATCATTAAGTATTATCAAATGATTCATCATCGTGGAGTATAAAAAAATTAATTATAATATCATTTATTATTCTTTAAAATCACTAATAACATATAATAACAATTCTAGATATTATTTATAAATTTATATTATCTTCCATTCATGAATACAAGTGAATGGATCGTGGAAACTAAGAAAATGAATGCTCCATAAAGATGAAATTATACACTATAACTCGTCCAAAGGCCCATAAATGAACATAATAGTACCATAATGAATATTATTCATGTATATAAGTTTACATAATATTTATTTAATGAAACAAATTTTATTATACATGACATTAAAGTGAATAATGTGTTCGGACATGAGGTAAGGGTAAATCTCGAACACAACCATCTTTTAATGGGTTTTCCATATTCCACCATATTTTTAGTTCTGTTATTCATTAAATAACATTTCATAATCATTATATTACATTTTCTAGTATATAATTGTTTTCAACTTGAGTTTATTACAAACACAATGTTTTCCAAAAGAAATATTCATTCAAAAAACAGACCTTTTATTTATCAATATTGTTTTTTATTCACTCAAGGTTGATGATTCTTATATTAAGTATGTTATTCCATATTTAATTTGGGAACCCAATGTTTATGAATGTATTCTTATAAAATTAATCTCATTCCTTTACATGGTTTATTTTATGGTCAATATTGATATATGTACTTTGTTCTATGCAGGATAATGTTAATGTCATGTTGTGATAGGTGCAACAAAAATTATATAGTTCCATGAAAATGTTATGAAATGACAAGTGCACCTGAAATTATATAGCTCTCCAATTCATTGGTTAATGTGATAAATCACTTGATAAATATTTATATATGTTTGAATATTATGCTATCTTTGTTAACATCTATGTGTGGTAATTGACCAATAAGACATGATGCTTCATTTTTATGCATTACCACATTACATGAATTTATCTAATACTTCCTCTCATGAATACGATGACGGTGCTATGATTATGCTCACACCATGTTATATTGTTCCATGTTCTTATCTAACATTTTTCAATGATTTTATCTCACCCCTTGTCGATGTATATATTCAGGTGATTACTTGAACTAAGGAGAATATGAAGGCCAATAAGACTCTAAAGGAGAATGAGTTAAATAAATGATTATTTTTTATTTGGTAAATGTTATTTATGGTTCTATATTTCCCAATACACTAAAACAATAGATTGGGGTAATGTACTAAATTTATTTTCTTTATCACAAAAATTATGTAAATGTAATATAAGAAAGTTCAGGTTAGTTATAGTTGGTATCATAGTAAGGTTATGTTAATTTTGGAATTAGGATTAGATAAACTTTGTAAAAACATTTAGTGTGAGAATAATTATATGTAATCATTGATGATACTTTTATATACATAAATATCCCATAATACATGACTTTATAGTTAATTTTAAAAAGGATTTTTTATTATTGGATTATAAACATAAGTTTTGGTTGAACCATTTATATTTTAAAAATGGTGGGAACCAAGCGAAACCAGGCCACAACCCCATATGAAGGACAATGCTGTTATTTTCCATGTAACACCCCCTATTATTTAGGAAGTGGATTTAAAAATTTAATGGTGATTATTACCCAGTTGTCTCATTTTATGAACAATAATATGAATAATTGGGAATATTCTCCTTCAACATAGAAGGATAAACTATATATCAAGTGTTTTATGTGGCAAAAAACATCGATATTTAGTGTGTCTTCTCATCTAGTATCTTCAAAATAGTGGGTCAACTTGTTTGGGATGATCTTTTTTATTCATAAGTGTTCCTAGATGGATACGGTGAATATTTATATTTATCATCTTGATAGATAGGCTAATCAATGGTGGGAATCCATTAAAAACACCATACCAAGGGGTGAAATTGAAAAGATATAGTGGGAATACTTTATGATTGTGTTTCTTAAAAAGTATTTACATCAAACTCTTCAAAACATGATGGAGAGATAATTCATATAGCTGAAGAAAAATGAAGGTGAATCTATCAGGGCTTGTGAAGATAATTTCCAAAGGATTTAAAGGCATAGTTTAGGTTTTTTTGTCCCCAATGATATCATGATTTATAGATTATTTAGTTTTAATAATAACAAAACTTACAAATTCTCAAGTAATTCGATAATTTGGGAGTTCTAAATATGTTTTTTGATGTGATATCAAAGTGTATATGGAGTTTGGAGAATTATTACATGTCTATAGGAACAAGAAACAAAAGATAAAGTTTCAAACCATATGATCTAATGAGAAAGGTTGAAAGAAAACTCAACCACCCACATGTCAAAAGTGTGGGAAGAAGAATCATAGTAACTACCTCGAAGGGATAGAGAAATAATTCATGTGTGGGAGAGAAATCAACCAATCCCGTTGATTTCTAAAGGACATGAGGAAGTATGAAAATATTGTGGATGAATGTATAGATCCACACATGGCCCAGTGCTAAAACTATAGGGAGAATGATATCATTTTAAGTTGATACACTAAACCTCGATTCCTTAATGGTAATTAGCATCGTCAGCCTCCAAATCCAAAAGTGAAAGGGAAGGCTTATTCCATCCCTACCACTAAATTGTATAAAAAAAGTATTACAAGGTATACTTCGTATTCATTAAATAATGGCCAAAGTGTTTTTTGATTATATTTCTACATATTTTTTAATACCTTGAAGTTTTGATATAAATATTGAATCAAATCCCCAAAACATTGTAGTATAGATATTAATAGAAAAACCTAGTGGTGGAATCATTTCAACCCATGTATTGGACTATTTTTATATTGGTGTATGTGGGAATATTCTTCCACTGAATCTCATAACACTTCCCTTAGTAATTTTTTATACTATACTAGGGATTTATTGGCTCTTGTTATAGAGAGAACATATCATCAATTGGGAAAAGGGAATATATTTTCATATTATAAACTATCCCTATATCCACATCAAATGAAATGAAGATCATGAATTTACTTTTAAAAATCCTTAAATGGTGTGGGTATTTATTCACTATGACGAATCATACCCCTCTCAAATGGATGAGTAAATGTATGTTATCAAACTTGAGGGAATTCCCATCATGAGGGAATATAACGATGTATTTTTTAAAGTGTTACCTAAAAATCACCCAGATCATGATGTAGAGTTCTCAAAAAAATTCATATTCAGAGATAATCCTAAATTAATGTTTCCCTATAGGATGTATCCTATTGAATTAGAGGATTTAAAAAACATTTTGCAAGATAATTTGAAAGAAAGGTTCATACGACCTAGTGCATCACCTTGAGGTGCACCAATGCTCTTTTTCAAGAAGAAGGATGGATCAGTGTGGCTGTGTATGGATAATATAGAACTCATGAAGACCACCATTATAAAAAATTGTTATACTGAAAGGATTGATGACTTGTTTGATCAGTTTTGAGGATCTCAATACTTCATAAAGGTGGATCTCTATTTTGGATATCATCAACTAATAGTGGAGAGAAAAGATATTTATAATAAATCTTTCTGTACATTTTATAGGCAGTATTAGATTTTTTTGATTCACATCAGACTTACTAATTCACCTGTAATCATCATAGATTTTATGAATATAGTATTTATACATTACCTCAAAAAAATTATGGAAGTGTTTAACAATTATATTTTCATATAATTCAGGAGAAATGAGTATCATGAAGAATATATAAGGCATGTGTTGGAAATATTATGTAAGGATATGTTTTATGCCATGTTCATTTAGTGGGAATTTGGGATGAAGCATGTCACATTCTTGGGATATGTTATCACAGGTGATGGAAATACCATGGAACCTTTAAAAACAAAGCTGATTAAGCAAAGTCCTCAGCCCTGTAGAGTCACAGAAATATACAGTTTTCTTAGCTTAGTAAAAAACAATCAATATTTTGTGAGAAATTTATCATTATTTTCAAGACTGTTAACTATGTTAATAATTAATGAGGTAAAGTATGTTTGAAAGGAGTAATGGGGGAAAATATTAGGGATCTAATGAGATGGTTGATCACTGGACAAGTACTCACATTACTGATAAGTGGATAATGTTTTGTGACATACAGTGATGATTCCAAGAAATGCTTGGGTTGTGTACTCATGAAAAATGATAACGTGATAGCCTATGCCTCACAACAATTGAAGATCCATGTGAAAGATACCCAATGCAAGATCTACATTTAGAATTTATGATTTTTTATATGAATATCTAGTGGCACTACCTATATGGTGAGAATTTTGAAATATATACTGATCGAAAGAGCCTTATGTATATATGAACACAAAATAGAAGTCAACATGAGTCAAATGAGGTGGTTATTTCTAATCAATGAATAAAATTTCTCTATTATATATCACACTAGAAAGTCAAACAAGGTAGCAAATCCTGTACATAGAAATGAACCAAATACTCTATCCATGTTTTAGATTAAGAGAGACAATATCTTCATGGATATGAAAAGTATGGATGTGAATATAACAATGGTAGGTAATGCATCATACATTTCCCAAATGATTTATAAACTAGTTATCCAAGAGAATATTATGGAGGTACAAAGGGATGATCGAGAGGAACAATAGAATATGAATGAATAAATGGAAGGGAAACTGAATGAGTTACTTATTGATGATGATGGTGTGATTCATTTTGGAATGAGGTTTTGTGTACCTCCACCACCTATTAAAAATAATTAGAAACTGGTAAATTCACATAGCTTATCTTTCTCTATCCATCCCAGTAGCACCAAGATGTATTATGATCTCTTATAACCCTTCCTGTGGGAAAATATAATGAATGAGATTACTGATTATATCTCATTGTTCTTGAAATGTAATAATGTTAAATAAGAGTGATAGATGTACAAATTAATGGTGAAAACATTTACTATAACCATGTAGAAATTGGAGAATGTCGCTATAGACTTTGTCAAAAGTTTCTTAAAATAATATGAATGGAATAATTTGTTATGCGTTGGGGTGGATCTCCTCACCAAGGTTTCCCAATTTATCACAATTTGGGAACATCTATCACTTGAAAAAAATTATTGCATATATGTGAAGGAAGTGGCTAGATTTCACGGATTTTCACTCTCAATAATCTTGGATCATGATCCTAAGTTCACATCAAAATTCTAGAGGAGTCTTCATCATTATTTGAGTACAAAGTTAAATTTCAACGAGGCCTATCACCCCAAACCGATGGCCAATCTGAAAAGACTATCCAGAACATTGAAGATATGCTATTTAGTATTATATGGTCTATGGTATCATCATCTCCCAATGTTATAGTGCTCATAAAAATAATATCAGTCAATCAAGTATTTAGATCGATCTATATGATGCTCTGTATAGAAATTGATGTATAACTCTGACATCCTAAGATGAAGTTAAGGAAATAAAGATACTTAGACCTGATCATGTGCAAGAGATAACAATGAAGAAACAATAAATCCTACAACATATTAAATCATCCCATATTCAACAAAAGAGCCATGCTAAAATCTGTCAAAAATAGTTTAGTTCGACGTTGGAGAAAATGTATTCCTTAAAATATCACCATTAAAGAGAGTCGTGCAGTTTAAAAAGAAAGGGATGAAAAACCGAGATATATTTTCACTTTTGAGATCCATGATCACATAAGATCTGTTGTCTATTGAATTCCACTTCCACCGAATATGGTTGAGTTCAATATGTGTTCCATGTATCATTCTTGAGAAAGTACATAACATATCCTTCACATGTACTGAACTCATAGGTGGTAAAACTAGAAGATGATCTTTCTAAGGAGTAGCAGTCAATAAATATTCTAGACCGAAGAGATATTTTTATATAAAACAAGATAACCCTCAAAGTAAAAGTGTTATGGTGTTACCATTTTTATAAATAAGAAACATGGGAACCAGAGGAGACGATGAAGGAGAAGTACCCTCACATGTTTGTGTAAAATAATATTTTAGGGGAGAAATTTCATATTATTGGTAGAATATAAAGACACAAATATTTATAAATATATTATCACCCTTATTATAGTTATTTAAAATTATATAAATATCATAAAATCACATATTGACAATAAAAAACATTATAAATGATGAATTTATGAAATAATTAGTATTTCTAGATGAGAAGTTTCCAATAGTGATGAAATAGTAACACGACCTTAGGAATTGTAATATAACACTTATGAATAGTAAACCATCCAAATGAATTTTCTCATTTCCCATTTAAGTATAAATAAAATTTAGGATTCTTATAAGTGAAAATATGTTATCATTATATCAATGTATAAGTACGTAAATATCCTAAGTATTATTATTTAATTGATAGTATTTTTATAATTCATAAATATTTAAATAAAGTTTTATGATTAATTTAATAATTAAAAAGAAAATATGATTCTAATAAATTCTAAAATGTAATCACAAATTAATATTTTTCTCTCATGTGATTTTAATATCATTTTATGAGACCTTATTTAATTTTTCAATGTCTTATAAAATGAGTTATAATTATAACATTTGTATTTTCCTCATAAATGATGATTTTAATAAAAAATTAAATTAATCATATTTAGAAAATTATTTTCATAAAATGTACTTCATTTTTGAATTCTACACGTCAAAAAATGGTTAGGCTTATTTTTTTGTGTTTTTATGAAATACATGAATTTTGGTGAATAGTTAAATGCAGTAATTCACAATATAAATACATTATATGTTAAATAATATATTTCATGAGTCATAAATGATGTAAGAACTCAAATATATAAATATCTTACTTTATTTTAATATTTTTGGTGATAATTTTCAAAATATTTATAGTATTAAGAAAAAATAATAAACTACTGATTAAAATAATGGGAAAACACACCTCTCCTCTACTAAAAATACCACCCATAACCCCCCATCTCCTCACACCGCCCAAGATTTTATACCAACCTAAACTCTTCCCAATACACTTTCCTATTACCTTCCAATTTCTAAGAGATATTGGCCTAATCAAATGATCAAATCCTTTTCCCTAAGGAAGTTCTCAACGAGGATAAACCCAATAGGTAAAATACTATTCTTATTTGTTTTAATTCCTATTAAATTTCATTTCCCTTCTTATATTTTATTCAACTTAACCTACAGAATGGAATGATAACTCTAGTATGATCTATATACTATAATTATATCATTGTAATGGAATATTTGTGATTAAACTACACCATATCTCTTTTTATATTAAAAATAAAATTGTCTCATGTGATGTGTCAATTTATCGACAATGGGGGTAATTCACTTTCATTTTACTTAAAAAAATTAAATGTTTTGGTCTAAAAAAATTATTTTTATGATACGGACCTATTTATCTTATATAACTAACATTTATATGAAATTATAAATTATAAAACCATATTAGTTCGTTGTGATCGAAAACATCCAAAATTAATATAAAAAGACCATCGTTAAACATCATCTAATGATTCATCCTCATGGTATATAAAAAAAATCTCTTATAATGTAAGATAATTAATAACATATAAATATAATTCTAGATATTTATCCTCATTTTACATGAACATACATTCATGAATACAAGTTAACCGATAGTGAAAAATAAGAAAATGACTACTTCAGAATGATAAAATTAATATATAAAACTCATAGAAAGGGTAAAAAAATTAATAAAAATTAATGAATCATTTTCATTTATAAAATGTTTAATAATTTTTAATTAATGACTCTAATGTGATTATAAAAGACATTAAATTGAATAAGGTATTCAGACAGGAAGTAAGAGGAATTCTCGAACACAACACTCTTTCTTTAGGTGTTCCACATATAACAACATTTTTAGTGTTGATATTATATAAATATAATTTATTCATTATTATCATAACTTTTATAGAATATACATGTTTTTTACTTTCATTTATTAAAGACACTATGTTTCCCTAATGAACTATTCTTTCAACAAAACACACCTTTTACTTCTCGATATTTTTTATTCTTCACTTAAGGTTGAATATTATTAAATAAAGTAGGTTATTACCTATTTCATTTGAAAAACCAATGTTTATGAATTTATTCATATGAAATGAAACCCATTCCTTTCCATGGGTTATTTTATATTTAACATTCATGTATTTTTTATGTGTAATGAATGAAAATGTAAATGTTATGATGTGACGGGTGCACCCAAAATTATATTGATCAATGAAAATTTCATGATGTGATGTGTGCACTAGGAATTATATAGAACTCCAATTTATTTGGTAATGTGATGGATACTATGATAAAATGTGAAATATGTGTGAACATGATTCTAACTTTGTTCATAAATTACTATCCTAATTTAACTCCAAGACATGATGTTTCATTTTTATGCATTACCAAATTCTATGGATTTATTAAATGATTCCTCTCATGATTATGATGATTATGTTAGGATTATGAAAAAAACATTTTATATTGCTTTATTTTCTTATCTATCCTTTTAACTGGATTACTTATCACCCCTTATTGTTATATATCCTCATCTTATTACTTTTACGGAGGAGAATATGATTGACAATAATAAGCTATAAAAGAATGAATTAAATAAATATTTCTATTTTCTTGTGGAATTTTTTTGTACGGCCCATGTTTTTCTAAGACACTAAATCATTGGATCCTGGTCATGTTATTATTTTTATTTTTTATTACTAAAATGATGTAATATTAATGTAATAAAAATGGGGGTCACTATAAGGAAAAACATTCTGGTATCTTGGGGAAAATAAATAACTTATCAAGGGTTAAGTTCATATGATCTGTAAGGGTATGTATGCATCAGATGTAATGAATAAATAAATAATAATAAATATTAAAAGGTATATAAATAAAACACATTTTATTGAATCAATATCTTGAGAATAATGTGAAATAAATAACTGATGATCAAATAATTATATATAAATAATCAGATGAGCTTAAATCTTAACCACATATACTTTAAATAATAAAAATTAACATGGAATATCAATTACTAAATTCATAATGATTGAATTCATAATTTTTAACATCTAAAACATGCCTTCATGTACTTATTACAATAATTCATACCGTCGATGTCTTATTCCAAGACATCTTACATAAATGGGTAAGGCCTCAGCTAAATACTAAAGTTAATTTGTCCTATGAGACATATCGATGCATTGAGGGGATACGTAATCCAGGACCCACCTGTCAATTAATAACACCAATTCATTCCCCATTATAAATGGGAAAAATATAATCTATATAAACATTTTTATGGGAAAAATGAAAAATGAAATGTTAATACATACCCCAAAAAATTAACATAGTAATAAACCATCCATAAATAAATAGTGGATGGAATAAAATTGTAAATCCACAGTCAATATGATCATAAAAAGTCTTGATTAAGAAAAATATGATATAAATACAAAATATCACAAGTGTATCATAATTATTATAAAGGGTTCATTTCATTGATGAAAAAATACCAAAAAATGTCATTAAAAACATTTTTTAGGAAAATAACCGGCTCACTTCGAAAATATTTTATATGATAAAAGATAAAAAGATATTTTGAAAATAATTTTCATTGAAAATAACCACTATTTTTTAATATAATATTAAAATCCTAGAGTATTCATGATAGTGGAATATTCTTTTCATGTTGAACACAATAAAACTAATATTTTTTTTTTCAAATTTTCATTGAAATATAAAAAATCCATATTTTCAAAATGAAATTAAGATTATATAAAAAAATAGTAAAATGGGTATTTTTTAAATAACTTATTTCTAAAATTATAAAAAAATTAAAACATTTTTATAAAACAAGGATTTTGATTAAAATGATTTTCAGCCAAAGAGATTAATAATCGTCTATTTTCTGAAAAACACGTTATCATTAATTTTAATTATAAAATAGTAGAAAAAATGTATTTATACATGAAAAGTTCATGAATATACAAATCATAAGAAAATATATTTATCTTAATATATCAATATCAAATAATTCTCCCAAGGGACAATTAAAGGAAACCAGTCCAGCATAATGATAAGATTGTGAAATAACCCCATACTAATTTGGTAACATTTAAATAATATAAATAATGAAAGGAATAAAATAATATGAAACATTAATAGGATTTAATTGAAATATATTAATTATATAACATACCTAAATGGGTATTATATATACCACACAACAGAATAAGTGGTTAATATGATGTATGTATCAAAGAAGTAAATGCGAGACAATAAACCATTAACTTAGGACCGACATCCTTCATACGTGTCTGAACCTAATGTTGAATAAATATTGGTTTATTTAACAAATATTATAGAATCATAATCATATATCTCATACCATATAATATTTAAATTTAGTATTTTATCACTCATTTATAGTCAATTATTTGTGAAAATCATTATTTTGGGTGATAGTGGCTTTGTTTTTCATGTATATTTTTGTTAGGTAAATTTTGTCCATTTAAATTGAACAATGTTAAATCATCCTGATAATTTTAACCATAATATATTATTAGTAAATATTTGTTTGGAGTAATCTCTTAAATTTATGTATATAAAATGGATTACACTTTTCCTGGAGATAACAGGCCGTACGTACACAATAATAATTTATTTATTTTTCTCAATGGATTGAATGAAATGAAAATAAATATTAATTAAAAATAATAAAATAGCTTTTAATTTTTATGTTAAATTTATAATAATAAAACACATTATTATTAAAATTAATTTAAAAATAAAGTGAAAAATATTTCATATCGGGATGTGGAGGTGATAATCCACATCTACGCATGAGTGTGGTTATTGTTTTCAAATTAATTTGAGAACAAAAGGTCATATATGATATTATATTTCAAAAAATAATGGTTAATTCATAAATATAAAATATATTGATTAACATTTATCACTACTACCATCAATATGAAGTGAAAGGGAAAAACAAATCACATTCTTTTGCAAGGTGGTTGTCTTTCTTACAAACAAGAGACAATATCATATCCATCACAGAATGGAAAATTAGATGGTATATGTGATATGGAAATTCAATGATTATAATAATATATTTAATATAATATTAATATGTTAAATACTTTATCAAATCTATCATTTAAAGTTGGCGATGAAAATCAAACTGCATCGGTTGGCGAGGTGGTTGTCTGATATACCCACGATTGATAGTTACATTTTCCATTTGATGGAAGTGTAGATGGACATAGGTAATTACGTCAATAGAAAATAAACTCAGAATATATTTTATTTGAGAGTTATTTATTGTGAATATTTAAAAAGTCTTAGAATGAGATATAAGATGTAAACTTTTAATGCATAGTAAAAACCATTGCAACATCTTCATGCAACCTTATTAGGTTTATACTAAAGTCTCCATAGATTAGATTTATGAAAAATAATAGGAATAAAGTATGCGTGGATGGATGTAAGTAATAAATTTTGGGATGTATTGTATTAATCAATATGTTTTGTTTTTGTGAAGAGGATAAGAGAGAGGGTTTCCTTTTACAAGTGAGGTGAGTAGAAATGTTGTATGTTTTAAAAATCAAAAGGTTTTACCATGTTTTTCACTTTTCAAAAGGCTCAAAATTGGCCATTTATGAACCATAGGGGTGGTAAAGTCAATATAAATCAATCCAATAGGTGTTTAAAAAGTTTAATGGTCATTTTTACTGTTATTGTTTTACTTTTTTCCTCATCCCCTAGTTAAACCAATTTTTACCTTAATAGTGGTAATTATTTTTTGTTGCTTTCACTATTACATATGGTCAAAAATTAATTTAAAAATATTTTATATTATAAATTATCATTATTAAAAGTATGGGATCCATTTTTGAAAATTCAATTCACGTAATTGGTATGATTGATTTTAAAATTAGAACAACATACGTGATGAAAACATATGTTTTCCAAAAAACTATATTCAGTTGTTAAAATTGTTTTTATTTGGAAATTAATTATGAAATTCATAAAAATGAACTAAATTATTTGAATTTTAATTTAATGGATGATATTATACATTAAAATAAATTTAAAATACAATTTAAACACTTAAATAATTTATATGAAAAATAACTTTTCTAAATTTTTTTTTTCCACTACTCATAAGAAATTAATATTTTCAGAAAATTCTCAAATATTTCCCAAAGATAAAATTAAAAATTTTATTTAAAAAAATATTTATATTTTAAAATAATTTTTCTATTAATTTTCTCAATTAATTTTACGTTATGTTCCTTAAACGTGAATAAAAAGCCTTTATGAAAAATATTTTTTTGAAAACATTTCCTTTTATTTTAAATGATTTACATTTTATTTATAATAAATAGATAAAGATTTAATTTATCATATAAATTTGTAAATTTAATAATGTTCATAATATATATATGTATTTATTCTTAATGGACAAATCAACAACTACATTATAATTTTCATTCTTAAATAATAATATTTAAATAGAGTATCGTGTTTTGTTTTAGCCGGGTGTTCCGTACATCACCATCTATTAAAGTGATTAATTTTTTTAATATATATATATATATATAATAATAATCAGAAGATTAAAATCTGGGTATTTTCAGGCATATATACTATCAAACATGGTGTTTTACATTTAAAATATCAGTGTGTTTCACCCTCTGATTTACAAATTGAGTCCTCAATATTTAATATTGATCTCAATAATTATCAGTTGGACATTTGAAAATACCCTTTTAAAAACTCCACATCATTAAAAGGGTTAATAAAAACCCACTTGATAATATAGGAAGTGATTTATGGAGAACATCTACAATAACACTTACCCGTTTTCCAAATAAATAGTCATTGTAGAATACTAAATATATGGAAATGGAAGAAAATACTAACACTGAAGGAATAATAAAGAGTGATATAGATCATTGACCTGAATAATATGAATGATTAATGGAATTTTAAAAACCAGAAAGCTATAAATTTGATATGTGAATGAAGGTAATTGTATATCATTTTCATTTGTTGTTCCATTTTCTAATGTTTTAGGATTATAATATGAACTACACTACGAACATAATGAAATAGAATTACATAATGTCTATTTATTTAATAAAAACTATTCAATATTTTGGTTATGATTAAATTATTTGACTCTTCATTTACTACAACAAAAATAGAATACCCCTAATGTATTTTTATGCATGAAACTCTATAATTAAATTCTAATTGATCTTATAATCCATAAAAGAGAAACATCTCCATTCATATATATTAATCCGTAAGCCTCAATAGTATTTTTCAATGTTTTACTTAATCCATTCCATAATTATTTTTCCATCGAATAGTTTATGAATAAAGATTTTCTTATTAACTAAAACATCACCTAGGATAGTTGTAGGTGCTTTACCCTTATATCCCTTTAGATGTGGGTTTAATCCCCTTTGAATTTTTGAATAAGACAAGTTTTCAATAGAAATGTGAGTTTCGCATTCTCTAAAACCATTTAAATATAATTACTATAGTTATAACAAATTGTAATTTCTCATAATTACCTCAACATCAAAGATTGGATATACTGTAATGGTTACAAATACCTTTATAAAAAACACTTTATAATTATTATCTCGTAAGTAGGCATATATCAAAGGGCTATTTCTCCTAAATATTGTGTTTTCTAAGCAGTTCAACATTCCACAAAATCATTTTTCTCATTTATTGGTACCATTAAACATACTCTCGGAAGTACTTAATTAAAAACTTCTATAGTAAAATACTTTTAAATTTCAAAATTATTATAATGAAAATATCATGAATGAAATAATTTTAAAATATATTTAATTGATCCAAATACATAAAAGAATTAATCATTACACATTTTCTGTATCAATATAATATTCCTCACCATGATCTATTATCATCTTCTAAGGTATATTCACTTAGATCTTATTGAATTTGTAATAATAGTTATCCATATCCTTATAGTTAAATAAAAGTGCTTTGAGGGATCCATGATTACCCATTCATGAATGACTAGGATAGAATTTCCTCAAACCAATAATAAAACACCTTTTCATTTTAAGAATATATTGAGGTGATTCTTTCCATATGTATCACATGTGGGAAAATCATTCTTTCCCTTCTTCATTTTTTCCATTTTTTATCATCGTGGTCTTCTATTTCTTCTCTTCAAATCCATAATACTAGGATTATTATTTATTTTCCTTGATATCACATTATAATATATATTCACCTGTTATGAATGTTAAGTATAATTGTGCCCTTTGAAGGATTATCTTAATCTAATAAAAAATCAAAAAAATAGATTAGGTATATATTCCAAAATATCCATTTATAGCCTTATAATATAGGCCTCACAAGTAGAAACATTTTACACTTTTATCTTTCATAGACACAAAAAATTTCATTTCATATCTTCCTATTGATCATGAGGAAAATATTATTTCATGAAGTCTAACATAAAATCGTTACATTCAATGTTTTTTATTTCTTGTTCATTCTTTTTGTTTTGAATTAGTGATTATGATTGATCCAAATCTCTTAAGATTTGATAAAATATGATGAGTACTTTATATCTTTCACTAATTACATGAGTGATAAATGTCTTCTCTAAAAAAATTATCCATTTCTCACCTCAAAATTTAATTTTAGTCCCTTTGAATTGTGGTTGTTTCGGACACATGACATTATCTATCATTATTACACCACATTGTGGATCATTAGTATTATTCATATTGGATAGGTTGTTACTCATAAACTATGGAAGTATCCCCAGTCTGGTTATAATATGATCAGTTCTTGGTTTAGCTTCAGCTCCGACTTCATTATATTTATCTTTCTGGAAATCCTTACATGGAATATGTGGATTGATAAGGATACACTTACTTATGTTAAGTTCCTTTTTAAAATAGTGGAATATTATAAATTATATCATAACATTATGAAACATAAAATATATTATAAAAAAATTAAAAAAATTAACATTAATTTAATTTTTATTAATAATATTATATTCATTAACATTGATTTTATAGGGATATCCTTATTTCTGAATAATAAATAATTACATGTAAAGAAAAATAGAATAATCCTAACAATATGTATTAGGAGAGTCTAACCTAGTGAGTAGTGAGTCTCATTGTTGTGGAAAAATTGATGATCAGGGAAAGAACAATGCTCCATTTTCGATGTTATTACCCGTTGGTATATCGATTCCTAAACTATTACCACTTGTAGTACCTAGAAAGGATGTATTTATAAGAAATCCATATAGCCTATTAGTTTCAAAAGCTTTTTTATGTTCTTATATTCTTATCCAAAAAGTATATCATAGTATTAGGTTCATTAATATACGTTTTCCTAAATCTTGTTCTAAAGGATTTTATGGAACTTCATATTATATAAACTATAAAGAGCCCAACTACATTTACCAGAAGTCGATGGTTACGTTTTTACATTTCCATAAGATTCAGTTAATCACATCCATAATGATTGAAAAATATACTAGTCTTAGAAAACTATATAAAAAACATGAAATTTACATTAAAATTGAAAATCTAAAATACATGATATTTTTCTGTGATAATAACATTATTCCTAAGAGCATATTTCGACATAGAAATAAAAAAACAATTCCTTGAATCCTAGGTAAAATAACACCAAATAAAGTGGTGATATCAAGTGAACATTATGGGCATGCATAGGTATGAATAAATAAGTAATAATAATCATTAAAAGATAAATAAATTAAACACATTAAATTTAATCTATATCATGAGAATAATATTTAATGAATAAATGATGATAAAAAATACATATAATTAATCTCATGATCATGAAGTTTAACCATAAATATTATAACTAGTATAATAATATCATGGAATATAAATGAATTATTAAATAATGATGGAATACATAATTCCAGACCACTTACACATACTATCAATTCAGTATACCAATACTTATTACCATCAAGGCCTTATGCTTTATAATCTTACAGCAATGGGTAAGGCCTTAGAAAAATAAACATGTTAATTTTTATAATGAATCCTACTGATGCATCAAGGAGATATGTAATTATTAAACCCACCCATCACATAATAGTTCCCATTTAATTATTATATTAAAAGTGATAAACATAACAAACATTAATATTCATATAGAAAAAGATATCATATGAAATGTTAATACATAGTCCATTCAATAAATATAATCATAAATCATCTAGTTTAACATGGTAAATGTTAATAAAACTATACAACCCTAGTAAAACTAATAATAAAACTCTTATTTAAATAATAATTATGGTATCCATTCAAAATATATAGAGTGTATCATATGTACAATAAAGTGTTGATGTTTTTGATGAATAGAAATACCAGAAATTTCCTATTAAAAACATCATTAATGAAAATAACCTTTTAACTTTGAAAATAATTTAAAAACTAGAAGTTCAAAAAAATATTTGGAAAATTAATTAATTTAAAAATAAATTTTAATAAGTAGTAAAATAATATTTAAATAATATATTCGTTATGATATTATAAAATTGTATTCATGTTATACACATTAACCTAAATTTTTCTTTCACATTTTCGTTAATACCCAAGAGACCCTTATTTTAAAAAAGACAAGATGAATAATTTAAAAACATTATTAAGTATTCTAAATGTGTAAAAATTTATTTAATGAATTTTTTTTTAAATTATAAAAACGTTTTTTAAAACATTTTTAGATAACATGAATTTTGATGAAAATTAATTTATGATTTAAGAGAGAAATAAAGTCCTATTTTTATTAAATAATTTTATCAATCGTTTTAAGTACAAAATATTGTAAAAATGGAAATATTAGTAAAAATTTCCTAAATTATTATTAGATAAAAATACATATTGATTTATATATATAAATATAAAATAATTACTCTAAAAAAGACATAGACAAAATCAATCTCGAATAATGATGAAATTTAGAAATAAACCCTTACCATATTAGTAACTTTTTATTTATAATCCCCATAGAGAAAAAACATCAAAAAAAATCTTAATAAAATTAATAAAATAAGATTCCGGATATAAAAATTACAAAGTTTCCATATATATACCACTGAATGGATTTAGTCGTGAATATGATGTATGCCTCTTGGAACTAAAATTAAGATGTGAAACCCATACCTCCGGTTTGACATCCATTATTTCAGTCTGAACCCCCAATATAATTAATTTTGTTTTGTTAAAAAACTATTATAGAAACATTCTCACAAATCACATTTCATATAGGATTTACTAATATCATCTTATGACGTATTTGTTCAAACTTCTTTGTTAGAATCACAGTTTCAGTTTTTAATTGATTTATTTTTTAGATATGTTTTTTGAGTAAATTTTGTATTTTTAAAATTATCAGTGTTAAATAATATACATTTTTATTTACCATAGTAAAAATTTATTATTTATTTATTTATCATAATCTATAAAATTTATAGAAATAATATGCATTGTATCATTCATAGAGATGGTATGGCACATGTATATATGAATGTTGTTTCCATTTTTCTAGATGGATCGATCAGACGAAAAATAAACATTAGTTAAACATAAATTAATCATTATTCTGTTATATATATATATATTATTCAAATTAATAAAATTAATCTTTGTCACCATCCATTTAAAAATAAAATGATAGAAATTCCACATCGCTTTGTTGTGGCAGTAGTCCACACATATGTAAGAGCGACATTATAGTATTCAAATAGATTTGAATACACTATCGTATATGTGATAATATATTTCTATAAGAATGTTTAGATCATAAATATCACATTTTTTATTATATTTTTTCTTTACTATCATCCATTTAAAGCGAAATAGAAAAACGAATCACAACGCTTTGTGAGACTATAGTCTACCATACACACGAGAAACATTATTACATATCTCATGGAATGGTAAGTATGAATGAATATGTGATATGATAATTCAAGAAGTGTAATAATATCATAAATATTATATAGATATGTTAAATAATTTATTATATACATCATTCATTATGTCCATACATTAATGTGGGAAAGTATGAATGAATCACGTGTTACTATTATTGATCTAATTTTACTTTAAAATAATTTAAAATGTAATTTGACCACGTAAATAATTTAAAAAAATTAATTTTCATATAATCACAATTATTTTTTACTATTTATAAAAAATTAATATTTTTAATGAAATTTCAAAAATTTACCCAATGTTAATTTGTAAATGTTTTCTTAAAGAAATTTGTGAAATTTTTCACTAAAATATCCCAAAAATTTTTTAATACAAATTTTAATTTATTTTTTATGCACGACTCAATAACCTTTTATAAAAATACAATATTGGAGAAAAAATTTGTGATTTATTTGAGATTTTTTTATGTTATTTCCGATCAATAGATAAAAATTGAATTTTTCATATAAATGTATAAACCATATTTTTTCATAATGTAGTCAATAAATTAATACCCACCAACTTAATGGCTATGATATACTGGTCATGATTAAATAATAATTTTTTAATATATTATCATGTTTTAGTTAAAATTGGTGTTGTGTACATCACAAGAAAGTGAAGAGATTAAATTTATTTAAAAATAAATACATTATAATAACTCATGGGGTTATATTATCTTCTAAGATTCATATTTTTTTTCATACATGGTATCGAACATGGTTTTCATATTTTAAAATATTGGGGGATTTAATGACCATTGAATTCATAATGTATTGTGTGGACATCAATGGATGTGGTGAATAGAGATCAGTTCTTCCACCGTAACACATAGAGTTCCATAAGTTATTCTTTGAGATCAATGTATCACATATGGATCCCCACTAGCATGATTCTAATTTGAAAATTTTTAATATAGATATGGTGCAACCGAATAGAGGTGTGAATGATCAACATCTTATTTGAAGATGCAATATATATATTGAAGATATTTTTATTTTAAATTAATTATAAATTAAATGTTAAAGATCATATTTCCTAGGTATGATAATATTTTTCAATATGAATTTGATAAAAAAAAAATCATGAATTTTATTATCATTTAGATTATGGACTATTCATAGAATATGACCACAATTGAGTTGAGATATGCCCAAAAATGAGTATCCACTATACACATAATCTATAAAGGAAAACGTATCCTCTCTTCTCATAGGATCAACCCCATTTTTTTCTTTCTCAAAGATGTAATGTATTGACAAGTAGTAGTCTATTTCAACTCCAACCATATCTTTTGGTGCACGTTCTACTATATCTATGTCGATGTATGCTTTAATATCATGTGATAAGTATAATTTAAATAGTTTTCACCATAAATATATTTCCATGAAATATTTAATTTAAATATTATGAATGATAATTTAAATCATTTATTGAATAATTTCTCTTAAGAAATTTTATTTTATGATATGTATATGCCATCAATATGTAAATTTTATTTAGATTACGTCCTATCCATTAATTGATGCATCATTTTGTATCCCAAACCCTTATCCATTATATTTTAATGTTACTGTAGGTTTATTGACCAACCTATTATAGACATACTAGTAATTTTCTTCACATGAATCTACAGAGAGGAAGTTTCCTCCCTTATAGGATAACATGGTCACTGGATTTGAAGGTTGTGGGCAGTTTTTCATGATGAAATTATATAATCTAGGAAATCATAGAATAATAAGAATCTATGTTATAGTAGTTAATCTAGTCCGTTATTAAATTTACCATATATTTGAGGGATCAATATATATACCCTCATTTAATATAATGTGACCGAAGAATAATATGTTCCACCCCTAGGATTCAAACTTAATTAATTTGGTATCTAATTTCTCTTTTTCCATAATCCTTAAAACTATCCTTATATTTTTTAAATATTACAACATATCTAGGATTATATAAGAATATCATTTATAAAGACTTCCATAAATTTATCAATTTTTCCTCTAATGATTCTATTTATCATATCTAAAAATATTGTATGGTTATTTATAGGTTTTAATGTAATGACTTTTAATTGAAAGTGTCTATATGTTTTTTGAAAGGATATTGTTAGTATATCCTACCTTTTGAACCATAATTATTGACTTCCATATATAAGGTCATTTTTTCAGAGGTATTTATCCCCACATAGTTGATAAAACAAGTTCTAAATACAATTAAAAGGAAAATTTTCTTGAATGTGATATTTTTAGGTTCATGATAATCAATAGGTAGATGTATTTATCATTATTTACTTCAAAAAAATTGGATCAGAGTACCCCAAGGTAAGGAATATTGGAATATTAACCCTTATCTGTATTATAATGGGGTTTCTTCTAAAAATCCTCAAATTAAATTGAGTCTACTCTATAATGAGCCTTTGATATATGCATAACATCTGGTACATGTTATTTTTAAAAAATCACATTATATAGGAGAATTATATACATATATATAATAAATACATTATTGTGTTCCCAAAAAATTATTATATCTTCAATAATATGTTTTTAAAAAACCAAATGATCTATATACCTCTCATGAAAGTGTATTTCAATCCTACGAACGTAATTAATTTAAATAGAGAGTTCATATATAGTGTATAATTAGATATTTTCCTTGTAAAACAATAAAATATATCAATGAATATTAGCATGTCTAGGCATTGATGCAGCATGTGATTCGGAGGCTTAGTGTGCCTAGAATGTTTCTTACAAAAAATTTAAAATATGTTTTATATCAGACAACCATGGTTTTTTAAAAGTATTGTAATAAAATCTAATTGGATTCTAGAATCCGAAATATGAGACCATGGTAGAATCTAGAAAATGAATTTTACCCTAGGAGTGAAATAATGTGTTTCAGGATGGGATGTTAGGATAAAGTTACAATTGGTGGGTGTGTTTAATTTAAATAAATAATGTATTTGTTTATTTTAAACTAAATGACCTAAAAAATAATCCTATAAAATTATTCTATTATGGAGAAACTATAGGGTTAGTTTCATAGCCTTTGGACCTTTTAGTGGATATTTCCACCATTCATGGAAAAACATGATTGGTCAATCAAATCGATAACCGAATCGAGTAGTAGTGAACACAATGGATACTCAACATCATTTAAAGCAATGTTCTTCATTTTCAAAATATTAAATATCATGTTATTAATCATAATTTCTGGTATCATACCTTAGGATTAAATTATTTAATACGATCATAATGTTTGTAGTTTATTTTCATTCAAATTACCCCTTTGCAAGATCCCACACATCCGATTAAGTTATATATTTAGTTATTTACTCACTGCCCAATATTTTCTTATCCTATTTATCTCAAATATGTTTTCCCATGAAATTTTTGTGAACTACTATTCTACAATTTTTATATTTCTTTTTGATGATTATTCTTTTCATTCTTTATTCTTATGTTATGGGTCCATGGTTTGACATTGTTGAGTGAGTTTGAGGGTTATCAGACCCTGGATTCATGGTTTACTCACATGTGATGAATGAATTGATAAATATTTCATGAATTTAGATAGAATTAATATGTTGGTGATTCCACCATGGATCGAGAGTCCAATAATGCAGATGGATATAGTATGATACATGATTGTGTGTGTGGGTATTAAACGAAGAATCAAAACTCCGATTTCCAGCCAGTAGAGGTCTAGAAACGATGGAAGATGTTGATTACCACTATCTATAGGCTTTAAAATAGTGTTATTTTCGGTGGAGAATCCAAATTTAATATGTGTGGATTGGATCATAGACATTTCAAAAATCCTGACTACACAGAGTGTACTAGGATGAACACAAGATGTATAGTGACCCAAAAATAGTGTATAGTGTTTTCGTGTTAGCTAAATATTACTTGTAATGTGGGACCCACAAATGTCATGTGACTCTATGATAGAGACCCAATGCATACTCTATGAGTAAACAGACATGTTATTGGATAGGAACATGGGTAGCTTACTAGAACATGGCCGAAGGACACATGCATGACTTGGTGAACATGACTCGTCCCTAGATGGCCGAGACACATCATGTACCCCCCTCAAATATCCTAAAAGGATACATGGACAATGATATTTTTTCTAAAAAGGACATGGAAATTCATTAGAATCATACTTCATGCCATTTTGGTCCCTTATATGTCATTTATATTCCTTTTGAAAAAATATTCTACCTATAATATATCTTAAATTTGGACTCATATTTTGGAATGCGAGTTGCCTATCCGGAATGTTTGTCCACATAGAAAATTATGTTGGCATTCTCAATGGATTTTTTTATGATTAATTATTTTCCAAGTGTGATGATTCTTTAGGAGATGCTTGGTGAAAATAGTGATTGGGTATGATCAATAGAGATATTATAGTGGAACCCTCCGACTGGAACTAGGTAAGGGACCTCTATTGTCCATTACTGTGGAACCCACTCAAAGGAAAAGGGCATGATTCCTTTATCAACTGTTTGAGTGGAACCCTAATGTGGAGTCAAGGCATCAGTTCTCAAATATCAGACTATAATACATATGTGAAGTCAGGGAATGGGTCCTCGACTATTAGAGAGTCACCCTCCTATGACATCAGAGTGTGGATTCTCGACCATCAGAGTGGAACCCTCCTATGATGTTATGGAATAGGTCCTCTTCTGTTAGAGTAGAATCATTTGGTAAAGTTATTTCAAGGGTCCTCTACCATAATAGTCGAATCCTTATGTGGGGTCATTGTATGAGTCATCTACCATAATATTTACCTTATTCTATAGAGTTGGGGAATGATTCCTCTCCAAATAGAGTGGAACCATGCTATATATTCAAATAATGGTTCTTCTATATATAGATTCACACCATACTATTGTAGTTGGGAATGGTTCCTCTTCCTAGATTTTATATCCCTTCAATTGGGACACATATTGGTATGGTGGGTCACAACATGGATGTTTCTCTAGAATGAAATGTTAGATCTTGGGAATCAGTGATGGACAATTGAAACTATTTGGATACTCTTTTATTAGGCTAAGATGTGATATGGGAATCCCCTTTCTCTCCCAACTAGGTTTCTTTTTTGGAGAATATTTATTTTTATTGTTTTTTTTCTCTTTAATGGGTTGAAATCAAATCTTCTATTATGTCTCTTACTTCTCCCCCTCCACCATTCAAGGAACCATACTAGGTATGTATATACGCACACCTTCATTTGATTTTCCTTCATGTGTCATGTGTTATATGAACGATGTGTAGTTAAATTTCACTATATATATATATGTGTGTGTGTTCATCTTACTATGGAATTTCTAGATTAAATTTCCAGGACACCTCCATGAAGATTGCCAACTAGGTAACGGATTCAGGATCATAATGATGATAGTACAAGTAAGGATTACTCATTTCAGGTTCCATATAACAAGATCCTTCCTCTATGAGGATAGGTAGAATCATACCCAAATATTGAGAGACATAATATCCCAACATAGAAGGATGAGTATGTTTACAATCATATCACACAATGCGAGTTCTAGTGGCAGAGGCTACCATAGTTCTATGGGGAAAAAGATCCCCTAGCAGGGGAGGATTGGCTAGAGTCAATGATCCATGATTTTAGAATAATCGGAACATTAGAAGATAAAGTAGTTATGTTACCTTCTAGTATTTTCTAAGGAAAATATAGGTATTGTAGGAACCTAATTACATAGATTCCTAATGATTCGAAACTCTTATTTTGAAACATCCAGTATCAATTCAATGGGGAGTAATACCCCTTATGATTGCACTTAGATTTCATTCATAAAATTATTGAGATAAAATAGGGAGGGATGATAATTATTGATTATTCTATGAGGTTCACAAACCTCATGAGTTAATACCTCAATAAGATTAAATATGGCTACTTTTGGGAATGAAATTTGAAGAAGGGTATCTGTAGAAAAATCTATTCAAATGTGTTATCCTTGAGCATACCCACTTATGTCAGGGTGATGGCGAGGGAGTTGTTGATGTAATGATTTATTTCGGAGGTATCCCATATAACTAGATCTAAAAGTGAGTGTTATAGGAATGTGTCATATACAATAGCTAATAGGTGGTAGTTGGAAGGATCATAGTTCCGGAGATATTCCCAAGGCCAAAATCAGACACATGGACTTGTGACACATGGACCATGTAGGAGAATATGGTAGCCCATATATGGTTTTTCTATGAATTTTATTGGGGTGGTCACATGGAATGTGAATACTTACCACGAAATGCAAAGGATATAAGGCATATAGAATATAGACCACCACATCAGAGCCAATTCCATGATCATATATCTCCCAGTAGAGGGAATGGCCGCCCATAGTGAGGTAGAGTTAGTAGATGAGTAGATGGGGATCTATGAGGAGAAGGTGTGGGTGGTAGTAGATGTTATTAGCTACTCCCACCCCCACATCTTGGAGGGACACATCAGGATCATGGAGTTATTGGTTAGGGTCATGGGTAGTTTCAGAATATGGATTAATTTGATTAGGTACATCATGAGATGATTAGATGAATGATCTTGTTTTTCCAATATTTATTTAGTATTAATAGACATATTTACAAGCCATTACTTAATCTATTTACTAATGGTCTGAGATCTTGAGCTCCCATTTAAGATGTTATCCCAATATATTTTTATCTAACTTCTTATACGAAATGTTTTTCATTATCTTTTATATGCCTATAGTGTGAGATAATTCTTTCTTTAGAGAGTTTATCATAGGACATTATGGTCATAATGGTGAGAACTTATGATGTTGTCCTGGGTATAGATTGGTTTTCCATGGTTTGTTCTTAGCATGAATTTGACGGAAGATGAGTAAGATACCTTCATAGTAATGGGATTAGATTATCCTTTTTTAAATAGAGATAGATATAATAGTAGAAATAGTGGGTATTGTGAGAATGAATCTATATCTCATTACCCCTTAGTTTTAGAGTATAATCCTATTAAACAGGGATCTTAAAAAATTTGTCTTCCTTCAGTCATGAAGGATTTTATGTATCTGTTATCTAAGGATGTGTTGTGACTACTTCAATGGAGGTATTTTTATTTTTTTATCAACTTGACCCTTAGGTATTCTATGATAACATCTATATCATATTAAATGTCCCATAAAAAGCATTAGGATCTAAAACTGTAGTTGGAGGATCTTTGAGATAAGAAATTCATTATACCCAATGTGTCCCTCTAGTAAGCTCCAGTTTTGGTCATGAAAAAGTAGGATGAGAGATTTTGGATTTACTTATATTAAAATCACCTAAATTAGGCCATTATAAAAGAATAAGTAACCCTTATCAATAATTTATGACCACTTTGATATTTTTTGAGGAATGAAATGGTTCTTGAAGGATGAAAATCGATCTAGAAACCACCAGCTAGGGGTGCATGAGGCTGATATTATTAATAATAGCATTGTGATGTTGCTACAAAAACTATGAGTTATCAATTATACCTTTTGGGGTGAATAATTCCACTTCTTTTTATATGTCTTTGATGAATTAGATCTTCTAGCCGTACTTGGAATAAGTTTTTGTTCTCCTCATTGATGGAATAATTATATACTCTACATTTGAGGAGGATCATGAAGAGAACCTAAGAATGGTTCAAGAATTACTTCTAGAGAACAATTTTTCTAATATTATCATAAAGTACAAGTTATTGATATCTGAGGATAATTTTTTGGTAAATTTAATTTCTATGCATGGTTTAGTTATAGAACCATGGATCATTGATATAGGGAATTATCTGATTCCATCCATGATCGTGTCATAGGTGTGGAGTTTTTTTCATGATGGGGTACTAAAATTACTTTTAGTAGAAATATATAAGATTGTATCCCCTTTGAATACTTTCAATGAGAATGATTAATCATTTTCCTAGGCTGAGTAGTACAAGAGAACCTTCATTGACTTGAGGCTATAGTTGATGTGTGCTCCTATTTTGAGACAACCATAGGAGGATGTGGAGTTTTTAGTATATTTTGATGCCTTAGATGATGGGATTGGATGTGTGTCATTTTAGAGGTAGTAAGTGGTCACATATCAGTCAATGAAATTGATACCATCACAACAGAACTTTTTGAATAAAGACCAAGAGTTCGAAATGGTATTATTGTCTATATGGATGTGGAGGAACACTATACCAGGAGAGATATTTTTAGTTTACTCAGACCATAAAAGCCTTAAGTAAGAATTCACACAGAGATACTAGAACATGAGATTGAGGCACTGGTTGGAGCTCCTAAAGGACTATGATTATGGGAATTTTTATAATATGAGGAAGGAAAATGTGGTCATAGAGGACCATAAAAAGAAGTACTAGGATTTATTGGTTTATTTTATCCCTAAAACGTTGGATTCCTTATAGATAACCCTGGTTCAGGAGGAGGGAGAAACATTTCTTCATGCGATGGTGTGGAATTCTCTACTCCTACAGCCTATGAGAGAGTCCCAGTTACAATACATTGACTGTGAGATTATACCTAACCATATAACCCCAGTAGATTCAACAGATGGATTTTATGATGTAGAGAATCACATCGTCACTTTTTGGATGTATGGTGGTCCTAGTAATGATGTGGGAGGAGGTTATTAGTGTGTTTCCGACATATCATTTGTAATTAAATCCTGATGATGAGAATATCTAGATAGACATGATGTGATAGTATTGGTGGGATGGAATTTGGTGGAGTGTAGATGAGTTTAATGCTTTGTTTCTCACATGTCAGTAGGTGAATGGTGAGAAATGGGATCTCGGATGCCTATTATTTCCTCTTTGGATATTAGAGTAGAAACTTACTGGAATATCTATATACTTCATGATAGGGCTTCCAAGATAAGTGGTGGAACAAAATTCCATCTGGGTGATAGTTGAACGACTTAAGATTTCAGCACACTTACTTACAGTGAGGGGCCAGATTTTGGTGGAGGGTTTTGGGAAGAAATATGTGAGGGATATTCTCCTCTTTCACGGGGTCCCTTAAAGATTTTCTTGGATCATAATGTGTGGATTACATCATGGTGGTAGAGAGTCCAATAAGTGTATTTCAGGTCCTATATTTGGATAAGTAGATTATTTCATCCCCTAGTATATGGGAAAACTGATAAAACTATCAAGGTTTTGGAGTACATGCTAAGGAATTGTTTGTTAGACATTAACTAGAGCAAGGAGGATTATTTTTCAATGACAATGTTTCGTTTGAATAATATGTAGCACTATAAAATACACACCTCACATTATAAAACCCTATAAAGGTTACCCTAAAGGATGCACTTATTCTAGAATAAGATCAGTGAGGAATCTATTATTACATCGGATATGGTGTAGGTGCCGATGAAGGTCCAGTTGATCTGTGTGTGGATGAGGATAGCAATGATCAGACAAAAATCATATGAAGTTAGAAATCGTAGGCCAATGGAGTTTGATCAGGGAAACAATGATTTTCCAATAGTCTCTCATTGATGATGATTTAACAGATTTAGTCAAGGGGAAAGTTATCCCTACGTGTCATTGGTCTATTCATGATATTTTAGAGGGTTTCAAGATTTCTGGTCACCTTACCCTACACCCACAATTGGAGTGAGTACATGATATGTTCTGTGTGTCGCATTTGAAGAGATACATGAATGATCTAACACATGTTATTGCTTTATGATAGATATAGATTGAATATGGATATAATTCCATAAAGAACTCAGTGGAAATTAGAGATTGTTAGGAGAGGATCCTATATGTATGGAATATTCCTTTGGTTTATGTGGTTTGGTACCATGAGACCATATTGGAAATCACCATTCAGTGGGAGAGCCATATCTAGGCTCAGTACCCCCATCTATTATTTTTTTATTTATAAGGATGAAAATCTACAAGGTAGAAATAATAAAGCGACCCAATTTTTTCATTTTATGAATTCAAAATATATTAAGCAATATTTTGTAAGACAACTACAGAGATGTCTTGCGATTTCAAGGATTGGTGTTTACGAAATTTTTTTTAAAACATTAAATATAATTTTTATCAAACAGATAAGATTTTTCAAATGTAATGAAAAATGTAAGAAACTGAATCTTCTATACAAGTATGGATCTTAATTTATGGTGTTTTTGAGAAAAAGACGAGTTTCTGTAAATATACGGAGTATATGCCATGTACTTAAAAGTACACACCGTGTACTTGGTTGTTTTAGGGAGCCTTGTACTAGCCATGTAACAGCCATGTACATGGCAGTGTGGGGTTACTTGGAGGCTGCTGAAAGCAGGGACTTATAAAGGCATATACATGTTGTATATATTTAAAGAACACACCATGTATTTTTATTTTTATTTGATTAATTGGACCGAAGTCGTGTCTTGTTAATGTCGTCTCATCCAGGAGCAATCAAAGATTGTGATTATTCCTTGTGCCCTAGATCGACCGTTTGTGCTTCAAATCAAACATTATCAATTGAGTTGGAATCACATCCGTAAGTTGTTCCTTCTTCTAGAGCCTCATCTCATGATTTCTCTTATTTCATGAGTTACCCATGATTAAAAGTGTTATTATTTTATGTTGATCTATGATGTTCTTGGTTTATTTAGAGGCTAATATTTTACAATATCAATGATAAAACATTGAGGTAGGTGGTTTGTGCCTTTACATAGATTGTATTTTAATTATATGTGAAACAATTGCACAATACCCTAGTTTAAGGTATTGTGTGTTTAGAGAGTTTAACCCTATTAATTCCTGCTATGAATTTATTGGTTGAGTATGGGTGTTTGATTATGAATAGAAATTATTACCTTGCTATGGATTTTTTTTGAACCATGGTTCTTTGATATTGGCCATTGGGCCTAGAATAGCTTGTGAAGATATTTTTCATTTCATGCCTAGAGTTTTTAAGATGGATTTATTTTTATATTAAATACTTATAATATTTATTTAAGTTGTTTACTGAAGTATTTTTTGAGATTTACATTGGCAAATAGATATCATTTGTGCATTATTTCATTACACATGGTTGTGTGAAGCTAGTGTAGTTAGACCATAGGGGTAATGGACGTTGAGAGCTTCCCTAGAGTGTCTGATATACTTTCACGTTCTGAGACCACATGGGGGATGGACATGAGTGCTCCCTCAGAGTGTCTATAGTTTAATGTTGAGAGACCAAATTGGGAATTGGACATTTATTGATTCACCATGGTGTTCTTAGTTTACCTTTACAAGACTAAGGGGGAATTGACGGTGATTTCTTCCTTAGAGAGTCTTAGTTTAAGCTGAACCAGAGGGGTTATACTATGATAAAATCCTAGAGGGTTTCTTGATATAGTTTAGTTGTTTTTTAAATAAATGTAATTGAATGTAGTTGAAACTTTAAAACTGTTTACTTTTGAGTAATTCCTTCTTTATCACTTCATTTTTCATATTTCCTGGTATATATATATATTCACTGACAGATAGGAACAAATCTATGGGTGGTTTCCTTCTGGTATTATTATCACACCTTGTTTGGGTCATCCTCATGGGCCCAAAAATATTATATTGATGAAGGAATAGATAAGGGAAAGCTATAGTCTACTTCAAGTAATTTATTGTTGTGGAACTAGAGAGCATGGGAACAAGATGATGCTTGTGATGCTGCTAGAGTTGTTTACTTGTTTTCATTTTTTACTTTGGTTTAGTACTATATTCCAGAATGGTGAATTGTTTGGATTCTTTCGTAGACATATGTGACATGAATCATTTATATATGTTTTCTAGTTGTTTATCTACTTTCAGTATTCAACTATATATTGGTGCTTATTATTATTATTGTTTCGTCTACTGCTATCTTTTCATTTCCGCTGTGTTACTCAGCCAATTTGGGCATAGTTTCCCAACTGTCACATCCAAGGCCCTCTCTACTATTGGCAGCCTCTGGTGTTTTGGGAAATTTTCTTGAGAATAACCTGGATCTTCAATAAATCTATGGATCTTTATTTCTGGTGTTTTAGAGAAAAAGTGGAGTTTTGGGAAATTTAATGAGTACATGCATTTAAATATGAGTACACACCATGTACATAAGAGTACAAATTGTGTACCCGGTTTCTGTAGGTATCCATGTACTGATCATGCAACGGCTGAGTACATGGTTGTGTGGGGTGACCTAGAGACCATCTAATTTGGTTCCTAATAAATGTATATACATGTTGTGTATCTTTAAATAACATGCCATGTATTTTTATTTTTATTTTATAAATTGTATCGGGGTCACGTCTCGTTCACAAAAAAACACTTCTTCTAATGTTGTCTCATTTATGAGTGACATAAGATAAAGATTCTTCCCCGATCCCTCGATCAACCATTTTTACCTGAATCGAACAATGTCGATTGTGTTGGAATCACATCGGTGAGTTCTTCCTTCATCTAGAGCATCATCTCTTGAATTTTACTCTTTTGTAAGTTATCTGTGGTTGAAAGTTTTAGATTTTTTTGTAGATATATATTGTTCTAGGTCAATTCATAGGTTCAAATTTAACAATATCAATCATACAACATTGAGGTAGGCGGTTTGTGCCTTTCTGAATATTTTCATATATTTATATGTGGAAAAAGATCCCAATACCCTAGTTTAGGGTATTGTGTGTTTAAGGGGTTTTACCCAATTGATGCATAATATGAATTGTTTTCTTGAGTTGGGTTGTTTGATTATGAATAGGGTTTATTACCTTTCTATGGTTGGGTTTTACCATGTTTCATTGATATTTGTCATTAGGTCTAGAATTACATGTTAGGCTGTTTTGTTTTCCATGACTAGTGCTATTGGGATGGAGTGATTTTTAAATGAAATGATTTTTATATGTATTTCAATTGTTTATCCATGTTGTATTTTAGATTTAATTTCGATTATAAATATCATTTTTGCATGATTGTATTACACAGGGTTGTGTGAACCTAGTGTAGATAGACCATAGGGGGAATGGATGCTGAGGGCATCCCGAGAGTCTCTGTTATACATTCATAGTGTGAGACCATTGGGGGAAGGATGTGAGTGATCCCTCAGAGTGTATTTATTTCCATGTTACGAGAACACATGGGGAATTGGGCATTGAGTGCTTCCCCAGTGTTTCAGTAGTCTAACGTTAGGAGACCACAAGGGGGAATTGACGGAGAGTGCTTCCTCGGAGAGACTTTGTTTATGATAAACCAGATGGGTTGGACTATGAGAAATTACCAGAGGGTTTCTTGAGATTCTTTGGCTATTTATTTATTAAATGTAAATCAATGTAGTTGAAACTATTGGATTGTTTACTTTTGAGTACTTCCTTTTTTATCACATCATTTTTCATATTTTCTGCCATATACATATTCATTGATAGTTAGAAATAGATATTTGGATGGTTTCCTACTGGGATTTGTCTCACACCTTATTGGGGTCATTCTTTTAGGCCCAAAAAGATTATATTATTGTAGGTATAGATAATGGAAACCACCCTTATACTTTAGGTACATGATTTTTGTGGAGATGGAGAGTATGTGACCAAGCTGATGCTTCAGATGTTGTTGGACTTTTTTACCTATTTTAATTGGTAAATTAGATTAGTAATGTATTCCAGCATTGCGACTAGTTTGGATTATTTCCTAGAAATATGTGACATGTATCATTTACATATGTGCTATAGTTGTTTATCTACTTGCATTCATTGACTGTTTACTATTTCATTTTATTATTACTGCTCTCGCTATTGTTAGGTATTTATTTTCTAAGTTTTATTCTACCAATTAGGGTATAGTTTACCCAATATCACACCTGAGGCCCTCACTTCTAGTCAGAAACTTATGGGGTTTAGGGAAATGTGCTTGAGGCCATGTGACCAACCATGAACGGGGCACCTCAGGGTGGCACTCGGAACTAGGAAATTACAAATTGTTATCAAAGTGGTGTCATAGGGGTAATTTTCTTCTTTAAAATACTATTTGGAGACTATATCTAAGGATATGAAGGAATGGGTTGTTGGTAATAAGTTGTTCATGGGATTAGCTGACCCATGTATAGGGAAAAGCCAGTGTGACTCGAATATTGCAATTTTCTGGTTTTTCAATTATTATAGTTGATATTATTTCACTTTTGGGTAATTCAAATGTTTTGGCCTCTTGGAGTTCATATTGTTGAGGTTCTGTTTCTGTTGAATCCAGATTAGATAACGGTATGTCATCTCATGCATCATATAGGATTTTTCTAGGGATCATATTTCATTCAATCTTTTCATTCCATTTAGGGTGAATTACTGATTGCATGCTGTTGTGATAGATGTTGTGCTAGATATTCATGCTATTGTGATAGATACCTTGATAGAATACCATATTTTTTATAAGGTACTGCTAAAGTTTAAAGATTCATTTCAATTAATGCCAAAATTTGATCCTGTAGGTGTTATGGGCCCTTAGGGATTGGAATTTTATGGATCATGTGTTCTTTTGATCTTTTATACTATGATGTGACGTGAATATGATGTAATTATTTGATTTTCGGAGATTATGGTCCCATAATGATCAAATTATGACACTTTAATGTTTGTTTTTGTGTTTTTATGGGGTTATAGAACAGTTTCTGAGGCTTAATTTCTCAAAAAACCTTGAATACACGGTGTGTATTAATGAATGCATGCCATGTATCATTCTGTTCTGGAAGGAAAAGTTTTCTTCTATACATGCCCTGTACTATATGTACACCCCGTGTAATATTTAATATTGTGACTGCCTGTGTGGGAAGAAAGATGGAGTTGGGAATCCTTTGGTGGAACAAGACTTGTATCAGATGTGCACACCATATTATAGTGACCATGTATCCGCCCATGTGATTAACAAAATTGGTGGATGAAGATTAGCTATTATATTCTCTATCTAGAAAAAACACACCCTATAGAGTCAACCGTTTCTCCCACTATGTAATTAACAACACGGGTTGTTGATACTTACGTAGTACATGTTGTGTCTATCTTGACCATGTCATGTGATGTTGACCCTGTAACCGTCTGTGTGACCAATGACACAGGTTGGTGATATCCTTCATGTACATGCCGTGTTTGGAACATGAACATTTTATAATTTTGTCTTAGGAGAACATTGTGGTTTATTTGGGTAATGAAACTTGAGAAGAGGTAAAATTATTCAAGTACACATCATGTCTATGGAGAACACGTCATGTGTATGGGGTCTCACATAATTATTGTTAGTAGGATAACACTCCCTTTTATGTACATAAGAGAACACGATGTGTAGGGGTTATACATGTTGTGTATCCATGATTTGAATAACATGAAATCCTTCTTTCTTTTGTTCCTTTCCTGCAATTTTATGTTTTCAACCCTTGATATTCTTGTGCTAAGGAGTGTGCTTGAAATTACAGAGTCATTCCACCACGATGTCCTTCAATTTTACTCTAGATTCACAGAAGTGATCAAACACCACACATGGTAGATCGGGGACTACAAGTAGATCCTCCCGTCATTTCTATCTTGGCAACTGCAGTTATATCTGACACTGGTGCTAATGTTCGGTTCCAAGAAGGCATCATGAGGTTTATGCAGACCATCTAGGGAGAACCTCATCCTATCCAATATATGTAAGAGTTGACTATGATATTTTAGCATAAAAACCCTCACACTTTATCAGGGTATGGAGGACCTCAGGCTACAGAGTCATGGTTGGAAGCCATGCAGTCAACCTTCAAGCATCTAGAGATACCTCCCAGAGAGGAGGGTGAATCTCTCTATGTATTTTCTTCGGGATTCCATCGAGAGATGGGTGTGTGATCTTATAGGCGGCCCACCAGTATGTTATGTCTTGTGATGAGTTCCAATGTACCTTCTATGACTACTTCTACCCTGAGACTTTGTGGGCCGATCGTGCCCGAAAGTTCATGAGTTTGGAGCAGGGTACTCTCTCGGTCTTGGATTATTCTTCTCACATCACAGAGCAACAACACTTCACATCCATTTTAGGGGTGATGAGCTTTTCCTTGCAAGGATGTTTGAGGATGGTCTCAAGAATGACATATGATCTCGTGTGAATATCTTTAGTTTGACGACCATATCTTCCATAGGCAACCATGTGTTGTTCACTAAGTTCAACCTAAGGGATTCTGGAGCTATGGTCTATTGAGGATTAGCATTCAGTGTTGGTTCTTCTCCAGCAGATAGTAGGAAGCATTGTAGGGAGTCTACACATGGAGATCTAAGTATGCAGGATACACCCTCAGGTAGCTAGTTGGTAGGTTACCAGTGTGGGAAGGTTGGTATACAAGGCCACGTTGCTTGAGAGACCCAATGGAGTGCCAATATTGTGTCAAAAAAGGTCATATTTAGAGTTTTTGTTAGTTGTTATCACTTGTAGTGGGTGATAGAGGTTCTAATATGACTCCTCTTCAAAATAAGGACCACCAGTTTCTCATCAGTCTGGGGACTAGAGTTTGTCTGGACGCTTAGCCGAGGTCGATGTCATGGTCTTGGTAACATTCCCCAAGCTTTCAGTGAAGACATTATGGATTAGCTCAGGGTGGTCAAAAAGGATCACACTACCAAAAAGCAGGTCTGGCTTTTGTGATAGAGCATACCTAGCAGGAGAAGTATTTTTGACCCTCTACGGTTAGAGGTAAGATTCTAGTTTCCTTAGTTTTATCTTCTATACTTTTCTATACTTTATATTCCCATAGTTTCATATATGTTTTTGAAGTGAAGATTGTGAGGATCTGTTTATTTAAATCTTCTAATATATTGATTCTTGAAACTTTATTGTGTACTAGAATAGCTAGTGTACATCAGTTCAAGGAGTTCACTCTTGAGGTCAACATGTGTCACTTCTTATGGGAACTCTATGTCTTAGAGACGACAGGCTATGATTTCATTATTGAGATGGACCAGTTGGTTCCCTACCAGGGTGTTGTCAACTTCTATCATCGTTGGGTGAGTTTAACATCACTAGATGGTGGTTTTTTTCAACATAAGGCTGAATGGGAAGTTCAGGCGAGCAGAGTGGGACCCAAGCATCATGGGTTGGGAGGAGTTACAACCCATATTGCTAGTATATATCTTAATGAATAGGGAAATTCACATATGAACTTTCCCCAAGTGGTGGATTGTTTTAGTGATGTATTTATATAAGATTTTCAGGGTTTTCACCAAATCGGTAGGTATAATTTTCTATCAAGATTTTTCCTTGGGTGGCACCAATGTCTATTCCTTCTTATAGGATCGCTACACCAGAGTTACAGGAGTTCAATAAGCAGTTATAGGAGTTAATGAAAAATGGTTTCATTTGACCCAGTATTTCTCCTTGGGGTTTACCTATTATATTTTTGAATAAGGTGGAAATTAACCTCAGAATTTGTGTGGATTATCAAAGTTGAAGCAGTTGACAGTCAAGAATTGATATCCCTTGACAAGGATTGGTGATCTCTTGGATCGGCTTCGAGGAGCCCAGGTGTTCTTGAATATAGAATGGAGATCCATTTATCATCAATTGAACGTTAAACCATCAGATATACCTCTTACAACCTTTCAGAGTAGGTATGGTCTATTTGATTATGTGCATATTCCATTCGGTCACATGAACGCACCTACAGATTTTATGGCATTGATAAAATGAGTGTTCCATCCATACTTGGATTCCATAATGGTGGTTTTCGTGGATGATATCTTGTTGTACTCTCACACTTGACACGACCATGCCACCGATGTTGATATTGTTTTGAGTACACTTAGATAGAATCCGTTATATGATAATCTCTCAAAATGAAACTTTTTGAGGGACTAGATTCACTTATTGGGCCATGTTATCTCATAGAAAGGATTATTAGTAGACCAAGAAAAAGTAAGTGTTGTAGTTTCTTACACACACCTGAAAAATTTCTTTGAGGTATGATGTTTTCTTGGGTTGGATGGTTACGAAATACATTTATATAGGAATTTTCACACATAGTAGCACCACTCAGGGGGATGACTAAGAAGGGTCTGAGATACCTATGAATAGATTTCCATGATTTAGCTTTTGAGGAGATGAATGGAAGGTTTTCTTCAGCACATATACTAGTATTTATAGACCCATGAATGATCTATACTGTTTACTGTGATGCCTCTTGTATCAGTATAGGATTAGTGATTATTCGAGAGGAAATAGTCGTTGCATATGGGTCTTGGTATATGAGGCCACATAAGATGAATTCTGGACACATTATCTCGATTTGGCTATAGTTGTTCATGATTTACAATGTTGGAGACATTACCTTCCGGGAGAGCATTTTGTGGTGAACACTATCAACAAAAGTCTCAAGTATATCTTCAATTAGAGTGATCTGAACTTGATACAGTGAAGGTGGGTCGGGTACCTTCAGTAAGTTGGCTTTGAGATTGCCTACACGTATAAGAAGGGAAACATATTGGTTGATTCATTGAGAAGAAAGACTCAAATACATGCAGTTTAGGAGTCCCCCATTGAGTGGAAGCTTATGTCTTTGTTCACTGAGATGCATTTGTAGGTGCACGACAAATAGGGGAAGACGTCTCTTTCTTCGGTAGTTTTCACCTATAATCTACATGATTGAGTATGAATGAGGTAGATATTAAATTATGAAGGCCTTTTCAAGAAAGTGTATCAAGAGAGGACCATATTCTAGAATGGACCATATGTGAGTATGAGATCTTCTGTTTTCATGGGTGTGTATTGGTTTCAGTAGATAAACGGGAGTATTTTCTATAGTATTTTCATTCCTTAGTTTGAAAGTTCATCCTGGTGTTACCAAAATGATTTGAGATCTCCACTGCTAGTATTGGTGGCCATGTATGAAGAGAATGTTGTTGGTTTTTTAATGGGGTGTTCCACCTATCAATAGGTGAAGGTAGAGCATCAGCGACTAGAAGGGATTTTGTAGCAGTTACCCATTACCGAGTAGAAGGGGAATGATGTTGTGATGGACTTTGTGAAAGTCTTACCAAGTTCATCTTAAGGGAACGATGCAGTCTGGATTTTCATTGATAGAATCATGATGGTTTCACACTTCTTACCAATCAAGGTGTCCTTTAGAATTGATGATCTTGGAAGGTTTTATATCTAGGATATTGTATGGTTTCATGGGGTTCCGCACTCCGTAATTTCAGATAGGGACACATATTTTACTTCTTGGGTCTTGTAGAGACTACAGAGGGCTTTGCGAAAACAAGTACTTCTGAGTACAGATTAAGATCCCCAAACAGATGGCTAGTTCAAGCGTATGATATAAGTGCTTGAGGATTTTTTTTCGAGAATGTGTCCTAGATCTTAGATGTTCTTGGGAGAAGCACATACCTATGGTAGTGGTTTCCTAAAATAATAGTTTTCATGAAACAATTCAGATGGCGCCTTATGAGGCATTGTATGGTAGGCCATTCCGATCACCCCTTTGTTGGCCGGAGGCAGGAGAGGTAGCTATTCTAGGACATCATCTTCTCAAAAAGACCATGGAGCAGTTATAGGTGATTTGTAAGAGGATGGATAATGGAAAATCATGGAAGAAGTCTTATGATGATAAAAGGAGATGACCGCTAGAGTTCATGGTCAGAGATCATTTGTTCCTACATGTGATTTCAAAGGATGAGACACAGGAGAATTATAAGACATGGTAATATTTTTCCAAGATACATCAGTTTATTTGAGATTTTATATAGATTCATACTAGTTGCTTATCTATTGTAGTTACCTCGTATGTACAAGGATATGCATGACATCTTCCATGTTTCTCAGCTATGACGTTAATTCTTAGACTCTTCTTTAGTTTTTCAACCCAACGAGGTTGAGTTGGAGGTGGATGCCTCGTTTGAGGATCATCCTATCTGGATTGATGATCGAAGTGTGAATGTTCTCTATGGTCGGTCTGTGCCTCTGATACGACTGCTATGGAAGCATGGGAGAGTACATGACGATACTTGGGATAGGGAGACGGATGTATGATTGCAGTGGCCAAAGCTATTTGAGGATTAATTTACATCACCATCTTATAAAAATTTGGTGACAAATTTCTTTTATTGGGGAAGTTTGGAAGAACCCAAATCATATTTATAGGAATATATATTGAATTATGGTGTTTTTGAGAAAAATAGGTGATTTTTTAAATTTAAGGAGCACATGTCATGTACTTAAGAGTACACAACATTTACATAGTTTCCACAGGTAGCGGTGTATTGGCCATGTAATGGAAGAGTACATAGACATGTGGGGTGACCTGGAGACTACCTAAATCAGAGCCCGATAAAGGCATATACACACAGTGTATCATTAAAGATAATGTTTTGTATTTTTATTTTTATTTGATAAATCATACATGGGTCGTGTCTCATTCACAGAAAACACTTCTAATAATATCATCTCGTCCAGGAGTGACCGAAGATCACGATTCATCTCAGATCCCCCGATCGACCTTTTTTGCTCTGAATCAAACATTTTTGATTGCGTTGGAATTTCATAGGTGAGTTATTCCTTCTTCTAGAGCCTCATTTCTTGATTTCTCCACTTTTGTGAGATTACCATGGTTGAACATTTTAGACGTTTTTGTAGATATATTGTGTTCTAGGTTGATTCAGAGGCTGATATTCAACTGTATTGATCGTACAACATCGAGGTAGGTGTTTTATACCATTTTTTTTTGATTTTCATTGAGTTATATGTACAAGAAGTGACCATTACACTAGTTTAGGGTATTGTGTGTTTAAGGATTTTAACCCTATTAATGCATGATATGGTTTTTTTCTTGAGTAGGAGTGTTTGATTATTAATATTGTTTAATACCTTAATTTGGATGTGTTTTCCCATGTTTGTTGGATATTGGTTGTTGGGTCTAGAATTTCCTATTAGGCTATTTTTCTTTCCATGCATAGTGCTGTTAGGCTAAAGTGAGTTTTATATGACATTCTTGTTAAATTCATTATAGTTGTTTATCCATGTATTATTTGAGATTTAATTTGGTTTCTAGATATCATTTGTACACAATTTTATAACATTGGTCTATGTGAACCAGGTGTAGTTAGACCATATGGGTGATGAATGCTGAGGGCTACCCCAGAGTGTATGTTATACTTTCACATTGTGAGACCATATGGGGGATGGACATGAGTGGTCCCTCAGAGGTTCTATAGTTCCATGTTGCGAGACCATAGGAGGAATTAGACATGCAATGCTTCCCCAAAGTGTCTATAGTTTACCATTACGAGACCAGATGGGGAATTTACGGTGAGTGCTTCCTTAGATAGTCATTATTTAAGATGAAACAGAGGGGTTAGACTGTGAGAAATTCCTAGAGTGTTTCTTGTGATTGATTTTTTCATTATTTAATAAAACTAAATGAATGTATTTGAAACTGTAGGATTGTTTACTTTTGGGTAATTTTTAATTTATCACATAATTTTTTATTTTTCCTACCATATATATATTCAGCGACAATTAGGCATGGATCTTTTGGTGGGTTTATACTAGGATTTATCTCACACCCTATTTTGGTCATTTTTTGGGCCAAAAAATATTATATTTTTTCACGTATATATAATGGAAAGTGCCATTCTTCTTAAGTTACTTTATTGATGTAGAGTTAGAGAGCATGAGACCAAGTTGAGGATTGCGATAGGCTAGATTTTATTACTTGTTTTCCTTTTTAATTTGGTTTAGTATTGTATTCCATCATTGTGACTTGTTTGGATGCATTCCTAGACATATGTGACATGAATCGTATATATATTTTCTCCAGTTGTTTATCTACTTGTAGTCCTCTACTTTTTACTATTTCATGTTATTATTACTACTTCTGCTACTATTATCATTTTATTTCTGTTGTGTTACTCTACCAATGAGGGAACTGTTTCGCCACTATCACACCTATGGCCGTCTCTACTACTTGGTAACCTCTAGAATTCTGGGAAATGTGCTTGAGTCCATGTGACCAACCAGGTACGGGGCACGTCAGGGCAGCACCTAGAACTGGGACATTACAACCAAATCCTAAAATGAGTATCAAAACGACAATATGAGACCAAAATTGAATCGAAAATTCATATTTTTCCAAAGGAATGATATAAAGAGGGCTGGTAAAAGATGTCCAAGTAAAGAAGTTGTGGGTGGGATCCTTTAATTAAAATAAATAGTTCATTTATTTATTTTTAATTAGATGTCCTAAAGATGAATCCTATATAAATATCCTATTATGATGAATATCCAGGGTTAGTCTCTTAACACTAGAAAAATTGACAGGATCTTTCAACCGTTTGTTGGTGAAGAAAGATCGAGCAATTGAATCGGTAATCGAGTCAAGGCAGATCAGGTCCCAACAAACACAATGACGTAAATCAATCATTGGTAGTTATGTTTATCCTCATCAAAAAATCAAATACTGAGGTAGCAGTAACCATTTTTATTTTTCCCTACTTATAGATAAATTATTGAGAATGATCAAAATATTAATCATTAATCTTTAATTAAATTCATCCTTTGGATGAGCCCATGAATCATATTAATTTTTTATTTAATTATTTAAACTCATTGTGTCTTGTTTTATCTCCCTGAATATCGTCAACATTATTTTTTTCCATGAATGGTTTTCCAATGATTGTTTTGGCCATGTTATTTTTATTTTACCGAATTAATTCATCATACTCTTCTCGATTGGTCTATGGGGCCACAATTCCAAATTTTCCGGTGTGTTAAACCATTATCAAACACACAAGTTCATGTCAACATTGCGTACAATGAATGGATCAAAAATCCGGGATGGATTCATAAATATTTTAGGATATATGTTATTATAACATGGATCAATAATCCAATGAGGTAATGTATGATGGTCAGAGACTCCACGACATGTGAAGGAATCGAATGGTGAATCAGAACTCCAATTTCCTACTACTAGAGGGTCGAAAACGACCGATGTATGTGATTACCATAGAAATTGTGTGGTAAAACTATAGGATTTTTTGTGTGGATAATCCTGTGATGTGATGTGTGGAGTAGATTTTATATTCTAATAAAATTAGACTACATGGTATGTATTGGGATGGACACATTCTATATAGCGACCCAACTATGGAAGAAAGGATTTTTGAGTGAGTAAAATATCTCATTCTGTGTGGGACTTAAACACATGCTATGTCACATGGTTCTAACGACCAAACATGTAATCTGGAAGAACACAAACTCAGCCCCATCCAAGCACCAGACCGGTGTGCATGGGCATAGCCCAAAGGACATGGTCAGGACTAAGAGAACAAGTATTTACCTCCGGTGGATGAGAAATGATGTGTAAACCCATTACGACCTATGTAAGGTTGAATGGATACCATTATATGTACTGGAAAAGAAATTTCCATGAAGTGGAGTGTGACCAAACATTATGTGGGTCCCTTACATGTCGTCCACTATCCTTTGAGGAAACATCTACCTCTCATATCTCCTTAGTATGGAATAAGATTTTGACTCATTAATGGCCTATACTTACTATTTTTTTGGATAGAATGCGATTTTGGAAATCAAGGTGGATTTTGAGATATGATGTATGATTTTTCCTGTGTGATGCTTGTTTAGGCTACGGTCAACAATGGAAGTGATCATGAAGGATTATAAATGTGATTGTAGAGGAAACCTACTGCATGGACGGGGAATGGATCCTCTATTGACCATGAGAGTGGCACCATCAAAATAAAAATGGTCATGGGTCCTCCATCAACCATTTGAGTGGAACCATCCTACTATGTCTGGGCATGAGTCCTTGACCCTTATAGTAGCATCATCACGTGGAGTTAAAGCATGGTTTTGTGACCATCATATTAGCACCGAAATTCGGAGTTAGTTTATTTTCCCTTGGCCATGAGAGTGGAAAACTGATGTGGATTTAGTTTGTGGGTCGTTGACCATTAGAGTGGAACCCTCCTGTAGATTTAGGGAATGGGTTCCTAACAATAAGGGTGGAAAGATTATACTGAGTTAGGGCATGGATCCTCAACCATGAGAGTTGAACCCTCCTTTAGAGTAATGGAATGAGTCATCTATCATTAGAGTGGAAAAATCATGTAGAGTAAAGAGATATGTTCACTACCATTAGAGAGAAACCCTCATGTATAGTAAGGGAATGGGTACTGTATCAACAGAGTGTTACCCTCCTATTGTATGATGGAATGGGTCATATAAAAAGATATTATGACCCCTAGAATGTGTTGAATAGTGGAAAGGTGTGGCTTAGTAAAGATGATTCTTTGGAAAGACATGAGAGATACTGAGAAAAATTGATGGACCACAAGAACTATTTAAATACTCTTTTCCCTAGCTGGGGTGTGAGAAAAAAATCATATTTCTCTCTCATCTATGTTTTATTTATCATCATTTATATTTGTAACATTGTTATATGATTTTTTTTATCTCTTTTTATGGGTTAATCTATCTTCTTCTTTTTTGTCTCTTACTACACCCACATCATCAATCAAGAAATCCTACTATATATGTATATAGTCATACATGAATGGGGTTTTCTAGTACACCCCATGTCTTATGCTGGTGATGAATAGGTTGGTGGTGATTATAGATGATCATATGGACTCCCTAATGAATTTTAACATGTATGGTGGTAGGGAATTGGGGATCTGGTTCTATTCTCACACAAAATTAACTTTAACAAATTTTTTAGGATGGTACATCATATTGGATTGGCATATATTTCCCCATTTTTTTTATTTTTAGAGTATTCCACCATACTCTTCTATTCAACAGAGTGTATTGAATGTGTTATTGTTACTCTTTATGTTACTTTATTTTCTTCTATTCCTATTCACTTCTACATGAAGAAGTTTATGTGTGTAGACACAAGTAATTAGGAATGAATCTCCCTTGTTAATTATTCCTTTCAGTGATTTTTTCTATCCCACGGCTTAAAGTTGTAGGAATGGGGTAGTTGCGGCTTGATCCACATTGGTTCATATCATGAAAGTTACCCTGTAATTGATTGATTTTTATATATTAATTTTGGATTTGGAATATGACCCCCCTGTCTAGCCAATTAATATTGTCTCTATATAGAGTGATCAACAACCAACCCAAAATAAAATAACGTTATCTTAAAGGGTGAATAATTAGATTTTAAGGATGTATATTCCCACAAAAGTTATACCATAGAGGAGTTAAAATTGAAGGATAAAATCATTATACCAATTTCTTTTTTCAATAATAATTCAATGTCTAGATATAATGTCTTAGGTTTTTTAAGTAGTCATATGTTCAATATTAGATTGTATTTTAATGTTTGGTGATCATACTAACAATTTTATTGAGCTTTGGAACCTAATTATAGGAGTTTAACTAACCTAAGAACTTATTTTTATTTTAGGTTTATGGTCTGAAAAGTGCATCAAGTATTAAGGGGGGTTTTGGTTTTTTTGGACACTAGAAAACCAGTTTCAGGAAAGTTAAGATTGAGTCAAATGGTTTCAAAAACAACGCGTCCTCCAAAGTGAAAATACACAACCTACTACTGGGTCTAGTCATTGTCTAGGAAACCATAGAGAGAGTGGTGAATTACCATGTGATACCTCTGCAGTTTATAGTAAATGGGAATTCTCATGGCCTATGTATGGATTGAAAAGATGTTTTAATGAACCATTTAGGTAGGTTACTTAGACAATGGAATGAGTATAGGATGTTCAAGGTTTTGTAAACCATGAACATATCTTATGGGTTTGTGTGTTTCACACATTGAGTTTCAAATGGTTGGTTCATGGTTAAACAAACAACGTGGCCAAACCATTCAACTATTTTGATTGGGAAAAATTAAAAATTTCCCTCACCTCTTATAATTTTTTTTCCAAATTCATCCTCCCATTAATGCATAGAATAAGGGATTCTCCTTCCATTTTATCTCCCTCTAGGACTTGACCAACTCTTCTATCAGAGCTCCGATCCTTGATCCATTGGTGGCTATGGTTTCATCTCAATAAGAAAATCAATCTAATACCTTTTATCTTCTATTTATTATGAAATACAATGTGCTAAATCTGTGCGATTTCTTTTTCCCTATTTTTAGGGAATTCATCTAAAATTATATTTTCTAATGATTCAACTCAATTTATAGATGATATCAATTGTTTGAAAACTAAATACTAATAAGTAGGTGGTCATACCATTCTTACGGATTTTATGCGCGTTTCAGTGGGGATCTATATGTTCAATATAGTTAGTCTGAGAGAAACACATTATAAATAAATTATAGTCTATAAATAATTAAATTGATCATATGAGATACATATGGGGTGCTTCTAATACACTGTAAGTGGTAATGTTGTGAATGTTAATTGGAAAAACCTAGGAATTTTAGACAATGTGTTTTTAATTAACTATAGTTTATCATATTGAATTTATTTTTTTTAATGGAGCAGCACTATATTGGACTATGGATTGAGGTTATGTTGATCACCTGGATAGAGGTTAACTCATTTGAATGTTTGGGTGTTTCCTGAGTTAATTTCATTGAGGTTGATAACCAATTTGGGTGGAAAGGCATTTGAATTGAGAATATTAGGATGTTAATATGGGAAAATGAACTGAGCGATTTCATATTATAGTGACCATAAGGATTAAGGAATATATTTTTAAGGGAATGAGGTTTTTGATATTTTGGATTATGTTGTTTGGTGATTTCTTCTCATTTTTATTGATGAAACGTCAATAGAGTTGTGTTTACATTAATAGGACTTAGATCAACGTGGTGTTGACCACTTGTTGTGGGTGGAGGACAAATTAGTCTAACTGGATTTGGTTATGTTGTTTATTATAGATTATGTTGGGGTTCTCACCATAGAAAGACACGTGGATTGTGATTTACGATTGGTTTATGGTGTCGAGAAAATCCATTTGGGGATAGGTATCACTATCATAAATGAGATAGTTTTCTGGATTTTGGGTAGATGTATATCTCCAAACGTCAAGACATTAACTGTTATGTTGATGGTGATTGTATATTGTCACACCCCCACTGAGGATATTATTTTACTTTAATTATTTTCCTATATTTTTATATTTGTTCTGCGGTTTGGGTGAGTCTCGGATGATGTTTTTAAGTGTGTGTTACGAAAAATGCGTGATTTATGTTCGACGTTGTTGGGCGTAAAAGTAGAGCACATTTTAGAAACCCTGTGCGGATCCGAATGGGTAACGGCGCGACTGCCCATTCAATACAGCATTTAAAATTTTTATTGCTATGATTTTTTATATTTGTTTTTTCAAAATGAAATAAATACTTTTATTATCTAAATTTTTATCCTGGGGATTTTAATATTTTTATTATTTTTATTATTCTTATTATTATTATTAGTATTATTTTTGTGAAAATTGTTAATTATCATTACTATTAAAAAGTTTAATTATTATTATTGTTATTATTATTATCATTATTAATAATAATAATATTATTATTATTATTGTGGTGATATTTATAATAATAATAATTATTATTAATTTTTTTATTTTCTTACCTCTTTTTTTAGGGGTTTGTGCTACCTCTCCCCCCCCCATTTCCCCTGGCAGCGTGTGCTCCTCACATGTGTATTGTGAACTCGGCCTCCTGCTTCTAGCAGGTCACTGCAGTGGTATCACCCTTCCAACACCAAAGCACACCCTCTTCTCTCCCTATGCTCTCCACTAGCCTCTAGCGGCTCCTCCTGCATAGCGTGCTCCACCGGATCCAGCTGCCCCCCTCTCGTGCAGCACCTCACCTACCTCGCCTCGACCCTCCCCTCGGTAGTGCTCCCCGACACTCATATTCCCCCGTTGGATGTGCTCATATGGATCAACCCTGCAGCACTCATTAGCCTCCCCTTCATGACCCCCTGCCGACCTCACCCAGCCAGTGCTGACCCCCAACTTCCATCTGGCTCACCTGTGCCCTGCCCGCCTCTTATCCGACACACCCGCACCTCGCACTGTCGCTATTAGGTGGCCCTTGCCCAAAAGCCCCTCTACAACCCTCAGACCTCCCTACTATAGCCGACCAACCATTGACCTCTTTACTGCATCCCTATCTCCCCCTCCGGTCGTGTGGTCCGTCTGTGACCAACGCCCCCACCGTTCTTCGACAGCCTCCCTTGTGTAGAAAGAATAAACATCACCATATCCCTCCTTTGAGATCCCTCACCTATGTCTCCCCTTCAGTATAATCATCTTATCTCATTGTGTTATTTTAGTTTGGAGGTTTAATTTTTAATGGTTGTTCTGGTAGGTTTAGAATTCTAGAACATGCACGAAGCATTTCTGAGTGAGATTCATCATCGCGCCTTGATTTTGAAGTTGCATTATCTTCGGGCCACGTATCCGAGGTAGGAATCCCCTTTCAATTGCCTTATATTTTTAAGAAACATTAATTTAATGTTTTTCTCAACTATTATACATGTTAAATATTTTTTTGCAGCCTTCTGGTTAGTTGCTTAGTATGCGGTTTATGTTTGAAGTCTTGTTGAATATGGTCTTATTGTGCAGTTAAATTTATCGTAGTATTTTTGTGTAAAATTGAGTGTGATATTATGTAGAACTTTTTTATGCCTATTTACTGGTGTTTTATAAGTTTCTCAACATTGATTAAATTATTTTGGTAGTGAGAATTATAAAATAGGGTGTTTCTGGGGTGTGAACTATTTCCAAAATGGGTTTTTTTAATGAATGGGTTATGAATTGTGTGGAGTTGCAAATACCAGATATTTACACACATGGTTTGTAATGTTAAAAACAAGGTTTAACAATTTAAATAAAAGTATGGCATGTATATTGGGGTTCATAATTTGTTGAGCGTTAAATTGAAATTGTTTTATTCAACATTGCATGCCTTGTTTTCATCATAAAATTCCTGTGTGGATTTTTAAAGTAAAGGGTGATGTAAAATAAATTTTTGGGGTTTATAACCATATCAGCAGCATTTAGAAAAATTTTTTTCTATTCCTTTTGTGGTTTTTCAAGTGGGTTGGCATTTACAAAAGTGTGATTTGAGTTGTAGTTTGTTTTGTCATTTCATAAAAAATGGTTGGGTCTTGGTGTGTAGTTTAAATATATTAATGATCGTTTTATCAATGTTTGGATATGTCATATGATCTTTTTAAATCACTTTTGGAAATGTGGAAATTGTACCTTTGATAAAAGTGGGTTTTGTGAATAATGTTTAATGTCTCATTTTTCCACATAAAAAAAATGTAAAGTGTTTAGTGTAAAACCCCCATGGATGTTCCTCATACCTTGTTTGCATAGGATGGATGGTATGTCTACAATATGGAATCCCTGAGTTACATTATATGGATTCCTTGGTTGAAAACCCATGGTATTTCATGAATTTAAGGCATGAGGGAAATCTTTATGGAGACTCTAGGTGAGACTTTGTAACGCCCCGACCCTAATTACCTAGAGTCGGTGCATTATTACATAACATTGGCATGATCATGAGAAAGATCAAGTCTCGAAAGACCGATTAGTTTAGTAGCCTTGGAATAACTAGATACATTCATAAATTTTTACATTACATCATAAAAAAAACATCTTGTCTTCATATCCCCTCATACTATCCCTGCAGGTCATTCATAAATTACTTCTTCATAATCCTGGGAAAAATAAAACATTGAAAGGGGTGAGCTCGGATGCTCAGTAAGGATAACATTATAGCAGAAGCTTTCATAAATAAGCATAAACACTTAAGGCAATTTATAACTAAAACAAAAGCCTTTTAAATTTAAACTTCAGCATAAAATGGCGAAGGTAAAATGAAATAATGCCATTTACTTACTCACATGGATATTCTACTAGTCGAATGATCACATGAAATATCAATAACCACTTTCATAATGATGGAATGCATAATGCCAGACTATCATAACCACATAGCCAAGGCCTCGTGCCAAGACTACAAATAAGATTTTGCCAAGGCCTTGTGCCAAGACACTAGTTTGTCTCATGAGACCCACCGATGCATCGAGGAGCTATAGCGGGCTCCACCCGTCACTTATTAAGTCCAATGCATTCCCATATGAAAAGGTTTAAACATAACGTAAACATTCGTATTAAACTAGCATACGAAATGTCAATACTTTCACCACAAACCATGAATGGTATAAAAATAGCACATCCACAGTCAAACATAATTCATTCGATACAATATGGAAGATTGTATTGTATCACATTAACCTCAATCAATAATAATGAAGGATGTTGACATAGATGAAAATAATCATCAAAACTATTTGAGAGAAATATCCCCCTTTTCTTGAAAACATTTAAAAGTCACACTATTTGTCAAGAAGCCATTTAAAAGTATATTTTTGAATCAAAGTGTCCCATACCACTTTGAAACTTTTAAAAGGAGTTTTAATTTTAAAACTTTAATGTCCATATAAATAAATCCTTAAAACCATTTTTAAAATATGGACATTAATGAGCATGATTTAGAAGAATAATTCTTTAAAACATTTTAAAATGGTATTTTGGTTAGAGTTTCTAACCAAAAGAGAGACACTTGAATACAAATAATTGAGGTAATCAAAACATTGTAATATCATGAGAATAAAGGAATTCATGATATACTATGTCAAAGTACATTATATACACCACATAGAAGTGATTTGGTGTATATCATCAAAGAAGTCTCAATGGAATGTAAATTGAGATGAAATTTCTCAAAAAGGTTGTATCCTTAGGTTAAGGATAAATCAATGACATAATTATGTGTGACAAATATAAATACACTAAATATGATTGGATATTCAGTGTAAAACAATCAAAGGACATTCACACATATTCTTGTAAAAACAATACCAACGAATTGGATGTTTAACTCAAACAAATGGAGAATGAGTTAAAATTACTCTTATCAAATTCATATCAATGAATTGAGAATTATCAATGGAGTGATTATGTGTATCAAACTTATATCCACAGGAAGGGGAGTGGAAATTATGACATAATCAAATGAATAGTGATTCCACACATAATCTTGGGGTAATATAATCAATGAAATATGTGTAAAGCCAAATGAGTGGAAATTGAAATCTCAAATTCCCTTATCGATTAGGTAACTTACGAAACATACACCCATGAAAGATGTATCGTACCATGATTATGTAAATACACATAAATTAAAGTATATTACACAATGAATACAATCATGGGCAGTACACATACACCACATGCAATAATTAAGTGGTGAACAATAGAATTCTCACGAAATTAAAAGTGAGATTAGAAAATCCCTTACCACGTTAATCAACTGAGTCGTATGGCCAAAAGTTAATAACCACCAAATGATTTACAGAATAAAATTCATATAAATATAATCATGAATATATATCAAATGGTAGTACACAATACACCACTTTCAATAATTTAGTGGCGAACAATGGAAATCTCACGGAATTGAAAGTGAGATAAGAGAATCCCTTACTTTGTACTTTTTCCTTGGTCGATGGTAGGTTTACCTCCTGTATAATGGTGAAATAATTGTTATTGAATAATACAAGAATCATTTACTTTAATATGATATCATATATGATCTTTTAACATTGATTTGTTAATAATATCTTAGTATTAACGCTGTTTCGGGTGTTAACTTACTCATTTTCTTTTATATGTTTTGTTACATAAGTCATGTTTGTTGTATCTTATTCATATCCAGAATGATATCAAGTCCTTAAAAATCATTTTTAAATCATTAAATGATAATTATACTTGAATGGATACGATGGATAATGAATCTCATCGCGTTCGTGGAGACGGTAGTCCGTACGTACGCACGAACGCTACTTCCATTTAATTTTTTATTTTAAAAGAATCGAATCCAAATGATACATAGGTATATTACTATTCCAGTATAATATAATATTTTATATATGTTACTTAAGTTCATTAACACCATCCTTTATACGTTCCATGTGTGGTATGAACGAGTCATATCATTTTAAGGGGGCGGTAGTCCGCACTTCCTCAAATGAAATTATCGTATGTATATACGACATGAAACGAATAATGGTATGAAATAAAATGGAATTACAGAAGCTTATATATAAAATATATATCATTAATATCATATTTAATTACAGTGCCATCATAATGGCCACCATGAGAGGCGGTAAGATGTTTTTGAACAATCATCGTTTCGTGAGGCGTTAGTTTGCCATCCACAGAAACATTATGTTCATCATCCATTAGATGGAGTTGTGTGTATGTGTAGTTTGAATACTTCTTATAACAACATCCTAGTATATTGAGGATACTGGTGTTGTTACAAAATAAGGGAAATAAAAAGAGTTTGGGGGTTGAAGAAGCAAAATAAATGAAAATAATTTAAGAGAAATCGTTACCTTTAATTTAGGTAACTCACTTTGGTTGGAACCAAAGGACTTGTTGAAATGCTTTCTGCCTAAGGGGAAGCTTCAAGGAGGAGGAGAGGGATGTGGGGAGCTTAGTTGGGCAGAGTTTGGACGAGCCAAGCGGCTTGAGAGGTGTGAGGAAATGAGAAGGAGGAGTGCCCTTTTATAAGAGGGGTGAGGGGCACCTTTGGAAAAGCTAGAAATATTAATTTATAATAAATTCATATTCGGTTTCCAATGGCTCCAAAGATGACTATTCAAAGGTTGAGGTGGGGATAGGTCGAAAACAAATCATCCAATAGAATTTGGACAGGTTTGGGTACTTATATTAACCTTATCTTTAAGTATTAACTCTAAGTTAATTAGTTTCACTTTTACAATGTCTCTTTGTATTTTTATATAATATGGTTAATAAACTTACTATATACATCCAAAATACCCCCAAGTGGTCCATTAATGATTAACCTATCATAATATAAGTCTCTTGGCCGAACCTTAGATTTTTAGGAATTTAATATCAATTAATAATATAATATTTGTTTTAAGAACTCTTTTATGTCAATTTTGACACTATTCACTAGTTGATTTTTGTGAAACTCATAACAGATTGATTACTTCGAACAAAGTCATATAAATCAATCCTAATATATCATATTATCCTAGAAAATTTGTTTAATTCATTAAAAGTTTCATATTATAATTATTTGGGTATTTATAATATCAATTATGTTAGTTTTTTTACTATATTAGTAATTACTGCATCATCATTGTGTCATAAATAAAATAAATTATTTAATGTCAAAAAATTATAAATAAAATATAATTATGTAGGAAATCTTTTTATCTTTCTAATGAATATTTATAATCTAAAATCCAACATATATAACCCTATGTAACAATTGTTTTTCTAAAAGATATATGCTTGTGTCATTTTTGTATTCATTTTAACTTAATTAATATAAAGTGTCATTATCACTTACAAGTGGATCCATGGGGTCCCAAAATTGACCCAAAGATGCCCATGGTCGACCATGTATCAACCAATAGGGTTAAGACACATTTTAGTGTAATTTATTATTATTATAATATTATTGTTTTTAACCCTTATTTACCGGATTTACCCTTAACCATGGTAAATAAAATATTTACCGCAGTAATTATTCAAAATGTCTAAAAATAAAAGTTACCTATTTACACAATTTGGACATCCTGATTACAAATATGGAATCCATTTTTCTAAATTCATAACACAGAAGTGGCAGAAATTAATTTAAAATTAATTCCCGCTGTCAAAACAAAAAGCGTGTTTTTAAGAGATAATAACTATCAAAAGATTAACACTTGTTTATGTTCGGTTTAATTGTAAAATTATGTCCAATGACCAACATTATATTAAATGGTAAAAATATATTCTAAATATACTTTAAAACCACTCAAATTCACAATTTATCACTATTAATTATTTTGATTAAAAAAGTTGTTTTTAATTAAAATTTAGTAATTTTCACTATTCATCAAAATATGAAAGTTATCCGAAAAGTACCAAAATTTCACCTTAGGCTAAATTCGATATTCCGAATCCAAAAATGAAGTCCATTTTGAAATATAAAATATATATAATTTCAAAAAGTAGGTATTACTATTCATAACGGCTAGTTCGATTGGTTGTGGTGTGTTAAAATCTCGAAGTTGCGTACAATGCACGTCATTGCATTATTTGAAAGGAAACATACCGAGGAAGCTTGGGGTGTTACATTCTCCCCTCCTTCAATAAATTGCGTCCTCGCAATTTTTAAAATTTTGCTTGGGAATATAATGGAAAGTCCCGCATCGGAAAAAGAGTCAATAAAACTATCACTTTAAAAGAAAGAAAGAGAGGTATAAGGGTCATCCAAGATAACCCATACTAGGATTCCATGTAAGAAAACATGGATATGGATGATAAACTAAGTGTCAAGTTCTGATGGAGAGGGATAGAAATCATGATCAGGAGAAAGTTAACAATGAGAAAACCACAAACTTGTGTTGGGACAAACGACCATTAGTCTCCTAGTAGGAAAGTAAACGGACAACATTTTTTTTAAGTTACATTACATAAGGAAGAGTAATTCATTTATGATATTGACTAAGAACATTATGAGATATACTTACATTTTAAGTAGATTTTCATTCTTTAATAAATTTCCACCACTAACTCATTTTTTTTTAAACGATGAGTATTCAAGAAGACTTGGTCACACTGGAAGAGATAGAATAAACTTCTATAGAATCATATGATCCATGAAGGATAAACCATATATTTACATTGTCTTTGAAGATTAATCAAAACCAAAATGGTCAATGAATGATCTAATGATCCCCCAAAAGGATATTCATTGAGATAAATATGCACTAATCTTAATTTCTAAAATTAAACCAACAATACCCCAAAGTTAAATAGATACCATTCAATAACCAATTGTCCTTAAAATCCTTTAATATAATCCAAACTAATATTGAAACCCAAAACATAGAAGAATTTGATTATGTAGTCTCCCATGTTAAATTGTATCTCCAAATGACATCAGATACTCTTAAAGTCACATACTCAAAAGTAATTAACCTAATAACATATTCTCTATTATAGGTTAATCATTTCCATAAATAACCCAAATCACTATAAATCCACAATAAAAACGTAGATAAAAATCTATCATTACTCCACAAATGAAACCCCATAGTATTCTATTTTCCTTGGGCATATAGTGTTCCCAACAAAACGAACATCTTCCAAAATAACATTTATCACTTAATCACCAAATCATTTTCCTATACCAAGGGTATTCTTTTGATATGAAATAAGAACCCAAATCAACTTATTATTGATCAATAAAATCATTTAACTAAAAAAAAAGTCACACTAACCAGGGACTTCACGTAGTCCAGTGGTAGGCGATAAATCCCAATCGCACTTTGGTTGTGGGTTCGATTCCCATAGCTTTGTCCGACGCGACGGGTTGTCACACGGTCTACGTGTTGTCCTTTTTCAAAAACTATATTTTATAATATTGCCAAAATGAGATAAATTCCTCAAAATACTATATCATAAATTTAACCACAAATGTTATATCATACCTTGAATCTTCATCCCAAATTAGAATAACTTATAATTCTCTCAAACCCCAATGATCATATAAATCCAAATGGTTATTTATACCCATATCCACAAGAGAAGAGACAATTCTTCCTTAAATATCATTCTCACATGGCAAACTGCGGGGTTACAAATACAAGAGAAAATTATTCCATAGTAAACCCATCAACAAGGAGTGCTAATACTTTTTAAACATTTCTCCAACCATTTATTCCCACATAGCTTCTTCTTTGACCAAGAAAATATCCTATAGAATAGGACATTCACTCGGGTAATGTCCAGGTCCCCTACATTTACGGCAAATGACTGTAAATGGACTCTTGGGACCATTTTTATCTTCTTCCATAGTACTCTTCATTTTTCTTCGGCAATTCTTTACTTTATGTCCTTCCTTCCCGCACGTAAAACATTTCGTAGTCCCATTGAGACACTTTCCTGGGTGTCTCTTTCCACATTTCCTGCATGATGAAAATTGAGGGTTCTTTTCTCCATGGTCTCCATTGCTGGAGCTCTTATCATTTATCACCTTTCTCTTCCTTGTTGAGTCTGGGAGTTGGTTAATATATATGTTGTTGATCATATTTTTGGAAAATTGATTTGGCATAAAGACGATATCTTTTACGCCTATCAACATTCCATTTTGTTGCTCATTGCCACCACCGTTCCCATCTTGTACATCATTCTCAAAGTCACTATGACTTCCTTGGAATCCAGCCATTGACTAAAACCATAAAGCATTGTGTGAGTAATAGTAGTCATAAAATCATTTAGAGATTAAAATGTCACCATATTCTCAATTTGAAACATATTAGGATTAACCAAGGTCATTTACTCTCATCTTATATATATATTACTTAAATTGGTTTGTAAAGAAAATGTAAATTATCCTAAGCATATCCCCCGGGAGTGTCGTAACCAAGAGTGCAGCAAGGCCCGTTGTCGTGCACCAGTTCCCGTTCGAGTCTAGCTCAAAGCGGTGTTTTCGGGTTTTACCCCTAGGTACATCTGTGCCAGAGCCGCCTCTACCTGCTCGTATCCAGACAGGGATGTATTGCTCGGAAAACTCACAAAATCTCTACAATACCAAAATTCTAGGAAGTTCTTTTATACTAATCCTCAAAGTTCATCTTAGGTCTACGTGCTCTAATCAGAGTTTATCTAAATCTAGCTACCGAGGTTTGTACTAAACTTCCTCTGATACCAACTGTAACGCCCCGACCCTAATTACCTAGAGTCGGTGCATTATTACATAACATTGGCATGATCATGAGAAAGATCAAGTCTCGAAAGACCGATTAGTTTAGTAGCCTTGGAATAACTAGATACATTCATAAATTTTTACATTACATCATAAAAAAAACATCTTGTCTTCATATCCCCTCATACTATCCCTGCAGGTCATTCATAAATTACTTCTTCATAATCCTGGGAAAAATAAAACATTGAAAGGGGTGAGCTCGGATGCTCAGTAAGGATAACATTATAGCAGAAGCTTTCATAAATAAGCATAAACACTTAAGGCAATTTATAACTAAAACAAAAGCCTTTTAAATTTAAACTTCAGCATAAAATGGCGAAGGTAAAATGAAATAATGCCATTTACTTACTCACATGGATATTCTACTAGTCGAATGATCACATGAAATATCAATAACCACTTTCATAATGATGGAATGCATAATGCCAGACTATCATAACCACATAGCCAAGGCCTCGTGCCAAGACTACAAATAAGATTTTGCCAAGGCCTTGTGCCAAGACACTAGTTTGTCTCATGAGACCTACCGATGCATCGAGGAGCTATAGCGGGCTCCACCCGTCACTTATTAAGTCCAATGCATTCCCATATGAAAAGGTTTAAACATAACGTAAACATTCGTATTAAACTAGCATACGAAATGTCAATACTTTCACCACAAACCATGAATGGTATAAAAATAGCACATCCACAGTCAAACATAATTCATTCGATACAATATGGAAGATTGTATTGTATCACATTAACCTCAATCAATAATAATGAAGGATGTTGACATAGATGAAAATAATCATCAAAACTATTTGAGAGAAATATCCCCCTTTTCTTGAAAACATTTAAAAGTCACACTATTTGTCAAGAAGCCATTTAAAAGTATATTTTTGAATCAAAGTGTCCCATACCACTTTGAAACTTTTAAAAGGAGTTTTAATTTTAAAACTTTAATGTCCATATAAATAAATCCTTAAAACCATTTTTAAAATATGGACATTAATGAGCATGATTTAGAAGAATAATTCTTTAAAACATTTTAAAATGGTATTTTGGTTAGAGTTTCTAACCAAAAGAGAGACACTTGAATACAAATAATTGAGGTAATCAAAACATTGTAATATCATGAGAATAAAGGAATTCATGATATACTATGTCAAAGTACATTATATACACCACATAGAAGTGATTTGGTGTATATCATCAAAGAAGTCTCAATGGAATGTAAATTGAGATGAAATTTCTCAAAAAGGTTGTATCCTTAGGTTAAGGATAAATCAATGACATAATTATGTGTGACAAATATAAATACACTAAATATGATTGGATATTCAGTGTAAAACAATCAAAGGACATTCACACATATTCTTGTAAAAACAATACCAACGAATTGGATGTTTAACTCAAACAAATGGAGAATGAGTTAAAATTACTCTTATCAAATTCATATCAATGAATTGAGAATTATCAATGGAGTGATTATGTGTATCAAACTTATATCCACAGGAAGGGGAGTGGAAATTATGACATAATCAAATGAATAGTGATTCCACACATAATCTTGGGGTAATATAATCAATGAAATATGTGTAAAGCCAAATGAGTGGAAATTGAAATCTCAAATTCCCTTATCGATTAGGTAACTTACGAAACATACACCCATGAAAGATGTATCGTACCATGATTATGTAAATACACATAAATTAAAGTATATTACACAATGAATACAATCATGGGCAGTACACATACACCACATGCAATAATTAAGTGGTGAACAATAGAATTATCACGAAATTAAAAGTGAGATTAGAAAATCCCTTACCACGTTAATCAACTGAGTCGTATGGCCAAAAGTTAATAACCACCAAATGATTTACAGAATAAAATTAATATAAATATAATCATTAATATATATCAAATGGTAGTACACAATACACCACTTTCAATAATTTAGTGGCGAACAATGGAAATCTCACGGAATTGAAAGTGAGATAAGAGAATCCCTTACTTTGTACTTTTTCCTTGGTCGATGGTAGGTTTACCTCCTGTATAATGGTGAAATAATTGTTATTGAATAATACAAGAATCATTTACTTTAATATGATATCATATATGATCTTTTAACATTGATTTGTTAATAATATCTTAGTATTAACGCTGTTTCGGGTGTTAACTTACTCATTTTCTTTTATATGTTTTGTTACATAAGTCATGTTTGTTGTATCTTATTCATATCCAGAATGATATCAAGTCCTTAAAAATAATTTTTAAATCATTAAATGATAATTATACTTGAATGGATACGATGGATAATGAATCTCATCGCGTTCGTGGAGACGGTAGTCCGTACGTACGCACGAACGCTACTTCCATTTAATTTTTTATTTTAAAAGAATAGAATCCAAATGATACATAGGTATATTACTATTCCAGTATAATATAATATTTTATATATGTTACTTAAGTTCATTAACACCATCCTTTATACGTTCCATGTGTGGTATGAACGAGTCATATCATTTTAAGGGGGCGGTAGTCCGCACTTCCTCAAATGAAATTATCGTATGTATATACGACATGAAACGAATAATGGTATGAAATAAAATGGAATTACAGAAGCTTATATATAAAATATATATCATTAATATCATATTTAATTACAGTGCCATCATAATGGCCACCATGAGAGGCGGTAATATGTTTTTGAACAATCATCGTTTCGTGAGGCGTTAGTTTGCCATCCACAGAAACATTATGTTCATCATCCATTAGATGGAGTTGTGTGTATGTGTAGTTTGAATACTTCTTATAACAACATCCTAGTATATTGAGGATACTGGTGTTGTTACAAAAGAAGGGAAATAAAAAGAGTTTGGGGGTTGAAGAAGCAAAATAAATGAAAATAATTTAAGAGAAATCGTTACCTTTAATTTAGGTAACTCACTTTGGTTGGAACCAAAGGACTTGTTGAAATGCTTTCTGCCTAAGGGGAAGCTTCAAGGAGGAGGAGAGGGATGTGGGGAGCTTAGTTGGGCAGAGTTTGGACGAGCCAAGTGGCTTGAGAGGTGTGAGGAAATGAGAAGGAGGAGTGCCCTTTTATAAGAGGGGTGAGGGGCACCTTTGGAAAAGCTAGAAATATTAATTTATAATAAATTCATATTCGGTTTCCAATGGCTCCAAAGTTGACTATTCAAAGGTTGAGGTGGGGATAGGTCGAAAACAAATCATCCAATAGAATTTAGACAGGTTTGGGTACTTATATTAACCTTATCTTTAAGTATTAACTCTAAGTTAATTAGTTTCACTTTTACAATGTCTCTTTGTATTTTTATATAATATGGTTAATAAACTTACTATATACATCCAAAATACCCCCAAGTGGTCCATTAATGATTAACCTATCATAATATAAGTCTCTTGGCCTAACCTTAGATTTTTAGGAATTTAATATCAATTAATAATATAATATTTGTTTTAAGAACTCTTTTATGTCAATTTTGACACTATTCACTAGTTGATTTTTGTGAAACTCATAACAGATTGATTACTTCGAACAAAGTCATATAAATCAATCCTAATATATCATATTATCCTAGAAAATTTGTTTAATTCATTAAAAGTTTCATATTATAATTATTTGGGTATTTATAATATCAATTATGTTAATTTTTTTACTATATTAGTAATTACTGCATCATCATTGTGTCATAAATAAAATAAATTATTTAATGTCAAAAAATTATAAATAAAATATAATTATGTAGGAAATCTTTTTATCTTTCTAATGAATATTTATAATCTAAAATCCAACATATATAACCCTATGTAACAATTGTTTTTCTAAAAGATATATGCTTGTGTCATTTTTGTATTCATTTTAACTTAATTAATATAAAGTGTCATTATCACTTACAAGTGGATCCATGGGGTCCCAAAATTGACCCAAAGATGCCCATGGTCGACCATGTATCAACCAATAGGGTTAAGACACATTTTAGTGTAATTTATTATTATTATAATATTATTTTCTTTAACCCTTATTTACCGGATTTACCCTTAACCATGGTAAATAAAATATGTACCGCAGTAATTATTCAAAATGTCTAAAAATAAAAGTTACCTATTTACACAATTTGGACATCCTGATTACAAATATGGAATCCATTTTTCTAAATTCATAACACAGAAGTGGCAGAAATTAATTTAAAATTAATTCCCGCTGTCAAAACAAAAAGCGTGTTTTTAAGAGATAATAACTATCAAAAGATTAACACTTGTTTATGTTCGGTTTAATTGTAAAATTATGTCCAATGACCAACATTATATTAAATGGTAAAAATATATTCTAAATATACTTTAAAACCACTCAAATTCACAATTTATCACTATTAATTATTTTGATTAAAAAAGTTGTTTTTAATTAAAATTTAGTAATTTTCACTATTCATCAAAATATGAAAGTTATCCGAAAAGTACCAAAATTTCACCTTAGGCTAAATTCGATATTCCGAATCCAAAAATGAAGTCCATTTTGAAATATAAAATATATATAATTTCAAAAAGTAGGTATTACTATTCATAACGGCTAGTTCGATTGGTTGTGGTGTGTTAAAATCTCGAAGTTGCGTACAATGCACGTCATTGCATTATTTGAAAGGAAACATACCGAGGAAGCTTGGGGTGTTACAGACTTGATGTGAAATATTATTATAAATACAGGTTGTGATTTGAGGCTTGGTAGCATCTGTTGGATCACCTCCTTTAATAATTGTGACATACGAACCTAACATATTGGGAGAATTGTCTAAGAAGAGTACTGCCCTGGTAGGTTATGGTACTGGCCAGTGGCCCATATTAGGATGATATGTTTGGGTTTATTGCTATAGGATTTTCCCTATTCCTTCATATGAACGGAGTTCCAAGTGTTTTGGAGAATTAATGTTCATCGTATGGGGCATGATACTATAGATGGGGTCCCATGTATTAGTGTCGTCTCGATTATTCTCAAACTCTTGAGTTCATCTTTGTCTATGGGATTTTATCTCCTTGAACTGCTGTTGAGATACTTTATTACCTATTTACATTTTCCTTGCTCTATCAGCCTTAGTACCCCTGTGTGATGTTTTCGATGAAAAGTGATATTTTGGTTTTCCAACTCCTACGATAATGTTTTCAAAAGAAATGTGTTCCAAACCCTTTTGTTCTTGTTTTTAAAATGACTAAGGGAAATGGTTTGTACATTTTTCATGTAAAAATTATAGAAATGATTTTTTTTAAATATATTATAGTTCAAACATAGAATTGATTTTTCATAATTTTAATTGTAGTTCATTGGGAATAGATATCAGGCTAGCCTACTATGTTTTAATACTCCCGCCTATAGTTCTATTCTGTTTTTAGTGTTTGTGTAGTCTAAATATTGAGTGCGCTCGTATTGGACGATGCTTGATAATTGAGTTAGAGAGTGACCCGATGGGTTGCACATAGTTAGTTCGGATGTCGAGTTTGGTTAGTTTTATTTTCCATCATTCTTGTTTAGTCAGTTTACCTGGTTTATTTATCCGTACTTCTCTGTTTTTTTACCGGTACTATATTTATTTTTATTGGGATAAATTGCTCTGACGACCTATGTTGATTCCTTGGCGCTTGTCGCCAGCCCGAGAATATCAGGAACGCCTCTTGGACCATGTTACAATCCATCTTGGGTGATCAGTTCAGGGTCAACCTAGGTTTGTTATTGATAAAATGGTATCATAAGAGGTCATCTATTAGCCTACCTTACTTATTAGAGTGCACTTTGTTATTTGGGATGTCAAGGTAGATGGGGTAAGATTGTTGGGACTCAAGGTGTAGGTGTGGGAAGAGCATTGTGAACTCTTGATTTTTCTGGTCTTCTAGTTTCCATGGGCTATCCAGTTTAATTAGTTTCTTTTGGTTTTTATAGAACATTTTATTTTATGGATATGACAAAGGGAGTTGGGCTAATAGTCCTCCTAATCCATACGTCCTGACAAGCCATGTGGATCTAGGGGTATGGTCCTAAAAGGTGCTCTGTGTCGGTGACTTGTTTAGAATATGGCCGCCAACCATATGGTCAAGTCACTCATGAACACTAGTTCTCTAGTGGGTTATTTTGAGTCTCCTTTAACTTATAAATGTGTTTTTTATCTGAAAAAATGTTTTAAAAAATGATTGTTTGAAAAGAAATATTTATTTTTGGGATTGTTTTAAATAAAATGGGATGAATGATTTTTTTGGAAAATATAGTTGTTTTGTTGTTTTGTTGGTGTTCCTAGAGGTGATCACATTCATAATGGTATGTTGGATTATGAACGGATGTATGGTATGATAGAAGGATGCCCGTGGTGGCATAGATACATCCATATGAGTGAAACCCTAATGAATACCAATGATGATGGTTTAACCAACCATGCTTGTTTTAAATTAATTATTATTTCAAAAGGAACTTTTTGATGTTAATATGACTCGTATTCTTGTGTTTAGAGCCTTTCATATCTGCAGTGTTTGTTTTTTGAGAATTTTATTTATTAAATTGGCCTTGATTGTGTTCTTGACTTTTCATGTACATTGGATTCCCCCTTGAAGCTTCGATTGGTGATCGTAGTGTGGTTGATCCACCTAAGGATTTAATGATTGAATTTTAGAAGCTAGATCCACCTCTCATTTATGGTCAAGAAGACCATTCCATAGTGGAGGAGTAGATGTGGAAGATTTAAAGGGACTTTAACCTCATTGATTTTCCCGAGTCATTGATCATCATGTTTGCAACATTCATGCATGGAGGTTCACCGTGGATGCAGTGGAAGTAAGTGTCTTAGAACAAGCCCCATCAAGAGCTTACGTGGGAGTTCTTCAACGCTTTTTCCATTCATCACTATTTCTCTGAATAAGAAAGGGTGAGAAAGGGGATGGAGATGTGTTGTCTGCAGTAGGGTGACGGATCTTCGTTTTAATATTTCCAGTTCTTTGTGGAGATGGTCCCTTATGATTCTGGGTATGCCACATATGACCCCATTAAGGCTCAACGTTATTAGGCGGGTCTTTGCCCGGATCTACAATTGAAGTTTCCAAGTCCAACCTAATTTATTTTGACGATATGGTGAGACATTATTTTCATGTCGAATCCACGATGGCATGAGTGCTCTATGTAGTCCTGCCTCATTCGATCCCTGTGAGTAGTGGTGAAGATTCTAGAAATGAGATGAGTTAGAAATTGAGAGTGGATGGAGTAGGTAATGGAATCAAAAGGCCTCAGGATCTTTCTTCAACCTCTTCAGAGTGAGAGATCATCATGTGTTATCAGTGTGGAAATATCGGTCAGAGAAATCTGTCATGTACAAGTGATCTGATGCCCTTCCAGGCATTTGGACGCATGGGTCACTTGCGGTGATTTTGTCAGGGCGCTGCTGGACAACGTCATAGTGGAAGGTCTCATAATTGATGTTATTTTGGGTTTTGTTTATAGTTTCTTATGAATGTTTCCTTCTAGTGTAAGGGATCTCTTATCATTGTAGTTTACTGATGTTTTTTTGGGTTTTGAAGTGTATGGGGTTGTCTTGGGTCATTGATGAACTCCAGTTTTCAATTCCATTATGTTTTTTATTTTAAAATTTTGGTTTTTCTTTTTTCAAATCAAAGTTTTATGTTTATTATTAGGATTATCAGAACCTAAATGTGATACAGGAGACATTTCATCCATCAAATTTCCATCCAAAAGGCCTTGGAGTGAAGCCGATGTGTAGTCTAGAAGCCTGGGGGAATTTTAAGGAGTCTGGTTAAGGTTCTTCCTTTATCTTTGCGGTGAGAAAATTTTAATGTTTCTGTTGTGGTTTCTCGGTCGTTATAAATTTCCTCATGTCTCATATATCACGATGGATTTATCCCTCATGCAATATCAGTAATTGGGCCTTTTGGATGTTAGGTGCTGATTAGTGGCCTTGCGTGGACCACCCATGTGGATCAATTGCGTCTTTTTTTTGTGTCCATCCCGAAGTGGTGAGTCGTGAGCTATTGTTCGTCATAGTTTCATTGATCCAAACCTTTGACCCTCCCTTCACACCCATGGGGTATGGGTCTTTGGTAAGTGAATAGTTTTTTACTCAACTATTATCCCATTAGGTCGAGAGTGAGTGGTTTAAATGTCCTTGTTGTGATCTTTCTATCTTGAGTATGTCCTGGTGTAGGTCTAAGTTAGATTTATGTTTGGTCGTTAGTAGGTTAGTTCATTATGGTGGGGAGCCCATTCAGACCACCCTTCTGCTGCTAATATGTTTCAGGCAATGGGGTTGAGTCCCAATGGTGGTCGGTGTGATGTCCTTGGGTTAAGAAGTATGATCGTTTTTATGTTGAATCCTTAGGTGTTGATCAATCAGCTACATAGTTTTGTGCATTTCCCAGGACAGAAAGCATTATGGTGTGGAGAATTGTCACACCCCTACCTATGAGATACTTTTAATTTAAATAGATTAATGCCTTTGTATTTTTTTTCTGTCTGGGGTGAGTCTCAAATGATGTTTTTATGTGTGTGTTAAGAAAATGCATGTTTTAGGTTCACCATTATTGGGCGCACGAGTGGAGCACGTTTTAGAAACCCCACACAGCTCTTCTCGGGTAACGGCGCAACCTCTCATTCATTTTAGCGTTTAAAATTTTTAATGCTATGATTTTTATGATTTTCTTATAATTAATTAAATAATTTTATTATCTTAATTTTTATCGTCAAGATTTTATTATTTTTATTCTTTTTATTATTGTTAGTAGTAATATTTTTGTAAAAATTATTAATTATTATTACCAGTAAGAAGTTTAATAGTAATTGTTGTTGTTATTATTATCATTAATATTATTAATATTATTATTTTCATGAAGAATAATAATAATATTATTATTATTAATATTATTGTGATTATATTTATAATAATAATAATAATTATTATTATCTATTTATTATTTATTTTTTTATTTTCTTACGTCTTTTTTTTTTAATTTTTGCGCTACCTCTTCCCCCCCCCATTTTTTATGGTGGCATGAACTCATCCCTTGTGCACTATGATCTCGGCCTCCTGCTTCCGGTAGGTCACAACGGTGGTCTCTCCCTTCCAACACCTAAGGACACCCTCTTCTCTCCCTACACGCTCTGCCAGCCTCCATGGCTCCTCCTACACGGCGTGCTCCATCGGATCAAGCTGCCCCATTTCCGTGCAGCACCTCACCTTCCTCATCTCAGCCCTTCCATCAGCATCACACCATGTCCCTCTTCATCCCCACATGGCTGCTCTCGGACGGAAAACCCCGAAGCACTCACCGACAGCCCATTCGCAGACCCCAGTCAGCCTCACCCAGCCAACGCTAACCCTTGTCTCCCTTCCGAGTCACTAGCGCCCTACATGCCTCATGTATGGTTCACCCACACCTCATACCGCCGATGTTTAGTGTCCCCCACCCATCAATCCGTCCACAACCCTCAGACCTCCTAGATCCATACGACCATCCCTCGACCTCCTTGAGATAGCCTTGTCACCCCCTCCAATCGTGTGGTCCTTCTACAACCAGCGCCCCCACTGCTCTTTGGAATCCTTCCTTCCACAACAAGCAAAACCTTCACCAGCTCCCTCCTCTAGGTCCCTTGGCCTCTGTCTCCACTTTGGTATAATCATCTTCACCCATATTTTTATTTTAGTTAGGAGGTTTAATTATTAATGGTTGTTCTGGTAGGATTAAAATTCTAGAACCTGCGTGAAGCATTTTCTAGTGAGTTTCATCGTTGTAGCTTTCTTCTGAAGATTCATTATCATCATGCCATGTATCCAAGGTAGGAATCCCATTTCACTTTCCTTTTAAATTTAAGAAACATTAATTCTTTGTTTTTTGAATCTACTATACATGTTAAATATTTTTTTGCGACCTTATGGTTAGTCACTTAGTATGTGGTTAACATTTGAAGTCTTGTTGAATATGGTCTTATTGTGTGGTTAAATTTAAAGTAGTATTCTTGTATGAAATTGAGTGTTATTTTTTGAAGAACTTTTTTGTGCCTCTGGATTGGAGTCTTAAAAATTGATTAACATTTATTGAATTCTTTTGGTAGTGTGAATTATAAAAGTGGGTGTTTCTGGGGGGCGTATTATTTCAAAAGTGTGTATTTTAATGAATAAGTTTTGTGTTGTGTCGAGTTTCGAATACCAGATGTTTACACACATGGTTTGTAAATATAAAAACATGTTTCAAAATTTTAAATAAAAGTATGACATGAATATTGGGGTTCATAATTCGTTGAGTGTTAAATTGAAATTGTTTTATTCAACATTGCATGCCTTGTTTTCTTTATAAAATCACAGTTCGACCTTTCAGAGTAATGGGTGATGTAAAATAAATTTTTGGGGTTTATAAATGTATTAGTAGTGTTCAGAACAATGTTTTCAGTTCTTTCTATGTTTTTATAAGTGGGATGGCTTTTAAAAAATTGTGATGTGTGTTTTAGTATGTTTTTTCATTTCATTAAAAATGTTTGGGTCTTGAGTGTGTAGTTTACCTTTATTAAAAAAAATTTATCAATTTTTGGATGTGTTATATGATGTGTTTACATCTAATTTGGAAATGTGGAAATTGTACCTTTGATAAAAGTAGGTTTTTTGAATAGTGTATAAAGGCCCTTTTGTCCACTTCAAAAAAATGTAAAGCATTTAGTGTAAAACCACTATGGTTGTTCCTCGTACCTTGTTGACATAGCATGGCTAGGATGTCCTCTGTATAGAATCCCCAAGTTCTATTATATGGTTTCCTCAGTTAGAAACCCTTAGTATTTCTTGAATTTAAGGCCTAAGGGAAATCCTTGGGTAGAATCGGGGTGAGACCTGCTGAGAAATATTATTATAAACATAGGTTTTGATTTGATTCTTAGTAGCATCTGTTGCCTCACCTCCATAATAATTATGACATACAAACCTGACATATTAAGAGAATTGTTTGAGATGAGTACTGAACTGGTAGGTTATGGTACTAACCAGTGGCCAATAGTAGCAAGTACGGTTGGGTTTATTGTTATGGTATATGGACTTGCCCAACCTGAGAAAGGATAGATGATCATTTTGGAGCATTATATTTCATTGTTTGTGGAATGCTACTGTAGATGGGGTTGCAGGTATTAGTGTCAGTTGGATTATTATCGATCTCTTGGTTTTGTATATGTTTAGGGGCATTTATCTCTTTTAACTTTTATTGAGATAATTTCTTACCAATTTACATTTCCCTTCCTATATCTGCCTTGGTACCCTTGTTTGGTGTTTTTCATGAAAAGTGACATTTTGGTTTACCAACTCATATGATAATGTTTTCAAAAGAAAATGCGTTCCAAACCCTTTTGTTCTGGTTTTTAAAATGACTAAGGGAAATGGTTTGTACTTTGTTTTCATGTAATGATTATAGAAATGAATTATTTTAGTATATTGTAGTTCACACATAGAATTGATGTTTCTTAATTTTAAGGGTAGTGCATTGGGAATAGAGATTGGGCTAGCATACTGAGTTTTAATACTCATTCCTATAGTTCTTTTCTGATTTTAGTGTTTTTTCAGGCTACAACTTGTGTGTGCTCGCCTTTGGTGATGCTTGATCATTGAGCCTGAGAGTGACCCGCAGGGTCACACAGAGTTAGTTCGGACGTTGAGTTTGGTTAGTTTTATTTTCTATCATTATTGTTTACTCACATTACCTGGTTTATTTATTATACAATTGTTTGTATTATTTCCACTTCTATATAGATTTGTATTGTGTGAAATCTTTACTATAGCCCTTCTTGATTCCCTGGTGCTTGTCACCAGTCTGGGAGGATCGGGAATGCCTCTTGGGCCATGTCGCGGACCAGATCAGGTGATCAGTTTAGGGTTGACCCGGGTTGGTTTGTGACCTATATTGCAGGATATATATGATTGTTCCTAGAGATGTCAGGCTTTGAGAAAAAATGTATTATTTGTAAAGGGGTCTGAAATACCAGGTGCTAATTATTTGGGCATGCCTTTTTGGATTCCATTACATAATCAATTGCATGATATTTTAATGAAATGATTATATGTTAAACGGAGGGTTCACCTTATATGATACTCATTAGAGGAAGAATTGTGAATTAAGGTAAGTATCCCCACTAATATAAACAAAAAAATGAATAAATGTGTCATATTATACATATAAATTTAGGGGTACATGTTTAGAATGATACTAGGGATGACCGATGTATGTGATTACTTCCTTTTGGTTACTGAGCACAAGGGAAACAAGTAATTATTAAATTTATCAACTTCATTATTTTATTTATTTTCCGCATACAATAGATTAACTATAGATGTAAGCTAGAAACATGTTTGTGGTTCCTTATTGAGATTTATTCTCAAAATCTACATTGGTCCTCGAGATGTGTGTAGACTTTATGATTTTGAGGATTCAGCCTTATGATCTGGACCTTACTAATCATGTTTCACGACATATAATTGGATGAATAGAAAGGTACCACATGTGTTCATTCAATAGATGGAGTTTCATTTTAATATTTTTCATGAATTATTATATGTTAGTACATATGGTTGGTTATGGGATACCCTTCTTATATACCATTTTTTATGACTTTTTACAACATACTATTTAGTTTCTACAAATGGTATGTTATTGAATACAACCTTTCAACTTTTTAATTTTTTATGGTGATGCTTATATTCTTCTTCTATGTTTTATATTTTTTACTCCATGTTGTTTACTATTTTGGTACTACATAAATATATGTGGAATTATTATTTTTACCAACTATGTGTATAGTGTCTCCACTCTCACCTCTTAGACTGCCAGTAGTAGTTAAAACCTTTGGTGTACGAAGAGGCTCACCTAAGGTCTAGTGAAACTCAGAAATAGAACTTGGTTTTAAGTGTATCATGGGGTGAGGTGCTATAAATGGTATCAAGGTGGGTTGTTATTGGTGCTTCTTTACTACATAATAAGTCATAGGAATTTAGAATTGTAACTATTTTTGGCTGGTTACCAATGATTTTAATGCTAATTTTTTGTTTGGTCCTGCTATTTGAGCTATGATATACCAGAGACATGGATGCAGTTTGACCAGTTTAATGAGCTCCTTTTTTTGTGCCTACATCTCTATGAACAGGGGCCGGACGATGTTTTTAGGGGTGGGAAATTTATGTCATGATGTGTGATTTTAAAGGTGATTTTAATTTTACCACTGGTGGTGAACATGGATTTGATGTTTATCTGTTACATCAGTTTTGAACATTAGATAGATTTGAAAATGGATATTTTGTATGCATCATGATAGAACCGTAGGCTCATATGATGTGATTTCTTCAGGGGATTTTCCTAGGGAAATGTATATGAAGAGGAATTGTGCTATTTAAGGTGTCAACAAATAAGGTAAACATTATTTCCCTACTTAGCCAGATTTGGTGACATTAAAATTAAACAACCTAGAAATGTTGATAAAATGAAACCTTTTTTATATGCATGTGATAAATAGTAAAGGCATAGATATGGGTAAGAAAGGGGCCATGAAGATGGATGAAACTTTATACCTGACCCAGATATGGGTGGGAAAGGAATAAGAGGTTGGATGTCTTATGAAAGTGTGTGATAGGAGAGTGTAAGGGTGTTGAAATGTGCTACCTATTATTTATTCCCATATATATAATATTTTTTTAAAATTGTATGGCTATTTGACCCAGATATTGGTATACAATAAGATTCCATATAGACTGTCTTTGAGGGGTCATCAAGAGAGTGGTGATATGGTGTTGCATGACCATGCATAGATGAGGCTCCTATGGTTCGAGATGAGGACCTGGAGGGGTGGGATGATCATCAGACACATTTACATATATGGATATTGGAATAGGTACTGGGGACATAAAAAAATGTTTATGGGAAATTTTGGTCCATGGCTTGATGAGTATCTCAGGGAGAGCATGGTTCTTATTATTTAGGTTACCAAAATGGAGCTTAAAGAGATGATCGATATATGCCATGCATGATTTGAGAGTTCCATTCAAAGATTCAACATTTTTTTCAAGGTAAGGGGGGACCACATGTGGTAGGGAACCTAAGAGAGTCAATGAAGTCCGTATTTGATCATCATGAGACACCCCATGGTGGAGGGTGAAGGTGGATAAGTAATTTCTTGAAGGACTAGAAAAGCGATGGTGTGATTTATAGGTACCTACAGCAACATGGGGGACTGTATTGGAAGGATTGTGATTTCAGTTTCTTCAATAAATTTAAATCGAAGATGCTGATAAGATACAGAGTTTGTGAAGTCAATAATCACTAGAAGGGGGATACATATGTCATGGAATATGTAGCTACCCTCACAAAATTTTCATGTGTTTCACCTACCATGGGGCACAATGACGTCTAAATAGTGTCGCATTATGAGGATGACTTGAAGAATTCCTCCAATGTATAAGAAAATATCTTATAGATAATTTCATTATCAAAGGTTATAAATTATGAAAGTGCAGTCATGGGGAACCTGGGTGAATATTATTATTTGAGTCAGGTGATATTGTTAGGTGATTTTGGAAGTGATTATGTGGGTAGTAGGAAGTGGGATCATGAGAAATATCACTAGTGAGGTTAGGCCATAGATTCAAGTTGACCATTCATGAGTGGTTCTTTAGCGGTTTTCTTCTTGAGAAGGATTCCAAGACATTTCATGACTCCCTATGAGTGGCCTTTAAATGATATTTGGTCATGTGGACAGATAGGGTATGTAGAGAGGTTCGGTGGGAAGATTTCTCATATCGTCAAAAGATAGGGATTGGGGAAGACTATGGGTTCCATGTTCAGAGTGATTGTAATAAAATAATCTAGTATATTGGATTCAGATAAAACTAGTGGTCATGGAAGATATAGTGGGATCCACTAGTGGGTTAGTGGTTAGTAGTTTGTGCACCTACATATGGAGGTCAGGTATCAGGTTGTTGGGTTGCAATCTAGGTACACGTTGCAGAGATACTAGGTATAGGGAATTTAGGGGAGAAACGACAGATTGAGGTAATCCATGGGTGTGACTGAGTATATTTTTGTTTTGGAATGGGTGATTTTTTTGCATAAGGTGCACATATAATTTTTTGACTAACCAAACACTGGGTATTCAGTTGGCATTGATTATGATGAATGATATATATATATATATATGTATATGATGTGTGATGGATCCAGGACAATCTCTAGGAATTGATGTGATGTAGGGTTTCTTTGAGGTGCATATACATCAGGGCATTGATGTGATGTGAGATTTATTTAAGGTGTTTAAGAATAAAAATTTTTACAAGACAAAATATTTATATATAATGTAGGTTGTGTAGAGTTTCATGTATTGAATAGTTATGTAATGGGAAGTTGATGACATTCAGGACTCAATAGGTGTCAGATGTGTCATATGCATGATTTGTGCACCTGATGAAGTTTGGGAGTGATGATGCATCATGAGAAGAATTTTGGTCTTGGGATGGTTAGTGGACTACGAGAATTGGATGTTTTTGGGTTAGGAATCTTCCATGTATGTAACTATTAAGGTGGGGAGATGCTTGAGGGATATAGGCATGTTGATTAATGAATCGGGGTTAACTAGGATAACTCGAATCACATGGGTAAGTCTTGTAACATATCTAGGAAAAACATGATATCTAGGGAAAGAGCTATGTTTGGGTGGGGAGATTGTAAATCATATGGTTTTGGAGTGGGTCAGATTTTCGACAATAGTGTTCATCATTATATTTGGAGGCCAAACCAAATATTTTATTGACATTTAGATCCTAATTTGGGAAATAAATTGGATAAAATAAATTTATTTATATTGGTTTTAATTCTTGAATAGTTCCATGGGATTTTGGGTGAGTAATGGTTGCATCGGACCCCAAAAACATAGTTTTGAGAAATTATAGACCAAGGAAAAAGATTTTGGAATGATGTGTGGAAAACTAGGAGAATCTATGTTACCCTATTGTGGAACTAGAAACAATTGGGAAAACTATCTCGGTGGGGGAAAAACTACGTAATACCTCTTCAGTTTTTAGAATAGGGTATTTTCACAGTCTTCGAACAATTTGAGAAATTGTGTGCCAGAACATGCCATATGGGTGCCATAGACAGTGACATAATTTCAGGATATACACGATTTGGTAAACCCTGAGCCTTTCCCACACATATGAAGTGTTCAGAGAGTGAACACCGCATGATTTGGGAATAGTTATCTAAACTGTGCGACCAAAATATGTGACTCATTGATTTGGGATAAGTTATGAAATATTCCCTAGACACCTATATTTTATTTTCATTCTTCTTCATCTTTCCATTCATGCAAAACTCATGCTATTATTATATTATATTCTCTTTTTAATTTCTTTCAGACAAATATTCCTTCTGACCATTGATCCTTGACATAGTAGTGGATACAGATTCACCTTAGCAGGAATATCGATCCTCAAGCTTATCTTTTCGTTTTTATCTCTCTATGCAGAATGTTGAATCCATGAAAGTAACTTTTAACTATTTTAATAGTGTTCACCTAAAGAACCATTTTCTCTACATTTGAATCGATTTAGAGGCTGATATCATATGAGAAAGTTCCCACCAGTACAAGGTAGGTGGTTCATATATTTCTCTGTTATTCCATAGTTGTTTTGGGTGTGCACTCTAAATCCACCACATCGACAGTCTAATATAGATACCTTTTAAGTAAATTGTTATCTTTAAACTATTAAATTAATTGTGTGAGATTCATATGGGACTTCCCCTACTACAATATAAGTGGTCAAGACTGGCGAGGGCCTTGGACCAATCAGGGTAGTTTTGGCTAGCTGTTGTTTTAAATAAATTTAATTACATATATTTAATTTCATTATTCTAAGGGAACATAATGGGATTAGCATGAGGATTGCAATGTTTTCGGTCACCTAGACTAAGGAGACAAAGTTTGTAATGTTGGGTGTGTCTTAGGTTCAATGGGGTGATGTTGGTCACCATTTTTGGTGACATTCTTGTCAGATTAAGGTGACCATGTCATCAGGATGGGGGCATGACCTTAGTGATTTGAGATGAAGATGACCATTAGGATCGATCAGTATGATAAAACGGAATGGGGTTCTAGAAGATGTGTTTTAGGTTGTATAATTATTTTTTTCTCATTATTTTTCATCTAATGTGCCATTGGAAGCATGTGTAGATAGATAAGACTCATATTAAGGTGCTTTGGACCACTCTTTTTTGGTAGTGTCACTCATAGATAATGAATCTTAGGAGATTGTTTAGACTATCACTTATGTTTGGGTTGTCATTATAGATATCCATGTGGATGGTGATGGACCATCGATTGATGGTGTTTTTACCATCTGTTAGGGGATGAGGATAGTTGTTATAATTGAGTCCACCGTTTGGGATTTTGGGCGGATGGATATCATCATAATTCAAATTTTCAGATGTTGGTATAACAATGATTATATATTAGACAACATATATCTCTATTCTTGAGGATGTCAAACTTTGAGAAGTTATGGATCTTTGTGTGTAGGGGTTTAGGTGACTGGGCGTTTATTATTTGGGTGTGAGTTTTTGGAAACAATAACTTGATTGATGTAAGGAGTCTAAAATTACATGATTATAGTTTTAATATATGGTTAACATGATATGATATTAATCAACTGATTCCTTGTGGACTAATCCAATTATCTTCACCACTACAAATAAAAATATCCAAATGTGTTCTGTATTCCATATGTATATTTGCGAGCACATGTTCATAAAGATATCAATGATGGCCGAAATAGGTGATCACTTCAATATGGTTTCCAAGCACAATGTAAGTGGGTATTTATTAAATGTGTTTTCTTTACTATATTATTTATTTTTCGTATACACATGCATAATTATGGATGTAAGATAGTATCACATTAGTGGTGGACTATTGATATTTATTCTCACACCTTATATGGAATCATTAAGACACATGTATTTTTTATTATTTTAAGATCAAGTAAGTACTCAGGATTATGATATGGAATGTAGTGATCGAGTTTCACTTCATGTTATGGGACAGATTCCAAGTCACCATGGTTGTTCATTCATCAGCTGGACTTTCCATTTTTTCTTCAACATGAATTAAAATAGGTACATACTAATGGTCTACCATTGGTGAACCATCTTCTATAATATTTTTTTTGACCTTTTATATAATATTTTTTAGTTTCTAAAAATGGAATGTTATGGTATTCAACCTTTGGGTTTGTTTATTTTAATTTTATGTTTCTTATATGCTTCTGCTAAGTTTGATATTCCTCCTATGAAGTTGTTTCTTCTTCCACTGCTATATTATTATATGTTGTATTACAATTATTATCAATATATGTTTTAATATTCTCCCCACTATCACCTCTTAGACACTCGATTCTAGTCGGAAATCTTTGACATAAGGGGAATTATGCCTAAGGCATAGTGGTATTCAGACATGGAGTCCCATTTGAAGTGGATCTAAAGTTGGGGAGTTATACTATCCATTATAGAGTTGATTTGATTCCCATTCAAAATTTTCGAAATATAATAGATTTGGTAGAACTAGAATCATGTATGACATTTTAACTTATAGAGTGGCTGATGAATGTACCTTTCACTACTTCATTTTTATAGCTAAATTCAATAGTTGTGATTGCATAGTCCTCACTTTTATTACATGGCATAATATATTTTAGAAATTTATTATTATCATTGACACATGATTTGGTCCCTTGTTGCTATAATTCACCCACCCCTTATAGATGAATCTTTAGAGTGTCATTAGTTCACTATATTGATATTTTTTCCATCCATGTCATTAGTTGACTCTTCATTTCCCTTTGATATTTATGTGATTTATTTCCTTCATTTTAATTCTTACATAATTCACCAATTATTTTGACATAGTTTCTCTATGGACTTCCAATATTTTTTGATTCTCAATGATGTATCTTATTTATTTTATGGATTATATAATTTTAGTGTCTATGAAAATTGTTTTCCCAATTCCTGTAACTAAAACTGTGGGAATAATGGGAGTCAACAATTTCCATTTCCACCTTCATATCATACTGAAAAATATCTTCACTATAACTCATTTCGCTAATAGATAATACTCCTAAGACACTCAGTTTTAATCCATTAAATATATGATAACTTTCTCTTTTATTTTCATTGGTAAGACCAAAAAATACCATTCAAGTCTAGTTTATTTTACTTCATAGATACCAAGGGATTCACCTTCCTTTTGTTTGATCTTGACGAATCATTAATCTATTTTAATGTGATGTGTTTGAGGAAAATATTTTTTAAAAAATAACATCATAAACTATTCCAATTCTAGGGGTTCAATTTTTTCCTCTTACTTAGTTTTCTTATTAAGAGTATACTATTGATAAGATTCATGTTCAAAATGATAAAAAAATAAATATATCATGATCTAGGAACTGAATAATATAAAATATTTTATTTATTATGTTCATACAGTACATTATAATTTTCTGATTAAAATATCCAAAAAAGAAAAATAGATTTTATTCATGAACAATTTAATGGGAAGTTTTTCCTTTCTTGGTGAATTTGGGATTTTAGAATGATTCATTTTATTAATAACATCTTGAGAGAGTTGCGTATAAAAAAAACATGAGATTTACCATTTCATCTCCAATACTGTTGGGTTTCTCATTATAAAAATCCCTATATTCCCTATCACACTCAATGTTAATTCAATTCCACATAGCTCTAATAGTTGACTAAAACCAAAAATTTTAGTGTGAGTATCAAAGAAAAATAATAATTGTAAGAAGATATATGATATGTAATATCAATTATATAATGTTTAAAATGTTGAATCCTTTCTTTCTAGTAGTGGAATTATTTTCCATCCATTATCACTTTTGGTTTTTTATATTTTATTCTAGGTTCTATACTCTAATTCATCATAACCTAATCACCAAAAAAACTAAACCCCACTTCGATACCAAGGGAGTATACTTGAGTACATCATACATAGATGTTAGATTATGGTACATGAATATTCCATATAAAACACAATAAATACACCCTATAACCAACAGGTTCAGTGCCATTGGGGAGTATAAACATAACTAATATTTATTACAAAAATTAATCAATATCACTAACAAATAATCCTCACATAAGGTACACATATTAAATTATTTGTAAATAACAATATTCTTTATAAAAATGGTAATAGAAATCAAGAAAATTGTAATATTAGATCTAGAGTAATGGTAAACATGAGTTATAATAATCCATTATCATAAGTGAGAATATAATGATATAGTGGTCTTGATACCATAATCAAGGTGCATGAAAATAACCTATTGAAAGCATACCCAATTAAAAATGGGTCAGATATCATGAATCATGATATAATAATTTTAGAAAAATATAAGTCATAATTAATGGGGATATAAAACCATATTTCAAGTATAAAAATTACTACTTTCATATCACAATAGAGTTGTTTAATCAACTACCCATAACATGGTAGACTTGGGCTAAACAATCTTACCTATAAATGTTTTGGGATTATCATAATCACATATATCCCTTAGTGATACCACGACATATAAAATATTGTGCAATGCATTAGAGGTATATAATATACCCACACATCACATAATGGTAACCCACATATATTTGTTTCATATTAAATTTAATACATTAAAAATTATTTCATAACTTAGTTAACCAGTGAGAGTAAAACATGTTCTATAATGATTTCCATAAAACATCATTAGAACATATTCATATGTATAAGGGGGTGGTATGATTAATAAATATTCTAAATGGGTGATAATATTCATTAAAAGATGTTAAAATAGGTAAAAACTATTTATAATAAGCATTAAATGATATTAATTAGTTATAAATTACATTCAAAATGGGATGTAAGTAATTTTATTTTCTAATAAACCATTCAAAATGGTGATGTCGATCATGATTAATTGATACCAAGTTCCCCATTTATAAATTAGCAATGAAATTAAATCCATTTTAATTATTAATTTATTCTAATTTTAATTATATTAACGGCATGGTTATCGTTCACACAAATAGAATCTTTGTAAATCATCTTTCTGGTAATTTATTGATAACAATGTGTTACTTTGTATAGATAATTTATTTAAGGTCACCATTATAAATTATTTTTCATAAAATAAATTAATATTTAATATTAAACTTTACCCTCATTAATGTGATCATATTAATTAAATTTCTAAATATTGAATATAGTATAACAACATTCATATATTTGGCTGAATCAACCAAAACATGAACATATTATAATAATGACTGAGTATGTTTTGAGATTTATATACAATAAAATCATTTATATAGAAGAATAATTGTGTAAATATAATATAATTATAGTGGATTATTATATTAATAAATATTTTATATGAAAAGATAATTGAAAATAATGATGAATAATTTGGCACATACTTTCATGAATTCTCTCCATCTCTATATATGGTCTATTAAAATGAAGGATTTTGGTTTTTTTAATTGATCTAGAATGTAAAAGATGTATAATAAAATATATTATATGTAAAATGGTAATATATTCATAAAATAACCTAAAAATGTGTTGGTTGGGGGAGAAATATGTGGGGTTTTTTAATATGTGATATTTAAGTTAAATATCAACCAATATTCATTCAATTATATATAACGTTTTAATTTAAATAGGAATCTAGTTACATAGTTATAAAATATTAGATTTGTTTTGATCATGACATTATACAAAAAATTAATAAGTAAAATATTAGGATATTTTCAGTCTTTATCACTTAGATTAACAAATTTTTCTTCATTTTACCATTTTCATGGGAACACAATTTTTAAATAGTTGTAACACCCTAATTAATTTTACAAAATATATTAATTAATTTTTTTTATTCATTAGTAGTTGTCGTTTCATGAAATCATGATTTTAAACGAACCACATGATTCCCTTAGTATAAAATTATCACTATAAAGTAGCTTTTAGGTTTTCGAGAATGATTATAACTAACTTATGAAAATGCATTGGGAATTCTTTGGATATCAATTATTTATTAAAAAATATAAATAGATATTTTTATCTGTTAGTGAATTACTTTTTATAATGAAATTAATGTTATATATATGTGTTATATACTTAATAAAATATTTTTTATATTCATCTAATGAATATTTTAGTCATAGACTATGTATAAGACTCTATTTAATGTATGAAAACATATTTTTTAAAGAATAATTTTACACATCTGAATAGAAAACCCATTTTAAATTAATATTTATACACATTAATAAGTATTATATGAAAAAATAAAAAAATTATTTTGAAGATGGATATAAAAATTTACTTTTGATTAATTTCAGATATTTTCCTGATAACTTTGATGTTTTGATGAAGAGTAAAAATAAGCTAAACATTAATTAAAAATAAATTTTATGATTAAACTATTTTATATCAGTGAATTATATTATTTAATGGTTTAAAAGTATAAATATACTATATTTTTACAATTTAATAAAATATATTTAATTAGAATTAATTTTACATTCAATTCATATGTAAAAACATTTCAATCTTTTGCAATATTTTAACTTTTAAAACTCATTTTCCCATTTCAACAATAGGATTAATTTAAAATTAATAATTTCCAATTATATGTTTTTAATTTTGAAAAATGGATTCCATATTTAGAATTATTAGGTCCAAATTATGTTAATAGGCTAATTTATTTTTGGGATTTATGAATAGTAACTTCAATAATTATTTTGATTACCATGGTCAAAGGAAAATTTGGTAATTAAAGGTAAAAATACTGTTATAAAATAACCCTAAAAAATGTGAAAATCCTATTGTATGACTAAATTAGACCTTTATAATGTATTTTTTAGAAATGGAAAAACTTAATGGCCACATACCTATGAATATGAAAAGAATGTATTAAAAACTAGTGAATGTGGCAAAACATCACAATATAATTTTATATAAATATATTAATTTTAATAAATGATTAACTAGTAGATAATATACACTATCAATATTATATGAAAATATATAATAATTACCTATATCATAGATATTTATTTATAATTTTTAGATATTATATAATTTCCATTAATTATGACATAATAGTGCTGTAGAAATCATTTTATTAACAGAAATATCAAAATTTGGTTTTACAAATATTAAAAGAAATATCATATGAACAAAAGAATGTGATCCACTAAATTTATTGTTGAATATGACATTTTAGGAGTATATTTGTTTTATTTATCTTCTATTTAGATTTTTTTTAAAGTTAACTAAATGAATAGTGTTAAAATTGACAGTACTGACATTTAGTGAAAATATCATATTATTAAATTATTTATAAATGATAAAATATTTAAAAATTAAAAAGTGATAATTATATGGTCTAAAATTTTGTTAAATATACATTAATGTTAAATTAACACCATATAAGTAAATATTAATAATAATTAAAAAATTAGAATGTTATTACCACAATTAAAAATAAATAGAATAACTATGTGTCCATTAAAAAGATATGGTTTGAATTGAAAAAATAACATGTATAAAATTTATTGTTTTATGATATTAAAACCCTATATCATCTCTTTTTTTAAATTTGGACAGTTTTGAGGTTTTGGGAAGGGTTGGATTTTACTAGAAATTATTATTTGTGGAGTTTTAAAAAGTACCCCTCACCTCAATTAAGAAAGGGAACCTCCTACCTCACATATTCACTTCATTTTGATCCTTGAGGATCCTATATACCCTCCCATTTTTCCTTATAAACTTACATATTTTTATTGTAGTGGTTTTTTTCATCTTCAAAGACCAACTATAGATCTCTATGAAGATATTTAGAGGAAGCAATTCAAGGAAGATTTAATCTCATCTACAGATTCTTTAAAATATTTTTCTTCTTCTAAATAATCTTAATTAGTTGATTTATAATGGATTAAAAACATATGTATCAATTATATATAGATATGTTAGTATAAATATGAAACAACCATATTTCACCTTCTATCCATCCTGTGGAAAACAAAATCACTACACTTGTTTGCGTACGATTTACTGTCTCCACATTGTGGTGTAATATGTTTTTCCCCACCACCATAGATGTATGGGTATAATGATGGAAATAATAACTTTATACTAGTATTATAACATGATATTAATTCTGAAATATTATACACCATCTACTTCAATACCATTCGATAATTTTGGGAATGATGTCATTTCTCGTGTGTGCGTACGACCTACTATCTCCACAATACGATGCAATTAATTCTACATGATCTTCATTAAGCCATGATTATATAGATGAATTTTTTGAATAAATATGATATATATTATAATAATATAATTATTTAAATGATTTAAGTATAACCTAAGATGTGGGACATGAACATATTAGATAAATCTTGAATAAGAACATAGATGAGTTAATATCTGAATAACGAGTAACAATAAAGTGTTACTAACAAATGGATGATGATATAATCAAAAATAATATCATAAAAATTAATTTTATTCTAAAATAATACAAATAAAATTATTTCAACCATTATATTAGAGTTTCAGATACATATGAAGGATATCAGACCTAAGGTAAGGGATAACTTTGCAAATCTCATTTTTATATGAGATTGTATATTTGTAAGTATTCAGTGTGGTATATTTATCATCCACAACCATGATTCATAAATAAGTATTAAAAAATATTATTTATATCCTTATATAAATTTTTAATGTAAATTTTACCCATTGTAATATTTTTACTGAACCGATTAAATGGAATCTTCTTTCGTTATTGGTATGAGGTAATTTTTGTCTTTTCTGGAAAAAGTATGAGAATAATGTTTTTCAACTTATACAGATTGAACTTATTTTTATGCTTTTGTAATGGCTTATTTCCTTGAAAATTCCCCTAAATTCTTACTAGGTTATTTTCTTATAAAATTATTTCTTCTAAAATTGTGTTGCATTTTGATGAAGGAAAACATTTATCAAGAAGAAAGGATATTTTTCTCAATAATTTTTTCAAAATTATATTCCTTCTAAGATTATACTCTTTAAATAGGTTTATAATTTTATCCCTATTATTACTATGATTTTATTATTTTTAAGATGTAATTTTATTTATGAAATACATTTGTTTTATATCAATTATGGTTGAATGATGTTAACGAAACCAATTTAATACCATGGGTTATACTATATTTTTCATTTTAATGTTTTCTGGGAAACATAAGATTTGATTCATTATGAGATGGGTGGGACCCGTATCTACCAATAATTCATTGGGTAATTTTTTATAACTCATGATATAGACATGAATGAAATAGCATGTAAACCCGGTTGAGTAATATATGGCTGGAATGAGGAGGGAAATCGATTTAGTAATGGATCTTGTTCGCTATAATAGTCTTGAAAATGAGCCATGAATAATATGAAATGACTTTATATGTTTATGTGTGCACGAAAAAAAATTTCATGTCTTATTTTCTTACTATTTCAACTATATTTAAATTTTATGATTTATCAAATGACATGATATTTTGATCTTTTATATGCATGATAAGATTTTCAAACTCAATGTTCTTACGAATATGATATGATTTATATTTTCCTTATTTACCATTACTGATAATTTGAGCTCACCCTTTCATGTGTTTCTTTTTCCTAGGTTATGAATAAGAGTATTATGTAAGATACGTCAAAAAGGAGCCTAGTTTTGAAGAAATATGACGGAGATAGTGTAGTTGTTTTATGAACAAATTGTTTATGTTTCATAGTTTTTAATGACAATAAACCTATACGGTCTTAGAGTGGTTTTTATTATGTTGTGTATAAAAATATCCTTAAATGTTGAAGTATTATATACATGTAAATTATGGTCTGTTAAAGTTGGTATCATTAAAAAGGTATAGTTATCCTCTTCAAACTAGTATGAGAGAACCTTAGCAATAACCATATGGATATGTATAAGTATAGGTTAGAATCATATCCTATTGTTTTAGAGATGTTCATGAATAACCAAGGATAATACCCAAAGTGTCATAAATTGAAATTTTATTCTTGAATTATGTGGTTTTCCCATTATGATTAGTGTTTCACAGAGTATGATTCTTGGTTTTAGTCATTGGATTGAACTAGAATGAATCATGTTAATGCTAAATACGATATGAAATGTAATGATTTCCCCCCCCCCCTGAGAAATCGAACATTATGGGAGATGTAATAAATAATCATGTAACCATGCACACACAACCTTTTCAAGCTATGAATCATGCATGTCTTCCAAACAATCAAAGGATAGTGCATCATTCTATTGAATCCCTCATGAGGCATCAACCAATTTAATTCAGCGGATCCTCTAATCTATTAGTGGCTGAAGAATGGATCAGTCCCACTGAAAAGATATTTTCAGTTCTACAATGTTCTAAACCTGATAAAGTTACCTTAGTAGTATATCATTTTGAAGTTTAATATGATCAATGATGGAATCTTATCAATAATATGAGGAAAAAATATGAAATTGAGTGCATGGAATGGGACAAGTTTAGGATCTTATTTTTTTCAATAAGTAATTTCCTCATATTCTTCAAATAATAATGGATAAGGAGTTACTTGAGCTTTAGAAAAAGTTAGATGAATCTATTGGTTCCTAGGAAGCTAATTTTACTAGACATGAAAGGTATTCTTATAGAATTATTATCCATTCTAAAAGAAAATTTGGTCAATTTTTTGGTGGCTTAAAATTGTGTATCCTACGGTAATTAGCCATAAGAGACACCATTAGATATGACTAAATTGTTATATGTGCTCTCAAGGTTGTGATGGAGATTATAGTAACCCATCGATCATATGGGTTTGATAAGAAGAGAAAAATGGAATTCAAAAGAAAATATAAAGGCTAAATTGAAAGAAGATGATTTTTTCATTATTTTAAATGTGTGGAAAAAAACATGAAGGTAATTGTCTTAAAGGTATTAGTAATTGTTATATGAGTGGAAAAATAGGTTATCTGGTAGTTGAAATTTGATGTTATGGAAAAATATTTCTATGGATTATAACAAAGAAAAGGATACACAGAATGTACATCCTATAATTCAATGTTAAAAGTGAAATGAAGTGGGGAATTATGCCAATAAATGCCCCAATCCAAGGGTTATTGATTATGATAGACAGAAAAAATCTCTTCAGGAAAAAGAAAAAGGCATGTCATATGCTATCACTATCAGTGACATGGAGTAAAATAATGAAGTGGTGAAAGGTACACTTACTATACAATCTAAAGTATAAAATGTTTTATTTTATTATGGATACACCCACTCTTTTATTTATCAAGACGTTTATAAGGGTATCTCCATATTACATCAACAGTTAGATGTTGAGTTATCTGTGACAACTATTAATGGAACAATAGTCACATCAAAAGTTTATAATTCTACTCTGGTTGATGTTTGTAGGAATGTGCTTCCAAGAAATGTTGTGATCCTTAGTATAGTGTAATTTGATGTGATTCTTAGCATTAATATTCTTTCTCTATATCAATTTCATAACAATTTCCATGGAAGGGATGTCACATTTTATATTACAGATGAATATATGATCATCTATCGATGCAAGGACGAATATAACCTCCCAGTAGTAATCTCACCCATCTTATGAGTATTGATTTCTATAAATTAATGTTATATAACTCAAATTATTGTGGATAAATTCACGCTTAAATATACACATGTTGTATGGGATATTGATGATGTCTTTTTAGAAACATTTCCAGGGCTTCCACAAAATCTTGAAGTTGAGTTTTCAATAGAACTCATACCGAGTGTGATGCATATTTCAAATACACCTTATAGAATGTCCCCAATTCAGTTGTAGGAATTGAAGAAGAAACTGAAATAGAATCTTGATAAGGGATTCATATGCCTTAGTGTGTCACCACAGGGAGCACCTATTCTGTTTTTTAAGAATAATTTTGGATCAATGAGACTATGAATTTTTAGCGAGAATTTAACAAGATCACTATCAAGAAAAAATACCCTCTTCCCCATATTGACGTATTATTTGACCAACTACATGGAGCTCAATAATTATCCAAGATTCATCTTTATTTAGGATATCATCAATTAAGGGTCAAAAAAGAGGATATACCAAATAAATCATTTTGTATAATGTATGGACACTATAAATTTATAGTGATGCCTTTTGGTCATACTAATTCCCCCACTATCTTCATCGATATAATGATTAGATTATTTAGAGACTATCCTGATCAGTTTGTGGTGGTATTTTTATACCATATTCTTGTCTATTCAAAGAGAAAGGAAGAATATGAAGATCACATGAGAATTATATTGAAGACACTAATAAAGGAGACAGTTTATGACAAATTTACCATGTGTGAATTTTGTCTTAATAAAGATTCATTTTTGGGTATCATAATCTCCAGAGATGACATATACGTGGATCTGGAAAATATTGAGGGTATTGAAGGATGGTCGAGAATGACAATGGTAAGTTATATCTGATGTTTTCTTCATTTGGATGGATATTATAGACATTTTGTGGAAGAGTTTTCGTGATGATCAAATCCACTCATTATGTTGACTCGAAAATGAGTTAATTTCATTTAGATAGAGGAATGTGAAGAAAATTTCAAATTTCTAAAAATAAGTTTAGACAATGCACATGTTCTCACAATTCCTTGTAGTGGTGAAAGGTTTGTGATCTATAGTGATGCATCCAAGAAGGGGATGGAATGTGTTATAATGAAAAATGATATGGTGATATCTTATACCAAATGAAATTTGATAATTAATGATCTAAATTTCTCAACTCATGATTTGGAGTTAGAAATGGTAGTCATTTCAATAATGATATGGAGGAATTGTCTTTATGGAGAAAGGTGTGATATTTATACTAATCATAAGAGTTTAATGTATATTTTCACAAAAAACTGCTGAATATGGGCCAAAGAAGATGGATGTAGTTGATTAATGATTATGACTACTCAATACATTACCACTCTGAGAAAGAAAACATGGTGGAATATGATTTGAGTGAAAAGGAACATGCTATCTTATCTATGATGAGGATCACAAACGATCTATTATTTATTGATTGGAATGGATGGATCTAGAAATTTTAATGGATGGGGAGAAATCAAAACATTCTAAAATTAATGTTCAACCATCAATACAAGTAGAGATTAAATAGGTTTAGAAGAAAGATATAGAGCTACAAAAGAAGGTGAGAAATGTTCTTTAATTCATCCTTGACTATGATGGAAAAATAAGGTTCAGGAAATACATTGGTATTCCTACAATACAAGAATTAATGAAGTACTTGTTGGATGAGGCTCAAAGTTATTCATTCTCTATTCACCATGGAATCACCATGATGTACATGGGTATGAAAGTGTATTTCTAGTGGGATAGAATGAAAAGTGACATTTCCAAATATATCTCTTGTTTCATGGTTTCTTAGCATGTTAAGGCTGAGAGACAGAATTCTAATGTGATGTTACAATCATCATCCATATCAAAATGGAAATGGGAAAACGTCACTATGGACATTGTTTTTGGAATTTCCAAACATAAAAAGTACATAATTCTATTTGGGTTATAATTTATCTCCTAACAAAGTCAGCACACTTCATTTCTATTAGAGAGTATTTCTATCTTGATCATCTTTCCATCATATATGTACAAGAAGTGGCATGACTTCATGGAGTACCATATTCCATTATATCTAATCAAGATCCGTGGTTTACCTCGATGTTCTGGTGAAGCATTCAGCATGCTCTGGATAGAGAGTTAAGTTTCAGCACTATGTATCATCGTCAGATAGATTGTCAGTCTGAGAGGATAATTCAATCTCTAGAAGACATGTTGATAGCTTACTCTATAAATATCATAGGTTGTTGAGATTAACACCTTCAATTGGCAGATTTTTCCTAAAATAAAATGTTTCACTCCATTATTAAGATGGGAGCTTATGTATCCCTCTATGAAAAGAAGTGATGAAATCCAACTTGAGGGATGAAGTTCGGGAAAGATAGTAATTAGAACCTGATCATGTTAATGAAATGGAAGAAAATGTAAGATCTATTCAACAATAAATAATTGAAGCTCAGAGCTGAAAAAAAGGTTATGCTAAAAACTAAAGAAAAGACGTAGAGTTTGATGTGGGTGATGAGGTGTTCTTACGAAAATCCTTCCAGAATAGAGTAATGAAATTTAGAAGTAAGGGAAAGATGATCCCTAGGTATATCAGAACTTTTGAAATTCTGGATCATGTTGGGAAAAGTATGTTACCTATTGGTGATTCCACTGAATCTATATCATGTTCATGATGTGTGTTATATATATATTATTATAAATTACATATGTGATCTTTCACATGTACTACGATTATAATTTCTACCATTGGAGCATGATTTTTCTTATGAAGAACAACATATAGAGATTCTAGATCGTAGTGAAAATGTTCTATAAAATAAGACCACTCTCTTGGATAGATTTTTATAGAGGAACCAAAATTTTGATGAAGCTACATGGGAATTTTGGAATTTTATAAGGGTGTGGTATTCTCATATGTTTGTTTCCATTTAAGGAATTTCGAGGGAGGAACTCTGTTTAAGGGGGTAGAATATAACACTTGAATATTTTTTATGAAATATTTTCTTTAAATAATTTTTATTCATGAGTATCTTAAGATGAATGAAATCACAAGTTTAAATGAACCAAAAGAAGTATATATTATAAAATTACCATTATAACCTAACCATTATGTTAGGGGGAATAATTATAAATATATTATGAAAATGCTTTGATAATTCATTCACAATCAATTATTTTTGAAAAATATGATTATATATTTGTATTTTAGAGTGAATTATGTTTGGTAATGAAATTAATGTTATATATATAGGAGTTATATACAAAAGAAAATAATTTTTATATTCATCTGACGTATATTTTATTAACAGAATATGAATAAAACCTTATTTGATCTATAAAAACTTATTTTTGTAATGTTTAATTTTACACATTTGAATGGAGAAACCATTTTTAAATTTATATTTTTTGACATTAATAAGATTTAATTGAAAGCATAAAAATTTTATTTTGAAGTGGGATATACAAATTTACTATCTAAGAATTTTTTATATTTTTCTGATAACATTAATGTTTTGATGAATAGTAAAAATAACCTAAATTTTAATCGAAAATAAAATTTTTCATTGAAATAAGTTATATAGTTAAATAATAATATATAATGGTTTTAAATTATAAATAGAATATATTTTTACCATTTAATATACTTTAGGTCATTAGAATTAATTCTACAATAAATTCAGATGTAAAAACATTTCAATATTTTGCAATGTTTAAACTTTTAAGACTCATTTTCTCATTCTAACAACGAGATTAATTTTAGATTAATTAATAAAACTTATATTTTTGGAATTTTGAAAAATGAAATTCATATTTATAATCAGTATTAATTAATTATATCAATATGATACTTTTAGTTTTGGTAGTTATGAAATGAAACTTTGGTAGTTATTCTTATTTATATAGTTAAAGGTAAATATGGAAATTAATGATAAAAATAATATTATAAAATTAACTTAACACCTATAAAAATCTTATTTTATGGTTAAATTTAAACCTTATCATCTATTTTTTATAAACAGAATAACTTAATGGCCACTTACCTATGAATATGACGTAAAAATAATTAAAACAAATTAATGTGACAAAATGTCACAATCTAATTTTATATAAGTATTTAAAATATAATATATGGAAAACTGGGGGTAATATTGAATATATAGAGTATCTAGAAATATACAATAAGTAACTACATCAATGACATTTATTTATAATTTTTAAAAATTAAATAATTATCATTAACGATTGCAGAATAGTTTTGTAGAAATTATTTTATAATTAAAAATATCAAAAAAATTAGTTTTAAAAATATTAAAAGAAATATCATATAAACTATTTAAGGGGAAATGATAATTTTTTAGTTGAATATGAAATTTTATTTGTGTATTAAATATTTTGGTTCTAATTTATCATCTATTTGGATTGTATTTAAAAAAATAAATGAATTGTGTCAAAATTGACACTACTGATATTTTTAAAAAATAACACTGTGAAAAATAAATTAAAAATCATAAAAAAATTTAAAAACAAAAAAGTGGTAATTATAGAATTTTGAACATTATTAAATATCTATTTATGGTCAATTGAAACCATATAATTAAATATTTATAACCATTAAATATTTAGAATGTTTTTACAAAAACTAAAATTAAATAGAATAAGTAAGTGTAAATTAATGATATATGATTTAAATTTACAAAATAACTTCTCCAAAATGTATTTTTTGATTAAAAACAGCCCTACCGCACCGAAAATTATAAATTGGGACATTTTTTTGGTTTCTGGATAGGTTTTCATTTTATTATAAAATATAATTTATGGAGTTTCCAAAAAGGCCCCTCACCTCAATTATAAAGCGGCACCTCCTCCCTCACCTCTTCACTTCATTTTGATATTATACAGAAATTTTACTACATAACTTCTCTATTTTCACTCTAGATGTTCTAGTCATTTTTATAGAAGAACTCTTGTTCTCTCTGAAGAGATTTAGAGGAAGCACATCAAGAAAGAAGTAATCTCTTTTAATGATTCATTCAAACTTATTTCTTCTTCTACATACTCTTAATTATATTCTTTATTATAATATAATAACATCAAAATAACTCATATATTTATATGTTATTATAAATATGAATCATCTATAATACACCTTCTTTCCATCCTATGAGAAAAAAAATCATTGCGCGTGCGTACGTACGACTTACCGTCTCCACGCTGTGGTGTAATATTTTTCACCACCACCTTACTTGGATGGGTATAATGATGGAAATAATAAATATATATGAATTTTATATGTTTTTACTAATTATTTAATTTTATTCAACATCCACTTCAATACCGTTCAATAATTTTGGGAATGATATCATCTCTCACGCGTACGTATAGCCTACCATCTCCACGATGCAATGCAGTTCATTATACATGATCTTCAATAAACCATGATTATATACACAAATTTAATGAATAAATATAATATATATTATACTAATATCATTATTTAAATAATTTATCTATAACCTAAGAAGTGGAACATGAAATTAATCGACAAATCCTATATAAGAACATAAAGCAGTTAATATCTGAATAACAAGTAATAATGAAATGTTACTAGAAAATGGATGATGATATAATCACATATGATATAATAAAAATGATTATAATTTTTAAATAATTCAATATAAATATTTAAATCATTATACAAGAGGTTCACATACATACAAAGGATTTCATACATATGGTAAGGGATAACATTGCAAATCCTTTTTTTGATCCGAGATTTTTTTTGTCAGTATTTACTGTGGTATATTTACCATACACATCCATGCTTCTAAAATAGACATTTAAAAATAGTCTTCATATCCTTATATAATATATTAAAGTCAATTTTATCATTTTGGGAATTTTTACTAAATTGTTTGAATTGAAATTTTTGTTGTTTTTTGTACGAGGTGTTTTTTGACCTTTCCTGTAAAAGTAAGAGAAGAATGTTTTTTAGCATGTATAGCATGAATATATTTTTACACATTTAAAATTCCTTATTTCCTTGAATAATACCCAAAAGTATTACAATGTTATTTTCACAAAAAATAATAACTTTTAATATTTTGTGGCATTTTTATGAAGGAATCATTTTTGAAGAAGAAGGCATATTTTCTTCAAATTCATTTTCTATCTAAGATGACAATATTTAAAAGGATAATATTTCTATCCTTGTTATTAATATAATTTTATTTTGTTTATGATGGAATGTTATTTAAGAAATACATTTTCTTATATCAGTGATGATGGAAAGTTGTTTAAAAAACCCATTTTATTTCATGGGTTATGCTATGGTAAATCTTTTTATGTTTTTGTTGAACACATAAGATTGGTTTCATTATGAGATGTGTGGGACATATATCTACCTCCTATTTATTGGGTAAATATTTATATCTCATGAGATATGCATGACTATAAGGGAATCTAAATTTGTGTCAGTACTACAAGGATGAAATGAGGAGTGAACTTGGTTCGGTATGGGACATTATCCGTTATCCTTTGTATGTATCTTAAAATTGATTTTATATAGATCATATTTTACTACCATATACATCCATATATACATTACAAAAATTAGGTATTATACTCATTCAGTTCTCAGTCAGCATGACTATTGTATTTATACTTTATAGCCTTATTTAATCAATTATAATTAGGTTTATGGTAATTATAGAAAAAAAACAATGATAAAAATTTCATATCCATGGTATTTTTATATATATGTGTCTAAATTTATATTTTAAATATATTTTTTATTTTTATATAAAATTATAATAATATGTTAGTTTCTATCTTTCATTATAATTATTTTCCACAATAAAATGAATTTTCATTCATTTTATTATATTAGTGCATGTGAAAGAAGCTGGTCATCACAATATTAATTTAATGAAAAAATACTATGAAACCTAGTGTAATAATAATAATAATTAATAAATTTCTTTTATTATTAATTTTCATTAATATATTTTATATTGATTCATACATAATAAAATATTTTTTTTTATTTTTCACCCAGAAATGAAATATTTTTATTCTAGATGAAATTTTTTCTAGGGAATATATGTTTAAAAAAATAAATTTCTGAATTATAGTGTTTTAAATCGATTAAATAAAATTTATAATTTTATTTAGAATATTTTAATTAGCTTAGTGTGAATTTTCATAATTTTTCTAAAAATAATATTTTATTATATTCATATTAAAAATACTAATTTTTCAAGTATTATAACATTTATAAGATTATCAAGATATAATAAAGTATTTAAATATTATGAAACACATTTTTTGTAGAATAAAAATATTAATTTATGAATTATTTTTATTAATATTAATATATAATTTTGAGATAATAAATTTATGTTTAAATATGTTTAAATTTCAGTATTATATTTATTTTAAAAAACTATTTTGGTTCTATTCATTCAATCACGTATTTTCATATACATTTTATATTTTTGAATCATTTTAAAGTAAAATAAGTATCATTTTATTTAATAATTTTCAATTAATTACATAAGAGTCAACATTATTTTTAATTTTTGTATAACATATGTTTTTTCTTTAAAAGTGGATTTTTCCAAAAAAAACTATTCTCATTGTAGTTTTTATAGTTATATTAACAATAATTATTAACAAATATAGAATTTAAAAATTCAACAATGGATTTAATATTTAGAGTTAGTAGTTTCTTATTTTATAAAAATTTCAATTACATTTTTGGTCATTTTGAATAGAAACCATGGTAAAACATTATTACCATGGTAATGGTTAAAATAGTTAACGATGGGGGGTTGGGATAAAAAAGTGGTGATGATTAAAATATCATTAAAAAATGATTACATTTTATTTAATGAGTGTATTTAGATACATCCTTAACAAAGAATTAAATACCTCAATTTTTTCCAATATTCATTTTGAAAATCATAAATTATATTGAAAAAGATTAATATATTTACAAGTGTTTTAATGACCAAAATTATCAACGAAACCTCATATATCTAATATTCACACATTTTATCCATATATAACATCAAATACCTACACAAATTACATCAATAATATCATATCAATGTCCTAGAGTTCCTAGAATTATCAAAAGTCCAATCTTTGATTGATTACATTTTAATCCAAAGAGAGATATCCATCGATGAGTAATTAGTCATTGTCAACCTATTTCATGTTTATCTCTTATCCTATCTCCTTGAAATATATTCTGACAACTATCAAATAATGATTTCAATATAGTCTCTGTAATGATGTTTTATTATTTTTATGCAAGAACATTTTAATCTCTTCTTTATCCAATGTAATATGGAAACATCTTTCATGTGTATGGGTGGGCTAGCACGTCCATAAAATGATGTGTATAATGTTCCATAATACATACAAAGGGCCGGTTATATATATAGAATTATTTAATATATATTTTTTACAAAAATATAATGATTTTTGAATCATAATATTTTTCATTAAACCTTACCCTTTATATCCATTGGAAAATAATTATGTGGCTCATGTGTACGTGCGAAATTCCACCTCTACGAATCGATGTGATTCATTTTTAATCAGCCACATAAATGGTGGATCATATATATTGAAATAATGTATAAATGTGACATATTAATCGTAAGTATTATTATGTAAGTCCAATGTATATATACGCTATTTTTTTCATCCAGTTGAAAAATGGAAATTTTTCTCATGTGTTTGTAGAGACTGCCACCTATATGATATGATATATTTCATTTTTTTGAAACAACATCACATGAATGAATGTTATTTTTTATTTAAATATATAATAAATATTTTTCAATATTGTGATTTTTACATGATGGAATCATTATTCATTTGACTATAGGAAACCTTCTGAATTCATTTGGGACTTATATATTGAACATACTGAAAAAGTTTAATTTGAAATTAAATTTTATAGTAACTAAATAAAAAATAATAATAAATGAAATAAAGTTATCAGTGATATTGGAATGAACATGAAATATGCTAAAAATAATTTACAAATATTATATAATTTTATTAATAATATGGGTAGACATATGAATGAAACATGTCGATAATCGATGTAAAAGAAATTATCTTAAAAATAATATTTTTATTATTGTCATTCCATATATATTTATTCCATATTGAGGATCATTTAAAAGAATTAAAAGCTTTCATGTTTTTTATTTAATTTTATCTAATGATATTTTTTTTTGTATTTTTGACTATAATTACAAAATATTAAAATGGAATCTTATCAATGTCTTATATATGGGTTATTTTGGTGAGATAGATATATCTCTAAGAATGGGTGATATTGATATAGATCATTAATAGATTAGGTAATGTGATGGAGTTATCCAATGATAGGTTACTCAAAATAGATGTTGTAATTGTCTATTTAAGTGATTCAATAGTATATTTATTAATTACAAATGTAATGACAATTTCCCATTGTATATATATGAAGTTATATAAATAGTTTTCAAAATTAAATATTCTTATTTTTAAAGGTAATAAAGTCATTTTTTTATATGTAATGTTTTTTCAAAGGTGAATGGATTGTTTTCAAAGGAAATTTATGCATGAGTTATCAAGTTTCTCGAAGAAAACCACTTCATCATGATTTTAAATTTGTTAATAAGTTTAAAATAATTAGGAAACTATTAAATGGTAATGTTATTTTTAGGGATAATTAAGTAATTATTTGAAATGAAAATTTATTATGATAATGTGTAAATAATAGTATGGACTTCATAGGTAAACCAATTGACTTGCTTGATTCATTTATTTTATATCCCTTGCTAATAATTTTTTCTCATCACATGTATCTATAAGTTTTCACATGGATTAATTATAACTTGGAGTGTTAATAAAGGGAGACATGTAGTTATGGGTGATATATTGAATGAAGTAAGTGATTCATTACAGTGAACATTATTTAGGGGAAAATTAGATATTGTGTATATGTGAAACTTCTTAATGTAAGATATATCCTATTTTACTAATATCATAAAAATAAAAATATATTTCAGATTCCAATGATAAAATATATTCCATATTTCAGGTAATTTATGGGGTGGTGTTGTGCCAAATATTATAGTTGTTATCATAGTAGTTTTTTTGGAAATTTATATGGTTATGATGATTTTTAAAAGATTATAATATGTGATTCTAATTTGTTATTTTATTATCATGAGATAAAATTTTAGTATTTCCATGCTTCCTCATATAATCAAATATTATTCATAAATAGTTTTCATTGCGGAGAAAGTGTGGCTGAGGTGAAAAGGGATCATGTAGATAATATCCATCCAAATTAAAAAAAACTAGAATTCATTGAATTGGAATAGGGAAGTTTTTAGTTTTCTTAACATTTTTATGTAGTATATTAATGCTTGGACTAATTAAAGGGAACTTTTAGAATATATAAAGAATAATACATTTATAAAAAATCATATTATGAAACATCGAACTATATATTTTACTGTATTATTAAACCCAATGAATCTTGAAGGAGGTATTAATTCTCTAGAGAAGATATTTTATGTTTTTGGGATGTTTTAAACATCAGAAGTAAAAATATATATTTATATTTTTGATAGTGAAGCTAATCAATCATGGTTTTGATTATAGACTAAATGGAAAAATAAGATAATTCAATCCATGTTATGGATTGATTTTTAAGTATCTATTAATAGACAATTATATTACCAATGTCATGAAGTCTTAGAATATAAAATAAATTGACAAATTTGATAAATAAAATGGGGACATTGTTTCCACGTCTGAAGATAATTTTATTAAATTGGTGCGGTGTGTAGTGAATTTTATTATGGAACATGAAAGTATAATTGATATATTTTACTCCTAATTGAAGCAATATATATAATGGGGTATGGTTACTCAAGATTTCAGATGTTATTGGAAAATTGTACAGAGGAAAGAAGATATTTGAGTCCATATAATGTATGGTAATTAAATATATAATACAATAAAATAATTTTCATAATTTTATACTACTTAGTACGAAAAATAAACTCATTGGATTTTTTTAAAAAAGATGTGGACATTATTTCCACCTATATAGATCTTTTTATAATATTTTCTTACTATGTACTGAATTTTATTATGGATCATGAAAGTATATTTGATTGATTTTAATCATATTTGATAAATATTTATAAATATATATGGTTACACATGATTTAAAATGTTATTTTAAAATTGTGTATGCACATAGAAATTTAAGATAACATTTTTATACTTTTATAAAAATATATATAATAAGTTTTCCAAATGGCTAGTAATGTGGAGGAACTTATCAATGAAATGATATGGTATGAAATTTCAATTATGATTTTGTGATAATTGTGGAAATGACTATTATAAAAAATATATTATGAGTTTCTGGAGGTTTATATAATATTGAAATCATATAAACTTGGCTCAAGACAAAAAATTATAATAGAAATGGTAATGGTCATACCTATAATCAAAAAAGGCTATGAAGTTTTTTAATAATAATGATATGACGCATTTTTTGAATCATTTATAAAGATAATTATAATATATATTTGTCACTAAATCCATAATTTGAAAGGAATAAAAAATACATTTTATTTCATTGGTCTATCAAATGTCATGGTGATAGTAATATTACTTGTTTACTTAATATATTCCAATGTATTGCTTGATTTAGGATATGTGCATTATTTTATTTTTTTAAAACTACCGAGTAAATAAAACCATCACCCTATGAATTTAATACATAACATTTGATAAAAACTCTAAATGAAAGTATTAAATAAACAAAAAATTATGTGCACATTCCTTATATTATAAGTGGAATTGTTGTTTCCTACAAATCCAATTTTCTTACACATAGTGGAGTATGATATTATTCTAGGTTTACATTTTTTTTTATGATTATCATTCTATAATAGATTATAGAGCTAAATAATTCATATTAAATCCTAATAGTGACGTCCAGTGTTCATATAAGAATCAATCCACACCATATATAATATATTAAGAAGCTTTTTAATTGTTCAAATAAGGGACTGAATTTATTCTTGGAAATTATATTCCGAAGAATGAAACTATTAGGATTAGTGATGTTCTAGATTAAAGTAAATATGTTTTTTCATAATGATTTTCTTTGTGTAATAAAATATAAAAATATTTAATTAGTTCACAATTATTTTAAAATTTAGAATCCTCCTTATTGAATGGTTTTAATTGGTTTGTTTGAATTAGAAAATAAATACAATTAATTCTTGATAAGGGTTTCATCTATAATATAAAATAACCTTTGGGAGATAATATTATTCTTTCTAAAAAATGAAATCTCTATGGGACTTTTCATTGATCATAGATAACTCATTAACATTACTATTTTGACCAAGTATCATTTTCCACATATAGATGAAATATTTGATCAACTCTAAGGAGTTAAAAACCTTTCGACATATTATCTCATTTCTAGATTGAATTGGATAAATGTGATGGAAAAGGATACAATGAGAACATTATTAAAGCAAAGGTGCAAAATTTTATGTTTTTTTTGTTATGGATTTCAATTTAACAAATAAACCCACTATATTAATGGGTTTAATGAATATAGTATTCTAGGATTTTTTGGATAATTTTGTGGATGAGATTGTTAATGATATTCGAATATACACTAAATGTTAGAAATATCACAATAAACCTTTAATGATTGTTTTTAAAAAACTTAAAAAATAGAGTTTGTACGGGAAATTTATTAAATGTGAATTTTGGTTATAGTTTATTTATTTTGATGGATATAATGTTTTGATTGGTGGAATAAAAAATCATTCTTATTAGTCTAAATTGGATGAAGTGTGGCCAATACCTCAAAATGTCATGAATATTTAATTATTTATTTAATTAGTTGGTTAATACTAACTATTTATTGAACAAATCACTCATTATAACACCCACTAATAATGTAAACTTGAAAAAGATTTAAATTTATTAGACAAAGGAATGTTTTGAATGTTTCTATGAACTTAATGAATAATTTTTTAATTATTTATCATAAGTACATAAATATATAAAGGGAGAGTTTATTATTTATATTGATTTATAATTTTAATTTTTTGTTTGTGCCTTGATTAAATATGATCCCTTTATTGGAAATTATTTTTTGTCAATTGAAACTTAATTTATAGAATTTCCCTATTGATGATATTGAGCATGAAACAATAATTTTTTTTAAATTGGATACATATATTATATTGGGTAAAATGTGATTATATATTGACTATTAAAGTTTAATGTATAAATTCACTGAAATAGAGTAGATCATTAGAAAAATGATAGTTAAAAATGATAAATGAACATGGATACATGATTCAGTACCATTCGGATAGAGTAAAAATGGTAATCTGTAAAATATTTTAAAAATAAAATGCATTATTAACTATACAACATTTGGAACATGGAATTTTTGTTAATTATTTCTGAAATATTTTTCCAGAAATTTTCTGTGTAGAAAACCCATTTTTTGGATTGGTTACCAGTGAATAAAAAATATAAAGATAAAATGAACAAGTACCAAAAATAATGTCATTGTTTTAATGAAATATTACAAATTTTTTATGAAGAATAAGTTTCTTAAATTTATTATTGAGAAATAGTGTGTTATTATATTTGGAAAGAGGTCATGTGTTTTTATTGGTTATCACCTAAAAATGGAATTATTATATGTATCTCATATAATTTATTATTTATATTACCTTATAGTACTAAGATGAATAAAGATATTCTATAATATTATTTCTGATAAGGAATGAAGAATGTTATTTATAATATTACCATGAATTGGTTCAATTTAAACATCTTATATCGTAATGACATCTACTGAAGAGGATTCTCATTGATTTTTAGTGATATAATGAAAATTAGAGAATATATATATATATTTCCTGATTGTATTAACAATAAATCATTAATTAATAATTTAATTTTTTGTATTTTTGGTCATATTACTAAATAAAGGCATTTTATTACTATTCTAAAAATAATGTCGTTGGATAATATTTCATGTTTGTATCTTATGAAGATAATCAGGTTACATTATATTCATCTATATATTTTATCTTATTGTGATACCATATTTACATTAAATTTTTGGAAGATACCTTTTAATTCAATTGTAACTATGTTATGTTTAAGTACAACATTTCAACAACATATGATATTATCCTATTATAGGTTAACATTACATCCCTATACCATTATCTAATAAACTTCCAATCATTTTCCATTATAGTGTAAATAATACACGGTAATATTTAAAAATAAAAGTTAAATTTTTTATATTTTTAATTTTACTAATTGGATGTCATTTTTGCAGTCATAAGGAAAATTTATCTTATTGTGAACTTTTTGATTTTTCAAAAATAGTTTATTTTACTGTGAATATTATAAATGTATTTTTTTACAAAAGTGTCATTTATTTTATTTCCCATTATGTTTTGTATTTAGTTTTATCATAATATAACATACCTTTTTATTTGAAAAATAATCTAATTTATTCCACTGGAAAAATGTTATACTGTATTTTCCTATAAGAATATTTTTATTCTTAACACACATTTTTATTAAAAAACGTTATTTTTCATTATTGTTTAACACTTATATTAAAATTAATTTAAGACACTATTAAAAACTGAATCATGATAAATAGATCTCATGTCTGTAATTATGGTGTTCATTTTTCTATTTTAGGTTGATAAAATATTTGGCCATTATGAAGATTAACAATGGTAAAAATGGGGTCACTACAATAAAGGGGAAAATATAACATCCTAGAACTCACACTCCCATATATAATATTGAAATCACAGACATTTAATTTCTAGATTTGAATATGTTAATTAGGAATCAATTTTTTCCCATTCAAAACATACATGAACAAAACTAAAACGTGGATAACTAACATTGTCAATGGCCTTATTGTTTTTTAGTTTCATCAAATTAGGAAAAACTCTTACATAAACAAATTTCAAGGCCATAAATGAGAATTTCATTCATTAAACCCAACTTTTAATATTTCAAATTAATTCATCATTATTGTCCATATCAAATTCCTTCTAGAAGAATTTTTTGAACCACTATATTTATAAATTGGGGAAGAGTAAATATAAGGGTGAGATTAAATTATCAATTAGGGTTAACAAAAGTATTAACAATCGGATTTAAAAAATGATCATAAGGAGAGAATATGGTTTGATGAAATAATTAGAGTGAATGAGTGAATACTAAAATAAATCAAACTCATCAATACTTGTATCATCAATTATAAAAACATTTAAAAATAATAATTCATCAAAACTAATAAAAATGATCTATGTGATATAAAACTTGATTAGAAGAAGAATTATAAACCCATAATACGAATCCCAAAAATGTGTTGGTAAAAATGGACCACTGTTCTTTCAAAATAATTTCAAACATTTTTTAATAATAAAAAACAATGTTCAATCCATAGGATAATCCATCATATACCCCTAACTCTTAAGAAAAGTTATATTATCCATTGAATTGGAGTGCTATTTATACTACCTGATCATATAAACTATAACTGTCTCACCCAATGATGTTTGGGATGCCCCATCATATAAGATACAATGGGTTCACATTGCTCAATCTAGATTTCCCCTTCATATATGTTTTATTGGTCTCACCTGATGTTATACGAGACATCTCATCGTATAAACTGTAATGATATCACTTGATTATATCCGGGCCGCCACATCCTATAAGTAAGGTCCAATAACCAGAACATGAATAAAGTGAAAAGAGTGTTTAACTCATCATAAATATAAAATAAATAATCATTATTCTGTTTATAATTTTATTATCCCAATGAAAAGTAATTTTTTTGATGTCAAACTATTTTAAATAATATTGAATAGTGAAAAAGAAATATGTTTCATAACAATCTCTTTGAAAAAATATTTTTTCATCCAACGAAATAATTAAGATGGTATGAATACTGAATATACCCTATAGAGGATATGTAACAAAAATAATTTTTAAAGTTTTTCAATAGAAATACCATTAAAATATCATTAAAAACATTATTGTGGAAAAAATCCTTTTCATTAAGAAATTAACTTTTTAAAACATAAAACATTTGGAAAATATTTTTCTTTTAAACCCATTTTTTTAAAGAACAATTACCACAATATTTGGTAAATATTTTCATTAAATATAATGTTATAACATTTTAAAGGTTTCTTCAATGAAATTATGGTCATGTTGGAAGTTAATTCAATGCATATCTTAAATAATATTCATTCTCTATAATAAAAAATGATAGAAAGATGCATTGTTTCGAAAGAGACAAGAAGATTCCACTAAAAATATTTTTTAGAAAAAAAATTAGAAAACATTTATTTAATCAGTCATTTTGAATATGTTTAATGCATTTTTAATATCATTTTTGTAAAACACAGTTTTAGAAGAAAATATATTTTCAACCAAATAGTGAAACAACGTCTAATTTTAATAAAATTATATTCTCAAACATTTTAAGTAAAAAAAATTATAAAAACATTACTATTAGTTGAATATAAAAAAATTATCATAGGATAGTATAATTTATGAGAATTAAAATATTTCATCATAGGAGAGTTAATCATACACAATCTCAGTAAACGATGAGATCATAACAGAAGACTCTTACCTCTTTTTTACATTGAATCATAATCCCCAAAAAGGAATAAAATAAAATTAAACTTTCAATATCATGAAAATATGGATATCAATGACATAACATGTCAACGATGTAGTATATACACCTTATAAAAGAATATAGTTTTATAAAATTAATGATATATGAATGAATGAAAATTAAGAGAAAAATACCATAAATCTTTGTTAACTCTGTTATCATAAAACCAATGAAATATATAGCCTCAAACAGATATATAAATCCCCAAAAAACTAATTATAATAACAATAAAATAAATTTACGGACACTATATACATCAAACAATATAATTAGTGTGGAATGTCACATATATATCATAAAAAAATTGAGATAAGAAAACCCTTATCATGAGACTGATTTTTCATTTATTTCATTATGTTCATGAATAATAATAATTTGATATGTATTTACATTCTTTATATAATTGTTAAATTATTTATTACATTTATTTTACTCATTAACATGTTATAATCTATTAAATAATTGGTTATGTTTACATCTAATATTTGACCATATTCAGCTTGTGTGTCAAAAATGACTCAAGTGGGTTTAATATAGTGAAATATTCCATTATTTAATCATACCAAGAAGAATAATCATAAAATATTTATAATATTTATATTTCAATTATACATAAGAAATCAAAATTGAAATATGGTTATGAAAAATGAACTAACGTAACGATCATGGAGATAGTAGTCCATACATACGTGTGAGTAATATTTCAATTATAAATAATCATTAGGGAAAAAAGTTAAGTAATATTTCATATTCCCATAATTATAAAAATACCATATTTTTTATTTCTATATACTTATATATGTAATTATTCTAATGTGATGGAATGAAATGTAATCACAACGCTCTATGGAGGTGGTAGTCCACGTGTCCACAAACGACGATATTCTTTTTTTCAGTGAGTCAATTGGAAAAAAAATGATATATTATAAATAAATAAAGATAAATATATCATTTATATCATAAATATTAAATTTATATCCGTTATATTAATTATATTTACTCTTAGTACCTTCCATGTAATACATTTGTGAAAAGAGAATCACGTCACTTCAGAAGGTTGTATTCTGCCATACAGATGACAAAAATTATCATATTCATTACGTATTAGAATATAAAAAAACAATATGTGATATAATGACTATATAGGAATAAATATTTTATAAATTATTTAAATAAAATTTATATCCTTCTTCATACCCAACCATGAGAGGTGTTAATGGACAAATGCATAACATCGTTTCATGAGGCTGTAGTCCTCCATACACAGAAATGATGATTTTTAACCCATTTAAAGGATTTGTGTGTGGTTTTAGTTCATAACCTTAAAATAAAAATATTTATGTATATGGATTATAATTTTTTATTATATGATAATTATATTAGAATAATTAATTTGGAAAGACAATGAAATAAAATAAAAACTCCCATTGAAGAATTTTTCCTCTTCTTCAAGTATCGTCCTTAGATTTCCACCAAAAGACTTCCTTGGTTAAATTTATTTAAAAAATAAGGATTCTAGGATGAGTGGAGTGAAGTTGGGATTTTAATATATTAATTTTTGGTTTTTGATAATAGATTTATAGGTGTTAATAAGCAAGGGGAGTGAACTAAATTTTATAATGGAGGATGAGTTGACATCATATAAATACCTAATTGTATTCACTATAGTGAGGATTCACATAATAAATGTGCCCAAAAAATTGAATACCCATTGATTAGAGGTTATAATTGGTCTATAAAAACCACCTAGATAGAAAAGGAAACACATTTTTATCAATTTTTGATTTAGTCTTCTTGTTTATACTTGTTTACCCTTTTTGTTTTTTAATAGTGTAACTTTTTTTTCATATTTACCTGAGTAATTTACCCTATAATAAAACAATAATATTATTTTTTAGATAATTTATACACAATTATTAAAATTATGGGATTAAATATATAAAATAAAAAACCTATGTATGCGTAAAAATAATTTTAATATAAACAAATGTAATACGCTAACACATGTTTTAATCTTAGTCATGGTAATTAATTTTAATAGTTTTCACAAATAATCACAAAAAAATTGTAACATCCCAGCTCCGGGTGCCACTCAATGGGTGCCTTAAATCCGGTTTTCCATGTGACGTCCAGCGCATTTACCCAAACGCCAGAGGCTTCCGACTAGCAGCGAGGGACTAGGTCTGATAGTGGGAAAACTGTGCCCTCATTTGTCAATGGGTAGCGCAGCGGAATAGAAATAAACATACAACAACAACGGAAGAAATAAACCATATACAACTGAATTAAACAATTGTAGTAGAAATAACCAACAAGTATATAAATAATGGTACAACATGCCTCAAATTATAAGAAAGCAGCTAGAACATGTTACACAACAATACAGTACAATACAAGTACAGGAAAGAAAAACAGAACAAAACAGACGATAGCATCGTGAGCCTCAGCCTGGTCCCATACTCCCATAATACACAGCAATAATCATGTACCTATATAATTACACTTTCCCTTATCTACACCTACAGACACTTAATCTGTTTGGGTCAAAAAACATGACCCAAACAGGGTGTGAAAAATAAATCTCAGTAGGCACCCACCAGAGGCCCATGCTCAACTGTGTGTAGACATGCAATAATATTGTGCAGTAGTAAATGAAATAAACTAATCAGTACTCAAAATTAACTTACATAACCAGCTATATTGTAATTTAAATTATTCATTTAACCACTTGACATTAAGAAAACACCACATTGAATCATTCACTCAGGCAAAATAGAATCTCACCCTCAGCAATAATAGAATCTCACCGTCAAGCTAATATAGTAAAACCACGCCCTCAGGCTTTATAATATCCACACCCTCAGACTATACAGAATCTCTCCCTTAGGCTAATATAGTAAAACCATGCCCTCAGGCTTTATAATATTGACGCCCCCAGGCCATATAGAATCTCTCCATTATACTAATATAGTAAAACCACGCCCTCATGCTTTACAATATCCACTCCCTCAGGCTATACAAAATCTCTCCCTCAGGACAATATATTAAAACCACACCCTCAGGCTTAAGTAACTGAGACATTCCCAAAATATAAATATGAAATTTACATACAATTTCTTTTTAGGAAAAAGTAATTCAAAATTAACAGGGCATACCCTCAGGTATCCTAGCCAAATGGCTAAACAAAGGAACACACCCCTCGAGATGGTCCTAGATCCAAACAGCGATCCCAAACCACATTTTATTATCATAATTATTTACCTATTAAATTCTAGGTATTTAAAATAGCAATGACCTTAGCCACACGACTCCCAAAATATGGGTTCATAGTTAAAAAACGCACTAAAAACACAACAGTTGGAAAATAAACACAAGGCCACCTACCTTAAACGCCAACGGACGACATACGTGAAAGTCGATTCCAGAAACTCCCAAGAACGATGATATCTGACGTAGAAGTAATCTTGTTCAAACTTAAATAACTTCCCTTAGTGGAAGAATTGGAAAGAGCAGCTTAAGAGGAGTGGAGGGCTTACCCGTACGGTTCCAACGAGATCGTCTGAGGAGAAAACAGATTCCCTACGTGCACCTGAAGGCTCTCCAAAGCTCCTACCTCCCTCTTCCACTCCCTCTTCCCATTCTTTGCCTTCCCTGTGAACAAGGGAGGCTAATTCCCATTATAAGAAAAAAACAAAGTACACGACATGTACTTTCGAGTACACAGCGTGTACTTCCTTAATTTAGTTGTTCATCTGGCGGTTTCCTGCCAGCGTGGCCCTGTTCATCTACCAACTTGACTACACAGCGTGTCTTCTTGAGTACACGAAATTTCTTCTTGACTACATGATGTGTAAAGGGCGACTACACGGCGTGTAGTCGATTTTTACACCCTTCTCCACAGACATGGACACATGCCCCGTGTACACATTCCACATGGCCAAAAGTACACGGTGTGTGGAAAAGTAAACGGCGTGTACTTTCCAAAATCTGGTATTTTCCCCATTTTCCTTAGTTTCCAAAAAAAATTAAGGAAAAACAAAAAGAAGAAACCCATACCTCCTAAATAAGAACTGGGTTCTTACAAACGTCCCCATTTAAAGGAATTCGTTCCTGAATTTCCATTACAAGGGTGGCAAAGATACAGCAGTGAATAACTCTGGCCACTAAGCACGCATGTCAATCTCCCGCTCCCAGGTTTCGTCATGCACTCAGCCATGCTGCCATAACACCCGTATGAGAGTAATTGACTGGCCTTGGAGAACCTTCGTGCTCCTATCAATGATACGAATCATATACTCTTCAAAAGACGCATCATCCTCAAGCTCAACCGCCTCGGGCTGAGGGACATGAGATGATTCTGAATGATAGCGGCGCAACTGAGATACATGGAAGACGTCGTGCATGGCCTGCTACCTCTGAGGTAAGTGAAACTAATATGCAACCAGCCCGACTCTCTCTAGAATCTCAAATGTCCCCACATACCTCGTTGAAAGTTTTCCATGTCTCCTGATCCTCCTGTGTCCCAGCCTCGGAAAAACGCATGAGAAAACTTGATCCACGGCCTTGAACTCCAAGGGTCGTCTACGGTGATCAACATAAGATTTATGATGAGATTTCATGGTATCCATCCTCTTCTGAATCAACTGGACCTACTCAGAATTCTACTACATGAGACGTGGTCCCAATAATTCTGCCTCACCTACCTGTAACCAGCACAAAGGTGATCGGCATGGCCTACCATATAAAGCCTCATATGGTGCCATCTCAATAGTTTCCTGAAAACTGTTATTATAGGAAAACTCTATTAGGGGTATGTGCTTCTCCCAAGTGCACCCAAAGTCTAGGACGGATGCTCGCAAGATATCCTCAAGCACCTTTATCGTACGCTCTAACTGGCCATCAGACTGAGGGTGGTAAGCTGTGCTCAGAAGCACCTGTGTACCCAGTGCCCTCTGAAAACACTTCTAGAGACGAGATGTAAAACTAGAATCCCTATCTTAAATGATAGAACGAGGAACCCCATGTAGACGTACGACCTCTCGGATATAAAACTTCCCGAGCTCTTTAACATCGAAGGTCTCCTTGATCAGCAAAAATTGAGCTACCTTCGTGAGCCTGTCCACAACAACCCACACGACATCATTGCCTCTAGATGACCTCAGAAACCCCGTCATGAAATCCCTTGCAACATCATACTATTTCCACATCAGGATGGGTAACTGCTGTAACAGTCCACCTGGACATTGATGATCTGCCTTCACCTTCTGACAGGTGGAACACCTCATTACAAAACCAACTACATCACTCTTCATACCCAGCCACCAGTACTGACATCTCAGGTCTCAGTACATCTTGGTAACCCTAGGATGAACTACCTAAGGTGAAGCATGAAACTCTTGCATCAGCTCCTCACGTATATCCCCTGGAACCCACACTTGTCCATGGAAATGATTTTTTTTGTCATCCCCTATTGTCCAACCAGGAGGAGGGTCCTCACTTGCCACCGACTCCCGTAGAACTAGGCCTTCCGGATCAGTTGTCTCGTCCTCACTCTATCCATGAGGGTACAAGTCACAGCTAAAGATGAAAGATAAGTATGCCCCTGACTGTCGTGCACCTTCAAATTCATCTCAAGGAACAAATCCATGAGCTGCCACTCACCACTGGCCTCCTGCACAGCCTGTATCTGAGTCATCTAGCTCAGTGCATCAGCTACTGCATTACCTCTAACAGGTGTATATGCAAGCTAGAAATCGAAGTAATGAAGGTATTTGACCCACCTTCACTGTCTCAGATTCAATTTACGCTGAGTGAAGATATACATGAGACTTTTTTGGTTGGTTAAGACAAAAAAACGTTCTCCCAATAGATAATGTATCCAACAGCACAATGCATGCACAACTGAAGCTAAATTGAGATAATGCATCGGGTAATTCCCCTCATGTGGCCTCAATAGCCGAAACCCGTACACAACAACTCGATCACCTGCATCAACACAGCTCCTAGTCCAATCCCTGATGCATCACAGTAAACCATATAGATCTTCCCCTGCTCTGGGAGTATCAGGATTGGTGCTAATGTCAACCTTCCTTTTAGGTCCTAAAAGGCTATCTCACAAGCTTCTGACCAGGAGAACATCACATCCTTCTTAGTCAAACTTTTCAACAATGTTTCTAAGAGGGATATGTCTTATATGAAGCATATTTAGTAATTAGACACCCCTAATAAACTCTGTATCTCAAACACGTTCTTTGGATACTCCCAGGAAACTACTACTCTCACCTTCTCGGGGTCTATTTAAACATCTGCCTCTGAGATGATATGACCTAATAAATCAATCTGGTTCATCCAAAAGTGGCATGTGGAGAGAATACTATATAGCTTATGCTCTCTCAGTGTACTCAATATGATCTCAAGATGGGTGGCATGGCCATGTCGAATGTGAGAGTACACCAAGATGTCATCCATGAATACTACCACAAAAGAGTTCGGATAAGGATGTAACACATGATTCACCAGAGACATAAAAACTGCTGGCGCGTTCATGAGTCCGAACGGTATAACCATGTACTCATATTGACCGTAGCATCTCTGAACATCTGTAAGAGGTATATCTGATGGTCTCACACGCAGCTGATGATATCCTGATCTCAGGTCAATCTTCGAGAACACTCGTGCACCACGAAGTTGATCAAAAATATCATCTATCCTTGGCAAGGGATATCAGTTCTTAACCATCAACTGGTTCAGATTCTGATAATCCACACAGAGTCTGATGGTACCGTCCACATTCTTCGAGAAAAGAACTGGAGAACCCCAAGGAGAAGTACTGTGTTGGATGAAACCCTTTTCATGTAACTCCTCTAACTTCCTCTTGAGCTCCTGCAACTCAGGGGTGGCCATCCTGTAGGAGGAATGGACACCGGTGCAACTCCTGCACAAGTTCAATAGAGAAATCCACCTCACAATCCAGAGGTAGACCTGAAAAGTTGTCTGGGAAGTCATCCCTGAAACGATCAACAACTGGAAGGAATTCCACTTGACAAGTCCCCTGATCATCCTGATATAAACTCGCAATCTGGTCTATGACTCCACCTCGCCCACAATGCTCTGGTCCATCTCAACTTTCCTTAACATCCCACTCACCCTTCTATAAAAACTTTCTGCCCTCTGGTGATGTGAAATTCACCCTCCGACGATAGCTATCTAAAAAGTCTCAAAAGGGAACCAACCAGTCCATCCAAATGAATGAAATCATAAGCTATCATCTCTAAGACATAGAGGTCCCATAAAATGTGACACCCACTAACCTCAAGAGGGCACTCCTTGCACTGACGTACACTAGCCGTTCTAGTCCCCAACATAGTGTTTAGCATCAAGATACCAGAAGATGTTGAAACACAGAGCCCAAGGATATCCAAAACGTGTATAAATATAAAACTATGTGTAGTACTCGTATAAAAAGGTTTTGAAGATAAGACAGAAGCTACTAAAATATTACCTCTGACTGTGGAAGGTCCGAGATCCAGCTCCTGTTTGGTCTGTTGTACTGTATATGCATGCCCAGTGCCGCGGCCCTGCAACATAGCCTGACTACCCTGTGTTATCCCACCCTGCTGCCTCTGAGATCCTGATGTCTGGCTACCACGGCCACGACCACCATCTCCGCCTGCACACCCTGATGTATTCTTGTTCCCTGACTGGTAAGAAGATGTCGGTCCTGCTCCCGCAAGAAGAGTCTGTAGAGAACCCCTCTCAATAGTCACTGGTGGGAATATCCTTCAAAAGCGCTGCAAATGTCCCATTCTGCCGCAAGCTTGGCACTCCAATGGGTCTGGTGGACACTGTGGCCTCTTCTTCCCCTCTCTACCACACTGGTAGAGCTGACCGGGCTACCTGAAAAAACTGCCTGGCCGGTACTGCCACCCTGAGATAAGTCCATCTATCTCTTCCTTTTACCAGCAGAAATAGAACCAGGAACTGGTGCTGAACTGCCCTAGCCCACACCACAAACTTACCGCAGGTTCCTCTATGAAATCAGCACCTGGTTCACAATATCATGTACTGAAGGCAACCTGAAAACATTCACCAGCGCTCGGATGTCATATCGGAGACCATCCTCAAAAATCATGGACCTCAACATCTCATCACCCACCACAACGGGTGATAAACGCTGAAGCTCATTGAAATGAGCAGAATAGTCCATCACCAACATAACGCCCTGCTGAAGATTCATGAAATCTCGAGCTCTATCTGCCTACAGCGTCTCTGGAAAGTAGAAGGCATAGAAGACTACCTGGAAATCATCCCATGCCATGTCTCTGTGATGCTCTAACTAGGTGGTAACATCCCACCACCTCTTGGTGGAATCATGTAGCATTAAGTCGTGAGCTTGACCCTACACCCTGGAGGAGTCTCAAGATGCTCGAAAATAGTATGCATCGATCCTAGCTAGTACTCTACATCCTATGGTCCAACATCCCCTAAAAACGTAGGCGGATGCTGATATTGAAAGATATGAGTACGCCCATCCATAGATGTGGCATCTGGCAGTGCTCCCTGAATGGTCTACATAAACCGCATAAAGCCTTCATGGAACTGCGCCTCTGCACCCGTGTCTGGTATAATGGCTGGTGCCTCATCTGGCTCTGCTGGAAGATCAACTGGTATCCCATGGCCCACCATCTCTAGTGTATAGTCGTCGCTACTCTCTTAGCGAACAATGCACAGTCATCTCAGCGGCATGAAACTACATGGTTAATTGCACACCTTAGAAAAAGATTAACAACGACCGAAAATGAGGAAACCCGAAAAGGAAGAAGAGTAAAAAGGCATTCAAATTTTATTTCGCAAAACCTGACTACACGGAGTGTAAACTGACTACACGGTGTGCACTTGACTTTCCTTCACCTTCCCGGGTCCTTCTACATGGCTATGCTACACGACTCCCACTGAACAAAACTACACGGCGTGTATATCATCTACACGATGTGTATAGTGTTATTTCCAACTGCCATGTAATTTGTGACATGATCGACGACATGGCTTGTTACTACATGGCGTGTGACACCCAGACACGGTGTGTACATCACCACTTTTTTTTCAACCACACGGCTAAGTCCACATGGTCTGTCCTCGGACAAGACTACACGGTGTGTCCCACAGGTACACGGCGTGTATTAGACGAGCTCACCTGACCCGTATTGTTAGTTACACAGCCGGATAGATGGATCAACCTACACTACGTGTTTTATATACACACAGTGCGTACATGAAAGGATTACCCCGACCCGTGTTGTGAGTTACACGGCCGGGTCCCCAGGTCACACTAAACGGCGTGTTCTTCATTGACATGGCGTGTTCAAGAAATGATTACACTGGATTGTGTTTGTTAGTTACATGGTCAGATCTCCTGGTCAATACTACACGGCGTGTACAGAAGCTACACGACGTGTTCCCTATGCTCTTCCCTTCCCCATGTCACTGCCCACACAGTTTGTGACACGAGAAGAGACTACACGGTGTATACTTAGAGTACACGGCGTGTACTTAAAAATATTTGTTTTCTTCCCGAACAGAAGAATATTCGCGGCGTGTGGAAGGTAATACACGGCGTGTATATTGGGTTTCCGGATAGTATGCCTCAGAATCTTCCCAGGAACCCAGAAAATACTGATAAGCAACACCTATGTGTCAAATTACGATCCTTGGGCACCCATACTCCCCACGAATCAATGTTTAACATCTTATCTCTGTTATAACATAATAAACAGTCAATGCTCCACTAAATTCTGGTCAATGGGGGCTCATACTCCCCAAAAACCAATGTTTAGAGATCATTCTATAAATAGGATCATATGAAAATATTTTATCTCATAGAGGGTATTTATCAAGAAGTTATCACAACAACATGCTTTTCTAGCACAAAAACTATCACAACAACATGAAAATTCTAATGCACTTACATTGCAAGGAAACTATGCAGGGAATATGATTTATAGCATGTGATGAAATGATGCATGAGATGGCATACCCTCATCTAATCGGGTTGATACCAAATAGAACCCATGAATAAAATATAAACAGCACAAGACTAGTGCATCACCATTCAGTGAAAATCAATTCAACTGTAAAATTGATAAATTAGTAAAATTGCAACATGAGGTAAATTTGATTTTCCCTATACATGGGTTAGCTACGCCTAGTTACAAATTATTACCTACTACTGTTGTCGTCCTATCTTTGATTTAGGCTCCAAATAGTAAGTCAAAGAATAGAACTCCTTTGAAACCACTTTGTAACGTCCCAGCTCCGGGTGCCACTCAACGGGTTCCCCGAACCTGGTTTTCCACGTGGCCTCAAGCGCATTTCCCCAAACGCCAGAGGCTGCCGACTAGTATCAAGGGCCCAGGTCTAATAATGTGGAAACTATGCCATCATTTGTCAAAGTGTAGCACAACAAAATGGAAATAAACATACATCAACAACAGGAGTAGTAAACCATACACAACTGAATTAAACAACAACAACAGAAATAACCAACCATTATATAAATAATGGTGAAACATGCCTCAAATTATAAGATAGCAGCAAGAACATGTTACACAACAATACAGTATAGTACAAGTATAGGAAAGAAAAACAGAACAAAACAGCCAATAGCATCGCGAGCCTCAGCCCGAACCCATGCTCCCCTACTCCTCAGCAAAAATCATGAACCTATATGAGGACACTTGCCCTTATCTACACGTGCAGAAACGTAATCTGTTTGGGCTGAAAAGTATGACCGAAATAGGGTGTGAGATATATTTCCCAGTAGGAACCCACCAAAGGCCCGTGCTAAATTGTGTGTAGACATGCAACAATAGTGTGCAGTAGTTAATGTAATAAACTAAGTAGTACACAAAAGTAACTAACATAACCAGTTATATTGCCATTTAAATTATTCATTTAACCACTTGACATTAAGAAAACACCATAGTGAATCTCTCCCTCAGGAATAACAGAATCTCACCCTTAGGCATAATAGAATCTCTCCCTCAGGCTAATATAGTAAAACCACGCCCTCAGGCTTTATAATATCCATGCCCTCAGGCTATACAAAATCTCACCCTTAGGGTAATATAGTAAAAACATTCCCTCTCGCTCTATAATATCCACACCATCAGGATATATAGAATCTCTCCCTCTAGCTAATATAGTAAAACCAGGCCCTCAGGCTATACAGAATCTTGCCTTCGGGCTAATATAGTAATACCACGCCCTCAGGCTTAAGTAACCGGGTCATTACCAAAATATAAACATGCAATTTACATACAATTCCTCTTAAGGAAAAAGGAAAGAATGATTAACATGGCATAACCTCAAGTATCCTGAAAAAATGGCTAAACAGAGGAATGCACCCCTCAGGATGGTCCTAAATCCAAGCAGCGATCCCGAACATCATTTTATTATCACAATTAATTACCTATTCAATTATAGGTATTTAAAATATCCATGACCTTAGCCACAATACCCCCCCAAATATGGGTTTTTAGCTCAAAAATGCTCAAAACACACAACAGCTGGAAAATAAACACCAAGCCACCTACCTTAAATGCCAACGGACGACATACGTGAACGTCGATTCCAGAAATGCCCAAGAACGACGTATATCTGACGTAGAAGAAAACTAGTTCAAACATAAATAACTTCCATTAAAGGAAGAATTTGAACGAATGGCTTAAGAGGAGAGGAGGGCTTACCCGTGTAGTTCCAACGTGATCGTCTGAGGTGAAAACAGATTCCCGACGTGCACCTGACGACTCTTCAAAGCTCCAACCTCCCTCTTTCAATTCTATGCCTTCCCTGTGAACAGGGGAGGCTACTTCCCATTTTAAGAAAAAAAAGAAAGTACATGGCGTGTACTTCCTTCATTTAACTATTCATCTGGTGGTTTCCCGCCAGTGTGGCACTGTTCATCTGCCGACTTGACTACACGGTGTGTCTTCTTGAGTACACGACATGTAAAGGACCACTACACAGCATGTAGATGGTTTCTACACCATTCGTCGCCTACATGGCCACACACCCCGTGTAATCATTCCACATGGCCAAAAGTACACGGCCTGTGGAAAAGTACATGGCATGTACTTTCCATAATTTGGGATTTTTCCCATTTTCCTTAGTTTCTCAAAAACACTTAAGTAAAAACAAAAAGAAGAAACCCATACGTCAGAAATAAGAACTGGGTTCTTACAAAAATTTAAATTGATCCTATTAAATAATATAAATTATTCTTATTCCAAATATTTTATAAATTTTTTTATATTAAACTCCTCGAAGTGTGAAAATATAATATAAAATTAATCCCATAGATGTGGGGAGACATTGGGTTTTTTATACTGTTTCTTTTTTGAGAAAAGCATAATTCTATATTAAATCTAAAACTAATAGTAATCATTTAATGAAATGTATAAAATATTTAATGATATATATTATATACAATTAATTTTAAAAACTAACCACTAGGTAATATTCTATTTATTTAAAATATGGAACCATCTTGAATTTTAAAACAATATTAGAAAAAACACATTTTTAACTGAAAAACCAACTCATACTAAAAAAATGTAAAGATGACTAAAATGTAAATAATTTCATTAAATATAAATAACTATTTATTAATATTCTTTAAAACATATGAAAACATAAGGGGAGATTTAATTACTTTATTTTTCAAAGAGAAATCCCTTTTAAAAAAATCAGAATTTTCCACTATTCTCTAAAAAAATAAATATTTTTTGAATGTCCATAAAATTAACCCAAAGTATATTTTCATATTATTCTTCCAAAAAAGAAGTTATTATTATTAACATTATTTTATAAAATTTCAAATAATTATTATAAAATTTGTTTCATGAAAAGTAATAAAAACCCATTTTCAATAACAAATTGATAAATAAAATCACTTTAATTGAAATTATTTGATAATTTTTTAAATATTGATCAAAAAAATTTATTAAGAAAGAAATTTATATATATATATATATCATAATTTATTTAATAATATCATAACCATCAATTTAACAACTATGTTATAATAGTAATATATATCATGGGTCATACAAGCTTTTCATTTCATGCCCTTTACACCATAATATATAATTTTAGTCTTTTAAAATATCATGGTGTTAAATCCACCCACACAATTAATTAATTTGAACATCAAAATTTTAACATTTTATCATGATTCAATTGTTTGAAATTTTAAAATAGTTTTTTTTGTAACCCAACATCATAAAAATGGTTGACAAAATAATCATTAAATAATAAATAAAGGGAAGTAAAAATGGTGAAAAAATAGGTTTCAAAATAAGACAGAATTTCATCGAAAAGAAAAAAAATATAGAGAGTTATTGAGTTCATTAATCACAAGAAATTGAACGGTCAATAAAATTTAAGGGCCTCAAAACCAAAAAGTTAGGATGATCCAAATAGTGCAGTTTCTTTATAATTAATGGTACACAGATAATTTTTTTGTTTAAATATCATTTTCCTATAGGTAAGTAATTATATTATCATATATACTAATATTATATTTATGTATAGATAGATTATTTGTGTAATTTTTTACTTTAATTAATTTACACAGATATATCTTCTTTTCCTCAAAACGTTGAGTATTTAGGATGAATTATTAATGACTTAAAAACTAAAATTAAAATATAAATACAACATAACCATAAAAGGGATAGTCAAGTTATTCCACATATCTTTAGACATTAATATAAACTAAAATTTTTACCACATGGTAAGATAATTAAAAAAATGTGTAAACCATCATATGAATCATGAATCATTAAATTACAATAGTAATACCCAATGTTCAATCTAAATAATTCTTTAAATAATTATACTTAAAATTGTATAATCATTTAATAAGTAATTTTTAAACCTAATGTTTATAATAATTTGATCATATATTCTTATGAGATAAATCAATTGTTATTCCTCAAATAGAATCCCATATTTTTTCAAAATAAAATAAATCATTACCTGTAAAAGTTTCATAATACAGAAGGCATCAGGTAGGAAAGTTGTAGAAGATATACCTTTTTCACCAATTAATTGTAGATTCAATCCCCACAAAATTAACAGATATATTCTATTGTCATCCTATATTTTTATTTTCATATATTTTTTATTATACATAAAATCAATAATTCTTCCCTAAGTAACCCTTCATCTTTATCCTAGGGGATACACATACCCCAAACTAATATAATGTCACCCAAAATGTCATTAATAACCTAAAATTTTTATCTACATAAATACTTAAAATTTGGTTTTTAATACTATGAAATTTTGATCATCCTTAATATTATTTAACTACGATGGAATTCATAACTCTAACAAAAAAAATAAAAATTTTCACATTTATCTAAAACATTCATTATATACCATCTATAACTGCCCAAAACTCGTACTCCCAGATCCGGTGATGGAATCAAAAACATTAAATTTCATGATTTGATGCTAATAATGTTAAAAAAGAATCCCATTGAAACCTTAAAAAATCAAAATAATGCTTGGATAACTTATATAATATATGACCTTTTAACTATACAATTTTAGTGAATTATGAAAAAAACTACATAAACAATTATAATGACATTAAATGAGAATTTATCCCATTTATCTAGTGTTTTCTTATTTAAGTTATGTCATCTCCACCATCAATATTAAATCAAATATAGAAATAATTTGTTAAAACTAAATATAAATAGCTTGTGGAAGTGGAAACATAAGATGTGTGAGCTAAAATGCTTATTAAGGGTAAACACATGCATAAAAATTTTATTATCACCAATTACCATGAGAAGGGAATTTTATTTGATGAAATAATCTTAGTGCATGAGTGAATCATAAAATAAACCATTCCCATCAAAACATGGATCATAAAATTAAAAAACATGGAAAATTCTAGAGCCAACATAATCAATAATCATGATCTATGTGATATAAATTATGATCATATGAAAAATTATAAATCCATAGTAAGAATCACACAAATGTGTTAGTATCTTAGAGAATTTTTCTTCATAACCCATGATACACATGTTCAAAATTACTGGATCCTAATTAAATCCATAATAGAAACCCTAAATAACTCCATCTATCATAGCACTCAAGAAAATGTAAATTACCCAAATAGTTTGAGTGTTATTTGGGTCTCCCCATCATATAAGCTATATGCTTCTCTCGTGAATCTATCTGGGATAACACATCATATAAGATCTAGTGGGATGACTAATGATATATGGGGTTTCCCACCATATAAGATATAATGGTCTCACCATGTTTTATCCAGGTTGCCCAATCATATAAGCTTTAATGGGATCACTTGATGTTATCTTGGACACTACATCGTATAAGTAATGTCCACATACCACAACATGAATAATGTACAAATTACTTATATATCATCATAACACTCAAATAAGTAATCATTATTTGATTTATAAATTTATTATTCCTTGGAAACTAAGTGTATTTCTTATCAATATCTTTTACGAATGATTGATTTTTGTAAAATAAAGGATTCCATCATAATTGTTTTGAAATAATATAATTAAATCCTAAGAATGAATTTTTATGTTATGAATATCAAATATATCTGGTGGAGGATAAGTTAATTTTTTAAATTTTCTTTGATGAATGTAAAAACCATTAATATATACATTTTATATTGAAAATCAATTTTTAAAACCTATAATTTTTTATTTATAAAGTTTTTTGACAATATATTTTAAAAACTATGAATTTATATAATATTTTGAAAACATCTTCTTCAAAAAAATTATTTTAAATTGAAACAAAATAATCAATGAAATGACTATCATGTAGGCGAGTAATTATATATATTCTATAAATAATATATTTTTTTTCACAACAAAAAGGTTAGACAAGTGCATTGTTTTAAAAGTAACAATATTTTTCTATTGAAAATATTTTATTGAAAAAATTGGAATAATATTACTAAATAATTTTTTTTAAAAAAATCATAATGTTTTTTTAAAAAAATAGAACAAAATTATTTTGTAATAAAGTAGATTTTCATCTAATGAGTGTCATAAAGTGAGATTTTATTAAAAAAACATTCTCAAATGTTTTATGTAAAAAATATTAAAAAATTGTAATATTACTTAAAAATAACATAAATATTTATATGATAGTATAATTCATGATAATTATGTTATCTAATCCTTTGAGACTTAATCATACACAATCCTAATAAATAATGGGATTGTACCAAAATAATGTTTCCAATTTTTTAAATTTGAATCATAATCCCCAAGAAAGAATAAGATTAAATGAAAATTATAATATCATGAAAATAAGTAGATACATGATATGAAAATTAACATGGGTAGTTAATACACCTCATCAAATAATATATGTGTGTGACATACAATCCTCTCAAATAATCAAAATTGAGACAAAAATCTCTTACCACTTCGGTAACATTGAAACGATAGACCACATACAAGAGAGATACTAAAATGGATATGTAAATCACCATTAATTTAATTATAATAATCATAATATAAATTAATTTTCCTTACATACACCACAAAAAAAAAATAATTTCTGAATATAGAATATATCCCATAAAAAAGTGAGATGAGAAAACTATTACCTTAATGATGACATGTCACATATTCATTTATCTCCCTAAATAAAAAAATATATTAGTTTTTTAGTCACATTAGAAACTTATGAATTTTTTTATTAACTTTATTACACTTATTAACATTTTATATACAATTAAATATTCAATTATTTTTATGTTGTACATTTTGACAATATTTGACTTGTGTAACAAAAACGAATTAAGATTTATGACTATAGCCACAAATGTCATTATTTAAACATATAAATAATAATAATCATTAAATATATATAATATTTATACATAAATTATACATTTAAAACCAATTATTATATATGGATCAGAAAAATGAAATAATGTCACTATCTTGTGGATGGTAGGTCGTATGTATGCATGAATAAAAATTACAATTTTCAATGATTTTTATTAAAATAGGGTATATAATATTTTATCATTATATGATGAAAAAAAATAAAATATTATATAAATATATATACTTGTATATATCATTTTTGGGATGTGGTGGTGAAAAAATGAATCACACTACTTTGAAGAAGCGGTAGTCGACATGTCCACATGCAATATTATACTTTTTTTATTAGGTGAAAAGATAATAATAAAATGATATATTATATTTCCAGAAAAATAAATATGTAATGAATATAATAAAAATTTAATTTATATGATATATGTTTATTATATTTACCCTTATTATCTTCTATGTAACATGTTAGTGTAAAATAAATCATATCACTATGTGAGGTAGTAATTTATTGTTCACAATATTGACATTATCATATCTCTTACGTATTTAAGTATAAAAATTATATAAATTTTATATGGAACCAAAGGTATAATTATTTTATAAATATCAAATATTTTCATTATATCCATCATCATACCAAAGTCTGAGAGGTGATATTTGAAAAATGCATGTCATCTTTTTACTATACGATAGTCCGTTGTACCCACAAATGATGATTTCATATACAATTTGATGGAAGTTTGTGTGATTAAAAGTCATAAAATTAACATAAATAATCATAGTATATTTAATATAATAGGGTTATTATATTATCATGGTATAATAATAATTTTAGGGGGAGGAGAAATAAATAAAATAAAAACACTTATGGAATAATGTTACATCTTCTTAGATTATTCTCCTTAGGTTTCCATCAAAGGACTTATTAGGTAAACATTTCTCCAAAATTAAGGATTATAGGATGAGAGGATAGATTTGTAGATGTTATTATGGAATTTATTGTTTTAGTAAAATGGATTTAGATTTGTGAATAATCAAAGAGGGTGAATTATTTATTATAATGGAGGGGAGTGACATTTGGGTAAATACCCAACAAACATTCACTATTGGGATGTGTCCCTTACCTCATGCTCCAAAAAATTTGTATAAAAATTCATTTTATAGAATACTAATTTTATATAAACTAATAAAATAAAAAAATAAACACATTTTATCATGTTATTTCTTATTAATTATGTTTACTCAATTTAGCTTTTAGTTTTCTACAACTGTAACTTATATCATTTTATATACCATGAAAATATATCCTATAAGACTAAAAAAAAATAATATTTATTTGTTATTTTTTATTCTAAATATTATATCAGATTTATAAATTAAAAATCATATTTTTTTGTAATATTAATTGTAAAACAAATCTTGTAATGCACAAAACCATGTTTTAACCATAATAATGGTAATTAATATTAACTAATTTAACTAGTCATTATGTTAAAAAATTTATTATAATATATTATATAATATAAATTATTATTATTAAAATTATTTAATCCAATTTATCAAATTAATCTCATATAAGTGGATGAAAAAAATTTAAAATTAATCTTGTAGTTCTGATGAGACATCCGGTTTTTAAGAAGAGTCTTTACAAATATGATTATATATTAACAAATTTGATAATAATAATCATCGTATGAGATATAATTAATATCGTATTATATAAATTATATATATTTCATTTAAAACATTCCCAATCTGATTTATTTTAGTTAAATAATATGTCGAGACAATAAGCATTTTTGAATAGTTTTTAGAAAAACATATCTTTAAACTAAAAAAAACTTAAAAAAACAAATATAAAGTTGATTAAAAATTAGTTATGTTGATCTAATATTAATAAATAATAATTAGTTTAATTTATAACAAAATAAATACATATTGTGACTTTTAAATTAATTAATTAATTGAAAATAAAAATCTTTTTATAAAAATTGTTATTTTATAGTATTCACTGTAAAATCAATATTTTGTGAAAAAACCAAAAATTTCACCCACAGTAAATTTTTGTATTACAATTAAAAAATGGAGATCATTTTCTCAAATTTATTTTATCAACAAATAAAAAATATTATTATAATATTTATTTCAATAAATGTAATGAAAATTATTTTTAAAGTAAACATATTTTTTAAAAATAAATCCACTTTACTAAAACTGGATTGATTATTCAATAAAAATTTATCAATAGTAAATAGTTATTATGATATATATATATATATATTTCATACTTTATATAATACTAATTTTACTAATAAATTTATTAGCTGGGTTATAATGGTTATATATATATCATGTGTTGTCTAAGCTCAATTTTGTGATTCCTTTACGCTATCAAATATAAATTTATTCTATTAAAATCATGGGTTCTTATAGTAAATCATAATAATTAATATTATAACATATGATAAGTTCATAATATATCATCTAATCTCTTCTTGGATGAAGATATTTAGATATTTATCAATTAATATTCTAAATATATTTGTTTTAGTGTTACTTATCCATGAGTAAGAAACTTAAAATATTTAATTCTTATGAATAGTTATGTGTGTTACTCACACCACATTAAAATGGGAACCTCATATATGATATTTTTTCAGCACCTCATCTATTTTATATACTAAAATATACCCAAATACATTCCCAACATCCCTATCAACGTCTTATAGGTGTTGGTCTCACTAAAAATACATTCTTATAAAGATTAAGGTGCAAGACCCAGGAAATTTCCAAAGAAGCGGTATAAATCGATAATAAGAGTTCATATTTTTATTTCCTCTTCCAAATCTGTAAAATAAACATTATACAATATAAAATTCTTACATAATTATCTTCCATATACTAAATCGTTATGATGCTTGTGGAACACCTCGTTTTCATCCCCTTTTCCATCATATGATAGAGGAAATCATCGCTCATGTGTACATATATAGTACCGTCTAAAAATTGATAAGTATTTAATAATATCCTCACCACCTAATATGTATGGTTATATAGATGGAATTAATCATTATATATTTTATTTCTGAAAAAATTGTTTTTCAAGAAAAATAATATATCAGAAACCTTCTTACCCTTCAATATGTTATTGAATGATAATATCATTTGTGTGTACATGTGGAATTCCACCTCCATGAAGCGATTAGATTTTTATATCTATTACCACCAGGCATGGATGATTCTAAAATTATCATTAATGAAAAATTAAATATTCATTACTCTATTTAAATTATTTATATGATGGGACCACTTCATAACACCTTTATCCTTGCTCAATATACCAAATTAATTTTTGAGAAATTGATCGAAAATTCATAAGTGGTAAATGTTATAACCATACTTATCGTTATTTAAAAAATAAATGATTTTGTTACATATAATTATACTTAATACAACCCTAATTATCAATAAGTCTTGTTTTAATAGAAATTATGTACATTTAATTATATAATTAAACATGAATTACAATATAATTATTGAAAACTTCTTTAACATGCTTGAGATTAAAACTGTATTGGATAACCTATAGAAAAACATAAGAAAGTGGCAAGACATAAAGATCAGTAAGGGATTAAACATGTCATAACAAGAATATAATAAAACATGTTAGAAGAGGAAAAAAATTAGGTAAATAGGAACATGAATAATATTCCATGATATAGCATTATAATAATATAATAAATACTGTGGAAAAAACATAAAACACAACATTATATAAATAGGTTAATGATAAACCACAAAAACATTATGGTGGAAAAATGCACATAAACAAATTAGGTATACCCTTGTCCCAACACGACTTATCATGATACTAAACGCTACCCAATGTTTTGGAGCGCTATATAATTCTGGGATAACCTATCACATTCATTTCATTCTAATGCTTAAATGTTCTACAAAGCTCATAAGACAAGGATTCACTCATAAACATAATTTCGTCCACGGTAAATCAGTTTTGAATAAATATATATATTTCCCCAATAAAAATGTATATGTACATAAAATTTAACACCGTTTATAGAAATGTGTATGGTTTTCACTACACAAATGGTTTGTTATGGAAAATAGTGGTGAAAATTTGATAACATAAATACATCACATAAAAAATAATAAAATGGGTTAATGAGAGATAAACTGATCTATCATCATTTTGACATGAATTGGATAGTAATATGGACATATGAGGTCATGTACACACACATATATTTATAAAACTTTTTCATTTGGCAATAAATAAGGTCTAATAAAAAGATAATGGAAATCGAGCTCATGAATTTCAGCATGGTAATATGTGAATATTGGAGGGATTAGTGAGAGAAAATGGGGCCTCTATTAATTTATAAAATAAAAGGGTATTATGGGGGATGTGTGCTAATATAACCCATCATTATTAATTAAATGTTAAAGTTAATAATAAGATAAAGAAACTTTGATACATATGGGAATGGAATGAACCCTAACTTGAGTGTGTAAGTCTAAAAGCATGAAAAGTGGATTATTGAGATCTTGGGGATCCATAGAAAGATTCTTGAGATTTTATGCAAGATTCAGGTAATTCTATAAGTAGTTTTAGTGATGATAAGAGGAATTTTTTGGGTTTATATAAGAAATCATATAATGAATTTGTTAATATTTCAGAAACATGGGTTTTGGAATCTATAAAATAAAATATGAAATAACACAAACCATCCCATTGTTTTTCCCAGTTTCTTTACCAAGCTAAGGTTTTAATTATTTTATTAGTAATATTTATAACATATTTATATATTACACTAGCTTATATGAGTATTACTCCTTCTTTCAAAGAAATGAATTTAACATCATAAAATATATTATAAATTTTGAAGGAAGCATAAAGCAATTAGAAAATTTATCAAATAAATATAAAATAAAATTGGTTTAATGGAAAAACATATCTTTCTCTGAGGATACCCATTATGTTATTTATTACATAATATTATGGTCATTATCATGACATTAAACATGCTTTATATTTATACGTATTTAATTTTTCCCAAAAATATTAATGTCCTAGAAAATTATAAAAAAATACTCATTGGATAATTTTTAAATTTGTATTAAAAAAATAATATTTATTTTATTAAAATAATTTTTTTAATATTTTAATTTTCACCTTAAAAAATAATATTTTACTTTTATTAATAATGATGGGTTTTGGAAAATAACGGGTATTTAACTCTTATAAAAATAACATTTCACATTATAAAAGTTATATGACCATTTATTGTTTATAATCCATTTTTAATAATAAAATTTTCTTAAAATAAAATTTATTTCAACATTCCATTAATTATTCAAAATAAATCACATAATTAAATTTAAATATTAATTGAAAATACAAATCATGTTTAATTGAATCAAAATCAGAATCATTTGTTGATTAAAAATAAAAAATAAAAAAATCATTATTTTATACAATATACACATACATTTTTTACGGTCTTGATACACATCCCATTTTTACACCATCATACACTCTAAGTGTATGGTGAACGACACTGATTCTTTCATTGGGTCATTCGGTGAACATGGTTTGGGTTGTGATCTCAATAAGAAAAAATATCTCCCATCAACTGTTTTCCTCATGTTTAAGTTGGTGAATATCATATTGGTATTGGTTAGGGGAAACACCCGGTTATGTTATCTCCCTCTAAATCTCGAATAAATGGGCCTTATTGGGTAAAATCCTAATAGATGTTGCCATTATATCCTTCGTATATGTCAATTATACTTGTTAATGCCCTATATTTATACTAATCATGTGAACAATTTTTATCATTTATATTATCATTGATAAATATTCATAATGTTATTTTGTATCCAATTGTATATAATAAAACAAAATCAGTGCAGGTGTTTCCCATAACCATATTAAATAATAATACATTAAATCATATAGAATTTTGGAATAATAGTTTGGGACATTATAATCACCCCCATTGAAATTTTCAATTCATCTCCTGAAAATAAGTGGTTTTAATTATACCCCATCACTTCCAATGATTCTGAAAAGCCTTTTTCAAAATTTTGGTGTCTCCATAGAACTTTGATAAGCTACACTTTCTTATTTCCTAAAGCATTGTCTCTATGATCTAATATCATCATCGGCTACTCAGTATTGGAAATATCATTCTCAAATGGTACCATATTTGGATTCAGTATAAGTTATGGGTTATGTATGTACTTCATCAAGAGTGATATATAGAACACATCATGAACTCAAGTTTGGTTTGGTGGGAGTGAAAGTAGATATCCAACCTCTTTGATGCCATAATGGAGCTCAAATGGGATGATGTATCTTATACTAAGCATTCCCTATTTCAAAAATATCATCAAATTATTCCATGGAGATATGTATAAGAATTCCATTTCTCTAGCATCAAACTATAGGTCTCGTCGATGATTGTTATAATATAACATTTTTCAACTCTATGTAGACTTGATGTACTACTGAATGGTCTTATACATTCCCACCATTTCTGCAACCTTTTCAAGACCGAGTAGTTTTCGTTCCCTAAATTCATCTTAGCATGCATTTGTTTTTCACCTCTTAACATAAAGGTATTTAGATAGATCCATTTGGATGGATAAGTGGAAACTATTGTTTTATGAGAACATGATAAGAGGAAGATGTTGATCCCATCCTAATTTCAAATCCATTGAGCATGCAATCAATGTATCATCATGTGTTTGGATATTCTACTCAGTGTAGACATCAACTTGAGGGTGGTAGGTCATGATAATATTCTACACAATATTTATAGTCTGCTGGAGGCTATTCTAGAAAATATAGGTGAATCTTTGATTTTGATCGGATATAATCGATAGTGGTACTCCATGTAGAATGACTACTTCCCTGATGTATATCCATATAAATAAGATTAGTTATAATTACTAGAATATCATAATGAACTGTGTAATATATTTAAGATGATCCATCTTAACACATTTAGCATTATTACCTCTTGATGTCCTTAAAATATCAAAAAAACTCCATTATGATATTTTCTTATTACCAAGTAGGAATAGGTAATGGTTTCATTATCCAATTTTATGTTTTCCTTTCCGTGTTCTCTTACTTGCATACATGAAATCTTGTTTTATATTCTATAATCTAATTCTTCAAATTTTTCTATCAAATAGTGTTATCAGATATCTTGATGCATTATTGTGCTTCTTGGGTGGATGGAGAAGGTTGAACTATGTGAATCATCAAAAAACATCTTCTTTAACTCAAGATTTGATTGTACATAATGGCTTGATATAAATCTTACCAAAAAATAATCTATAACATTGGAATTTGAGGATTTATCACTCTGTAGAAAAGCCGCTTTCTTATAAATTTCCATAAAAACACTTTGATCATCCGTTAAACATTCCATACGGGATGGTTGAGAAATTATTTCTAAAAGGATGGATGATGATCCTTCCTTTATGATTCCCATATCCACGCATTCCAAATCTATGAAGATTAGATCCCGATCAATTATCATCAACCAAAAAATTTATAGATTTGTTATTCATGGACAATCTTCCAATTTATTCACTTTCCCAGGATGGTAGTGAATTGACCAGCCATATTATTTAATCAAATCTAACCATCTTCATTAGAACATATTGAGCTCTTTCTATGTGAATATATACATGACACTTTTGTCATCTCTATATATTTTAAACTTATATACATAGAGTTAATGCTTCAAAAATTTAAAAGAAAACAATCATTTTTTCCAACTCTAGATAATTTGTTTGGTATTTAGGTTCATGGACATTCAACATCCTTGAAGCATAGTCAATGAATTTTCCATTTTTCATCAACACATATCCCAGGCCCTTCTTCGAAGCATCACTGATTCCTCTAGAATATATCTCCACTAATGGGTAGTATGAGCATTGGTACAATAATGTGCCTCTTTTCCAACTCCTAAAATCGCTTTTCACATTCATAATTATAAGAAGATTCACACCCGACTGAGTTATCTTGGTAATAGGGTTTGGAAATTGTGAAAAATTTCTCACAAATTAGAAATAATACACAAATAACCATAAGAAAATATTGATATCTGTCATATATGTTGGCCTCATCCAACCTTCAGTTGACTTAGCCTTTGAAGGGTCTATATATATCACATTTATTTCTAGGATATGCCTTAATATTGTGGCATAATCTACCTATAACTCACAGTTACTATACTTTTTATAAATCTAATCCTTTTGTAAGGTCTTTAGCATTGTTTTCAAATTATCCTATTGATACTCATTGGTCTTGAATTATAATAAAATATCATCCAAAAAGACTACCAAAAAAATTTCAAGGTAATACCTAAATACTATATTCATCAAGTCAATAACGATTTATGGAGAATTATTGAGTTCAAGTAGAATCACTATGTACTCATAGCTCCCATACCCTGTATGAAATGAATTCTTAGGGACATTCTCCTTCTTCACCATAACATGGTATTATCCTGATCACAGATCCACTCCGGGGAATAATATTTTCCACATAGCTGATTGAACATGTCATCAATTTGAGACAGGGGAAACTTGTTCTTTATCATGATCTTATTGAGCTCATGATAAACAATGCAAAGGAACATTGACCGATTATTCTCCTTGACAAAGAAGACTGGTGCACCCTATGGTAATGAAATTGTGTATAAGAAACCATTATCCAAATTCACATGTATTTGTTTATTCATCTCCTCAAATTATAAAATTTCTATTCTAAATAGATTCATGGATTATTTTAACAGCATATTCATAACCTCAATTGATAATTAAACATCTCGGCAAGGTGGAAGACTAAGCAATTCATTTAAAAACACATATGTATATTCCCTCACAATGGGAATGTCTTGAATGATGATTCTCTCCCTAAACTCAATCATTTGAGCTAGATATGATTTCTCATAGGGAAAAAATATCCTTTCTTGATATGATGTTTCTTGAGAAGATTCATCCCCCTCCTTAAGCTTATACAGAATTTGGGGACGATTTTCAATATAAAGAGTGATTTCCTTCTCATAGAAAATTATGTTATCATCATTTAGAGAAAGACAATACATTACTATACTTTCATAAAATTAAACAAATGGAAGTATTACAAGGTATTATATGAATTTAATCTCACAATATTTGACAGGGGAAATTTTATATACATGGGATGGAAAAACTGCCCCATTTCCATTTTTAATGGTAACCCTACTTCCATGATTTATGGTGGGGTTTGAATAGTTGTACTAAAATTTTGTGATATGATGGAATTCATACAACTATAATCAAAATGTATGTTCTATAATAATTAATGAATTACTAACATACATGTAAAAATTCATTTTCATGATTCATTTTGGAGGTAGTTATGGAAAATGCTCAAAATTATTGTGTTGGATATTTATGGTTATCTCTGAAAAACCTTAGATTTCTGCTTTTGTTTTGTAAAGTTCCCTGGTTCATTGTAGTTTTAGAAATGAAAAATACACTGAGGGTTGAATGAAGCATTCATTTCCCTTATTTTGGTAGGAGGTTTCTCCTACTGTAAATCAATGGCTAGGTCCCCTTCCTTCCCACACATAGAATATTTCCTCATCCCCTTCATGAAATTAAAAGGTTTCTTATTTTCACACCATTAGAATGTGGGATGATGAAATTTTATGGAACCATTATATCTCTCTAACAAACCACCATATTTGATGTACACATTCGACATCTTATCCCTGTGATATGCATGATATTCATCGATCCCCATTTTGACTTTGAGGGCACATCCGAAAATTTCTTCATAAAAATCAATGTCACGGACCACTAGGAATTTCTATATAAAAGGTTTTATCCCACCAAAAAAAAGACAAACCACGCACTATAGGGTAACAAAAATTCAGAGGTGTATCAGGAAATCCTTGTGATGTTTTCTTTATACTAATTGATAGATTTATAATGTTTTTTCTTGTGGGAAATAAAATCCATTTCCATATTATGATGGAGAGTGAGGAAATTTTTTATCAAAAAACATTTTCTAAAAATCCTTCCACACCATTTCATAGATATATTCCTTAGGCTTAATATTTTTTATTCATATACACCACTAATTAGATTCACATTTCATATGATAAATATCCAAAAGATCCTTTTCTTTTTTAGAACATTGAAGGATAAATATGATCTTTTCAATGGAGTTGATCATTGAGGGATAATTTGACCCATTTTTTAGTTGGAATCTATTGATGAATGAAGATATAAATTATTAAATTTTTTATCATTGGGGGTTGGGATGATCCTATTAATATATGTTTCTATTTAAAACATGAGTTTTCTAAGAGTATCGTCAAGTTGTGTGCAATTACTACTCCCATTGGGTTGGGCATCTCATTGGTGGTAGTCAACACATTTCCTTTCACGTTGATTGATTACCTGATTACCCATATTTCCATACATTGGCTGCAAAAAAAGAAAAATTAAGGATGATTATATATATCTATTAAACAGATAAATGTGAATTTAATGATATTAAATGGATAACATATAAGTTACATGTATTTTATTAACATGTGTATTTCTAGGATTCAATATTTGGTATCCATGATCTATTTAGGAAAATATAATATTTTGAGATTTTTTTTACTCCTCTTATAATGGTTCATAATTTGATTATGAATTACCAAATCATATCCCCTGAGGGTGTCTAACCAGGCGTGCAGTAGAGCCCAATGTCATGTACTAGGATACCTTGAGCAGGCCTGAAATAACTTATCATAGTTTTTAATCCTAGAAAAATTTATGTGATAACAAAATCAACATGTAGTGTCCAAAAATTTATAAATTTTATTTATAACTCACATACTTTATACTAACCTAATTTAGGGATGTTTTCTTATACATAGTTTAATCCCCAAGGATTTCCCAAGAGTTTCCTATTCCTAGTCCAAAAAATAAATAAATATTTCCATTGATACTAACTATAAAATCCCTTATATTTATTAAAAACTAAAACTTTAATTAATTACATAAAATTACACTTCACAAAAACCAAAATATTGAGAAGTATAGTGTATTTAGTAATTATGTACATTACATTTTAACTTTATACATGAATTACAACATTTTTTTTGAAACTTTCTTTAACATGCTTCAGCTTAAAAATACATTGTATAACCATGAGAAATAAATAAGAATGGAGTGATCCCTAATGACTAGTAAGGGAATAGAAATGGTATAAAATTAAGATAATAGTACAGGTAAGACCATTCAAAACAATAAGTCGTAGAGGAACATGAATAATAAGTCCTGATATATCATGATAATCTTATCTTGAAAAATGTGGAAACAACATAAAACACTACATTATAAACATTGGACTTGGATAAACTACTAAGGATTCATGGTGAAAAGGAAAATAACGAATTAAGGTATACCCCTTTCCCAACACGACGTATGAGGATACTAATCATTACCCAATGCATTGGAGCTCTATATAATTTTGGGCACACCCAACACTTATATTTCATTCTAATGCTTAAGTGTTCCACATAGAACATAAGACCTAGATTAATTCATCATCATAATTTATCAAAAGATCATGGAGAGTGGAATAAATACATGTATGTACCCAATAAAATGCAAAAGGTTCATTAATTTTAAAACCCATTATAGTAAATGGGTATGGCATTCACAATAAAATTGGTTTGGTATAAAAAATTGTAGTGAAAATTCAGTAGAATAACGACATCACATAAATAATTATTAAATGAGTTGATGGGAGATAAATGGGCCTCCCATCATTTTGAAATGTACTCGAATGTAATAAGAACACAGAAGTACATTTCCACACATATTTAATTAATAAATTAATGTATACGATAATAAATAATCATGAATAAAAAGAGAAAGGAAAATAAACTTATTAAATTTTGGCATGGTAACATGTGTAAATTGGAGGGATTAATGAGAGAGAAAGGGGTATCTCATAAATTATACCTAATAAGGGTAGTATGGTTTAGGTTCTAAAATAAAACCCATTTTGTTTATTTGAAAATAAAGGGGCATAAAAAGATAAGGAAACTTTTATAATGATGAGAATTGAAAGAACCCTTACTTGAGTGTGTGGCTCCAAAATCATGAAAAGGGGATTATTGAGAGATCAGGGCATTTGGAGGATTCTAGAGAGTTGATGATAGAGTAACAATCATATCCATGTATTTTTAGTATAGATGACTGGCACACTATGTGGGTTTATATTGGAAATGAGAGGGGAATTCTTCAATATTTCACAAGCATAGGTCTTGGACTCTGAATTATAAAATACTAAAAAACCATATTGTGGATTTTGACTGTGGTTATTTTCAAAGTTTGGTTGTTTTCATTATTTTAATAGAAAATTTTCAAAACATGTTAAAATATTATGTTTTCCTATGTAGAGGTGCGTCGCACTTTTACAGAAATGAAATTTAAATCATAAAATATATTATATATTTTGGAAGATTCACAAATGCATTATAATATTGACTGATTAAACATAAAATAAACTTATATTCAAGAATAAACATATATTTTGACAATTAGACCCACTATTTTATTTATTATATCATTTTGGGTTCATTATGATGTCTTAAAACACACCATTTATTTGCACAGTATTTAATTTCTACCCGAAAAACTGACTATCTCAGAAAATTTTTAAAATTTTAGTATTGGATAATTTCAACATTTTGATTAAAAAAATATTTATTTTACCTAATTAATTTTTTAAATATGTTAATTATAACTTTTAAAATAATAGTTGACGTTTATTGAAAATGTTGGGGTTTTTTATAATAAAAGGTTTTGGACCCTTATAAAATGCACATTTCAATTCATAAAAAATATATTACCATTTATAATTAAATATAATTATTTAGTGATAATATTTAATTAAAACAATACTTATTTAAAAAATCCATTAATTCAAAAAAAAATCCATTAATTGAATTTGAATATTACATGAAAATAAATTTTTTTTAATTGAATGAAAATACATATAAATTTTAAAGTAACTATATTAAATAAAAAAAATTAATTATTCTATAAAATATACATATTCATATTATTAAGGTTTTGATACATATACCTTTATTACACAGGTGTATTCCCTAAGATTAAGGTGCATTATGGTGAGACTTTCATGGAGATGTTCAAGAAATATGGTTTGTGAGATGATCTCAGTGAGATTCAACTCATCCCATAAATTGGAATTCTCATGATTAAGTTTTTTGATATAATCATGGGATTGGTCAAGGGAGAATTACAATTATGCTACCTCCCTCAAAAGCTATGATAAATGGGCTCTATATGGTACAATCATACTAGACGAGTCTATCACTTCTTTTGTATGCATTAATTGGATTTGATAAAATACCTATATTTTAATTAATCATATGATCACTACTTAAAGACTATATTATCAATGGTAAAGATTCATAATGGTCATTTGAATCTAATTGGATATAATAAAAAAACAGGTGTGTGTGTTTTCTATAAATATTTTACTTAATAAGACATTAAATTATAAGTGAATTTTATTTAGAATAGTTTGGGTCGTTACAATTGTAAATTAGAACTATTCGATGAATGAATTCCATACAATTATGAACGGATCATCAAAATAAAATATAGAATAAAAATTATCTTAATTGTGTATTAAATAAATTATAATTTGTTTTGTTGGATGATATTACACAAATATCCACGCATATCTCCAATATATGGGTTTCTGATAAAATCCCATTTATATTATAGAGTGTGTAAGATTAAATTTCTATTTAAAGAAATTATAATTTATCAAATTTTAAAACATTATATATATTATTCGTCCCTTTTTGTCTATGGATCTAACAGTTTGTGCTTTAATTTACTTATTTTTGTGATGAAAATAACTATGAAAATAATTTTTAATGGAGAACCGACATGATTTCTCATTTTTCTCAGCAATTCTTGTCATCTATATCCACGTTCTCGATAGTGCCTTATATAAGGTTTTTATAGATCGTAAATAATTTTTTAAGATCATTTTCGAATAAATTTTATTTTATTTAAAATGGATTAAAAATAATCTTCCCATTATTTTCCAAATAAGTTACTTCTTAATTTTTACCAAACTAGTGAAAGGAATTTTTGTTTTAAAATTTATGGAATAATAGAATTTTCTCAGCATCATATCTATAATTTTCATTGATGTTTATTTTTAATGTTTACATGTTTATTTTAAAGGAAAATAATTTATCAAAACTATACATATTTTTATTCAAAATGTTATCATAAGAAAATGATATTTTTCTATAGATTTCAATGAAAGAATAGAGTGTTATTTTAATGGTCCTTTCATCTATATAAGAATCCTTTAATGTTTATTAATAATTATTATCGATGTATTATAAAAATATCATCCACCTTATTTATTTATATATCCTTTGACCATATTGTTAAATTTATTTATTTTATAAAATGATCACATATTATAAGATGGTTTTTTAATATGAATATTTATATTTTTATATATTAATTTTTTTTATTTCATTTATATAAGTAATTAATTGGACTCAGTATGTTATAGGTGGGGTATATTATATCCCCTCGATGAATTGATCGATCTCATAAGAGAAACTAGTTGGGTATTTTGAATAAAAATTATCTATTTATGTATTATTTCTTGGAATGGGGCATTGACTACAACACCAGGATATTTTCAAAAATATTTTTTCAAATAAATTTAATTTCATCAATATCTTTTGTTAGATGGAACATAATGTTTAAAAAAACCATGATATACTATAAAATTGTGGTGATCAAATAGAAATATTTTTTGCAAGTATGAATATTAGTAACAAAATTTTGAAAGATGTATGGTTAAATATGACTTATTTGAGTATTAATCTATCAGAAAAAAATCAATTGAGAGTAAAAGATTTATTTTTATGAAAACCCATTTAACTTATAGTATTTATTTTTATCTTAATAAATAAAATTAATCAATATTTATGAATGGTTTAATTAAATATATATATATATATATTGATATATTGAATTAATGTTTTCAATCAGTGAATTATATATTTTTCTCAGCAAGGGATAAAATTAAACTACGTTTTATACTTTAAAATGTATTTATTTAAAAGGAAGGTTACATCGAGTATTGTATGATTTTTATAAATTAATTTATGCTAGTTATAAAATTTTATAGGATAAATTGGATTCTATATTTGGAATACTGAGATTAAAATTTGTTAAATAAAACCCTTTTATTTTTTTTCGAATATGAATAATAACTCTGGTACAAATCATCTCATTAGTAAAGGATAAATTAGTATAATCTTAGTTAAAAATTACAAACAACATAATAATTATTATTTCTAATTTTCATTGGATTAAGTTAATTTGACCCATACCATCATAGTATAAAAATTTAGTTGATTAATGGAAAATTATAAATGGGAAGGAGCTATATAATATTTAAATCATTGATTGTTTAATAATATTTCTCTCTTAGTTTTAAATATCTCTTATGTGTTCACCATAGAAATATATCATATTTGAGTAATTAATGTGTGAAATATATTTTTTTTAAATGAATATGAAATATTTATGTGATTTTAAATAATTAGATTTGAATTCTGTCTTTTTCTCTTGTTCTTTTTAGTCATATTAAATGAATAGTTTAAAATTTGAATTAATGATGTTTTATGAAAATAATATTTTATTATATGAAATTAAATTATAGAAATTTTAATTAGAAATAGTGTGATGTGGAGTGGTTTAAAAAATATTTGGTTTTCTATTTATTGGCCATTTGGAACCATTTTTCATGATAATGACATCAATATTTTTTCTATTTATGAAATTTCAAAAGGAAAACTCCTCTAATTTATAAAAGGATACCCACCCTTTCTATTCTTAACATTAGATTGAGATTTCTATATTCCCCAATATCTTCCATGTTCACTTATCCACTAACCTATACATATTTTATAGGTGTTTTAATTTACAAAATACCTTCTCTAATGTACTATAGAGAAAATCTAAATGAGTTATTTCAAGGAATACATATTCATGTAAATAGATCACTTAATTTTTAATTACTATTTTACCACCAATAAATAGTTATATTCTAAATAAGATAATAAAATAATTATACTATATATATTGAAATTTTATTATTATTATGAAGAAACATTTATTCACCCACATTCCATAAAATGGTATATTCATATACCATTTTTTCATATGTACCACCTACCATCTCAATGTAGCAATAAAATTCTTCTCTCATCCCCATCTTGTATGAATGGTTATTATGATGGGTTAAATTTCTATATATGATAATTATGAAATAATTATACCTCTAGAATTATTATATTATATCTAACTTGAAATAACCCAATAATTTAATATAGGAAGTCTATGTCCCATATCATACACAACATGAAACATAGAGTGTACACGAAACCCAATATACTATTAACATAATATACTTTATAGTAAAAATTATCACGTATAAATGGAATTAGTGAGTATTATTAGTATTGAGAAACTAATATATATATATTTATATATATAATTATATAACCTAATAAAAATAATTAATTGGTTAATTCCTTTCAAATCAACACATAATTTTAATTAAGGTTATTTTATGCTTCTAGAGAATGTTTTCTTCAAAAATGTTTTTTATTTCATTGTTTGAAAAATATATTATATTTAACTTTTTGAATGTAGATAATTTTTATTTTATAATAAATATTAGTTTTGTAATCACCATACAAAAAAAATTAATGGGTTAAATATTTATATTTTTCAGAAATGATTCATTTTTTAGTGAACAGAGAGAAGGATCAATTTTTCTGAAACTATAATATTGTTTTAACAATTATCAAATTTCCATTATATTATAAAATTATTTAGAATTAAAAAAAATTATATTATTTCTTATAAAATTATTCTCATTATAATCAAATAAATTTTGAAATTTGATTAAAATTGTTTTACACGTAATTATGAATTTTTATGAAAAATTATTATTATGTGTGTATTGTGTTGTTCTAAAATTGATTACTTTTGTTGAATGATTTTAATTAAGTTTATATTTAATATATTCACCTAAATATTCTAACATTTTTATACTATTTTTACTAGTCATGGTATAAAGAAAAATCTATAATGTTCTCAAAAACTACATTTGTCCAATGAAATAAAATTTTCATCTCATTTTTTATACATATTTTAAAATTACTTTCATACCCTTATTAGTATTGAATTTTATAAAAATATTCTATATTAAAAATTAGCAGGACCTGATTTTTTAAATATACACCTTTATTTTTTATCAATATGAATACTAATCATAACAAAATTTATCTCCTTAGTATTGTGTAAATTTGGTTAATCTAGGTTAAAGCAAATAGATAATGATATAAAATTTAATATTAATTCTTATTGGAGGGATATAATTCAATTTTTCTCAGTTTATTATATAAATGGACTTGTTTAATGTGAAATTTTCATTTAAAATGACCCTTATAATATTTAAACCAAAGAAAGATACAAAATTTAACTCTCTCAGTTATAAATATATATTTTGTGTCTACATAGGGAACAAATAATGATATTAAAGAAAATAAAAATGTATATTGAGTTTAATAAAATTATTTACATGGTATAAAATTATTTTTAATTTTTATAAATTATATTATTACCTTAACTGCTTTTGAAAAAGTAATACATTATTTATTTAATTAAAACAAATAAAAAAAATATATTAAAAATATTAAAATTGATATAACCTGAAAGAGATAATGTTTTCATTAATTTAATAGGTATATATGACATTTTATGGTCGTTTTAAAGTATTATGTTATAATTCTGGTATTTTTATTGAGGTATTTATTCTAAAATTAAATGAATACTGTAGAAACTAATAATAATGATATTTTATAATATTAATATTTTATTAAATTATTTAAAACTAATAAAAATATTAAATTTATTTGTGTGAATTGAAATTTTTTAAAAATAATAAATATACAATTTATGAGTGAACTATACATTGATAATAACATTATTAACACTTTTGATTAAAATATCGGTTATTGTGGTTAAATTACACAATAATTAACCAATGGTTTAACAAAAAGGTTAAAGATTAAAATTATAGGAAAACATGTAAACATTTCATTGTATGATGATATTTTAATGACATAATTTTTTTTAATTCCATTACCATTTTGCATAATTTATATCTATATTTTTTTAATATAATTAATTTTGTTCAGGAATTTCAAAAAAGTTCCCCTCACCTCTATTATGAATGGCCACCCTTTCATTCACATATTCAGAACACATTTTTGAAACATTTCTAGACCGAAAACGTATAATTAATATTATAAAAATCCTTATATATGTTCTGGAGATATTATACTCCCAAACAGACCCACCATAGGTCCCTACTAGAGAGATATAGAGGAAATACACCAAAGAAAAGTTAATCATCTTTATTGAGTCCTTCATGTTTATTTTATCCTAAATTATCTAAATTTTTTTGTAACATTACTAAAATAGTTACTATAGTATAATAAATATACTAACATGTTATTATTATTAGGTTAAAACAGTGTTTCATCTCATTTATATCATATAAAAAGAGAAATAGTCAATCATACGTACCTATAACATACTATCTCCACATAGGGGTGTAATTCATTTTCATGACCACCTTACATGGATGGTTATAAATATGGAATTAATGAGAATTAATTAACATAAGGTCATGACTATGATTGTAAAACTATAATAGCATATAAACCTCCTTACTTTCAAATCCTTTGGATAATTATAACATCGCTTGTGCATATGTGTTGATAATCACCACCATTAAGTGATGTGATCCATTTATTAATTATGATTTATGTAAATATTAACAAGGATACATTTAATGAATTCCTATCTTATATATGATATAAAAATGAATCATTAATTACTAATTATTATTCACCATTCTTTTGTTCCATTTTTTGAAAAGTGAAAATTACATTCATTGATACGTACAACTGACCACATTCATGTAAGATGTAATTAATTTTTATATATTTAGCTATATGAATGATTATAAATATATATATTGGAAATATATATATATATATAATTTCTCAAATAAAATTCTATATATTATAAAATAATGATATATACATATTAACTGAGACTTCTGAATAAAAACATACATGTAAAACAAAACTATTAACAACCAAAATAATAATAAAAGTATGTTTATTAAAATATTTGTGTTAAAACACTATAAATCCATCATATATGATATTCAATATATGAAAATGCTTCTATTTTAAATATATATTAAATTTTATTTTCTTATATTGGAGGTTAGTGAACCTACGTGATATGTCTGACACGAGGTATTGTATTTCTTCTCAATTTCACCCCCCATTTTAGACTTATTTGGTATTATGATCCAATTTATGATTATGTGTTTTATTTAATTAATTTTTAAGGTAATGAAATGGAATATTTTTTTTTAATATTCATTTAAAATTTACTCTCTTAAATAGTGTCCATATTCTCTTCTAACAATTTTTATATTTGGAACTCAAATCAAATAATTAAATGTTTAAATAAAAATAAGATATTATTTCTCTTTATAACAGACATATGTTTCATATCCATATTTTTTTATAATTTTGTTCACTTTTTTACAGTTAAATAATGAGTTAGCAATGTAATTTTCTACCCCTGGTTTACTTTTTACAAATCTATTTTCAACGAATTATCTTATCATCTTCCAAATGAATTAATTTGTCAAACTTTCGAAAAAAACATGGAATTTTTTTTATTCTAACATATATGGAATGAGAAACAGTTCCCACCATCATTTTTATTATTTAATTGGGATTATTATTTCTATGTTTTTACGGTTTTGTTAAAATAAATTTTTTACTTTTTAATTAACTTTTTTATTCAAAAAATATTAACTGATTAAAAAACTTTTATGGTTATTTTTGTAAAAGAATGTTTTTATAATATTTTGATGCAATTTAAATTCATAAATTATAAAAACCATTTATTTTCTTTATGCACCAATAGGTAAATGTTTTAATGATACCATCCTTTTAAAAATCCGCTTACATGTGATCACATGATATTATCATTCTCTTAAATGTCAATATTATTTTTATCATGGATATTATTATTGCCTAAACCATATGAAATTTCAACATGAAATGTTATACTTTGAAAGTGTGTGATTTATAAATAAATTATTGATCACCATTTAATCTTTAATCATTGAACATATCTGTTCATAAAGCATATTTATAATTAATTAAATATATCATTTTATATAGATGAATGCATTAGTCATGTAGTGATAGCTGGGTCCTAGAATTATATTGACCATAAATTCATCAACTATTATCATGTGAAAAAATCATTAATCTACCATTAAATGTGGTTTTGGTGAATTCCTAGCCAAAAATTTAGACAATCGTAGAAAAAGGACTCAATAGTAGAGGTGTGATAATGTATGAGATCATGGAATTACAATTTATTAATATATTTCATTGAGAATATAGTTATTATAATCATTCATAATATTTATATATTGATGATATACATGGATTCATTTTGTCCTCATGTTACTAATTAAATGGAATTTGTTTTCAATTTTTTATCCTTCCATATAGATTATACCTTATTCACTCATGATATCTTCTATTATATATAACACTTAATGAGAATCTATGATCACCATTTTATATTTTTCATTTCTTGACTTTTTGAACACATATATTATGAATACTAAAAAGTATTTTGAGACCTTTTTTAGTCTATGTATTTCGTATTTACAATTTAACATGGAAATCATGTATAAATCTAGTTTTTGAATTCTATTAAACTTTATGGTCCACTGATATATGATTAGTTGAATCACGTTTTATTGTAAGAAATACAAACTAACTCTAGGGTACTAGAGTTGTGGTTTTTATAGTTGGTGTTAGAGTAGGTTATATAGAATCATTTGAAGCTAGTTTTTGAAAAGTCATAGAAAAAAAAATTAATATAATCCTTTATATCATTTTAGAACACTAATCATTATAGGGATTTTAATTTATAGATAAATAGTAATCATTATTTTGAGCTAACTAATTGTGTTCAATTATTTAGTGATGAAACCTTAAAGAAGAATGGGAATTATCACCCATAAGAAATGTATGAATTACCCTACTAAGAAAACCAAAACATATAGTGTTAGATATGAGTTGATCCATGATTTATTAGGAATGTTGAATCATTTTATGAAAAATTACCATGACCCTATGGAATATATTTTTCTTACACAACATTATTCTTCTATGATGGATAATTTTGTGTGATGAAATCCTCTATCATTTAGTGAAACTACTAATACAATGGTAGCAGAAAAATGGATTATACCTCTATAAAATATATTCCTATAATTATGATGTAATGAATCTAAACAAGTTATTCCATGGGTTTTTTCTATTGAAAGTATACTCCTAACAATGGTGGTCATTGATCCATAATACTATAGAGGCTAATGAAATAAATGTTTTGGAATGAAAATTTCTAAAATGGATTTTATTTTGAAAAAATACCTCCCTAAAGAGTAGTGATCTAAAATGGATAGTAAGTTACTTTTTATAAAGAAAAAAGAAGAACAAATTGTGGTAGATGATGATGATAACTTTACCAGACTATCTAGAAAATCCTCTGACAATATATGTAATCTTTAAAGAAAGATTTAATGTGTATCTGATGGGATTAATCCAAGTTTATGAAGTACACTAGTGTATAACAATTTTCCATGTTATAATTATATATTAAAATGATCCATTAAGAAGGAGATGTAATTTTATTTATATATAATAATCATGGAAGATGCAGAGAAGAATAGTTTGACTGAGCACCCATTAAAAAGAAAATAAACGAATGATAAGTGGAAATTGAACTAATATTGATCATGGAGAAATTAAGAAAGGATACATCCTGGAAAACGCATGATGTGTATGGTACTTAGTTATAAGTATAAAGATAATGGTTTTATGGATAATGATTTAAAGGGAAAAATAATCCACTATTATCCAATATTCATCTTTGAAGTTAAGGGGAATTATTAAAACCTATTCCCTATGTTTCAAGAGAATAAAACATGGGATAATCCAAGGGACGAAGCCCTAGATTATAGTTTTACTACAAAAAAATTGGAATTAATAATTTTCATGTGTATTTGTATTGAATAATTATGTTAATATATTTTTTTAATTATATTTCGGTTATATAAATTACGGGGCACACACTGATTGTGATACATTTTTTATCATAGAGGATCTTGAAGCATATGTTGAGTGGTACTGATATGAAATAAAAGTGACACATTGGTAAAGTTATATTTTAGGATAATTTATAAAAATGAGAATGTTAAGCATTAATATGTTATATATATTGAGTTAATAATGTTTAGTTGGGATAAATAGTATATTTAAATTCATAATGTAAATGTGACAGTATTGATGGCCTTCAAAATCATAATTGATTTGAAGATAAAGTAATTTATTAAGGAGTTACTAAATTTATGGAATATATGAAGTAAGGATATATTGAATAATGATTTATTATATAATTATATATGATCAATTTATTTACATATTTAGAATGTTACAATTTGAACTGCACGATAAAATATTTCAGATTTTCCTGTTTTGAAGTTGTTCATAATTTATTCAAAATTTTATTATTGTCAATTAATTATGGGATGGATTATCCTGAACATTGGATAAATGTTTTTTATTTCAATGTATGATTTATCATATTATATAAAATTTGTGAACCATTTTTATTTTTTTAAATATATATAGGCTGGTGGAATGAATGGTCTATATTATGTTCCATTAAAGTGCTTTATGTAAAGAAAATAATCGCTTATATGCATTTCCCCACATAATATATGAAGTGTAAATTTATCAAGATAAAGTCAAAATCTGACACTATTCTTAAAATATAGAAATAAATCATGTGATTTTATTTTATAGAGTGCTTTATCTGGTTAGTAAAAGAATCCCTATACATTTTTAAAATTCCCTCAAAATAAAAACATTATGTTTTTAGTTTTTTTACTTGTAAATAAAGAAATTTAAGTCATCATATATTTATTGATTTTATTGTTAAACTTCTATTTAACATGCTTTATACCACTCTATATTAATATTTAGGTGTAATTTTTCTCTTCCATGTAAATAATTTCACTTCCAACTTATGTTATCATATTTTCAAGCCTAGTTTTTTAGTGACCTTGGTAGTTTTATTTTATTCATTTCAAGATGTTATTTTATTGAAAATTACAATGATATGGGTTCTCAAAATGCAAACCATTTATCACAACGATTGTGATTAAATAGTAAGGATGCAATTCATTTAAGAGGGGTGGGGGAGAATAAAACACATAGATAATTTAAAATAAGAACACTATGTTTAATTACATAATCAACATGAAACGTTGAGTCTAAGCATACCCAATAACCTATAAAATTATTATTATTTAAATCTAATATTTATCACTTTAACGCAAAATTAATGGGTATGAATAAAATTAAATTAATAATAAAATATATATAAATATAAAATTTTTAATAAAAATTCATTATTTAATTCGTAGTAAATGAAAAATTAATTTTTAATATGGTAATTTTATGCTTTAGAAATTGGAATTCATCATAAATAAATAATATTTATTTTTGGGAAAAAATATTATAATTAATATATAGAACGTCAGTAAATTATAATTTAATAAAATAATATAATTTTTGAAATAATCATATCAAAATTTCAATAATGTGAAATTTTCTTATATTTCTAAAAATATTCAATTTTTATTAAATAATGAAAATTAACGATTTTTATTGAAAACTATATTATCATTTAAACAATTTAAAAATTAAAATTTATCTTAAATAGATTTTAATGTCAATAAATTGTCTTATATTTTGAGTAACAATTTAATTTATGTTCATTGGAAGAAGTTATATGTTGAAATTAGTTATAAAAACATTTTTTACAAAAGCATGTATTTTTCAGAAAAAATATTTTTATGGATGACATTTCTTTTTTATCATGATTAGTATTGGTGAATTATTTTAATAAAATTTAAATATAATATATTAACTAAATTATTTTAACATTTATATAACATTTTACTATGCATAGGATAAGAAAAAAAATTATTTTATGCTAAAAAACTAAATTTTTCTAAAAAGTATTTTTCAACAAATTTTATGAACTTATATTAAAAAGATATTCTTGAATTTATTGGTTTTGAATATGAAAAAATAGATTAAAAATTTGGAATATTTTTTTTCAAAATTTATAAATAGGTGACTTTTATTTTTGCCCAATACTAATGGTAAAAGTGGTAACATTTAACACATTTGTAAAAGGGTAAATTCGGTATCTAGCTTAAAACTAAGTGATAACACTATTAATTTTCCTTTAAGTTTTTATTGGATAAATATAATTAAAACCATTTCTCCTTAGTTGCAAAATGGACTTGTTTAATAAAATTTTCAATGAAAATGACCGTTATAATATTTAAATTAATGAATCTTACAAAATGACACTCTTTTTTTTAATATCTTTTACATGTACACATAGGAAAAAATAAATATTTGAATGAACCTAAATATATATTTTTAGAGAAATTAAATTATTCCCATTATATAAATTTATTTTTAATTATTTTAAAATATATTATTACTATAAATTATTATTTAACACTAAAAGAGTATTAATTTAATTATGGAAAAAATAAAATAATTGATTTTAAAAATATAAAAATTGATATAATTTTAATTAGAAGATGTTTATGATGAATTATATATATATATATATATAACAAGTTAATGATGTTTTAAAAGATTATATTTTAATTAATATATTTTCTTGATGTATTTATTTTCAAATTAAATAAATATTGTCAAAAGTGACATTTATGATATTTTATAAAATTAATAGTTTATTAATGAATTTAAATTTAAAAAAATATTAAATTTATTGATTATAATATAATTATTCTTTAAACATAATCTATTGTACATTTTATAGTGTCTTTTAAATTTTTAAAAATATTTTTATCCATTTATGATTAAAATATTAGTTATCGTAGATAAGGTAAAAAATAATTAAGCAACTGGTTATCAAAAAGGATAAGGAATAAAATTATATAGAAACGTGTATAAATTTAAATTTCTTATTTCATTGAAACGCTAGTAAAATATTATTCTAATTCATGACCATTTTAACAAATTTTGATCTATAATGTTCATTTTATGTTTTAAATTTTCTATGAAAATCCAAAAGGGGCCCCACTTAATTAGAACAGGGAACTCAATCCTTCACATATGTACACAAAAATGGGAAATATATGGAAACTAAACCATGTAAATTATTCTTATAAAAATCATTTAAAAATATATTTATGTTTTATTCCCCCCAAATGACTTATCATAGGCCCCTTTAAGGAGAGATCTAGGGTACTTCTACTGAAGCTAAGATAATCATATTTACCGGCTCCTTCATGATTATTTATTTATATACTTCATATTAATGTGTTGTAACTATAATAAAATAATTAATAAGAATATTTAATATATATATATATATATATATTCTATTATGATAATGGAACAACCATATTACATTTCTTTTTTATTCAAAAAAATGAATACCTTTCTCGTGCATGCATACATGATTCTGTCTCTACATAGTGGTGTAATTAGTTTTTCATCACCATTTTACATTGATGGTAATATAGATATAACTAATGATAATTTTTTATATTTAATAAATAAATGTGATTATTTATAAATAATAAAATATATACATCTACAACTTCTAATCATTTGAAAATGATAACATTGCGTACATGTGGAAGACCACCGCCACAAAGTCATGCAAAAAAAAGTCATTTAAATTTTACATATATGATATTAAAGATATATTTAATTAATAAATATGAAATATATGATATAATAACTATTATATAGTGAATAATTATTATTCATCTTTCTGTTGTTCCATTGTCATACTGTGAAAACATTGTTCATGTGTATGAATGACCTATCAACTCCCAGAACAGTATAATTTAATTTTTATCCTTTTCTATAGGTAAGATTATAAATATCCATATATTCAAAATTTATTATATATATATGAAATATATTCATATATATGATTTAACCATTCCAATTGTAAAAGGACTAAAACTAATAAATCAAAACACACATGAAAAACAAAGTAGCTATACCCTGAAATAATGAAAATAACAGAATATTATTAAGAAATAATTGATAAAATATTATAAATGGATCATATATGATATCATATATATTAATATTGTTATGATATGTAATTATATAAAATTTACAGTTCTTATATAAAATATTAGATAACCTACATTATTAGTCGGACATCAGGTAAGGGATTTCAACTCAATTCTGACTCTATTAGGATATATGTGGTGCCATACACCTGTTAATTGTAATTTTTTATATTTAAGACCAATTTGTGGTAATTAAAATGAATATATATTTACTCATGATTAAAAAATTTCATTTCAAGTTTAATCTCTTAATTAATTTCTATATTTTCTTAAAACATTTTCTCTATTTGAGTCTTGAATGATGGAGTGAAATGTTTAAATGAAAAACTAGTGTTAATTCCCTATGATAAAATATATTTTCCATATCTATATTTTCAATAAAATATATTCAATGTTTATTAGACATATTAGATGATTTATAAGAAGAAATTTTTACCCATGTTTGACTTTTAACAAAATAGTATCAAAGAAATAATTTTTTTTATTTTCCAAAGGAGGTACATTATGACTTTTTAGAAAAACATATTGAAGGAATGATTTTTTTATCATATATGTAATTAAAATTTTTTCTCACCATATTGAGTAATATTTACATTGAATCATAATTTAAATTTATATAATGTGATTTTCAGATAATATTTTTTCTTTATAATTGTGTAGTTATTTTAATAAGTAATTTAAAATATAAAAATGTTATATTCCACTAGAATGTTTAATTAGTATTTTGATGTTATTTATATTTATCCATTAAAGCCATTTATTTTACTTATTTACCACCAGTGATATGTTGTAATGATGCCATCCTTTGAAACATTCACTTATTTATGATAATTGGATATTACCTTTCTCGTAAATAACCAAATTCATTGTATCATGGATTTGATTAATACCTAAATCATATTCCATTTATACACATACTATTGTAATTTTAATGTATTTAATTTATTAGGGAATCATTTTAAAATATATATTATATAGTCAATAATGATATTTATTGATAATTCATTGTGTTCATTACTTAAATTGATTATTTCATATATGAGGAATGCATTTGACATACAATGACAGGTGTGGTCCAGAATTATATAGCCCTTGTATCTTGAAGAGAATAAAAAATCTCACTTTAAATTTTATTAATGTTATATTACTACCAATATTTTAAAACTATCTTGGTATAAATAATTTAAAATATAAATACCATGATTTCTAAGATCATGGAGTCCATTATTAAGAATCTCTTTCATTTATAATTAAATTTGTATTCTCACATATTAGTTTAATACATATATATTATATATGGATGTATTTTTTGGTCATGTTATTGATTAAATGAAATGTGTTTTTAGTTATTTAACTTTCCATATTGGTTATAACATATTTACTCATGATTGAGACTATTGTCTGTAACCCTTACTTAGAATCTAATCTCAACCTTTTATTTTTTTATTTTACTGAAGATATTAATATGGGTATTATGAATAATAATTATGAATTAACATTTTTTTTATTCAATGTATTTTATATTTCCACTTTAATATTTGAATCATGTATTTATCTAGTTTTTCAATACAAATATACTATTCATCTCTTCAGGATGTGATGCCTTATATCCAATACAATATTATAATTTTACCACTGACTCTAGTCACATATATTTTTGGTTTTTTATATATCTTCATACCTTCCAATCCATTGGAAGAAAACAAATTTGACCATGTGTACTAATAGATTACCAACTCCATATAGTGATTTGAATAATTTTTCATTTAAATTTTACATAAAATGTAATGGATTTCATGATAATGTATTATATATGTGTGTTTCCTATGTAAATGGTGATGACCTTGTTTGTTTAATGTTCAGAAATTCCAATCGGTTTCTAACGGGTTTATTCATAGAATCCGAAACATCCAACGATTCTATATCCATTTCGACCTACTTTCCTATGGTAGGTGCACATTAGTTGTGGAATTATGAGGCTTAAGAATTTTCATTGGTAGAGAGGATGGGAATTCAGACTCATCACACCATTATGGGGGAATTATTGTCTACTCCAGGACTCTCTTTATAGAATTAAATTATGTTCGTGAATCCTTATTAAATTTCCAAGTATGAAAATGAGATTTGCTTTAGATCTTGAAATCAATGATTGATGTGTTTGAGATTTAGAGAATCTTTTATATGTATTTGAGGTTCATTATCGATAGAGAATCATCTGTATGTATTATTGATCCTTAGTCAATGGTATCCTTCAATACATTATTTTGAAATCTCTTGGTCATTATGATGACCATACTGGTTTTAAAGCTACTCAGTATAAGGACCCAGTGTTAAAAATTACATAACATTGAATTAAATGGATAATTAACATTGAGGGTATTTTCAGGTTTAGAGCTTTAGAGAATTAATCCATAACTATTACATTAAAATATGAATATTACAAGTAGACACGACTACTCAGTTTCCATTTTTTTCATAAAATAAAAACTCTTAAAAAGAAACATGTCTAGTTCCATGTTTTAGATATCATGAATTTTCCTTGATCCCATCCTTGACCCTATTCATCTTTAAGTCCAGTGGAAAACATTTCAAAAACTTGGGATTAGCATAAAAAGCATAGTAAGTGTTATAAAATAAGGAAGGAAAACATTAGCCCATCAATAAATACAAATCAATGAAACCATACTTTTCAATCATAACACACCTTACAAAATCATAAGATTTATGAATAAAACACAAAAAACATAAATCTTAACAGTTACTTATGGAATCCATATCAATAATACATTGTATCTATCATAGCTACATAGGGAGTTACACTTGTAATACCATCACAGTATATTCCCTAAATCTCTTAAGAGAAACATTACTTTTACCTCTACCACGTTACCCAATTCATTGGAGAGCTATCTCGGGCTCACTCACCCTAGGTTTATCATGGAACCACCCATATAAGTAAAAAATGAATAATAAACATAAAACATGTATAAAGAAAAGATAATGTTTCCACATTCCAATATATCAAATAAAGATACTGAAATAAACAATGTTTTATGAAATCATTTTCAAAATCATTTAAAAATAGATTTTTAAATCAAAGTGTCCCATACCACTTTGAAGATTTCAAAATAATTATCATTTTAAAAAATTAATTTCCATATAAATAAATACTTTAAACCCATTTTCAAAACATGGACATTAAATAGAAAGATTTGAATAATAAAATCTTTAAACCATTTGAAACTATATTTTAGTTAAAGAGTTTCTAACAAAATGAGAGACTCTTGAATACAAATAATTGTGGAGTAACATATAATCAATACATTATAATATCATGATAATAAAGGAATTTATTATATAATATGTCAAAGGACAGTATATACACCATTTAAAAGTGAATTGGTGCATAACAATAAAGAAGCCTCAACGGAATGTAAATTGAGACAATGTCCCTAACAAAGATGGTATCCTTGAATTAAGGATAAATGAATCATATATTTATGTGTGAAAAATATAAATACACCCAATATAAGTGTATATTAAGTGTAAAAAAATCATTGGCAATTCACACATATTCATAGGATGAAATAAATAAGAAATACAATATCAACCCAAAGAATGGGAATTGGGTTAAGAAGTCCCCTTACCGATTTGGTAACTTACCAAACATATGCCGCATGAAAGAAGGATCATCCAATGAAGATGTAAATACTCATAAATGAAAGTATATTACTCAAAGATTATGATCATGGGTAGTACATACACCACACAAAAGGAGATAGTGGACAATATAGCATGAATCTCATGGGATTAAAAACAAGTGAGATGAAGACCCCTACTACATTGTAATTAAATCGAGTCGTATGACCAAAAGTTAATAACCACCAAATGAATCACATAATACCATGAATATAATTAGGTTAATGATAATATATATCAAATGGAAGAACTCAATACACCACATTCAATGAATAAGTGGAAAACAATGGAAATATCACGAAATTAAAAGTGAGATAAGAAAATCCATTACAAAAAATTGGCAGCCTAACAACGCCACTTAAAAATTATTAAAATGAATTGTTGAGAGTAATAGAAGGAATCTCATCATATTAAAATTCAAATTAAAGTATGGTGAATATAAAATAACATCCTCTAACATAATAACATGGAGCATAAAAGAAATGACATAAAAGAGAGTACTTGAAAAGAAACAGAGAAGTCAGATCCCTTACCTCGTGTCCGACTTGACTCTATCATTTTTTAATCTCCTGAATAATAAGATAAATTTAATTTCTACTTGATTAAGAACCTTTTTAATATTTATAATTCTTTTTATATCACTTATTACCATGTTATAAACATTATGTAATCATTTAAGTTAATAATGTTCATTTTTTTATATTTGGTACTTGAGTCAAAAATAGACTTCTTATAATTACATGTTATTCATGTGGTCAAAGGTTCTTTATATAAAGTATAATATTGATTATTTTAATATCTTATATATCATATATATCCATCATATACATGTTTTTATAATAGTACATAATATTTAGAGTTAAGAAATGAAATGCACCGTTCATGGAGACGGTAAGTCGTACGTATGCATTAGCGCTACTTTAATTTATATTTATTATTTTTATGGAAATAAAACATAAATATAAATAGGTATATTATAATTCCAGTATAATATCATATATAATATTGTTAACTCAATCTTTTATACATCCTTCATAAGTTATTAATGAATCAAATCACTTTGAGGGGGGGTAGTCCGCACTTCCTCAGATGAGATTATCGTATTTACCCATTATGGAAACAATAAATGTGTGATATAAATGGGAAGTATAGAAGAATAAGGAAATCATAAACATAATATATAACATATATAAATACATTTCCATCATAATGGCCACCATGAGAGGTGGTAAGAGGTAATTGAACAATCATCGTCTCGTGAGGCATTAGTTTTCCATCCATAGAAACATTATGTTCTTCATTCATTAGATGAAGGTGTGTGTAAATGTATTTAAAATAATTCTACTAACAACATATTAGTATATTGAGTAAACTGGTGTTATTACAAAAAAAAGGAATAAAATGAGTTTAGGGGTTGGAGAAGTAGAATAAAAGAAAACAACTTAAGAGAAACTATTACCTTTAATTTGGGTAACTCCCTTTGGATTGAACCAAAAGAATTCTTGAAGAGCTTTGTACCTAAGGTAAGGATTATAGGGGAGGATAGGGATATAGGGAGATTAATTGTGCACAGTTTGGATGAGCCAAATGTCTTGAGAGGTGTGATGAATTGGAAAGAAATTGTCTCCTTTTATAAGGGAGAGGAGGGGCTCTTTTGGAAGGTGTGAATATATTATATTATTATAAACGTATCCTTGGTTTCAAAAGGTCCCAAAATAATTATATTCAATGATAGGATGACTCATGGTCGAAATAAAATCATCCAATCCGAATTGGACATGTTTTGGATAATATTTTAATCATTATAATCTTATTTATTTAAATCATTTATTAATGAGGTAAATACTACATCAGTATTGTGTGATGAATAATTTAATTTATTCAATGTCTATAAATTATTAAAAGAAGATATCATGTAGGATATATATTTATCTTACCACTGAGTATTTATAGGCAAAAAGATAATTTATATATCCCCTTCTAAAAATTAATTTACCAAAAGATATTTTCTTTTGTCATATTTTCCTTTACTTTAAGTTGATTAATCTAAATTGTCATTATCATACCCAAGTGGCTCAATGGGGTCCTAGAATCGTCCCAAAGATGCCAATGGTCGTAAATGACTCAACTAACATGTTTTGGATAAATGTTAAAGTAATTTTGAGTTATTATAATATTCTTTTAACCTTGAAATACCCTATTTACCTTTAACCTTAGTAAATAAAAGTCAAAAGTTACTATTCACCAAAAATTATTTTCGTCTTATTAAACAACATTTTACTTCTTGATCATAACCATGTATGTCGGATTTTTGAAATTAAATTCACAGAAGTGGTAAAATTTCATTTAAATGAAAACGTCAGTTTTTTAACTACTACTAAGTGGTTTCACTATTCATCTAAAATTGATGTTTTTTTGAAAAAATAAAAACAATTAAGCCTAAGAATTATTTGACATTCCAAATTCAAAATTAATGTCTATTTTCCAAATTCAAAACATATATGTTTTATTAATTAATTTAAAAATTATTTCCAATTGTTAAAACAAATACTAGGTTTTTAAGAAATAATAACCATCAAAAGATTGATACTTTTTTATATCCAACTTCAAAGTGAAATCAATTCCAATGAACAACATTGGATGAAATCATAAAAATGTATTTTAATTTCACTTTAAAACCAATTAATAATATAATCTAAACATATAAATAAATTATATTAAAAATAACTTTTGAATTAAATTACAATATTTTTCACTATTCATTAAAAAATAATCTTTATCGGAAAAATTCCAAAAAATTACCCAAAGTAAAATTTGATGTCCCCATTCTAAAGAAGGATTTTATTTGGTCAGTTAGAATGTATTAAAGTGACCAAAACTATTTTTAAAGAGGGTTATCCATTAAAAGGTGATAAATTGGCCTTTTAATGCAAATTATGCTTAAAATTTGATTCATTCACATTTTAAGCCTCTAACATTTTATTGGATAATGTAAATACATTTAACAATAATGTATAATAAAATTTTAGTTAGTTTTGTTCATTCACGCCAATAAAATGGCTAGGAGTTCAATACCATTTAAAATAATAATATTATATTATTAGTATGCAACATAAGATTCCAAAGAAACCCGTTGTTGCGTATCGGGTACACTATCAAACATAGAAACCCCATTAAAGTAAAATTAATATTGAATTCACAAATATTAATAAATATGAAATATGTATTATTCTTTTTTTACCTAGGATGTTACAACCTTCCCACCTTTTGAGAATTGTGTCCTCGCAATTAAAAAAAAAATGGGCTTGGAAACATCATTGAAAGTTCCACATCGGAAAAAGAGTCAGTAAAAAAATCACTTTTAAAGAATGAAAGAGAAGCACAAAGGTCACCCATGATAAACCATACTATGATTCCATGTATGAAAACATGGATATCGAAGAGAAAACAAAGGGTCATGTTCTGAGGGAGAGTGATAGAAAACATGTTTACGAGAAATTTAACCATCAGAAAATCACAAACAGGTGATGGGTTAAATGATCTTTGATTACCCAGTAGGAAACACAAAACAAAAACGTTTTTGTTTTACATTCCTTTTCATAATTTGGTTGAATACATTTACTACATAGAATAAGAACATAAGGTAATATACATACCTTCATGTAGAGTTTCATCCTTTAATAAGTGTCTACCAAAAACTTCTACCAAAAAATAATCTTTTCTCCAAAAAAAGAGCATTTAAAAAGGCTTAGTCACATCAAAAGCACAAGAATCATCTTCTTGAGAATCACATAATGCCCAAAAAACTATATATTTCCCTTGTCTTTAGACATAAACTAAAACTAAAATTGTTAGTGCGAGATCATATAATACCCAAAAAGGATAAACTTTTACAAGAAAAACAACTAATCTTAATCTCCAAATTTTTTAAAAGAAAACCCAATGATCAATAAATACCATTCAATAAAAAATTGTCCCTAAAATTATTCAAAATTAATCAAAAATAAGATTGAAACCCAAATCTCATGAGGATTTAATTACATAGAATTCCAATATACATCTTAGCATTTATCTCTATATAACAAAAGTTACTCATAAAGTCTCATATTGAAAAGTAATTAACCTAATCACATATTCTCAATGATAGGTAAATCATTTTCATAAATAAACAAAATCATCATATATCCACAATAAAAACATAGATTCTTCTAAACTAATATTTCAACCATTATTCCACAATTGAAATCCCATAGTATTCTATATTCCATAGGCATATAGTGTTTCCTAAAAAGAGAGAACGTCTTCCATAACAACCATTATCACATAATAACTAAATCTTTTTTTATATTAAGTATATCCATTTCATAAAACATAAGTTCCAAAAATCAACATATTCTTATTCCATAAAAACATTTTACTAAATTAAAAATTCATACTAACTAGGTACTTAAAGTAGGATAGTGGTAGGTTATGTTCCCTTGTCTCCATTCGGTTGTGGGTTCAATTCATGCGGCCTTACCGGATGTGACGAGTTGTCACACATCCAACATGTTGTCTTTTTTATAAAACTAAAAAATAACCCAAACTTGTTTTAACCTTAATGGTTTCCTTATACCTCTAATTTTCATTTAAATTCATTATGATCTCAACATCTTAATTCTTGAAGTCTTATTTCACCACCATATGGTAAAATAACATTATCCCCAAAATGAATAACACCATACCTTGATCATGGAATCCAATTGGTTTCATAGTCATCTTGTTCACGTAGGTAGAAGGTCCATGCATCACAAAAATGATTTATAGATCCCTCAAAATCATTTTCTTCCTCCATCCAAATACACCTATTACAACATGAGTCATATGGGTGTTCACAGAAATACAGTTTTTGATAATAATCATGTATGACATATAATTTCAAAACATCTGATAAAACATGATTTCTATAAAATAGTTGGACCGAATTTGAGTTGAAACATTATATTGACGGTCCTTTTAAAATAACATAACTATATGCTGAGAGACTATAGTTTAAAATCAAATATAAATAGGTTGTGCAAGGGTCTCCTTCTTGGGAACCTTTTTTAAAATCATAATATGCTTCAAAATATTGTGATAAGGTAAAATATTTTAAAATTCTTTGATAATAATTACCTTTCTTGAAAATATTAGAATATTGTGAAAATAAGATTTTTCTAAATACAACCCATAATCCATGATGATAACGAGGTATAGTTGAGGTGTTGGATATCTCAAACAACTACTTGCAAGTAAGTTGTATGCTAGAAAGAGTTTCACAATCATCTAAACATTACTTTGCAATAATTATTGAAAGCATGTAATCAAGAAGAGATAGGAATGTTGTTTGAGATCCTCCTCCTTCCATTTGTAATTGAATTTCCTTGATCTGAAAAAGATATAAAACAAGGATTTAACTGAAATAATAGATAGGGTCTGACCATATGTCTATCGAAAATTGCTAATCCTTAAAGTTTTCTAAACTGACCTCTGATGCCAACTATAAGGACCCGACCGTAAACATTACATAATATTCAATTAAATGGATAATTCACATTAGAGATATTTTCAGGTTTAGAGTTTTAGTGAATTAGGTCATAACTTCTACATTAAAACATGAATATTACAGGTAGACACGACTACTCGGTTTCCATTTTTTTCATAAAATAAAAACACTTAAAAAGAAACATGTTTAGTTTCATGTTTTAGATAGCATGAATTTTCCTTGATCCCATCCTTGACCCTATTCATCTTTAGGCCCTGTGGAAAAAATTTCAAAATCATGGGATGAGAATAAATATCTCAGTAAGGATTATAAAATATGGAAGGAAAAAATTATCCCATCAATAAATACAAATCAATGAAACCATAATTTTTAATCATAACATACCTTATAAAATCATAAGATTTATGCATAACACACAAAAATCATTAATCATAAAGGATAATTATGGCATCCATATCAAACTTACATTGAATCTATCACAGCTACATAGGGAGTTACACTTAGAATACCCATCACAGTATATTCCCTAAATTTCTTAGGAGAAACATCACGTTTAACTCTGTCACGTTACCCAATGCATTAAAGAGCTATCTCGGGCTCAGCCGCCCTAGGTTTATCACGGAACCACCCGTATATTTAAAAAAAGACCAATAACCATAATACATGTATAATGGAAAGATAATATTTCCACATTCCAATATATCAAATCAAGATATTGAAATAAACATTGTTTTATCAAATCATTTTAAAAATCATTTAAAAATAGATTTTTGAATCAATATTTCCCATAACACTTTGAATCTTTTAGATGAATTGTCATTTTAAAACATTAATGTCCATATAAATAAATCCTTAAAACCCATTTTCAAAACATGGACATTAAAGAGAATGATTTAGAATATTAAAATCATTAAAACATTTAAAACTATATTTTAATTAAAGAGTTTCTAACAAAATGAGAGACTCATGAATACAAATAATTGTGGAGTAACATATAATCAAAATATTATAACATTATGATAATAAAGGGATTCATGATATAATATGTGAAAGTACATTATATACACCATATAAATGTGAATTGGTGCATAAAAATAAATAAGTCTCAGTGGAATGTAAATTGAGACAAAGTCCCTTACAATGACGATATCCTTGAATTATGGATAAAACAGTCAGAAAATTCTGTGTGACAAATATAAATACACCCAATATAAGTGTATATTAAGTTTAAAACAATAATAGTTCATTCACACATATTCATAGGAGGACATAAATAGGAAAGATAATATCAACCCAAAGAATGGGAATTGTGTTAAGAAGTTCCCTTACCGATTTGGTAACTTACTAAACATATGCCACCTGAACGAAGGATCATCCAATGAAGATGTAAATACTCATAAATGAAATTATATTAGACAAAGAGTACAATCATGGGAATTAAATACACCACACAATAAGGAAATAGAGGCCAATATAGCATGAATCTCATGGGAATAAAAACAAGTGAGATGAAGACCCCTTACCACGTTGTAATTAAATCGAGTCGTATGACCAAAAGTTAATAACCACCAAATGAATAAAATAATACCATGAATATAATGAGATTAATGATAATATATATCAAATTGTATTACTAAATACACCACATGAAATAAATAAATTGAAAACAATGGAAATCTCACGAAAGTAAAAGTGAGATAATAAAATCCCTTACAAAAATTCGGCAGCCTAACGGCACCACATAAAAATTATTAAAATGAATTGATGAGAGTAATAGGGGGTCTCTCATTATATGAAAATAAAAATTATAGTATGGTGAATATAAAATAACATCCTATAATATAACAACATGCAGCATAAATGAAATGACATAAAAGAGAGTACTTGGAAAAAAAGAGAAGTCGGATCCCATACCTCGTGTCCGACTTGACTCGATCGTTCTTTAATCTCCTGAATAATAAGCTAACGTTAATTTATGATTTCTTAAGAACCTTTTTTATGTTTATTATTCATTTTATATCTCTTATTACCATGTTATAAACATTATGTTTACATTTAACTTAATAATGTTCGTTTTGTCGATATTTGGCACTTGAGTCAAAAATGGAATTCTTATAACTACATGTTGTTCAAGTGGTAAAAGGTTCATTATATACATAATTATATTAATTATTTGTATATAATATATATCATATATATCCAGCATATATTTGTTTTTATAATAGTACATAACATTTAGATGTAAGAAATTAAATGCATCGTTCAAGGAGACGTTAAGCTGTATGTACGCATGAACGCTACTTTAATTTATATTTATTATTTTCATGGAAATAAAACATAATGATACATAGGTATATTATAATTACAGTATAATGTCATATATAATATTGTTAACTTTATCCTTTATACATTCCACATAAGGTAGTAACGAATCAAATCACTTTGAGGGGGCGGGAGTCCGCCCTTCCTCAGATTAGATTATCGTATTTACCCGTTATGGAAACCATAAAGGCATGCTATAAATGGGAACTACAGAAGCATAAGAAAATACTAAACATAATATATATCATATATAAATATAGTTCCATCATAATGTCGACCATGAGAGGCGGTAAGAGGTAATTGAACAATCATCGTCTTGTGAGGCGTTAGTTTTCCATCCACAGAAACATTATGTTATTCATCCATTAGATGGAGATGTGTGTAAGTGGAGTTTGAATCCTTCTAAATAAAAAAAATCCTAGTATATTTAGGATTCTTGTTTTGTTACAAAATAAATGAATAAAAAGATTATAGGGGTCAGAGAAGTAGAATAAAACAAAACAATTTAAGAGAAACTATTACCTTTAATTTGGGAAACTCCCTTTGGTTTGAACCAAAAGGCTTCTTGAAGAGCTTTCGACCTAAGTTAAGTCTTCTAGGGGGAGGATAGGGAAGTAGGGAGCTTAATTGGGCAATTTTTGGATGATCTAAATGGCTTGAGATGTGTGAGGAATTGGATAGAAATAGTCTCCTTTTATAAGGGAGAGGAGGGGCTCTTTTGGAAAGTGTGAAAATATGATTTTATTATAATCTTATCCTCGGTTTCAAAAGGTACAAAAATCATTATAGTCGAATATAATAGGACTCATGGTCGGAGGAAAATCATCCAATCATATGTGGACATGTTTTGGATAATATTTTAATAATTATAATCTTATTTATTTAAATCATTTATTAATGAGGTAAATACTCCATCATTATTATGTCATGAATAATTTAAATTATTCGATGTATAAAAATTATAAAAAAATAGTATTATTTAGGAAATATTTTTTTCTTTACAATTAAATTTATAGGAAGAAAGATAATTTATATAAACCCTAATAAAAATTTATTTACTAAAAGATATTTTCTTTTGTCATATTTTCCTTTACTTTAAGTTGATTAATCTAAATTGTCATTATCACTCACAAGTGGCTCAATGGGGTCCCAAAATCGACCCAAAGATTCCCATTGTCATAAATGACTCATAAAATAAGGTTTGGACAAGTGTTAAGGTAATTTTTAATTATTATAATAATCTTTTAACCTCAAAATACCCTATTTACCTTTAACCACGGTAAATAAAATTCAAAAGTTACTATTCACGAAATATTATTTTCATCTTAGTGAACCAAATTTTACTTCTTGATAATAACCTTGTATTTCGGATTTTTAAAATTCAATTCACAGATGTGGTAAAAAAAATTAAATGAAAACGTCAGTTTTTTAACTACTACTAAGTGGTTTCACTATTCATCTAAAATTGATATTTTTCAGAAAAATACCAAAAATATAGCCTAAGAATTATTTGATATTCCAAATTCAAAATTGATGTACATTTTTCCAAATTCAAAACATAAGAGTTTCATTAATTAATTTAAAAATTAATTCTTATTGTTAAAACAAATAGTGTGTTTTAAAGAAATAATTACTATCAAAAGATTGATACTTGGTTGTGTGCAATTTCAAAGTGAAATTAATTAAATGGCTAAAATTGAATTAAATGGTAAAAATATATTATAATTTCACTTTAAAACAAATTAAAAAGATAATCTAACCCTATAAATAAATTAGATTAAAAGGAACATTTGAATTAAAATACAATATTTTTCACTATTCCTTAAAAAATGAACATTATCGGAAAATTCAAAAAAATTACCCAAAGTAAAATTTTATGTTATCATTCTAAAGAAGGATTTTATTTGGTCAATTATAATGTATTAAAGTGACCAAAACTATTTTTAAATAGGGTTCACCATTTAAAGGTGATAAATCAGCCTTTTAATGCAAATTATGCTTAAAATTAGATTCATTCACATTTTAAGCCAATAAATTTTTATTGGATAATGTAAATACATTTAACAATAATGTATAACCATATTTCAGTTTTTTGTTCTCATTCCTGACAATACAACGTCTAGTATTTAACAACCATTTTAAATAATAATATTATATTATTAGTGTGCAACGTAAGATTCCAAAGAAACTCGTTGTTGCGTATCGGGTACACTATCGAACATAGAAACCCCTTTAAAGTAAAATTAATATTTAATCCACAAATATTAATAAATATTATGTATGTAATATTCTTTATTTACCTGGGATGTAACACTCAGTGGGGCACTTGATGTTTGTTGTCATTCAGAAGGACATGAATTATTTTAATGTTGGGATCATACTCGCAGATGACCTACCTACGTATACTTAATAGAAATGGAATCATAACCCACATAGTTCGGGATAAAAGTGTGAGGTATATGCATGATTAATGGATCAATGAGAGATTTAAAAATTAATTTTACACTCTAAGATCACCTGAGTCATGCTCGGTGTGAGAAACAAGAGGTATCAGTTAAACCGGACTATTTTTTCCACGAAATATACAGTCACTAGGAATTATATGGGGCTTATGTATTTATGATTTCCCAAATAGATAAATATCGAGACTTACTTCAGAGAAGAATTCTATGAACATGGTCCACAAAGGTATATGAGATTTTATAGAGATTTAGATACTCTAACTTGGGGATTACTCCTGAAAAATATTCCCAAATTTGGAGGGGACATGGGGCTTAATTTTAAGGAGGATTCCCAAATCAAAAGAAATTAACAATTGTTAAGAGAAATTATGACTGGGGTTTATTCCTGAGAAGGAGGCCCAGATTAAAGGGATTTGAGAACTGGGGATTACTCCTGAGAAGGAGGCCCAGGTTAAGGGGAATTATGAATGGGGCTTACTCCAAAAGAGGATTCCCAGGTTAAAGGGATTTTGAATTTGGGGCTTACTCCTAGGAGGATGGCCATATTTGGGGACATGGACCGGGACTTACTCTTGAAAAGGAGGCCCAGGTAAGGGGAATTTGAACTGGGGATTACTCATGAAAATAATGCCCATGTAAAGGGAATTTGAACTAGGGATTACTCTTGAAAAGAAGGCCCGTGTTAGGGGAATTTGAAATGGGGCTTACTTTTGGAAAGAAGGCCTAGGATAAAGATCTTATCATCTTAAAGTATGATGTTGAATGAATGAAATATCTCACCTTAGTGACGTGAAGATATGTAAATCACTTGTTTTTGAGAGATGATCTATAGAATTCCTTTTAGATAAGCAATAAAACCAAAGAATCATGCCATAAATGGATTTGAAGAGGATTCTGAAAGCTAAATCTTGAAGTGGAGAGGTGGATTTGATGAAAATAATTGAATGGACTGGTGAGGAACCCAAAAAAGGGTAGGCGCACAAGTTTTGTTGGGGTGCACAAGTACTGGTCGTGCAAGTATACTTGCCCGACACATGTGTACCTGCACGATGGTCAACCCATCAGGTAATACACAAGAGAGGCTTTGCTCGAGCCCTTGGTATTATCTCTAGTGGTTTCCAAAAGAGTAGCACGCAAGTTTTGTTTAAGTGATAAGGCGACTAGCAAGTGTGCCCATTTTTCCTTAAGGGTTAGACCATTAGGTGCGCGAGTGTAGATGAATTCCAACATATAGGCCTTGTTTCCCCTATTAAGATCTTCCATTCTAGGTAAGAAACTACCTTAGAAGTGTACAGAAGAGTTCTAGAAAAGACTAGTGCACCAAGAGATGAAATATATCTTTTGGAATTTTTCATCCTTGAAATGGGGGGCCCACAGGGGGTATTTATAGGCTTCTGAAGACCATGAGAAAAATAATATAGGGCGTGTAGGTCACCTATTCACCAAATATGTGGCGCGCAGGTACCCTGCGCGACCGTCTTGGAACGTGCACAACCCATGTTGAATCAAATCCTTGTTCTATCCTTTTTCAATTTTTGATGTTTCTTCAAAGGATGAATCACTTTATGTTAAGGTATTTTCCCCTTTTCAGTCGTTAGACTCTTCTGATGGAAAGCAGCATCAACAAAAGTGCCCCCTCAGAGTTGGATCCAAATGTAAATAGGATTTGACTCTGAGGTAAACAAGAAAACCAAGAAAGGACGACGTGCAAGTTTTGAGTGCACAGATAGCGGCGCGCAGGTGTGAACCGCACAACCATCGTCACGCAGGGGTGATCCCTGGCATATAAATAAGCACCTCATTCTCACTCAGAGCACCCAGCTCTCAAACATTTCAACTCTCGCCACGCAGGTTACTTTCGTCATGCAGGTTGCTGATTTTCCCCGGTTTCATTTCATATGTTCGTTGTCGCGCTGCTGCATAGGTATTTTGACCTGTGCGGTGATACCTACGCACCAACTCCTGCGCGACCAGATGAGACTTGCGTGTGAATATTGGAAATGTGTGCCTTAATGACTTAGCCATTTTTTTATAATTTATTCACACGTTTTATGAAAAATAATCCTACTTAAGAGTTAATTATTCGACCTTTGTACAGATTCCATGGCTCCTAGAAGAATTGGAATGACTAACGAGCTGGCTAGCACGCGAATTGATGACATGATGAGAATCATTGGCCATGATTACTATGATATCTGTGACAACACTATCCCAGATTTGGCCTAGTACATGAAGTAATATTATGTCTCGTTGCCGGATGGTGGAGAGAAGACTATCATGACATTAGAACAATATCTAAAAAGAGTACTCTCTCCAAATGGATCTTTACATCCAATGATCCATTCTCAAATCCATGTATCCATCTTCCATGTCTCTTGGAAAGAAACAGATTCACTGTTTGATCAGTAGAAAATTTTCTCACACCACACTCAAGAACATCCTTTTACAGTTGTTCCATGAAGAGCCGGTATCACTATGTCTCTTATTGTATCCATTTTAATAATTGAATTCCAGGTGGTTTTTGATGAATCATGGGATGTTCTGAATCAAAGGAAGAGTTATGTTGACAGCCTTTTGTAATTCTTGGAAAAGAGAAGAGAATCCAATCTAAGGACGTCCTTCTATCTCATGTGTATTAATGAAAAACACTTTCATCTTTAATCATTTGGTGCCGCATGCCTTCATTTGCTACCTGCATTAAATTTTTACCTAAGCCATTTGGATTAGTAAACATAGTTTTATTTTTTCTAGGATTATAAAAATAACCCTAAAAACATTGAATCTTTTAATTTCTCAATATTACCTAAATCATACAAAATGTATGTTTAGTGAGCTAGGACTTGACTTTTGTTCATGGTTCCCTTGTCTTTTGTGGTCGGTTTAATGTCATGCACATCAGATATAAAAAGGATGATGTTTAATGTCAAAATAGATTTGACCGAATGGATTAAAATTGACTCAATTCCTTGATAATTTATCAGAAAACATATTACCATATCCATGTATGGAGAGAAAAATGTAAAATATGAATTAAGAAATTTTGTATCTGAGGAATGATATGAAAAAAGGCTAAAAGGTATTAGAAGAATTATTTCCCAAGAATGAAGTAACCACTATTTATCAAACCTGTTATGGGGTTGAATTATGCAGGGCCGCTTAACGGAATTGGCTGCAGAGTCAAATAATAACATCTTTTAGCTAATAGGTCTGTTATGTAGACTTCTTATGCAAGGCTGTCTAAGGGCACGTGCTGCATAGCTAGGAAAAAGTACACTAAAATATACTTTTCTACTGTTAAAAATCCAGTGGAAGTTTATGAAGATCAAAATTTCCAAAGCATAGATTTTTCTATATGGAGAGAGGTACTTGAATATGGAGAAGATATTTCAAATCAAGATTGTCTGAGAACTAGATAAATGTCACTCCTTTGAATGTCTAACCCAAACGTAGGGAAGGGAAATATATACCATAGACGTGAATACTTTCAGATCATAAAAATTATTATGAGACAAATATGTTAAGGATGGATATTTTTTTCAGATCCTTACATATTGTTGATAAGACCAATAAGGAAAAAAAGAGGTTTTCCTCCCAAGAATGATGTTACCATTATTTAACAAAGCCGTTAGGGGGTTGAATTATACAGGGCCACCTAAGGGCATTGGCTGCATAGTCAAATAATAGCATCTTTTGGCTGACAGGTCCGTTATGTAGGCTGTATATGCAATGCCACCTAAGGGCACATGCTACATAGTCAGGCAAAAGTACTCTTGGGTATCAGAAATTTTGTGACTATAAGTCAATAAAATGGGTATGGAGATCTTGTTGTATTTAAGGTTAGGATTATAAAACATGAAAATGAATATTGTCCAATGCATTATGGAAATACACAGACCAATGCTAACCATAATCATGTTGTCGATGAATCCTAAATTGAGGTGCTGGACTTCACTATGTATCCAATAAAGATGAGAATCAAGCCCAACATAGTTCTTGATATACAGTTTAACGTCATGTGGGACGAGAGTGTAAGAGATCTTAGTTTAGGGTCGTAGAGCTCGGACCATAATAAGGAATACAAATTTTTTTTATAAACCAGATGTGAATGAAGACTAGGGTTTCTATACCACATTCAAGTTTTCACAGGGGGGGATTTTCAGCCAAAGGACTGAAAGTGGAATTTTGGGTTAGGCCCAAAGGCTTGGGGCTGGATTTGAGGGATGCTCGAACGTTCCTATGTATCCCATATGGATGGGAATGAAGCCGCACGTAGTTCTTGAAATACCCTTTATACATATTTGGTTCATACATATGAAGGGTGAACGGGGATGTTAGTGAAATGATGGTTTGACCCATGATTAATGGTTTGGGAATTTCCATGTATGCACGTAGTCTTTAGAATATAACATGATTGGAGATCATTGTAAATAATGATTGTATCTCAGGGGAGGGTGTCAAAGGATTTTGTAGTTTATTGTCATACAGGACAAAAAGTGTGAATAGTTTAACGTCATATAACAAGGACGATGGTGAACCAGTGTAAAACTTATTTGTTCTGGGGGCGGCGTCACGAATCAACATCGTATGACATGGAGGTGAACTGATGTGAAGAGATTGATTTTTGCCTTGAAGATCAAGAGGCTACCTATGTACCCATGCGAGATGGCAAGGATCAAAGTCCACGTAGTTCAATTAAATAATGAATTGGTGATCATGTAGTTCATGAGGGCAACGACCTAAAAAATGGTGTCGGGACTTACATATGGTTAGCATCCCAGAGAGGGTTTTATGGATGAAGTTTACTCTAAGTTCATGTGAGTCATACTCGGTGTGAGAAACAAGAGGTAGCAACAACCTTAACGATGAAAAGTCTAATGTCATGTAGGGAAAATGAAGGGACTATGTAGTTTAAAGTCTTGCATTGAGGAATATTGGTGCCGAACAGTTTAGTGTCATGTAGTAGGGACAAAATACAGTTTAACATCATGTTGGATGTATTAAGGGACATTGTTCAGTTTATATCATGTTGGATGAATAAGCAGTACAGTTTATTATCATGTAGGAAAAATATAGGACACAATTTAATATCATCTTGGAGGTTAACACAGTTTTGCATCATGTTGGACAATAATGGTGCTCTACAGTATAGCGTCCTGTAGCTAAGACGATGGGGACAATACAGTTTAACATTATGGTGGATGAAAGGGGGACTGTGCAGTTTAATGTCATGTATTAAGAAATAAAGAGGACACACTTTAACGGCATGTTGGACATGTTAGGGATTTTGTCACAGTTTAACATCTTACTGGATGTAAGAGACTTCTGTATAGTTTAGCATCATGTAGCTAGGAAGTCACAGTTTAACGTCATGTTGGACGTAAGGGACTATGCAGTTTAAAGTCTTGCAGCATGGACAACACAGTTTAACATCATGTTGGATGATGGGGTATTTGTGTTACACAAAATAATTCTTCAGAAATCTATCATTGGTTGGAGTCGTGATGAGTTCTCCATCCATTGAGATTAAAGAATAAGCTCCATTGGAGTAGACCTTATGTATTGAGTAAGGTCCTTACCACTTTGGCTCAAGCTTGGGAGGTTTCTATCCTGGTACCATTGGAGTTCAGAGAACCAATACCAATTCTCCCTAAATGAATGAACGAATATGGTCTTTTTTGTTAAATGCTCATGCTATTAGATTTTTATAGACTTCCAAGTGGTGCAAGGTGCACAATCGTTTCTCGTCTAATCATTCCAATTCATCCAATCTCTTTTGAGATTGTTCATCTATAGATGAATGATCACAAATGGATACTCTGAGCAAGTGTAATTGAACTTCAATGGGCAAGGCTACTTCTGATCCGTATACCAATGAATATGGAGTTGACTGCATTGCAGTGCTGGTGGTGGTTCGATAATCCCATAAAGCATGAAAGAGCTTATCAGGCCTTGATTTCATATCTTTTTCCACCATATTTTTCAGTATATTTTAAAGAGTCTTGTTGAAGGATTCTATTTAGCCATTTTCCGCTGCATGATACCAAGATGAATGATTGGATTTGATGTTGTATTCTTGACACAACTTCCTTACCACGGATGAACAGAAGTTGGTGCCATTGTCCGTCAATATGATATGAGGGACACCAAATCTGGTAATGATGTTAGACTTGATGAAGCTAAAAATTAATTTTGAACTAACTTCTTTGAGAGGTATTTCCTTTTCCCATTTGGAAAAGAAGTCAATAGTAGTAAGAAGTTACTTAAACAACTTGTATGTAGCTGAAGGATAAGGTCCTACTTCATCCATTCCCCATGTGTAAAATGGCCATGAGTATTTAGAAATATGATGCAAATATGGGGGTTAATGAATGAAGTTGGCATGTACATGGAAAGAATGACACTTCTTTGTGAAATCAACCCAATCTTGTTTCATTGAAGTCCAAAAGTATCCAAGTCTTCAAATTTAATCAAATATTATATGTATGGACTAATGGGTACCACAGACTCCTTCATGCAATTCATTCATGACAACCATTATATCTTCATCGTTAATGCATCAGAAAAAAATTCCATCAAAACCTCTTTTGTAGAGAATTTTCTCTAGGTGATATGGTATATCATAAAGAGTAAAACTTACCACACGTCGCCAGATTTGTTCCTACCCAGCTCTATTAGGTATACGTGTTCCATTTTGAAGGAATTCTCTGATAGGTTTCAAACATCCTATAGTATGACCATATGGTTCAGAAATGGTACTAATTTTATTGATTTCCTCTTCTCTAGTTGGAACATTAGGTGAAATTGTATGATGGTGGGAAACACGGATGATTTCTCATCCCGATTTTGATCTTCTAGAGTTTTGGCTTTATTAGCCAATGCATCAGCTTGAGCATTTTGTGATCGCATGACATAAAAAAATTTTGGTTCTTAAGGAAACTCCTCCATTAACTCTCTGAGGTAATCAGACAAAGGGATTAACTCCTCTTTTATAATTGCATAATCCCCATTTATTTGTTTGATTACTAGATCTGAATCACCTTTCAACATTATGTGATTCACTTGTTCTTAAAGTGCCAAATACAATCATGCGATAAGAGTTTGATATTATTCTTCATTATTTGTACCACCTTCCCACAATAAGAAGGAATAAGGCAGCACTACCTTTTCCGGACAAATAAGTACAATCCTTAATCCAACTTTGTTGAATTTAGGATCTTCAATTTTCTTCCCTGTTGGACTTTTGGAAGCACCATCAAAGTAAATTTCCCATGATTGAAGATTATATTGACTAGAAAATACTTCTTCATCCGGAAGATCAATATCTAAAGATGTATCTTCCTCTGAAGGGTGTTTAGCAAGAAAATCAGCCCGAGCTTGGCCCTTTATTGCCTTTTGAGACACATTCTGGATAATAAATTGCTACAAAATAACTGTCCATCTTTCCAGACGTCCTGTAAGCGTTGGATGACTAAGGGTGAATTTGAGCGGGTTATTGCGAGATACCAATTGGACCTCATGATGTTACAGGTAGTGTCTCAACTTTTCAACTGAAAATATTAACGCCAGGCAACACTTTTCAATACTTTAATATTGGGTTACTGCTTCAAGCATAGTCCGACTGAGATAGTAAAGACTATTCTCATTCCCAGCATCATTCTTTTGAGCTAGGAAGGCTCCCAATGATCGCTCTAAGGCCGTCAAAAAAAGAATAAGTGGTCTTCCTTCAACATGTGGCATTAATATTGGTGGAATCAAGAGATATATCTTGATAATATTGACTGCTTCTTGACATTATTTAGTCCACTAGTATGTGAGTCCCTTCTTCATCATTTTGGTGAAGGGTATACTTTTAAATGCCAAATTGGTGATGAAACGTAGAATATAGGCAAAGTGTCATTGAATTCCTCTCAATTCATTCAAATTTCATGTAGGTGACATACCAACAATTGATTTTGTCTTCTCAGGATCGACTTTGATACCACGATGGCATACAAAAAGGCAGAGAAATTTTCCTAAGGTTACCCCAAACGAACATTTCAAGGGGTTCATCTTCAAATTATGTTGTCGAAGTTTGTGGAATATGACTTCCAAATCAGCCACGTGATTAGAATGTTGTTTGGATATAACCACCAAATATTTGACATTACATTCAACAAATTTCCCTAAAAATGGTTTGAAGATACGGTGCATGGAACGCTGATATGTTGCACCAGCATTCTTTAGGCATTTCTTATTGAGTCACCACTTTCTCCCATGCTGTCTGGCTTGATTTCCATAATTGACATTATGGATGTTTTCATAAGAGTACTTGGATTTGGGTCTATCCTGTCAATTTTACTAATAGGAAACACATAATTTGTACTCACATGGGTAAATGGGTTTATTGGAATCATTTCCAAACCATGTGGAGCATTAACTTTGGTAACCTCCTTTGTATTAGACTTCTCCTTCCCTTCCATGTGATAGAATTCCACCTCAATGTATTGAGACTCACATGTTTTGAATGGGGATTTATCACCATAAAATGTCCCAATTTAACCATTGAATCAATATTTGAGGCATTGATGGTATGATAAAGGGATAGATGAATGTTGATGTAGCCAAGGTCTTCCAAGAAAAACATTGAAGGTTGTATCATGATCAACAACCATGAAATCTGAATTAGATATAAGGTCTCCAAAATGATTTCTGAGTGTGATATCGCCCAGAGGTTCTTGTTCATTTTTATCATATCCTTGCAAAATTAGAGTAGAAGGAGATAAATCAGATTCTGTGAGGCCCAATCGATGAAGTGCACAAATGGGGATGAGGTTGACTCCTGAAACAGTATCAATGAAAGCTCCTCAGATGTCCACACCATTGAACTTTATAGATAAATACCAACGTCTAATATGTCCATGCACAACATCATCCTCATCTTCATCTATAAAACATATCACTGCATGGAATTATGTAAGATTATTCTCTACATGGTAGACTTCAGCCACATAAATTTCGGTTTAGAACTCTTGAGGACTTGACAATGCCTCAATGAGTGCCTCTCGAAGATCGTTGGATAGCTTTAAGGCACCCAGAATTGATAACTTGGCCGGTACATGGGCCAAATGCTACAAGACATCATATTTTTGACCCAAAGGTTTGTGTTTCCCAACAAGAACATGTGGTTTTGCACGTGACTTATAAGTTGATGCTTTGGAAGTAAATGCATCTTGTATCATGGTAGGAGTTGGAAATACTCTTAGCTTTAGAATATTAGACCGAATAGGTCTATTTACTTGCTGAGAGGAAGAAGGTGGAACATCTAACCAATCCTCTATAATAGTTGTACTAGGACTGAATCTGCTCTTGGTGGAAGACTTTCCTTGTTCTTGTTGAGCCCGCTGAAGGGCTCTGCCACGAGTTTCTGCTGCCTACACTATTCTATCAAGGGTAGAAATGGAATAGTGGTTTCTGGGAAATCCCTGTCTTCCTCTATATCCCAGACCTCTAGAAAACCCTCTAATTCATCTTTTTGATACAGGGAACTGAGGATCATTAGGATCGAAGCTATGACTGGAATAAAGATTTATTAAATGAATCATGTTAACAGAACCAATGATCAACTCTTCATTTGATGAATATTCTACCTGATTAACCCGTTTAGGCTGTGCGGTTTGGGGGGGCGGTGCCCGTGGCTTTGAATTAGATATCATAAAATCTTCCAGAGTCAAAGACAAATTGGGATTTGACACGATTTCATCTTCTTCTTATTGATCCTCTTTCATCAAATTATACCCCCCCTTCGAGGATTTTCCCTCTGATGAAGAGGGTTTTTCTATGGCATTCATAGCAGAAGACACAATTGGTTTCTTCAATTGCATTTTCAAAATGGCATGTTTTCATTTGATCATTTTCCTGACAATCCAATCATCATATTTTTGTGCAATTTTGTTCTTGACTTAATTCCACTCACCTTCTTCCTCTGGATTTGTAGTAGTAACACATGCTACCTAAGTTGAAGAACCTTTTAGTTTGACTTGTATTGAGTCCCCCTTCTTTTGTAGGAGCTATTTAAGACAAAATACTCTTGAATGGGATGCCCAAACATTTGATGAAATGGGAAATATTTGGGATGGTCTTCATCTTCTTTGTTATTAGTCCTTTTCGGCCTTGGAAACTGAACCAAATTATTTTCCAGAGCTAAAATGAAGTAACCAGGAACTTGTTAATTTGGGAAAGAGTAATCATTTCTCTACAGATCCTAAAATTGTTTCCATCTTTCATCTCTTTGATCATATTGATGAAACAGCCTCTGTTGTTGACACTCAGGAGGTGGATCCCTTCGATAAGATGAAGGTTTTTAAGTAGAAGCTGGTATAGATACTTGTATAAGCGTAATTGTAGCAGTCTCTACATTACCCATTCTCCTTCCTGGAGCTGATTGAATTACACAATTTTTATCCTTAGTCTTCAGAAGAGAGTATTCAATCTACCGGGCGATCGAAGTAAGGTCTCGAAACCCTCGTGTTCATTTCACAAGGATCAATGGTGTGCATAATTCATCACCCAGATTTTCCACAATGAATGGCAACAACTCTTCTTGAGGGAGTTCTAAGCTCAGGGAATATGTTAATCCTTTCTAGTGAGCAATGAAATCTGAAACCCTTTCATTTTCCCTATGATTACAATTTGTAAGATAAAAAATTGATGCCTTTGGAAAAGTTGAACTGAGTTGAAGAAGGAATGATTGACGGAGATCCTCCCACCCGGAAATTGACCGGGATTGCAAGCTTGTATACCAGAGAAAAGGAGGTCCTTGTAATGACTGTACAAAACACCTAAGCTTAACATATGCTTGTTGTTGAGGATTTACCATCATAGGATCGCAAAGAAAAAAAAATTGTGTCATGTGTTGCTCTGGGTATCCTGAACCATTAAATATTGGGAATTTTGTACATTTGAAATTTGATGGGGGAGGGGGAATTGCATCAACCCATTCAGGGTAAGATCTCTTCTCCGGTTGAACCATTGCACGCTTTCCTTCAATAGCATCCAACCGAGCTGTTAATGACTCAATGGAAGTCTTTAACTTTTGAGAAACATTCGGTTGATATTGGACCTGAGCAGGTGCAATAACTGGAGCTTGGAAAAGTGTGGTGGCTGGTACTGCAACTAATGGTAACACCACAGATTGTTATTGTGAATGACCAATAGGATTATAACTATGAGGGTGTACTGGTAAAGGAGGATACTCTTGATCCATCTCAGCAACTACAACAAATTCCCTTGGCTGATTGAATCCAGCACGCTTATAAGGAAGACTACCTTGAAGTAGATCTGCATTCAACCTCCTTAATTCTTTCATTTCTTCCTCCTATTATGCAAATCATTTCTTTAGTGAGAGTGATTGGTGTTCTCTAGAGGAGGGGTGGAATGTAGACTGATTCATTCCTTTCCCCTTATTGGACGCCTTTCAAGGAGGGGGAAGTTGATTATTAGAAGGAATACCTATATTATGAGTAATCCTTTTATTTCATGTATGTACACCTTCTTCATTTTTATCTGTGTGTACGAACTCTTGAGCAAGATGTTCTTCATCTGATCCCTCTGAGTGTGCCTTATCTGGGGGATCAGCAACAATGGAATTGATGAAATTAATTGATTCATAACACATTGCATCCCTTCTATCAGCATTTCTGTGATATTGTCTTTTTCCATGTCTTTCATGACACATTGCCTTTTATTGATTTGATCCCTCACGAACTTCATGAAGAACTGTACAGTGGAGGGAATCTAATGTTAATTCGGCTCTTCGTTCCCCTTGTGGATTCTTCCCTAATCGGGATAAGATTGAAATTCTCTTAGGAAGAGATTAGGGATTTGAAAAATTCCCCAGTCCAGTGGACTTGGGTTGTTCCTGCTCAACTCCTCGAATCCTATTTGTTTATTCTGAGGGTTGGGTTAAAAGAGTCCCCAGTCTGGCAAGTTAGGGTGGCTCTTGAGCTGCAATATATGAGACTTTCATAAAAGCACTCTTGATCTTGTAGACTTTAGTCTGAAAATTGGCTATTTGCATCAACATACATTCACTCAATTCACCTAGATCAGATGACCCTTGGATGATTTCTAACACTTATGTCACTTGATGGTGTACACGCTCTAAACGAGAAGCTTGTTCGACATTCTCATTTTCCTAATGCAAGAATAATTTGACAACTTGTTCTCTGTATGCCTGAATTTGAGAAGAAGTAGTTGAGGTCTGTTTGTGAGTGAGTATTTGATTAGAAACAAAGCCAATTGGATGTGGCCGGCCATGGTAAATAACATTGCATGAGACCATTTTTGGCGTGCTTTTTTTGGATGGAGAGTACAGTGAAACGGTGTGATCCATGGACACCCCATCCCCTGATATGAATACTAGATGGGGAATTGGAAATTAACTGGCACAATCTTCTTGGTGCGCCAAGGCATGAACGCTGAAGGGCTCTCTGCTGCTTTTCAGCCTTCGGATATCCAGAAATTGAGAGAGATTCCAGGTCAATTTGGAATTGTAACGCTTCTATTATCTTAACATGATTTTCATATTCATCATAAGATAATATTTTCTTTTTCAATTGAGAAAGTGTTTTCCACATGTTGAGATGAAAATCTTGAATACAATCTTCCATCAGCATCTCTGTAATGTCATACTTAGAGTCAGCCAAAGACAAAAACATAACTGGAACTTCACCTTTTTCCATTTGTTTTCTCATATTCAGCATTTCTTCTTTATCATTCAATGAAGATCCTTCTACCTGACTAGACCAGAGCTGATACTTCCTTGTTGCTTCATAAGATAAAAAAATATTGGTTGAGAATTCACTTATCAACTTAGATGATCAATGAAACAGGGGTTGTTCGTAGAATGACCTACAACACGGGCTATATCTTTATTGAGAAAGTATTTCACCTACTAGCGGTAAAGAATAAGACATGACTGTCTTCACATTTTCAAGTGACTCAAGATAAGATGGATTTCTCGTTACTACATTGTCCGTTGAAGCATTTTCTAGGAAATGTGAATTACTACTGCGTATAGGACTTTTGCAGTAAATTCATCATCATGGGGAGGACCACCATGGTGGGTTACAACAAAAGATGAAACCTCTTGCTCCTTGATCTTCTGGACACACAGAGGGTTACTGTGAATCTTATCTAAAGATGATATTTTGAGATCGACCGAACTGTCATGTAGCAAGCCGTAATGATGAATTCTATGATGTAGAACATCGGGATTAATTTTCCCACTATTGGGAACTGATAGTGTAGAATATTGAGTTGCTATAGACAATTTTCTGAGTGCATCATGAACTCCATCATCGATAAAGGCCTTTTTATATATTGGATCTTGATTTCTTGACTATACTGAATGGTTATTTTTATTAGACACCTTCTTACTCACTTTGGGAACCACTTGTTAAAAAAAGTGGTTATTATGGGCAGGTGTATGTGCCTGCTCAGGAGAAATAGTCAGGTTAGGCTGATTATCTCCACTCAAATCTGGTGTATGTGCCTGACATGGTTGTCCGTATGACATGGGGGAGTATGCCCCATAATTCACATAGACTGTAACATATGTGTGTATCTGTTCCGAAGAGAACTATTGATGTGTAACTCCACTGGTAGAGATATATTTTCAATTCATTCCCTGTGATGCTACTAAAGCTGTTATAATATTCTGACAGACATCCAGAATATTAGTACGGATTTTATTCTTCTCTTTCACCATTGTCAGAATGTACTTGGTGACTTCAGCTATTGGAACGGGAATATAAATCCATTCTGTTCTTGGACTAGGTGTGTGTTCACGCTCCTGTCTTCCTTTTCCTGCCAGTGAATTCTGACAGTACTCATGTGTGGGGGAAGAGAATTGAGTCTGCTCCAAATTTGTCATTGGAGCTTTCCGACTGACTTCTCTGAGTGCAACCAAACGAGACTATTGGTTAGCCCGAGGAACATTGGCAGGTGTATGTGACGATTCTGTATTCTTCATCAAGTATGTTTGACAATTTCCCTTCAATACCGGCAGAGGATACTGCTGACATAATGTTTGATTGTAAACAGGTGTATGTTCCTGTTTATCAGTTGCCACCATATTAGATTGGCGACCTTATTTGGTTGTAGTCAGACGAGCTGGCTGACTAGATGATGAGTCATAAACAGTTGTATATGACTGCCTATAATACTCCGCCAGAATTTTCTTTGCGGGATTGGTGTGTTGTTGGCAGACAAGTCTTCTGGACATCGTGATTGGAACGGACGGGTGATTGTGCCAGCTCATTTCTTTCCACCAAGTTAGGTTGGTGGACTTCTTCTAAAATGGTAGATATATGAACCTGATCATTGTTGACCGTTCGTCGCATATAGTGGTTCGTCTTTCCTGCTTGGGTTCGAGGAACCTGAGCCGAATGCCTGGAGATGACACCCCCATCATGTTGAGGGCACACTACCGCATGATTCTGGCAGCGATTGATGGTGGGAGCCTTCAGGAAGGACTCATGTATCCTTGAATTAAGGAATTCAGTGACCTTATCATACACCTTGGCATAATATGGGAGGGACTGGTGATTGCATTCTAGGGATAATGACATGAAATGGTTGGAGACGGTGGTTGGAACCACTTGTTTCTTGATCAATGGTCGTCACTTTCGGGACAATCAGGGTGAATTATTGACATGGAGGGCATATCGCGCAACCTACATAGTCGAAATGGTACCATGTCGATGGTATTACTTAACCAGTGCATCTGATACCCAGCGTTGAAGATGCTGAGTAGATGATGTCGTCCTCAGAGAAGATGATGATCCATCAGGAGTAGCAGCAGAGGTATTCACAGCAGAGGCATTCACATGTGTTAACATTAGAGAGGCCATTTCTGTAACATAGAAGATCTTGAAAAGAGTGACTGTTTGATATAACAGACATAATCAAGATATGTTCGGCCAATACATATTTTGGATGAGCACATATTTTATTGATTGTTTTGTTGGACCTCTCATTGAGTTTAAATAGGGTCCTAAAAAATAAGTAAAACATCACTTTAACTTGGTTAAGGATTCACGTCAGGTGAACCATTTTTTGTTTCCTTTTGAAATGGGGATGACCTTGTTTGTTTAAGCTTCAAACATTTCAACCAGTTTCTAACGGGTTTATTCATAGAACCATAAACATCCAATGATTCTATATCCATTTGGACCTACTTTCCAAAGGTAGGTGCTCATTAGTTGTGGACCGATGAGGCATAAAAATTTTCATTGGTCGAGAGGGTGGGAGGTCGGACTCATCACACCTTTTTGGGGGGAATTATTGTCTACTCTAGGACTCTCTTTATAAATTTATGTTATGTTCTTGATTCCTTATTAAATTACCATGTATGAAAATGAGCTTTCCATTAGATCTTACAATCAATGATTGATGTTTATAATATTTAGAGCGTCTTTTATATGTATTTTAGGTTCTACATCGATAGAGAATCATTTTTATGTATTAGAGATCCCTAGTCAATGGTATCCTTCAATACTGTATATAGAAATATCTTGGTCCTTATGATGACCATACTGGTTTTAAATCCACTCAGTGGAGAACTTGAGGTTTATTTTCTTTCAGAAGGACATGAATTATTTTAATGTTGGGATATTACCCGCAGATGGGCTACCTACATATCCTTGATAGAAAAGGAATCAGAAACCACATAGTTCAGGAAAGAATTGTGAGGTTTATACATGATTAATGGCTCAAAGATAGATTTAATAATTACTGTGACACTATAAGCTCACGTGATTCATGCTCAGCTTGAGAAACAAGATGTATCAGTAAAACCTGACGGTTTGATCCATAAAAGATGCAATCAGAAGTAATGATATGGGGCTTATGTATGTATGATTTCCAAAATAGATAAAGATCGGGATTTATTTCAGAGAAGATTTCCGGGAACATGGTCCACAAATGTATATGTGATTTTATGGAGATTTGGATACTCTATCTTGGTGCTTACTCCTGAAGAGGATACCCAAATTAAGAGGGGAATTGGGGGTTACTCATAAGGAGGATTCATAAATCAAAAGAAATTATGACTGGTTAAGAGAAATTATGACTGGGGTTTATTCCTGATAAGGAGGCCCAGGTTAAATGGATTTGAGAACTGTGGCTTATTCATGAGAAGGAGGCATAGGTTAGGGGGGATTATGACTGGGGCTTACTCTTAAGGAGGATACCCAGGATAAAGGGATTTAGAATTTGGGGATTACTCTTAAGGAGGATGCCCATATTTGGGAACAAGGACTGGGACTTACTCCTGAAATGGAGCCCCAGGTTAGGGGAATTTGAACTGGGGTATACTTCTAAAAAAAGGCCCAGGTTAGAGGAATTTGAACTAAGGCTTACTCTTGAAAAGAAGGACCAGGTTAGGGGAACTTGAACTGGGGCTTACTCCTGAAAAGAAGGCCCAGGTTAGGGGAATTTGAAGTGGGGATTACTCCTGAAAAGAACGACCAGGTTAAATATCTTCTCATCTTAAAGGACGAGGTTGAATGAATGAAATATCTCACCTTAGTGACATGAAGATATGTAAATTACTAGGTTTTGATAGATGTTCCACATAATTCCTTTCAGATAATGAATCCACCCAATGAATCATGCCATAAATGGATTTGAAGAGGATTTTGAAAGCAAAATCTTGAAGAGGAGAGGTGGATTTGGAGAAAAGAATTGAATGGACAGGAGAGGTACCCAAAAAAGGGTAGGCGCGCAAGTCCGGTTGGGGTGAAAAAGTATTGGTCACACAAGTATACTTGCGAGACACATGTGTACTTTTGCGATGGTTAACACATAGGGTAATACTTGGGAGAGGCTTGGCTTGCGCCTTTAGTATTATCTCTAGAGGTTTCTAAAAGAGTGGCATGCAAGTTTTGTTGAAGGGATAACGCAGCATGTGTGTGTGGCCATTTTCCCTTAAGGGTTAGACCCTTAGGAACGCAAGTGTTGATGAATTCCAACACTTAGTCCTTGTTTCCCCTCTTTAGATCTTCCATTTTAGGAAAGAAACTACCTTAGAAGTGTCCAGAAGACTTCAAGCAAAAACTAGGGCGCCGAGAGATAAAATATTACTTTTGGAATTTTACGTCCTTGAAATGGGGGGCCCACAAGGGGTATTTATATGCTACTGAAGACCATGGGTGAAAATCATATATCGTGCGCAGGTCACCTGCACGCCCAATATGTGGTGTGCAGGTACCTTGCGTGACCGTCTTGGAACTTGCGCGGCCCATGCTTAAGCAAATCCTTGTTCACGCCATTGTCAATTTTTGATTTTTTTTCAAAGGATGAATCACTTTCTGTTACGGTGTTTTCCCTTTTTCTGTCGTTAGACACTTGTGACAAAAAGGAGCGTCAACAATGTGGTTAAATAATTTTGTAGTAGTTGTGAGTAAATTTTTACCATTATTTAATTCCATCAATCAAGTGTAAATATATCTTACTGTGTGCATTAATGACGTAATTTATTTTTTGATATCGGTGATTCATGAATGAATCTAAAATTATATATAAATAATATATATGGTATTTATATATTGATTAAATTTCTAAAGATTTTGTTACCATGATAAAAAATAATTACAAAAATTTCTAAATGGGAAAATATATGAAAAATGATAAAGATATTAACCGAATAAATGATTTTAATAATGAATTATTATAAAAATGGTGATAAAAGATTACAATGAAATCATATATGGAATTATATATCTAATTATTTCACTTTAATATTTTTATAATAAATAAATATTTATCATAAATTATGTTCCATTTCATATAGTAGATGTTGGGCCTATGTTAATATATTTACTTGTCACTTTTATTTTTGTGGAAGAGATGCCTTATACATTATTAATTGTTTTTTTGGTGTATATAAATACCATGAAAATTATTATTGATTATTGTAAAGAATAATATGATATATTCATATCCATATAAGGTTATTTCTTTAATCAGTCTTCTGATTCAAAAGTTATCAATGAGGTAATCGATTTTTTGACACAATCTCTTTGTTTATGGAAATTATTTATGAATATAATAACAATGATGAAATGTTAACATATACCTATTAATAAAAAAAATGAATTTTATTATACTTCGGTTATTTTTTGAAAATACATGTTTTAGTTTCATTTTCCTCACCATATGTTCTCAAGAATGGAAAATATTTTTTAAGGAAAATAGAATTTAATTCCCTCTTCTCTTGAAAATCAATTTCTTTCCATATCAATGTTAAATAAAATGTTTTAAATAAGAGTTATTAACATTATAAAATGATTTTTAAAATCAATTTTACCCATATTTGAATTTATATAAAAAAATTTCTTGTAATCTCTTGAGTGATGTAATTTTTGATTGTTTATACAAAATTTTAAAATAAATATTCAATTATATCGTATATGGAATTAATAGAATTTCTCATTGTCCGGACTACTCAATTCATTGAAGTGTATAATAAAAGTTTCAGTTTTTATTTAGAAATTAAATTTTAACTATATTATGTTTTAAATTTATATAGTATGAATATGTGATTTCAAAATGGAAAGGTTATTTTTATAAAAACGTTTTAGCTATATTTTAATGTTATTTTTATTCCTAAAAGATAATAACACCTGATTTCACATATGATATACTGAATATATGATCCAAGGTTATGATTAATGTTATTTATCTATATGTTTTATGGTTTTTATTACAAGATGTTTATGAAATATGTTTCTTTTCTATCGGTTACACTATGATGAAAAAATGAAATTTTTATAAAACCCATTCCTTTTCCATGGTTCTTGAAATAATGAAATGTTAATGAAATCATCTTATTTTTATAAGGTTTGATATGATTAATGTTATATGATCTTATGTCATAAATATTCATAGTTTTAATTATTTTAATGTGATTACATTATTACAAATAATGATGGTTATGCTATAACCAAGGATATTGGTTACATTATAACCAATGATGGCTGTTACGTCACCAAGGATGATGATGTTTTTATATACAATGATTTGTGGAACCTATATCTCTTTGATTAAAATTAGGTAATTATTAATATATCATGATATAAATTGCACTAGAATTGGGAGTGAACATAATTTAGTAAGGAAATATTTTCAATATAATAGTTTTAGGATTAATTGTTGACCGCTATAGAGGTTTGGGGAGTAAAACCATTCCCTTATGAGATACATGGAAATAAGAGATGTCTATAAAGAAAATAATTTATTATTCTTATATTTATTACAATTAATTATGTATTATTGTGATGTTATATTATAATGGGTCATGTTTTTTGATTCCTTTGTGATTTATTCCTTTTAAACTATTGATATTTATTTTATGATTGAAATTTATGAACTATGATATGGAGGGTTTGTATATTAAATGAAATTATATTGTCTTCATAACCATATTCTATTGTTATGTTTGTATCTCTCTATTTTATGTTTTCTGAGAATCATATCTCACCATTTCTTATGTTCCCATTCCCTAAGTTATGAATAAATATATAATTTATTATATATCCTATAAGTTATCTTATTATGAATAACATAATGGGCGATGATTTAACTCACTTATGTCTATATTTCTATATATATCCAAAAAACCAAAGGAATTGTAAATAAATTATTCTATCATTGATAGTTACATCATGTAATTAATATTAATCTATTCAAATGTAATAACACAGACTTTTCATAGATCATTTTTATTTATTCTCAATGTTTGAAAGTAAACGTAGAGGAAATTGTCTCAAGAGAATTAGTAAACGTTTCATTTTGGAAAAAATGTAATTAGACAATTGAATTATGAAATGATAGAAAAATGACATATTATGTGAATAGAGATAAATATCTACAGAAATCACCACTATCACTACAATATTTAAAACTAATGGAGTTAGAAAATTATTCCAACCAGTTCATAAATACAATGGTTAACGAAGATTATCAATTTCAATAACCTCTTAATCATAGAGACAAGAAGAAGTAACATGCTATCAAAAATTTTGAAGAGGGGTACCATAATGACATGGTGAAAGGTACACAGATCATCCACTCTAGAACATATATTGTCTTATTTTATTCTATATATAAACACTAATTTATATCTTCATAAATTTTTAAGGGTGTAACTATACCACCATAAAGATTATATATTGAATTTGGAGTGAAACCCCATAATGTTATGATTATTTCATCCCATGTATATGATTCTTTTCCAGTTAATATTTTTGGGAATGTGTTTTGTGAAAATATTTTCATTCTCCCTTTAGTTGAGTTTGATGTTGTTTTAGGCATATATTTTATTTATTTATAGAAATCCAACATCATCTTACATGAAAAGAAATTCACTTTCGATATTTCGCAACATCTTATGATTTTCCATCACTGTGACGACAAATATGAACTTCTTATTGAAATTACATCCATTATATGTGTCTTTAATCCTGTTCAAAATGGTTTATTAACTCAGATGGTAGTAGAGAAAGTAAATATCAAGGATATTCTTATTATGTATGTTTTTTATGTGTTTACAAAATAATTTCATATTCTTCTACCAAATCATGATTTTGGGTTTTCTATTGAACTCATACCTTGTTATACACATATTTCAAAGACACCATCGATAATTTCCTTGATTGAGTTGAAGGAAATAAAGAATAAACACAAATATAATATTTTCAAAGAATTAATTCTACCATTTATGTCACCATGGGGTTCAAAGTAATTTTTGTTAAGAAAAAAGATAAATCATTTCTACTCATCATTGGTTAAAGAGATCATAACAATACCACTATCGAAAAAATTTATCCTATACCCCATATTGATGAGTTTTTTGATCAATTATAAATATAAAAATTATTTCTTATGATTTATCATTATACTGGATATCATCATATAAGGGTCTAGAAAGAGAATATATGAAATAAATATTTTTTACATTGTTGGGAAACTATTAATTTATAGCTATGACATTTGGTTTCAGTAATTCCCCCAATAAATTCGTAAAATTATATCAATAGTATCTTTATTTCCTATATTAATCAATTTGTGGTAGTTTTTATTGATAAAATTTTTATAGATTCAAATAAAAATAAATTTATTAATGATTACTTGATCATTGTAATAAATACCATGGGGAAGTTGAAAAACTTGTACGAATTTACTATGTGTGAATTTTGAATTTTGAAAGATACATTATAAGGTTATATAATTGTAGGTGAGGGATCTATAGATCCTTCAAAGAATGAAGTTATTAAACATTGGACTAGACCTACCATTGTGAATAATATATTTAGTTTTCATGGTTTTCTAGATATTATTGGTGCTTTGTAGGGAATTTTTCATAACTATATAATACACTCACCTTGTTAATATAAATGGGAGCGATCTTCCTTTAGATTTATAAATATGATGAACATTTCAATGAACTGAAGTGAAGGTGATTCAGTGAACCTTTTATTACTCTACCATGTAGTGGATAACAGATTTTTTATCAATATTCATTCATTAAATAAAATAATGGGATGTGTTATTTTGCATACTGATACTATTAAAGCTTATTTAACAAGGAAATAGAATTTTCAAGAACAAATTTACCCAAATCATGATTTTTAGTTATATTCAATAATTTTTACATTAATGTTATAAATTAATATTATTTAAAGCGAATGTTATGATAAATATATAATGATCATAATTGTTTAAACTTTATTTTCACATTGAATATGAAGAAGGATTCATATACTCTAAGCCAAAAAGGATACGTTTAACATCTATGATGATAAGAATAGAAGATCCAATATCTGTGTATGTTCATACTATGGATATAAAAATATTAAAGGAAGGTGAATGATATTGTATTTCTAAGATGTGTTTTCAATTATCTTTGATTGAAATCAATGATCTGGAACAAACTAAATATGTTGAACTGATGTAGAAGGTGAGAAATGTTACCAATGTTAACCTTGATTGTGATTGGATATTAAGGTTTAGTAACTATGTATATGATGCATTAAAACTAGATTTTAGGAAATAGATTTATGACGAGGATCAATGATCATAATTCCATATTCATACAAGAAGAAAAATGTTTTATAGAGATTGGAAAGAGTATTTATAGTGGGAAAACATGATGAGAGATATGGATGTGTATGTATCTCAGTGCATGGTATATCAAAAGGTTATGGTTGAGTGAAATTGATATAAGTGGATGTTATAACCATTATTATACTATAATGGAAAGAAGGTAATATATCCACGTATTTTATTATTGGACTCCCCAAAATATTAAAAATAAACAATACTATAAATGTTATAGTCAATCAACAAACAAAGTAAAAAAATATTCATTTCCATTAGATATTTTATTCCTTAATATTTTCTAGGTATGATATACAAAATGGAATTGGGAAGGTTTCAAATAGTACCACACTATTTTATAACTGATTGGGATATGAGGTTTACCATGATTTTCAAGGGAATTCATCAACAGTTTCTAGATACAAAACCAATTTTTAGTACTTCTTATTTTCCTCTTAAATATGGCCAATATGAGAAAAAAATTCAAAACATAAAGGATATTTAGATATCTTTCTCTAAGGATTTCAATATTATTTGGGATCATCAATTTTCTAGAGTTTTTTTTTCATACAATAACAGGATTCAATCAAACATTCAAATAACTACTTATAAATATTTATACAAAAAAACTATAAAATCCAAAATGATGGGATATAATTTATGAATGAAACGTATTAGGACATGATATTATTGAGAAAATGACAGATAATGGATAATCCTTTAAAAACATAACAAGGAATCCCATAGTTGATATAACAGTCATCCTAAGAATTGTTAGCCTAAAAAGGAATAAATAGTTGTTTTGATTAGTTTCTTATGAATTTATCGTTGGAAGAAGTTTACATGATTAAAAAAGAAATGAAATAAAATCCCATGGTATATTGGATCTTTTGATATTCTGGATTGAGTAGGGATGATATCTTATTACATGGTTTTTCCACAAAACCTCTCCTAAGTTCAAAATATGTTCCATATATATGAAATAAGAAATTATATAGATGAGCATTAAAATGTACTGAAATAATCAATTTTATGACTATAACATGTCATTTATTTTGATGAAAATCATTTATAAATCATGGATGAAGAAAATGATGTTCTATAGAACTTCACACTCATGAGGTAAATGTTCTTTGGATAAATCAAAAATTTAGAAAAAGCTACATGAAAACCCAAGGATGTAATGAAAAAATATGTCCTCATTTGTTTTTTTTCAATATGGATAATTTAAATGAAAAAATAATTTTTTTGTGTACAATGTCACACCTCATGATTTTATAAATTGTTTTTAAATAAATATTATTTTCCGATAGCTTACGTTACACACAACACCACGTTTAAAAAACCATGATGTAAAATTAAATTATTGTCATCACCTTACCATTTTGTTGGTGGGTATGAATAGGTAAAAATAATGTAAGAAAAATGTATTATTACACATGAATAATTTCAGTATTTATAAACTAGAAATGAAAATAGAAAAACAGTTCAGTGTAAAAGAGGTATTTTTTTTTGAAAAACTCTTTTTATGTGAAAAATGTATTTATTTATGATAAATTTTATTATACACTATTAGTGAAAATTTCAAATTATTTTTTTCTTATATAATATATAATATATTAAAAATTAATTTAATATTTTTTTATTAATGGGATATAGAAAAAAAAATTATGCATAAAAACATTATTTTTTTCTAAAAACAAGTTTTTATTGCATATTGCATACTAATTTCAAAATTAATTTTTTCCACTTATATAAAGTTAATTTGATAGAACAAATTATTTTTTATAATAAAGAGGTTCAAATTTTGTAAATAGGTACCTTCTATTTTTGATTAATATGAGCAGTAACCATGATAATATTTATCACCTCCCTAAAGGGAAAATCAGGTTTATCTTGGTTAAAAACAAGTGATAAGGACATAATTATTCATAAAAATTTTATTGGAAGAAGTTTATTTGAACATTATTAGTATAAGAAATAAATTTAATTATTTAATGGAAGAATTTCCATGAAAATTAAAATATAATATATTAAAGCAATGATTCATAAAAAATGTAACCCTCTTAGTTTTATATATCACTTATTTAATCACATATGGGAAAATAATTATGAATGAATATTAATATTTATTTTTTGTGTAATAAAAATATATTCCTAAAGAACATATGTCTATATTTTTTAGTGATTATATAAATACCATAAATTATTATGCAACCCTAATATATTATTTCACCATTTAATAAAAAATATATCAAATTGATATAAAATATTATAGGTAAATTAATTTGACTTATTAAATGTGTTTAAATAATATTTCAGATTAATATGATATATTAGTTTTATTTTAAAGAAATATATTCAATTTATATCAATTTTATTATACTTTTTATGTCAAATTAAATAAGTAGTGTCCACACTAACAATACTAATATTTTATGATTTTTTTTATTAAAATACATAAAAAATAAAAGTTAACTAGAGAGATATTATTTTTCACAATATGTTATACCATTCCAATTTATAGGCTATTTCTATTCAATTGTCATGAAAATGACTTTAATATATTTTAATATTTTATGAAATTCCCAGAGTTCCCCTCTAAAAAATTATAAAAGGGCACTCATACTTTCTCTTATTCACCCCACATTGGGCATTATAGAATTGTAAAAATCTACCAAGATCTATTATAAGCTCAATTACTCACATTAAAATGGTTTTTTTTCATTTGAAAATATAACCACAATTCCATTAACTAGCTAACTAAATGATTTATTTAAAGAATATGTAATATCCTTAATCAATAACTTTATTTTTAATTACTATATTATGAGACCTAAATAAGTTATATTAATAATAAAATAACAACTTCATTGTCCAAAAAATACTTAAATTTAATTATAAATTTTATTCTACCTTTATTCACTCTATTTTAAGTCAAATGGAATGTGTACGTATCACTGAAGCCTATGTATGGCTTATTGTCTCTGCGTAGCAATACAATTCTTTTATCATCACCATATTTATGTATGAGTTCTTTTATGGGATAAATATTTATATATAATAATTATTACATAATTATACTTTTGGATTTATAATATCATATTTACCTTTTTACCTTCCAAGCTGTTGGAAGATGATAATGTTGATCAAATGTACGTGTGAAGTACCAAATCCAAAAAGTGATCTAATTTGTTTTTCATTTTGGATTTAGTTTAATGGTAATAAGGATGTGTTAAATGATTATGTTATATATATATCTGTTTGTGTGTGTGTGATGTATATGATATTAAAATAATTCTTTAGAGGTGATTGATTATTTACCTTTACTTTATTCTATCCATTGAAAAATGGAAACAACCTTTAATCATATGTATGATGTACCATATCCATGAATGGTGTAATTAATTTTTATATCTCAATAACTTATGAATGAATGTAAAAATGTATATAATGAATATATATGACATTTATATAATGATAATATTTTTGAGATTATGGAACCGTGATCAAAATATGAGGACCAAAACATATAAACCAGAACATACATGAAAAATAAAGATGATATTACCCAGAACTATGATTTCAGTAAATAAGTGTTCAAAACTGAATTATAAATGGTTATAAATAAATAATATATTGTATTATATAAAATAATATAATTATATAATATAATTATTTAAAATCTATATTTATTTTACATTAGGTTTCAAAATGTAAAAAGAAAGTTAGACAGAATGTAAGGATTTTTTGCCTCATATTTATTTTTGTTGGAAACATGAATTAAAAAACCCTAGTTTATATTTTTATGTATATATATATTTCTTATGTATACCAATTATAAATATTCTCATGATAAATATTGTATATAAAAATCTATATAAATGTATTTTTCATATGGCTTAGGATTCAAAACTTGAAAAAGTGGTAAGTGTTTTATTTTACATTATAATTGTATATAAACATTTTTTATGATTATGTTTACAACAATGAAGTATTATGATATATATATATCATTAAACTAATAAAATTCATTAATATATATATATATATTTTTTAAAATACATATTCTATTCACATTTTTCTCACCTTATGTGGTATCAAAAATGGAATTTTTTAATGATAAACGACTTCATATCTGTATTTGGTCATAATTGAATTTTCTTCCATATCCATGTTTTGGAAAAATGAATTAAAATTGTTTTTTAATATTATAAAATAATTTTTAAAATTCATTTTTACCAGTTTTTTACATTATATAGAATGGTTCAAAGGAATATTTTTTTCATTTTATTTAAAAGGTAGTTTTTTATTTTCTTTATTAAAGTGTAAATGTAATGATTTATTTTATTTTATATAGAATAAAAAAATTTAATTATATCATGATAACTCAATGAAATTAATTTTACATTAAAATAGACAATGATTAGTTTAAATTAATTTTATTTGTATATTATTTTTGCAATTTTCATATTTTAAATATGTTATTTAAAACCAGAAGGTATATTTTATCCATAAATGTTTCAATTATATACTAATTTTAATTTTTATTCATCATAAAAAACCCTATCTTCATTTATTCTTTAGTATGTATATTATAAAAGTGTAATATTAGTTATATTTCCCTAGAATGTTTATATATTTCATGAAATGATGTTTATCAAACTCTTTCAGTTTCTGTGGGGTTTGATAAGATGAAATGATGAAATGTGGATGAAACTTGTTCCTATTCCCAGTGGTTTTCGTTGATGAAATATTTTTGAATTCAATTTATTTTCATAGATTTTGATATGATGAATGTTATATGATATTTTTTATCACAAATGTATTTTTGTAATTATGATATAGAGGTATTCTATAACCAAGGATGTTGGTTATGTTATAACAAGGAACTGTGGTAACATTATAACAAATGATGGTGATCAGAATATAACAAATAATGGGTTGGGCTTATATATCCCTATAATTATATGGGAAAATCTTCATATCCATTATGATTAAAATGAGTGTAATGGGGTGTGAATCCAATTTATTAATGGAATTTTTCTACAGTGATAGACCAATGAGTGAACCTTAACTTCTTTTATAGTTTTGAAAGTGAACCCAATATACTTTGATAGAAATGGGAATAATCACTATATACTATGTAAATGACCATAAATTATTATATATATACTAGAAATCATTATGTTATGCTAATTTTTTGTTCTCATGGTTCCCGTTCTTTGATTTTATTATTATTCATATCTTTTAAACACCCTAGATTTATGGAATGACTCATTTTTTTATCTATGATCTCAAAGGTATAGTTTTCAAATGTTTTTATCATGTTATCATGCCCATATTCTCATGTTATGTTGATATATCAATTTTTTTAACCTTACAGAGTATTATATCTCACCCATTATTATGTTTTCGTTCCATAGGTTATGAAGAATTATATTCTATATTATATGTATTGGAAGGGTGATAGTTATGATGAACTTATAAGTAGATGATGTAGTTCACTTATGAAAATTTGTTTTATGAATCCATGTTTTTAATGTAATAGACCTAAATGATTCAAGTATTGATCATTTTTTTATGAACTGAATATTCATTTAATCTGATCTAAAAGCTATTTACGGAATCTGTTGGACACTATATTGATAGTAATATTATGATGTTTGAGACTATTAATTATATAATTATGTAACTTATTAGTATTTTCCATATGTTTTTAGGGTTTTATTCCATATATGGTATGTCATCTCTTTATGATATTTTTAATGTGTAATATTTTATTATTATTTATAACTTCTATATTATTCATGTTTTTTAAATATATAATAACTTTTACTAAACACATTCCAATAAAAAGAATATGAAATCGCTATTTATTTATTTTTTCATTTCCCTAGGATACCAAAAATGAATCCAAAAATGATTTTATAAATATAATAGTATAAATATAAATGTTATCAATATTATTATAATTTTTTTATGTTTTCCAATGTAATGTAAGAATCATGAATATATCATGTTTACCAAATATGTAAAACTATTAAATCCATTAGGTTGTGATATCATCTATCATGTGCCTGTATTGTGAGATGACCATTTGCATTAGATTTATGGAGATAGTATTTTACATTTGGTATCAATGTTAGTTTAATATAATCCATGGGAACTATATTTAGAAAAATATTTATTAGTGAACATATCCCAATGAAGGAATCCATGGATAAGTGTGTATTGGATAATATTATGATGCTTCGGTATTGCAGAAAATAAATGGATTCCTAGAAATAGGTTTACTATCTTTATAATAGCATGTGGATGTGGTTGTTGCACATACGCACATAGGAGTAAACACCCAAGAAATGTTTAGTTGCATGTCAACTCAATTTTCATGTTTTGAAAGATGAGTGGGACAAAGATTTCACACATGTATAATGACTCCTCGGAAATATAATTTTTAAAATTCACACATTATTTGAATAATTTTATAAATTATTTGAAATATTTTTTTTCATTATAAGATATTTCAAAAGATACTGGTATTATGATTTTATGATTAGATACAAATTAAATCTTAAATTTATGTTAAGTATTACACGAGATTTAAAATTATAAGCTATTATTTAAAATAATACTTTTATTATATAATTCACTAAATTACATTGTTTAGAAATTATACTCAGTAGAAAAAATGGAAACTATATTAATACATTGAAACTATGTAGGTGTTTCCCTAATGGTAAAGGATGTGAATCTAGAGGTATAGGTCAATTATATATAACTATATTGCGGTGGTTGAATCAGGCCATGACGAACAATATGACATATATGGTGAAAAATAATGATCCCTAACATGTGATAATGATTTGGGATTACATAATGTTTTTATAACCCCCCTCATTAAATGGTACTACTAATTAATTATTAATCAGGAAACTAATTAAGTCCATGTAGGAGATATTTATCACTTGGTAGTTAGTGAAAGAGAGAAAGTTATCATGGGATTATATCAACTTATATATGATACTAATATGTTTTTTTTCCTAAATCCAGGGAACTATAGATGTAGAGTAAATATATAGTATTATGTCGAATATTTTCAATGATATATTCTTTATAAAATATAATTGTTATGAGTAATGAGATTATATAGAGAGGAAATTAATCCATATAAGGAAATATGTACAAGAAAATTTTATAGAATATGAAGATTACCTTAAATGTATTGAAACTCACGGTTTGTATTATTCATGCAATACACGATGTAAAAATTCCCTCTTATTTATTAGGTTAAAACCTATAATTTGGATGAAATTAGTGTCTCAATGAAATTTAGTATACATAAATATAGTATATAGGGATATCGTGAGAGAGAAATAATTTTCCAATTATTATTTTTTCAACAGAACTAAAGAAAATAAGTGGGTGGTTGCCCACTCTAAAAAAAATAAATACATCAAAATGAAAAATGGTAGCGTGGAACTTTGAACTTGTAACAGTTTAAGAAAAAATACCATGGAACATGATTTAAGGGAATAATTTTTCACTTTATATATTGAAATAAAATACAATGGGATAGTGATTTTAAGGGAAATAATGAATTCTACAATGTCTAATTATTTTATATTAAGGTTTTGGGGAACTAATCAAAAGAATTCTCAGATCATGTTGGGAATTTTACTCAACAAATTCCATAGGATGATGGATAATCTTTTAGGATCACTGCAACCAAGGTTATTATTCTTACTGATGTGGGTATTGGTACATTTATTATAAACTAAAATTTAGTTATTGATTTATTTTATTCATAACATTTTCACTCTCTTATATCATCTATATTTTAAATGAACATAATATTTATTATTAGTACATTAGAAAGGGGTTCCAACTAATTTTCCTAGTGTAAATGTTTTTACAATAAGGATATAATATGTAGTACCCATTATGGTGCATAAAAATAAATTATTTTAAAAAATTGTTAGTATAAATATGGATGAATTTGATATAATCCTTGTTATGTAATTGATTCTGATTCTTTCATTGGGGAACACATGACCATATATAGAGGATGGTGATGCAGTTTGTTGCCCCACATTTCCACATTCTAACGGCGGGCGACATCCTTTCCTTGTTCATGGACGTTTTCTCCCTGATCAAAACGGGATGATGGGATGTACGTTCTTCCTTCCATGGATTCCACCCCGGAACACATCACCATGTTCGAGTGTCCCATATAGACTTAAGATTTTGTTCATGTAACTCTTCATAGTGCCATATCTTCATGGACACCATTTAATTACACTACATCTGTAGGAACATTCCAAGGGGCCCGTTCAGGGTAGTAACCTTCAGTCGGGAGAGTAGTCATGTTGGACATCACTGGCATATCTGAATGCTGGAACATTGGGGAATCTAGGGTTCTTCCCCTTATTATATGGCTTCTCGAGAGTGCAAAATCCCAAGGAATTCCATGTCAAATTCTAGAAATTATATGCCATAGGGATGTATCTGAGGTCTTCCTCAACTTCCCTTGTTTAACACAGGGTATGCATCAGGTTTAATGTCTGGTGGATATAGGTCTGACTAATAGAAACAATGACTAGAGCGGATCGTGTGAGTGAAACCCCTAGGGGGACAATGATGTTGGGGCTAACATGTGATTAACTACCTGATTGTTGTTAAGGGGAATGGGGAATGAGGTGGCATGATCCCACTGGGATGTGGTGGCCTGGGTAAGAATCAAAATGGATGATGGACGGTTAAGTGAAGTGTGTAGAGAATGAGATGAAGTCGACTCGAGGAAAATGATGATGTTGGGCTTGATTCTTGAAGATTCCTTCTGCGTATCCCTATTTAAGGTAATAAATTTCCTTATAGTTCACCTGACAATGGTTTACTTTCAATTGGGGACTTCAACAGATTAACGTCGAATGGGGTTGACAATGGCTTACCATTGAATGGGGATCAAAATGGCATACCGCTGGATGGGGTCACTATAGCTTACCACTATATGGGGTCACAATGGCTTACTGCTGGATGGGATCACAATGGCTTACCATTTCATGGGGTCACAACGACATACCTCTAGATGGGGTCAAAAAGACATACCTCTAGATGGGGTCACAATGGATTACCGCTGGAAGGGGTCACAACGTCTTACCGCTGGATGGGGTCACAACAGTTTACCTCTAGATGGGGTTGAACCTCAGGGAGGATTCCTACATACCTTATACATGTGACAAGGAACAAATACCATGTAGTTCTGAAGTAGTTTGGTGAATCGATGTGAAGATGGCTGGGACCAATGGTTATTGGGAATGAACCTCAGGGAGGCTTCATACGTACCATATCTAGGAGACAATGATCAAAGTCCACATAGTTCTAGTAGGGTGTGTGGGACTTACACTATAGGATTCCCAGAGAGGATATCATGTTAGATGCTTTTCTAAGAAAATTTGAGTCATGCTCTGTGTGAGAAACAAGAGGCAGCAAAGAAACGACGATAACATCACGGAAGGTGCGTTTGTGGGAAGTAGAGTGGGGATCACATGTGGTTAGTAGCTGAAATAGAAAAAATGCACTACTACAAATATGGCTTTTAACAGCACTAACAATGGCCATTAATAGTGCTAGAAAAAACACTGATAATTCCGGGGATGATAGGGGGTCCCCTTTATCAATGCTCCAAAAAGCGCTGATTAAAACCCCTTTTATCAGTGCTAAAAAAAGAACTTATAAAAATAAATTAAATTAAAAAAATACTACCAATCTCATGGGGGGGGATTTTTACAGTGCTTGAGCCCCCTTTATCAGTGCTTTCCCACACATCCAGTGCCCGCCTACACCGCCTACACCCTTTATCAGTGCTAGCCCTTTAAATCACCCTTGCACGCACGCCCTTTCCTCCACCCGGATTTGATCTCGAGACCTCCCCCATGCGCACCTAAAGCCTTTTCAACTACCCTATATTGATTTGTTCTCTTATTCATGATATATCTATTTATATATATATATATATCGTTATATTTATTCATAAAGTAATATATATTTATATTAATATATATAGTTATATATATATACAGGTATATTAATATATATATAGTTATATTAATATATATATATATATAATTATATTAATATATATATAGTTATATTAATAAATATATAGTTTTATTAATATATAGTAGTTATAAATATTTATATATTGGTATTTTAAATAAAATGGATATTAGTTATTTTTTAGATAAATCTAGAATATTTTATTTGTAAATAAGTTAAATTAATTATTTAAAAAATTTAATTTTTATGTGTGAATATATAAAAAATATGTACATATAGTTATATATTTGATTATAAATAGTAGTGCATTATAAAAACGATAAAATTTAAAATACATAATATCAATATGAATGTAATACCTTGGAATAAATTCAGTCCCCACCAAAAAAATCCAATAATACCCCCTTAAACGAGGCTGAAAATCCACAAAATGTTAAATAATCTCGGTACCCCGACTAAACACTCAGTTTTGGAGGCCTTCTGGGCCTCTTTTGGCCTCTAAAAACTCTTGACCAAGGTCCCTTCGGGTTACAACGACGTAGATCTTGTTGTAGGCTTTGATTTGTTATGTGGTAGAGCTCAAACGAACACCTGGATCAAAAGTTATGGCGGTTTCATGTTTGAGTTGCGTTTTCAACATATTTTGGATCTTTTTTTTTTATTTTTTTATTTTATTATTCATCAAATTGTTATTAAATGACTATTACTCCATAATAATTAACAAATTATTAATTAAAAATATTTTTTTTAATTTTTTAAGAATCAATTTTCACTAAATATTATATATATTAATTATATTAAGTGTAAATGTACATTTATACATATCTAAAATATATTTAAAAATTATATATTATATTTATATAAATATAACTATATAACTATATTTATATATTAAAATATTTCTAATTTGTTTTTTATGTTAACCCTTTATCAGTGCTTTTAAAAAAAGCGCTGATAATGGGGGTCCCTTTATCAACGCTAAAAAAAGCGCTGATAAATTGGGGGCCTTTATCAGCCCAAAAAAATTCGTTGATAAAGAGTCCTTTTATCAGCGCTTTTTTTAGCGCTGATAAATGCACCCTTTATCAGCGCTTTTTTGAGCCCTGATAAAGGCCCCCCCTTTATCAGCGCTTTTTCGTTAGCGCTGATAAAGTGGTGGCGTTGGCCTTTCCCCATTTTGTGGTAGTGAGGCGCTTACGCGTGGTTCACAATCCAGGGAGATAGAAATTGTGACTTACTCAAGGGTGGAGGCCTGGGTAGTGACAAATCCCAGTGGGAGACTGATTTGGCTCCCAAGAAGAGAGGAATATCTTGGGTGCTACCTCCAACGAGAAAATCTAGGGGTTTCCACCAGTGTGGTTTCCCTTTCCATGCAGACAGACGTCGCTCGGATGAAGAGGATATGATTCCATGGGAGTAATGATCTCACTCTTGTGGAGACTAGTGGGCATGCAAAATGTACACTATGGGGTACCCCGCATATGATGCATGGGTTGAGGCCACTGTTTAATGTCATGTGCTGATGACAGTGGTTCTTGGCAGTTTAAAATCATGCATCTCAGACGAGGTGGATTTTCTCTGCACCCCCAGAACTTACATAACCGATACCTGCCCACCCTTGAGGGATGGAAGTCATCGCCAATTCCGTGAAAGGGGGTGTTATGGAGTGACACATTGGAGGGGTCTACATTATCATGACTATGTAATGAAGCAATAGATGTTAGAATTCCTATGTGAAGAAGTATGAGGCAAAGCAACGTGACAGGTAGCACTACCCAATGGACCTTAAAATTGCATCATAAAAACATGAAGGGCCTCATGGGAAAAGGAGATGAAGAGAAAATGGGTTCATAGGTAGAATCCTAGTGATGCTCTGGTGCTCTGTGGAGTGGAGAGGCTTCATGAAGGGATGTGCTTCACGAAGTGATGTCGCCTAGCCTAGGAATAGGGCATAGGTGCATATGGAAGGTGTTTCGTGAAGTGTAAATGCATTCACGAAGAAATTCCTCATAAAGTGGGGGTGCCTTGGGAAGCATAACATTGTGAAGTAATGTACTTTGTGAAGCATAATGTCCTTGGCTTATCAAGATGATCACATGTGTATGAAGGGTGTTTCGCAAAGAATAAACGATTCACGATGACCCGGGTCCCCTTGGGGATTTCCTTCCTTCACTGAGGCTCGTGGGCTCCACGAAGGGAATCCCTCTTCGAAGAGGAGAAGAATCCATGCAAAGGGTAAGGCACATCACGATGAAAATGTACCTTGAAAATTTCATGGTTCACATAACAGAAATTGCTTCGCGATGTGGGAGCTCAGAATGTGAACGGTCGGAAGATCCATCCTTTGGGTTCAAGGGGATCCTGGTATTTATAGGCAAGAGGTGCTGCAAATTAGAGCTCACGTGGCGTGAAGACGGAGCTTCCTCCATGGCGGGTTCACGAATGTCAAATCGGTTTGTAGAGAATCCTACCTCATTGTTCCGTTGTGGGTTCATGAATTTAAAATCGGTTCACGAAGTATCCCATCTCCTTGCACCGCCGTGAGACCACAAGTGTCAAATGGGTTCATTTAGAATCCCGCCTCCTTACTACCCAGGGGGGGCGCGAAGGGGGAGTCGGGAGTTGGATGTGGGGCTATGGGTCTCTGCGATCAGCCTTCCTGAGGTAGACCTTAGTGCTTATTATTTGTTCTATCCTTCCCAATTTTTGGCGTCAACAAATTCCCCCCTTAGATTCGGAGCCGAGGAGAAAGTGAGGGTCAAAGTTAGAGGGTTAATTGCAAAAATACCTCAACCAGCATGAAGCGGCCTTGTGAATAATACTCACGAAGTGGAGTAGTGGTGTGGGATGGAGCACGCCGCGAAGATCGCCATGGATGGACATGCTGCAAATCACCTAGGATACACACCTATAAATAGGGGTGACCATTATTTTTTCATTTCTCTTCTCGGTGATTTTTTCTTTTAGTTCCCTCGATTCATGATGCTCATCATACTCCCAGATTTCTCTCTGCGAATCGGGCCTTCTACTTCATAGCACATAGCGAGTCTTTGACTTCGCGTCAAAGATCATTGCGACTTGTTTTAGAAGGATAGGGTGGGGCGCCACAGACAGTATTCATGAAGGAGCTCTGCTAACATGCTTCAAGAAATAGATTCGCAAACCGAACAAAAAAACCAAACTCAAAAACTGAATGGATAGCCCAGAGGCTGCCAAGGGTTCCTCGCAGTCACTGCCCGGAGGTAGAAGATGGAAAATTTATTAGTTTTAGGAAAGTGTATATATATCCCCTTTGACCATGATTCATTGGTGGTACTGCTTTCGGCAAGCCAAAGAAACTATCCATGGTGCAGTAGGTTACCTTTGTATGGATTTGGGCTGAGAAATGATGTCTTCATCCCCAAAACCAGTAGGGACGAGCTAGATTACTGGTTCTGAAGCATGTTGTGTCAGTAACAGTGGGTTAGGGAAGCTTATGGCCATGCCTGGGAGGACTTGACCACCATCATTACTGATTGTTTGTACAATCATCTGAACAATGTTGATGGGAATGGATTGTAGCCAGAGACATCCACCCTCTATACAAGACGATCTTGAAGGTAGCCCTGAGGAACCTGGGGAGGGGGTGGTCTAATGAGTAGGACCTACACCAGGGCAGAAACATCACAGACGATTAAGCCTGGGCCTACTGTGTCGGTTCCTTATGTGAATATTTTGGGCCTGGGCTGAGGAGAGTGGGACTGTACGAGGTGTCCGGGGCCTCTCAATTTCATATCTACCAACTGACGTAGCTGATGTCAGAGTTACTGAGCAGGTGGTCATCGAGGACCAATACCTTCCACTTGCACCACAGGGCGGTTTTCATTAGGTTATGGGATGTGTTCCAGATATATAGGGTCATTATAGTGCGGGCGATGTATGATGAATTCCTCCATTTTATGGTTGCGTGGGAGGATCCGAAGAAAATGTTGCCAATGGCGATGGAACTGATGGAGATGGTGCCGAGAGAGGACAAGGAATAAGTGAGGGACGCCCACTTTAGACGGTGGTTCCAACAGTTTTTGAACTTCCCAAAAAAAGAGAATGTTTTCGGTGAGGCCTTGTACATGACTGAAGGGGGCTCAATGAGGAAAGGAGCACTCATATTGGCATCTCTTGTAGGAAAACTAGTGGAAGACGTGTGGATTCATCTTCATCATTGAGCAGTAACCGATAGTGAGGTTGGTGTCATTCATTGCGACTCTCATCTATGGTTGGATCATTCTTATGAGGGATATGAACATGGGCGTGTGTCCAAGCACATTTATCATGGTGTCCATGTTTGTGAAAGGACAGCGGGTGAACCTCAAAATCCCGATGCTCTCCAAGCTATACAAGATGTTGTGGCACATAAGCAAGGGGAAGAGACCACAGAGGATATGCGGGATGATCTACCCCTTGTATCGGTGGATAGAAGCGCACGTCAGGGGGATCTATGAATACCCGAACCCCTTATACCCTCTAGGATTAAATTTTTTCCATCTATTCTGAATGTCGTGGGGAGCATTACGGCCAAACTGAATGTGAAAGAGGTACCAAGCAGCATCTATAAGGTGGTGAAATTCAACTTTAATCTGTTCCCACTCCCAATGGGTGCTTTTACCGATGATGTCCAAGGAATGGAAGAGCACTGGTACTATATCCTGGCTTTTCAAGGTGGAGTCCTAATGGAATGAGTAGACAGTGAGCCTCTCTGTTAGCCGTACACCCCGCACCGATTTTTCAGGAAATTTCGGTGCATGTAGTGGCTAACCCCAAAATTCTATTTAGGGGTGCGCAACGAGGGACATCCATGTATGATAACGAATATGTGGTTCATGTTCAATGGGAGGATGAATATATGTGGAATGAGCTGCCTCCACCCACGGTCATCTTCGGGTTGGTGAAAGAGTATGCCAAAAGATGGGAGTCGGCCTTCTCGGGGGAGATGCTGAAGAATCCAATCATTCAGAATTGTGTTGGAATGCCTCCCCAACCACGAGGATGAGGTCAAAAGGTGGCTAGGACATCCCACGGTGGCAGGGCTGTCATGGTAGAAAAGCCCATACTGGTTGAGGGGGAGGCAGTGGCAGCAGATCCAGTGATTGTAGCAGACCTAATGGTAACAGATGAAAAGAGTTATCTAGAAGGGAGCCCACTAAGAGGATTCCGTAGAATATCCACCAAGGCTCGGGGGAAGAGGCTGTGCCATATAGACATGCTGGAGAATTCCACCTTCCTGAAGGCCTGGGAAATATGAGATTTCAACAGGAAATTCCTCCAACCATCCGAGATGTGGAAACACTTGAACCGTCATGGGATGTAATTGTTGGAATCAGCCATGTCAGGGTCGGCTTTGCAGTATCTTAGAAAGAGGCAAAGCAATAACTGGCAGATTTGGAGGAAGTTTTGTAGTCCTGAAGATCCTAACATCCAATGATAGACTAGTTTAAGGTGTTATTGAATCAGATGGCCCCCCTTATTTGTCAATTTCCAAACTGAGGGAGTGCTTTCCTTTTCTGTTGGAATCAGACGAGTCTTCATGGGGGCAGTAGAGGGAGCCCATTGGAGGAGGGTGAAGTTAGTGATCAAGACTCAGACTGTGAAGAATTTTCAGAGGCCCTTGAGGTAAAATCCCAATCCCCTTCCTCAAGGACTTCTTCCAGATCATTATGGACTCCTTACTAATACTTGAAATGTTCAGGAGGGTATCATACATATAACTCGTTCTCTCCCCTCAACAGATGCAGATGCATGACCTTTAAGATATACACTTGCGGAAACATTAATTACCACATCTGGTGGGGCCAGGACACTTGAGGTGGATCCTCAAGGGATTTCAGACCTTCCGAAAATATACAGGGGTGGGGGGGCATAACTCGTGGCCCCGATCGAATCAACCCAATAATGTGACCTAGAATTTGATCTCTGTAAGTCTCCACTACCAAATTCATGACTGTCACCCATTGACAATTTCAACTAACATCCATAGCCCTTTTTAGTGTGCACAGTTATTCAAATGGTGTGGGCTGCCATGGAGAGGATGGTTGGGACTTCTGGCGGCATCTTTCCTAGGGTAATATTGGTGATTGTGGATGCAGATATCCAGACCGACCAAGTAGTGACACTCGTAATCACTGGTGGGAACATTAGCGGGGCTGAGCCTGAGTTTATTGAGGTGGGGTCCAATGATGAGGATCGATCAGACAGCTCGGGTACCACCATACCCAATCAAACATAAGATGTGGACCCAATTGATGACGTCCATGGGGCTTTCCTTGCATATGAGCATTCCAACCACACTGACTAGGACAAGACAACCTCTGATGAAGAGGATAGTAAAATAGTTCATCGCAGATCGTGGAATCTGATCATGTAATTCATTAATGTCCCCCACCCAAATTCAATGGTTGGATGATATTAATAGACTTCACTCATGGCTGTGTGAACTCTGTGATGTGGGAATGGATGCACGACGTCCCCAAATGCTAGTCCGAGATCTTATGGTGAAGATGATTCATGTGTATGGTCATGTCCTCGATGTGTGCTGGCATCTAAGGAAAGCAGTGAACATCAAGAGGCTCCTATAAGCTGATGATGATATTCAGAGGCTAATGGTCCGAGTGGATGAGCACTAATCCTCCCTTGATGTGAAATCCGAGATAAAATTGTGATTGAAGACCTAGCATGCTGAGGCCGAGGAGTGCATGAGGTAAGCCTCCAAAGAGATGACCATTATCCAGAATTATGTAGAGTGGCCCCAGATTATGGCGGATGAATTGTTCCCCATCACTACTGAGGAGTCGAAAAACTGCAGCTTTCATTCGATGGAGTTAATCCATCCATGGGAGGGATCGATCATCGGGTTCTGTATGAATTAAAAACCCTCGAACATAATTTCATGCTTTGATTGTTTTATTCCAGATTCATGCATGAGTTCTGTTATTTGTATTTGTTTTACATGAATCTATTTTATTCGCAAAATTCCCAGTGATCAATCCCAAATATCACGTGTGTTGATCCCAATGTGAGAAACAAGGGATGATCACCATGCTATTCTGTCTGAACATAAGGGAGCCAACCAAGCTTCGGGCATCCATGGTTTGAACAACCAATCCATATTTCTGGGAACAAATGGGAGAGGCCCGATTGGATTATGAGGACCTCATGAAAATCGACATGTCGTCTTTCCAAATGTGTTCTAGTGCACGATAGGGGTAACTCAAGGGGATTATGACATAATTTGAACATAGGGGAATGGAAAGTGTGATCACGATACCCAAAGTTCAAAACATTGTAAGGGTGGTGTGACAATAAATGATGAATGTTGACCGTGATTTAAACATAGTGTCCTTATTTAATTATCTTGGAATGAGAATAAAAAATGAGGGATGACTGCTGATCGTGTCCAAAACACAGGGTCTAACTCGAAATTTCATCCATTTGCCTTCTGGAACATTAGACCTGGATAGTATACACGCCATAGGACAAGCATCCAAACAATTAGGGGGTCCTTTCAGATGCGAAAGAGGACGAGGATCCAAATAAGGGTCATGAAAAGCATGGAGTTGGAGTGATGGGTTTTTCGAATGGAGTCCGACACTCTTGAAATCATGCCACTGTGACGAAGGAACATTAGGTGGGCTTATCCTTCTGATCATGGATCAAATGTACTTCCAAGAAAGACCTCTTTGGAAATGTATCTAGGGCATCCCATGATTAACATGGGGAATCCTAAATCTATTCAGGGTAGAACTACATTTTAGTGTCATGCATTTTGGGCATATGGACTTGTACAGTTTAACGTCAAACGATAGGATGGGGGTGAAAGGGGAAATCCCAGGAAGGGAATATGTGGTGTGATAGCTATAAACCAGATGTGAATGAGGACATAAATAGTCTTCACCACACCATTTATCGCCAAATAATGTTTTTTATGTCAAGGGACAAAAAGTGAAATTTAGGTTGGGCACAAAGAAAGGTGCCTGAATGTTCCAACGTACCCCATTAGCATGGGAATAAAGCCATACGTACTTCTGAAGTCATAGTTTAATGTCATGCGAGATGATGAAAGGAATCTGTGGCATGTTTACACCAGTACACATCCTACCATAACTACTAAGCCCACATGAGTCGTCCACGATGAGGGAAACAAGAAGTAGTGATGGGACTTTCCTAGCACATGAAGGCACATGTTAAGGGTGATGGGACACTAGATGAATGACATCCCACTGATATCTATCCACCTATTTAATGAACCTTGATGCACAAAGGAGTAAATCTGAGTATGTTAGAATTCTACCAGAAAATAAGGAAGTGGAAATTTTTGAATCATGATGCTCAAGATCTGGACCACGAAGATGGTTGTGTGACAATAGAGACACTAAGTGAATGACATCCCACTTAATGGTCATAGGACATACCATAAAAGAGAGATTGATTTAATAGACTCTGTGTAGGGTGGTAAAGTAGCCAATTGTGATGCATAGTTCCCATAGGGAGATCATAGTTTAGGTCCATCAAACTCAGACCAGATGGGAAAATACATGGGAGTCACATGGTGTGGATTTTTCAAAACCCGACGAGAATGAGGACCCATGAGGTACTCGCTAATCCACAAGTTCTGAAAAGTGTTCGGTCCGAGTGGCCAAAAGAGAGGGGACAAGATTTTTGATTCCTAGGGCCAGACCTAGAGATGAGATGTATGGTAATTCCTATGTATCCCATACGGATCGGAATCAAGCCATTCATAGTTCTGGAAGATCTAGTGTTGTTTAACAACTTTCAGTAAGGACACATAGTGATCTTAGTTTATGGTCATAGAACTCGGACCAGAGATGGTAGGGAATGAGGGAGTCACATGGTGAAATAATTATAAAACCTGGCATGAATGAGGACCTGGAGTCCGGATCACCGTGTGTTTTTTGAGGGGGTTTTAGGTCGAGGGACCAAAAATTAAAGTTAGGTTGGGCCTGAGGAAAATTTCACGGGCGTTCCTACATATCCCATGAGGGTATGAATCAAGCCATACATAGTTCTAAAAGGGATCTTAGTTTATGGTCTTAGAGCTTGGACCATGGAGAAGCGGAATCCTTCCATGTAAGTGCGGACCGCATGACAATCCTTAAGACCACACGAGTCACTCTCGGTGAGGGAAACAAATGAGGAAGGTGTTTTTTCAATACCTAGAATCCAGGACAAAGGGAAGTTAGTACGGAGCCCCGAATGATGCTTTTTCCATGGCTTGTGTCCTCCTAACATGCAATTGTGCACTGAGGGACAATGCTAGGAGTGTCAGAATTCCATTTGGACATGGTGGGGTGGAAAATAATTTGAATCATGTAACCAACGTTCAAGGCTTAATGGGGCTGGCGTGGCGATGGCGGATAACTATTAACCATGCTCGAAAAAAGTATCCACATTGTGTGTCTTGAAATGGGATCAAAAAATGAGCATCGATCGCTAGCCATATTCATAATGTGGGACATGTATGAATTTTTTGTTTGAAACCCTAGAGGACATTGGCCCGTAAAGGTAGGAGATCCATTAGGCCTAGCATCCATACAATTTGGGGGGTCCCTTCAGGTGTTAAAGATAATGGAAACCCAAATGAAGAGGAACAAAAAGCTTGAAAAGAAGGTGATAGCATGTCCACATAGAATCTGACAGTATAGGTTCTAGACCAAAGAACTCGTGGGCCAATTAGTGATTTACCAAAGAGGGACAATGGACCCAAATTAAGGGTAGCATACATAAAGAGATAAAATAAGGGAAAGGGAGAGAAGGCCTCTCAACAGAGAGATAGAGGTATGTGGAATGGTCGTTATAAACTGGACATGAATGAGGGAATAATCTCGTACCACACTGTATACCCCTCTTCTGGAAGAATGTATGACGAGGGGGAAATTTATTTGGTGGTTTTTAAGAAATGGGGATAGACATGAAGACGAGACATTTAGGTGGTCCTACCTATCCCATAAGGATGTGAATCACTCCATACGTAGTTCTAAAGGAAAGGATGACACAAATAAAATCATGATACACCAACAAGGGGTGTTTACGGAACTGTGAGTAACCAGACGTGAATGAGGATATAATCCCACACCACATCTTACAAACCTATGTGAAAATTTGGTGTAGGCCCCTAGAAAGGACAAGGGGCATGAGGCTAGGCCACCGATAGAATTTCAAGGCCATCTTGTAGTTTAATGCCCTGCAGTGAGGATGAAGGTATGGGAAAGGTATCTCATACAGGGATGTGTACGACACGATGAGTAACCCAATGTGAATGTGTACATGGGTCCATACCACACCACACAATCCTATGTAAGAACTTGGACTAGGGTCTTGAAAAGGCCGAGGGGCCTGAGGCTAGGCCATAGACAGAATGTCATGGACAGCTTGTAGCTTAACCTCTTACAGTGAGGAAAAAAGTGATCTTAGTTTAGGGTCATGGATATCAGACCTTATATGCATAGTATAGTTTCATATGTGTGGGACAGAGAGGGTGAATCATCATGCTTATGGAAGAACAAAAAGTGGCAATGATGATAGAGGAAAACAACTGAACAGGTTCGTAACACAGTATCCACCCTTGTGTGACTAGAAGGGGAGGGGGTGAAAAATTGAGCATAGACCGTGGACCATATTCACAACACGTTACTTGTATCAATTTGTTTCTCACAATCCTCGAGGGAATTATCCCATAATGGTAGGATACCCCTTGGGCCGAGAATCCATGCCATTCGGGGGCCATTTTGAATATAGAAGGTGATGGAATCCCAAATGATGAGACTCATGAAGCATGGTAGAGCATGTGCTCGCATGACATATGATAAATGAATGGAGGGATATCTCAACGAGATATGTGTGGTGTGGTGAAATATCCCGACATGAATGGGGGCATAAGCCCATACCACATCACATAGTCCTAAATGAGAACTTGGGCTAGGGGCCCGAAGGGGTCGAAGGACCTGAGGCTGAGTACCCTGACCAATTGAAACCAGATGACCTCTCATGCAGGCATTTCCTTTTTAACTCATAAGACCATGTGAGCAATACTCAATGTGGGAAACAAGGAGTACTATTAGTCTCTCCCTATCACATAATTGTCTGATAGCTAGAATCACCCTCCCGCTCGAAGAAGACCGAGATTTGGAGAGACATAAGGGCAGAACAAACTACTATCCACCATGTCTGGGACATATGGAGGTGGTTACAATGACAAAATATATATGTTGACCAGATTAAAAACACAACATCTATATCTTGTGAACCGAAATATGAACAATAAATGAGCGTTGAACTCTAAACATATTCACATCATGGGACTTGTATCTATTTGTTGTCTAAAAACCTTGTGTGTGCTAGCCCTGAATGATAGCAGAACCATTAGGCTAAGTATCCATACTGTTTACAGGCCCCTCTGGTTGTGAGAGATAATGGGATCCCAAATGATGGGGTGTGTGGAGCATGAATGTGCCTGTGCAATCTCAAATAATATTAGACAACAAAGGAAATAGATATCTTCATGAAAGTGGGGTACATGGTATGGTCGTGATGAGGTTTTTGTGAATGAGGGAAAAATCATGGACCACACTATGTGTTTCGTCCTAATGGGTGGTCCCAAAGTATGATGTTGGGCCTACGGATGAAATTTATGGGTAGTCCTACGTATCCCATAAATATGGGAATCATGCCATACATAGTTCTAGAGGAGGCCATGCAGTTTAGTGTCAAGTTGTATGGACAAGGGAGGGTTAGCAGAACGAAGGAGGGAACCTGGTGTAATCATCATTACACTAACATGGGTGGGGCCAAATAATCCTACACGACTCAATTTGAGATCCCAAAAATAAACTATGACCAGGAGGGGATAGCCAAAGAGGAAACTGGGGTTATACTCAAGACTAGGTGTCTGAGCATTCCTACGTTTCCCATGAGGATGGGAATCAAGACGTATGTAGTTATTAAGATGTAGTTTAATGTCATGCAGTATGAAGCACTGTTTATGGTCATGTAGAACCACACAATTTCAGGTCATGCATGACTGTCATGCATTTTAGGGTCGTGCAGGACCGACCAATTTATGTTCATGCAGGACCATACAGTTTATGGTAATGTGGGACCCTATGGCTCAAGCAATGTATTGCTTGAGAAAAATGGAATTTGTGGGAGGAGTTATACACTCACCATACATTATACCCAACAAGTATTCTCCATTTGAGTAAACCTTGTGAATGATGTAAGGTTCTTCCCATTTGGGTTCCAACATGGGTGGTTTCCTTCCAGGTATCATTGGTGCCCTCAGGGCCAATACCAAGTCTCCATACAAGAAGGAGTAAAGGAAAACATTCTTGTTGAATGATCTGGATATCTTGTTCTGATGCCTTTCCAGATTATGTAGGTCACGAATCATGTTCTCACCAAATGCTTCCATCTCAGCCAAACGGATTGTAGTTACTTTATCTAGAACTTGATGATCATAGAGAGTTGTGTGCACTTAGGGAAATAGAATCATGATGGGAAGGATGAACTTTGTTACGTACACCATAGAATATGGGGTCACCCAGGTGGAATTACAAGTCATCATCTGATAAGCCCAGCGGCTTGTCCAGCCAACTCTTGTTATTCTGACCAACCATTTTTTTCAGAATGTTATAGAGTGTTTTTTTGAACGACTCGATCTGTCCATTTTCTTATGCATGATAGTAGGAGTTATGGTTAGAACGGATGTTGTACTTAGCGTACAATTTATTCAACTCAAGTACTAGAAATTATGTGCCTTTATTGGTGAGGATGGCGTGAGGGACTCTAAATTAGTATATGATGTTGGAACTTACAAAGTCTATGATGGAATAGTCCTTGACCTCCTTGAGTGGAACTGCGTCTGCCCACTTGGAGAAGAAAACTGTAGTTGTCAAGATGATCTGCACTGCTGATCTATCGCTAGTGGATATTGTCCCACGACATTGATTCCCTATACCACAAATGGCTATGAGTACATGGTGGAGTTGAGTGGATCTGGAGGACGATGCATAAATTCATCATGAATTTGGCATGCATGGAATATCTTAGTGAACTCTATGCAATCATGGATCATGGAGGGCCAAAAGTATCCCTGTCTCTGGATCTGGTGAGATAGTTTAGGCCCGGTCTGATGAGTCCCACAGGAACCAGCGTGAACATCTTGCATGACCTAAGAAATATCGATTCCTTGAATGAAACGGAGGAGAACCCCATAAAACCCATGTTTTTAGAGGATCTTTTCAGGGCCAGGGTCGTCCTAGAGGGTGAACTGAAATGCACAGCATCGAATTCCCCCATGCTCAGCCCGATCTGTTGGGAAATTAAAATTATAAAGATACACAGAAAAGGGAGCCCTCTAGATGGGAGTCACTTCAATAACTGCATCCAGGGGACCTGGGGGTCCTAACGGGGTGCCCTAGTGGTAATATGTCTGACCTATAGGTTTTCATCATCATCTGGGGTGACATGACCAATGGCGCTCCAATGTTCCATGTGGATGATCATATCATCCATCTTGGGCTCTGCAAGTGATGTGGCCAGGCCGACTAGGGCGTCAGCTCAGCCATTCTGAGATCTAGGAACATGAGTGACTTCTGGCCGAGATGGGAACTGGTCCATTAGCACGAGAGTGTGTTCCATCAATGGTACGAGCTCTGGATTTCTTATGATGTAGTCACCATTGATCTTCATGATGAGTAGTTCAAGGTCCCCTTTCACATGAAAATGGGGCACATCAACCTCGAGAGCCAGCTCAAGGCCAATGATGACATCCTGATATTCTTCCTCATTGTTGGTGAAACCTTATGACAATAGAATTGAGTATGACAGGATGGCTTGTGTCGGGGTAATGATGATGATACCCAGGCCTATTCTGTTGAGCTTTGGGTCATTGATCCTTCTGACAGTGTGGCTCTGGGAAGCACCATCAAATTACATCTACCAACATGACATGGCTTGGTCTACTGGGTGGATCACCTCATCGGGGAAATAGATATCCAAGGATTGGTCAGCTAGAGCTGGATGGGCAGCAGGAAGTTTTCCAATGCTTTCCCCTTAATAGTTTTCTGGGGGGAAATGAAATCTAACTACTAGAGAATCACTACCCACCAAGATAGACGGACTGTGAACATTGAGAAGTTCATGATGTACTTCATTGGGTCTACTCGGGACACCAGCTATACCTCATGGTGCTGCATGTATTGTAGCAACTTCTATACTATGAATACAACGAAAGGATGCTCTTTTCAATGGGGGAGTATCTAGTCTCTATATCGAGGAGCATGCAGATGAGGTAGTAAAGGAAGTTCTGTCTCCCTTCATTGTTCTTCTGGGTGAGAAGGGAGCCAAGAGATCATTCCAGGGTCGTCACATATATGAAAAGCAGCATTCCGGAGACAGGTGGCATTAAGACCCGAGGCTGGAGCAGATACTACATGATCTCCTCAAAAGTTGTCTAACACTATTTATCCCACTCATAGACGGTGCCTTTCTTCATGATCCAAGAAAAGGGATTACACTTTCTGTCCCAGTTCACAATGATTCTTCATATTTAGGCTAAGTGTCCTTGGAAGATTCAAAGCTCCTAAATGTTTCCTGGATGAGACATTTGTCTAATGGCCTTGATCTTATCTAGGTCGATCTCAATGCCCCTATATCTGACAATGAATCCGAGAAACATTCCATAGGTGACCCTGAAGTCACAATTCAAAGTATTCATCATAAACTTACAAGAATAGAGGAAGCAAAAAACTTTCTCAAGTTCATTGAGATGGTCCCAACAGTGGAAATATTTGACCACCAGATTTTCCATATAGAATTCCACCAACGTTCTAGGGATCAACTTAAATATATGATGCATGACCTGTTGGTAGGTGGTACCTGCATTCTTTAAACCGAAGGGGATGACTTGATAATAGAAATTACCTTGTAGTGCCCTGAATGCTATGAAATCCTATTCCTTGGGGGACATTCATATTTGGTTGTACCTAGAGTACTGATCCTTGAAAGGGAGGTCTTGGAATCTAGTTGTAGCATAGATCAACAACTCATCATAGGATGAGGAAAATCATCCTACAGACATTGATGGTTGAGATCCTGAATGTCGATGCGGACCCTGATCTGTCCATTAATCATCCGTAGTGGCACAATATTGGCTAGCCATATGGGGTACTGGACCTCCTTAACAAAATTGGATCTGATGAGATTATGAACTTCTACCTCAACCATGGAACTGTGAGAATGGGTCATCTTTCTGGGAGGCTACATGAACCCGCGATGATTTGTCAGGAGACCGAGGTGGTGGATGGATACCTGAAGATATAGTCCTAGAATCTCATCACAACTCCAAGAGGATACATCACGATGTTGTTTTAGGATGTCTGTATACTACTATTGTTCATTGAGGGGCATAGATACACTGATCAATGTGGGTTTCAGGTGTTCCTCGCTACCGATGTCCACTTGTACCAACTCTTCAACTGTGGTATAGATGCATTCTTCAAAGGTCGGAGGAGCATCATCCTATTTTTATTCACCACATATAAAGGAGGGATCCTAGGTAGGAGAAATTTCTTCCAAGTTGGTAGATCCCGACAGAAGGCTGGTAACAGCCTGAGCGGTAGTGGACACCACAGCAGAGGACTCTTGTGATGCCGTAACCATTGCAATGTAGGATGTTGATCCAATCCCATATGGCTTTTAGACAAAGGGGCAACATTTGATGATAAGGAAGTAATAGTGGTGTGTTGGCATGAGCTATTTAATTCTATCCTGGAGAAGGAATAAACTATGAATTATTTCCATTTCCATGGGGCGGACATCCCTATACATTATGGGGGTAGAAGGCACCAGGATGACTAGAGTTTGATTTTTATAAGAGTATGAGGTGATCATCCGTCGTCGCTTAGGACTGGGAATGTGTTCCCCATTCATCCAAGAAACAACAAAGCATGGTCCCATGTTTGGGGTCGTAGCCCCCAATCAGTGGAATGGAAATATGTAGGCATCATCTAGATATATTTATAGATCGGTTGCAGCCGCGGCATGCTCGACCTCATTAGTCTGAATCTTCTTTTCCTTTATCTTGTAGTAGTCAGTATCCAAGTAGTGGGATTAACAAGAGGAAAAGGGTGACACATCAACTTTAATAACACCCACTCAATCATTAATGGATTACATGAAGAACTAGTGATATGATGAGGGAACCACCGCATGCAACTGGAGTTATGGCCTTCCCATAAAAACATTGTAGGCGGTGTCTTGGGAGACTACCATAAATTCAGTGCTGGCAAATAGGCCAAAAAACTGGGTCTTCAAGCAGATATTACCAACTGGTGTCTGTTCCATCCTATCATAACCTTTTATTCTTAGGTTATACATACTCATAACATCTTTAGAAAATCCCAACATTCACAGTGTCTAAGTCCGGATAAGGTTATTTCCAGAGCCAGTGTCGATAAGACAGCAACAAACCTCCACTCCATTGTACTAGTCGGTGATGTACAGTGGGAAAATGTGCCCCTGTATGAGAGTGCCTTCATCTCTCTAGAGAACAAGATCATGTCCTAGAATTCATAATTCTCAAACGCTTTATCATCAAAGGATTCTTCGGATGCTACTTCCATCTAAAACTAGATGGGGATTCTTAAAGCCTTGGCGAGGGCCTCACACATATTTGATGATAGGTGAAGGGACTCTAGGATGGAGATCCTTGCTGGAATATTGGAATGATTATTAGGAACATTATACTTCTACAACAGGTATGAACTTATGCTTGCAAGAGGTTTCTCTATGATAGGAGGTCTGGTGGGCCCTGCCGACAAGACCTGTGGCTGACTAGTACTGGGAACAACCAACTACCACTAGTTGAGCCCTATGAAGTGGGTAATGGATGAGGTCCAAATGATTGAGACTGGCCTGTAGCAGGGCGTGGTTGGTCATGACATGGTCAGGGTGGCTCTGCCTGATCCATCAACAGTAACGTCAGCGAAGGCAGGCCTGATTCCACCAGATGAGAAGGCTATGCTTGATGAGCTCTGTGCAGAGCTTATTTCCTGGTATCTCTAGCATGCACATCTTGGATAGAAGTGATGACTAAGGAATGTTGACGTCCCATATAGCCACAGCTCCATCGATGCTAGCAATGGTTGGGGATGTTGGGAGGATCCGACTGGTGCTCCTCATTGTCAGGAATCATGTAGGGATTTACTAGCTCTATAGTGTTAACCGAGGAATACCCTTGACCATCACTAGAATAGTCATCCTGTATTGGATAGATTTTGGTAGGTATTTCCATATTCAGAGGTATTAACTCACTGAAAGGACCGGATGATGATTACATCGGCTGTGGACTTTTTCTTCCCTTACGCTGTTGGTGTTTCCTCTTCTGGGGAGAGGACAGCTAAGACGGTGATGAATAAGTGGTGGTTATAGCATCTAAAGGCTCTGGCCGATTCAGGTGCACCTAGATGACACCATAATCATGTGAGACTATTTTTTGACCCATCAAGTCATAATAATTCAGGGTTCCGTGACTGGAAACCTGATGCCACTAGCCCTTACTGTTGGTGTTGTGGTTTATCCTCACGAAGATGCTTTCCACATGTGATGGAGCCAGGCGTAAATAGACTATGTTGTTATCTACTAGGTCTTGAAGCTAGTCTTTGTTCACGTAACACTTCTTGAGAGTGTTCCCCATGATCCGGTGGTAGGGGTAGTAATTAGGTTGATCAGTGAGGTTTGCATCTTCCGGCCTTCTTTATTTAGGAAAACATAGAATCCCTTGCCCGAGGAACTGCAGATGTAACCGAGGACATGTGCTTGATTCAATGAGTAGGTATGGTTTCTCTTGTATGGGAAGGAGGGAATTGGAGCTTGACCCTGATGAGGGGCTGGAGGAGCCTGCCAAGGTGGTGGAGCTTGGTTCTCTCGCTTGGGTGGGGGCGGCGCATTTTGCGGGGAAAACTGTCGGTTCTGATGTGGGCGATGCTGGGCAGATGGCTATTCCTGAGGAAGAGGGCCTCTATGAGGCTATAGAGGTGAATCTACTGGAAAAAACTCTAGTATCCTGTGGGACTCTATTTGGCCCACTATGGCAGGCTCGGCCCTAGAGGCCATTCTAGCGGGGATCGCATGAGGCAACTGTCGTGCCTTCTTGTCTTGCAGTAAGGATTTCTCAAGGAACTGGGCCTTATTAGAGAAGTATCAGAATACCCTGGGATATTTCTGGGTGATAAAAGTGGGAAACAACTCATCCTTGACATTTCCCACACACATCGTCATAAATCGATCCTCAGTCAGCAGCATTTCAAGGGAATACGGGAGTCCTTTCCACCGGGAGAAAAAGTCGGTGACGCGCTCATCAGGCCCCTTATTGCACTTGAAGAGGTTTGTGATACTTGTTTTATTCATTGTGGAGCTGAACTGGTAGAATAATTGACTATGGAGGTCCTCCCAGCCCGCTACTGATCTGATGGGGAGCTGGCTGTACCAGACAAATGTAGGCCCTTCCAATTTCTGCACAAAAATCAGTGCTTGGCAGCCTCGTACTGCACTGGAGTTCCCAACATGGGGCCACACCTTAAGGTAAAGTGGGACAGGTGATGTGGCGGGTCCCTAGTTTCGTTGAAGTGGGGATATTTTGGATTCCCAAAACCCAGGGTTGCTAGCATATCATCCACCCACACTGGATATGGATTTCCACCGGGCAAGAGATCCACCTGTGATGTCTCTAGTGCCTTGAGATAGGCAATGAGTTCCATTATTGGATCATTTGGGTGTGGGTTTCTATCTTGATAGGGATCCCTGACTACCAATGCATTTATGGGTTCTTCAAAATTATAAGGCGGCCCAGCGGCTCGTGGAGCGGCTGGTGTAACGACCTATGTGACATCTGGGGGTATCCGAGCTAGGTCCCGAGGGTTTTCATGCTGTTCAGGAGGATTGGGTGAGATATTCCATGCCCTCTTGGAAATTGTTTTAGCCTCAACCCTATCTACATGGGTAAGATGGTTGGGGTCTGAATGGCGCTGTCATGGGCGCATTCAAATGATGTTCGGTTTTGAGTTACTTAGGTGCAACAGAGTGGCTAACCATGGTTGTCTCTCAAAAATGGGAGTAAATTTGTCAACATATTAAAGGAATTTTAAAAATAGAATAAAATTAATTAAGAATAATATTTAAAAATAAGGAGTTGTTTATTGTTTATAAATCTAGAAGAATTTTTCTTGAAGAAGATTTCATTTTTATAATTTTAAAATAAAAGTTAATTAACAAAGAACACCGAGAAAATGTTTTTTTAACCATATTTAAAAGGAATAATAGATCTAACTTTTCCTCTTAAATCAATTATTTATCATTAAAATATAAATTAACATTCAATTCATTGTGATCCATTAATTGTTTAAATCTAGAACCCTAAAATAACTAACATTACCACAAAGATGATGTGAATTTAACCCTAGGCAATCTTCAGAACATGCAATCGTAGCACCCTGCTATGATTCATTTTCTAAGGATAGCTTATGGGTTGATGTATATTAAGAAAAATTTAGATTCTAGATAATGAGGATGAATTGTGTTTAGGGAATATATTTTAACTCTACAAACTTATCCCGTGTGGTTTGCTATTACCGATTAAGTTTGCACTCTAACAATTTAAACAAAAACTCGGCCTCCCGTGTTTTTATGTTAATTATTCAATTGCATTCTTAGATTCTTATAATTTGAGAATACAATTAATTGATCATATTATGTGCGTTAAAGTATCTCAATGATTCGAAATAATTAAATAAAGATGGTATAACATAGATCAATCACTAGAAAACCACTCTTCCATGGGCGGTGTGGTCATCATGGAGAGGTTTTTCATGAGAAAAGGATTGAAAGGGTAGAACCCAATATAATCTCCACTCATGATTACAACCCAATTAGGAAGATTATGGGAATAAAAAAATTGAACAAAATAGAATAAAATAGAATAAATATAAAAAATAACAAATAAGTTTATTACACAAATGAAAACATTACATCATAACGAAGAGAAGAAGGCTTCGATGAGGGGATCTTTGCTTCAATAGCTAACCCTCTTTCTATGGTTGGATAATTTGGGTGAAACCAATTATCGTATGCCTCCAATATCATAATTCATGGACCAAACCCTCAAAATGAGAAAATAAATAATTTATGGAGTGGAGAGGAGGCTATGTTACAAGTGGTTTCAAGTGTGATTGGGGAAATTCGGCCAAATATTTTAATCCAACTTGCGCCGCCCATTTGACCACCAAAATGCATGAATCAGCTCTCCGTCTAGAAGTATGACTTGTGAGAAATTGAATCCTAGAGATCCTCCCAATATTTGGACCTACTCAAAGAAAATATAAAGAATTTATCACCCAAATACAGAACCCATGTCCATTCTGGAGAGTCCATCCCACCATTGAATTAATGGCCCATTTACTCCATCCAAATGCCGTCCTTAACTCTAGTGTCTTCAATAAAAGTTTTAGAAAATTATGTTAGGAACACTTTTAAAAATATTATGTTTAAATATTTCATGTTAATATTTTTATTTGTGAAATACTACTGTGCATTTTAAAAGGGTAAAACTGGAATTTTCATCAAATTTTCAAATCAATGATCTAATACCAAATATTTCACAAATGAATATATTTATCATAATGTGAGGAAATTATGTCATTTATTATCAATAAAATAATACAAAATTATTTTTTTATCAACTTCCCCACACTTATCCTTTTGCACTCCTGGGAAAAACCTCATATTAAGTAAACATCCATATCAAATCAAAATAAATTTTAAAACACATATCCTTGAGATCCAACAATTACACACCAAGAAAAAAAAGATATCATGCCTCATAAAAAACAATATTTCAAGTACAACATTTATATTATTCAATATATTTCCACTTCATTTATCCTTCAATGCAAAAAATACATACCTCATGGGAATTTTCTCTTATCACACAAATGTGATTTTTAGAAATGTCTTTCTCATCCAAACTCATATTAGGGACACCATAGGTTTGATAAATTCATACATCACCACCTGATGTGAGTCATGGACATATGTTTAACATGATTACTTTCAAGTTTGTTATATGGATTTTAGTTGGTGAGATTAAGATGTGTGAAATTTTGAGGCTGAATGAGGGGGGCTTGACTATATTCGAGGAATAATTTCATTAATCTAATTTTCACTCAAGTATGGTATCCTACTCACACCTATTCATATCAATTGAGCTCCATTATCATGAATAATCACGGAATGTTTACACCATTCATCATTTCATCAATGAAAATGTCAATCTTCTCAAACATAGTCTTTCATGAAAGCTCTAGATAGGCACAACTTTCTTTCTTCATCCGAAGCTCCATAAAGGTACAACTTCATTTATCATGAAAGACCTAGAAAGGAACAAAATTCAATAGAATGATTTTTTAGAAGCAAACACAATTCTTTGGGATTTTATTTTCCATCCATTGTGTCATAGAATGTTGTATCACAACACAAGATAACTTACACCTCACTTAAGTTCAACTATGTTTTTCAATTTCGTTACAAGATTTGGTTGGATAGTAAAAATTTGCATGTAATGTGGCTAACCTAATAGGTTGTTCATGGATTATAAGGCCTACAATGATTAAATGTTTAAGGTACGACATTATAAAAAAGGATTCTTTAAAATAGGGGCTTTAATACCAAATAGATTCCTCATCCATTTAAAACATAAGTACCTCAAACTCCTAGGTTTTGATAGGAATAAACCATATTCTGGTTAAATCAAGCATGGTTTGGTTCTCCCATGAAGTGAGGTGAATGTGAAGATTATGAAAACAATGGTTCATAATCCTCACAAGAAGGTGATTTAAAATATAAAGACTGTGAGATATCCAATGGGATTTAAAATTCAGAGTACTTTTCATGAAATTATTAACGATTTAAACATGAACCAATGTTATTTTCCACATTCATTTATGCTCGGTTATAAGGGATAAATCGATTTAATTATTGATATGCATTTAAAAATTGTTATAGGAATTATTTCATCACAAAAGATCCAAAAACACACAAAAAACAGAAAAATAAACACATAAAATTTGAAAAGCACGATTTTTTTGGAAAATCATTGAAAAACAGAAAAAAGATTGAAATTACTAAACTAAATGGTTCCCTCCCCCCCCCCCCCACATAAAAATTTGAATTATACTCAATGTGAAACCATTAAATGATATATGCAAATGAAATTAATAATTTCTAATAGGATAAAGAATAAAAAAGTGAAAGGGTTAAGAACAACCAAATATGCTCAAGTGATGATGGGGTCATGTATTGTGATGAAATCCACTACATCAGTAGGAAGTCCCTCAAATTTATTTCTTTAAACGTTGTTCATTGATTGTAAATCTCCTTTCAGTGTCCACTTTCATGATCTCCACTACACCATAAAAAAAACATTAGTCACAACATAAGAACCTACCATCTGGAATGCAACTTACCCGACATCAGCTTCAGTCGTGAACTATAGAGAAAGACATACTCTCCAACTTGAAACTCCATTTGTTGGATAATATTTTCATGAGCAGCTTTTGATCTTTCCTTGTAGGGCCTTTAGTTCTCATATGAAGACAATCGAATCTCCTCAAGATCTTGAATTTTCAGCATTCTTTGGATTCCAACATGGGCCAAATCCATGTTGAATTTCATTATATCCCAATAAGAATGATGCACAACTTCTATGGGAAGATGAAACAGTTTCCGAAAAAACAATCCGAAATGGGGAGAAACCAATGGGTGTCCGGTATGCTATCCTATAAGCCCACAATTCATCATCTAAGTGCTTGCTCTAATATTTCCTATTTGGATGCACGATTTTCTCCGAAATTTGTTTCAACTCATGATTTGAAACCTCAGCCTAGCCATTTTTTTGGTGGTGGCATGGCGTTGAATTTTTTGTGTGTCACCACATACATGTGAGGAAGCAAAAATGATTCTAATTGTAGAAGTGTGTTTCTTTGTCACTGATGATGGCCTTTGGTGGACCAAACTAGCAACAAATCTCCGCTCTGAAAAAGTCCACAACAAAATGAGAATCATCAGTCCTATTGGCCTTATACTCCATCCATTTACTCACAAAATCAATTGAAAAAAATATACAAAACACCCAAATAAACTAGGAAAAGGACCCATAAAATCGATGCCCCACACCTCAAAAATCTCACAGAATAATATGGGATATTAATGAATCTCATGCCTCCTAGAAATGTTTCTCGTGTATTGGAAATGCGATCTTGACATACAATACACATGAGAATCATGGAATAATATAGGCCAATATAATCCAGTGTATAAAACATTCCTAGCTATCCATTGGGGTCCAAAGTGTCCACTATAAGGAAGTGAATGACAGAATTGTAGAATTGACTCAAACTCCTGATCAGGAAGACACGTCATGATAACATGGTAACTACACATGAACCATAAGTATAGATCATCCCAAACATAAAATCTTGACTCACTCTTTAATTTATGGACTTGATGTTTCTTTAAATTTATAGGGATTTAGAGGCAATAAGGTTGTTAACGAAATCATCATACCAGGGATGCGTACCTGAGATGGAATAAAGATGCTCATCATGGAAAGTTTCTTAAAGTGGTACATCGTCCAAGGTGTCATCCTCTAGTGTGTGAGTAAGCCTACTCATGTGGTCCACCACCATGTTTTTTGACCCCTTTTTTTCTTTTATCTCAATGTCAAATTTACGAAGAAGGAACATCCATCAGATTATCCTGGGCTTTGCGACTGGCTTCTTCAATAGGTACCTCAGAGCTACATGGTCAGAAAAAACAACTACTTTAGAGACCAATAAATATGAACAGAATTTATATAATGTAAATATGATAGTAATAAACTCTTTTTATTTTGTTGTGTAGTTTAATTTGGCTGAATATAGTATCCTCGATGCATAGGCAGTCACATGTGAGCGTCCCTCCAGCCCCTGAGAAAGGGGAAAGAAGAAAGAAAGACGAGAATAAAATAATTAAATGAAAAATAAAAAAATTCCTTTAATTGGTTGAATAAATTACATTCCACCCTAGAAACAGTGCCAATTTGAAATGTTCTATCATGGGTGCTTTCAAATGATGTTCGGTTTCAAGTTTCTTTGATGAAGCATAGTGGCTGACCAAGGTCGTATCTCAAAGGAAAGTCTAAATTTAACAATATATTAAAGATATTTTGAAAAAAAAATAAATAATAATAATAATTAAAAATATGGGGTTTTTTATTTTTTATAAATTTAGAAGATGTTTTCTTGAAGAAGATTGCATTTTTTTAATTTTGAAATAAAAGATGATTAACAAAGCACATCAAGAAGATGTTTTTTAAACAATATTTAAAAGGAGTATTCAATTTTACTCTACTTATTCACTAAATTATTTATCATAATCATTTAAATTAACATTTACATAATTATGATCCATTAATTGGTTAAATTCTGAACCCTATGAGAACTAACTTTACAACAAAGATGAAGTGAATTTAACCCTAGGCTATCTTCGGAACATGCAATCACAGCACCCCGAATTGATTGATGTTCTAAGGTTATATTATGGTTAGTGGTAGATTAAGGGAAATTTACATTATGGATAATGAGGATAAATTGTGTTTAAAGAATATATTTTAAATCTACAAACTTATCATGTGTGATCTTGTATTCCCGATTATGTTTGTGCTCTCACAATTTAAAAAAAACCTCGACCTCGCGTGTTATTGTGTTAATTGTTCAATTTCATTCCTAGTTTCTTATAATTTACGAAAAAAATACATGGATCATATAAGTTGAATTATATTATCTAAATGAATTAAAATAATTAAATGAAGAGGGTAGAAAATAGATCGATCACTAGAAAACTACTCTTCAATGGGTGGTGTGGTCATCATAGAGACGTTTTGCATGAGAAAAGGATTGAAAGGGCAAAGCCCAATCTAGTCTCCAAGCATGATTCCAACCCTATTAGAAATATTAAGAAAAGAATAAATTTAACAAAATAGAATAAAATATAAGAAATAAATGAAGAACAAATAAGTTTATTAAACAAAATAAAACATTACAACATGATGAAGAGAAGAAGGATTCGATGAGGGGATCCTTGCTTCAAGAGATATCCCTCTTACAATGGTTTGATAATTTGAGTGACACTAATTCTCCTCTCCATCCAATATCCTAATTCACATACCCACTCCTCCAAATGAGAAAAACACTAATTTATATAGTGTAGGGGAGGCTAGGTTACAAGTGGTTTCAAGTGAGAATGGGGAAATTTGCCCAAATATATTAATCCAACATGCACCGCCCATTTTTCCAAAAAAAAAATGTGAATAATCTCTCATTCCAGAAATCTTATTTCTGAGAAATTGAATCCTAGAGCTTATCTCAATATTTTGGCCTAATCCAAGCAAGGATGAAGAAGTTATGGCCCAAATACAGAACCCATGTCCATTTTAGCGAGTCCAACCCACCATTGAATTAATGTCCCATTTACTACATCCAAATGCACTATTTAGCTCTACTATCCTAAATAAAAGTTGTAGAAACTTATGTTAGGAACACTATAAAAATAATTCAAGTTCAAATAATTCATATTAAAATATTTATGTTCGCACTACTACAGTGCATTTTAAAAGGTTAAAACTGGAATTTTCATCAATTTTTCAAATGAATGATCTAATCCAAATTATTTCATAAATGAATATATTTAGAACAATTTGAGGACATTATATCATTTATTTTCAATAAAATATTCAAAAAAATAGTGTTTTATTAGGTTCAACTAGAGGAAATTCGCCACGGGGAAGTTGTGCCTGCCCTTGCTGCCCCGACCAAAGATCATCGTAGTCCATCCATCGCTCTGCAACGTGCTCATCTAGAAGTTCATTGACCAACTTCTTATTTTCGGTGAGTTATTGATGAGACAAGGATTTCATGGGGTCTTACCCCACCTTCTAAACTGAGCCAGATGGGTCGGAGGGCTTGACATCTCCAAGGAGTTCCCTCCATTGTGGGGATTTAAGTTGAGGACTAGTGCCTTTGTGGGAATAGAAAGACCCAGTAGATTACTCTGTTGATGAGTAATTCTTCCTATAGGGTCCAATAAGTGTGAATATATTTCGGAGGGAAGGTCCTCCATGAATCTCTAGCTCGTTCTCACCCTCTGGCCAGTCCACCATGTTAATCATGACTCTGCTTAGAGGCATATCCTCTATGTCGCCTGGAAAATTGTGTTGTCACCAGATAGAACTGAAGAGGAGGGAAACACACTATTCCCAACTATGGATATATATGTGGGGATAAGCCTCTTTTTTAATCCTATGGAGTTACCTGAAACTCTGAACGCACTATTGCTGGAGGGCCCTATGGTGACTTGATGACTCAGGGTGCTGGGCCACAGGGAGTGCGGCTAAATCAACTAGATGGAATTGATCACCAATGTATTCAAAATGCACTTGAATCATAGGATAAGACAATCTATAATGGAGAAGAGAGAAATGAGTCACCGAAAGGGTCTAGTGGAAACACTCAACTTCCGATTTGGTGAGGGATTCTAGTAGAAAAAAAATCGGCGCTGCAACCGAAGAAAACATACCAGGAAAGTGATATATCGTGTTGATACCCCATAAGCTCTTGGTCTCATATTTAGCGTTTGGACCATCATTTACCCACTCGTCAATAGGAGGTGGCTAGAGAATGTGTAGCAGTATCGAAGCAGACCGCTGGGACGATAGACTGGTTGGTGGAGAATACGAAGAGTGAGCTGATAAACCACCGCATCTCGGGCTACCCTTTGAAGAGTTTAGTGACTTAGCCACGATATCATGGTTAGATGATGTGACCACCACAATTTCCGGTGCATCGACCATGACATCTGGCGGTGGACTGTGTTGCTGCTCGTCCTCCATTAGTCCCCTGAATAGCTCTATGTGATCCTTAGTTTAGGTAGAGAGTGCTTCTAGCGATGATGGCGGTGATTGCATGACCGTAACCTGTGGATCCTTAAAAATTTCTTCCTCCTGGATATACCTATAGAGGGATGCGGGAATATGATAGACCTCTCATTCTGAGAGTACTTGGCTGGTGCGCCTTGTTACTACCCCAACCCTTGACATGAAGGATATGGGTGAGGGTTCAATCACTGAGTCGTATTCGGCATCAAAATCTGAGAAGCCAACCAGTTTGATCATAGTCTGAATTTTCACAGTCTTCCTTTTGTTGTGGCGATGACCCGCCCTCCTACCCCGGGATGGTTCTTCAGGATAGGGATTCTTTTTGGAAAGAGGAGGTCCTTCAGCAGTACTAGTTCTGGGGTGGAGAGGGACCCCACCTGAGGAAGCTGGGGTGCAAGGACCACCGGGAATGATATCAAAGGGGATATGGGTTGGACATATATGGGGAGTGCTATAGTGGGTGGGACCTCCACTCGAGTCCATTGGATCACAGATCGGACCCCCATTCTTATTTCCCCTAGAGACATCAGGGAGAGGTAGGTCCTCATGCTAGTCAAGCCGAACACGGGTAGGACCTCCATGCTAGGTGCTGGTGAAGTGAGGCTGACCTTCAGACCTCTCGTTTCTGAGGTGAGGTACACCTTTTCCTACTACTATAAGAACATGGGTAGCCCCCCCCCCCCCTTCACTGTATATTGACCAGATGTGTATCGTCCCCACACTGATAGTTTGTGTCTAGAGGGATGACTCCAAACCTGATGTAATGAGCATGAAAGATGCTTCTATGCTGAGTGTCACCGTTGTGGCAAGGTCCCTCATTACGACAAAGGGTATCATGAGTTTGACCTCCATGTCGAGCTTGTAAATGGTGAAGACTAATTTTTTCTATCATGGTGGTATATAGAGGGCCTCTGTACTGGTGGCGGCCACTACCTGCACCAGTGGCCGAGAGAGTCATCCCTTCCTGCCCGTGGGGCAGTTCGGTCCTCGATCTAGGTCGAGAATACAAGTACCCCTACTCAGGAAAAACAAGGGGTTGATGATATACATCGGAGGTGGCCTGAACCACAACAACTACTAACGTTGACACACCTTGGTGGGCATATTCCTCGGTGTGTGCTCGACGCTAGTGTCATGTCAATTGGATCGGGGCCAGTGGCACATGCACATGGATTACCTACTCCTCGACTAGTGGGACTAGGTGGTGGCATTGGCGCATCCAAGTGGGATCCCTCCTTTGGGGCCGCTGAAACAGGATCCTGACCGGGCTGTCCCAAACATCCCCTACCTTGTCGGCATATGGGAGAGAATAATTGAGGCGTTTGGGGGAGAGGCTCCCAAATTGATTGTAAGTTGGAGTTGGGAGAACGGGCTCCCTACACAGCACATAGGGGTGGCGTTGGTGATGAGTCACATTTTCCTCTAGATCCTGACAGGCCATATCTTGAGTCATGATAATCCCCTCAGCCTCGTATCGGTGTACGAGGTCATTGATCACTCTCTGATGAATGACTTCAGATGAGGCGATGGAGCGTGGGAACCCGATTTTAGTAGGAATTGGGATTGTCTCCGAAGTGGTGGAGCCGTGCGGCACTACCGCGTTGGCATTTCCCTTACCCCTACGTAGGTGGGTGGGTGGTGATCGAATTCCTATAGCATCGTGGTTCTTAAAAAGCAGGGAGATTAACCCATTAGTGTTGAAAGGAAAGTAATTTGTGGCCAGTTGCCCAACGTTGTTCCATCATCCTTGGTTGTTAAGAAATATCCACACTGACAATGTCACAGACCAGGATGTCATACATCTTGACTGCACCAACCTCTGGTGAGTTTAATGCCAGGCCCTCTATTTCCTTGGCTGGACCCAGCACCAGATCGTAGGATCTGGTGACACGCTAGTCCATAGATGTCTTGAGTGTTACTAATCATCATATTGAGGATAAGATAGTCACATCAGCTTCACCATTTCTGTTTTTGATGGTTTTTCCATGGCACGTGCGTTCGTCTGTAGAGTACGAGCACGCTGTTTGTTGCCCCACATTCTCGCTTTCCAAAGGTGGGAGACATCCATTCCTTTTTCAAAGATATTTTTTCCTTGATTGAAACAGGATGATATGATTCTGGTTCTTTCTTCCACGGATTCCTCCTCGGAACTCGTTACCTAGTCCGGGTCTCCCTTATAGACTTAAGAGGTTGTTCGTGAAACTCTTCCTAGTTCCATATCTTCCTGGACTCCAGTTAATTACAGTGCTTCCGTCGGGACATTCCTAGGGTCTGGTCAGGGAAACATCCTTCGATCAGGGCAGTAGTCATGTTGGACATCACGGGCGTGACTTAATACTGGAAGATTGGAGTGTCTCGGTTCATTCCCTTTATTATAGGTCTTTGAGGGCGTATAAGAACGAGGTATGCCACGTTGAATGTGGGGGAATTATATTCCATAATCATGTATCTGAGGTTTTTTTCATATTCATATTTTTAACACAAGGTATGATGTAGGTTTAACGTCTAGCGGAGATGAATCAGACTGATAGGAACATTGACGAGAGCAGATTAGGTGAGTGCGACCCTACGGGGTGGACACTGATGTTGGGGATAACAAGTGGTTAGCTACCCAATTGTTGTTAAAGGTATTAGGTCATGAGGTGGAATGAACCCATCAGAATGTGGTGGCCCGGGTAAGAATCAAAATGAATGATGGATGGTTATGTGAAGTGGGTGGAGAATGAGATAGAGTCAACTCAAGGATGATAATGATGTTGGGATTGAGTCCCTAAGAGACCTACTATATATCCCTGTGCCAGGGAATCAAAGCTCCCATAGTTCACCTAACAATGAATTACCATCGATTGGGGGCTTCAATGGCTGACCACCGAATGGGGCTGAAAATGGATTATCGTTGAATGGGGGTCACAACAGCTTACCGCTGGATGGGGTCACAACATCTTACCGTGGGATGGGGTCACAATGACTTACCACTGGATGGGGTCACAATGGATACTTCTAGATGGGGTCACAATGGCTTACCACTTGATGGGGTTGAACCTCAGAGAGTCTTCCAACATACTTTATAAAGGTGACAAGGATAAAATCCCACATAGTTTTGAAGGAGTTTGGTGAAACGACATGAGGATGGTCGGGACCAATGGATATTGGTCATGAAACTTAGTGAAGCTTCCTAAATACCATATCTAAGAGACTACAATCAATGTCCATGTAGTTCAGGTATGGTGTGTGGGAAAATCACTATAAGCTTCCCAGAGAGGATGTCATGGTCGATGCTTACTCTAATCCCATGTGATTCATGTTCGGTGTGAGAAACAAGTGGTAGAAATGACATGATGATCACATCACAGAAGGTGCATCCATGGGATGTGGAGTGGGGATCACACATGGTTAGTAGACCAAAAACGAAACAAAGGATTATGCATGGTTTGTAGCCTGGGGAGAGAGAGATTTCCACTTACTCTTGGGTGGAGGCCTGTTTGGTGACAAAGTACAATGGGAGAGGGATTTGGCACTAAGGAAGAGAGGAGGAGAAAGGATGCTAACTCCTGCGAGAAAAGCTAGGGGCTTACTCCAGGTTGTTTTCCATTTCCATGAGGATAGACATCGCACCGATGAAGAGGACCTAATTCCATTTGAGGAATGAAATCACTCTCATGGAGACCAGTGGGAAAGTAGAATATCCAAGGTGGGGTACACCACTTATGATGCACGGGTAGAGGCCACAGCTTAACATCATGTGCTGAGGACGATGTCGCTTGGTATTTTAACATCCTACAGCTCAAACGAGGTGAAGTTTCTCCACACTGCTAGGTCTTTCATAACCGATACCGGCCCACCCTTGAGGGAAGGAAGGAATCAACAATTCCATGAAAGTGGGTGTTATAAAGTGATCCATTTGGGGGTCCACGTTAGTGTGTCTATGCGAAGACGCAATAGCCGTTAGCGTGCCTATATGAAGAAGCATGAGGCAATGCAACACAATGGGTAGCGCCGCCTAAGGGACCATGAAATTTCTTTGTGCAAACCTGATGGGCTGCATGGGAAAAGGAGTTTCAGATCAAAGGGGTTCATAGGTAAACACCTTGTGATGATCTGGTGCTTCTTGGAGTGGAGAGGCTTCTTAAAGGGATTTTCGTCACAAAGTGAGGTTTTCTATCCTAGGAATAGGGAATAGGTGCAGATTAAAGGTGATTCATGAAGTGTAAAGGAATTCATGGAGAAATTACCCGCAAAGTGTGGGTGCCTTGTGAAGCATAACAATGTGAAGAAATGTACTTTTCAAATCATAGTGACCCTACCATATCATGCATATCACATGCGTATGAAGGGTGTTCGTGAAGCATAAATGCTTCATGATGACCCGAGTCCCCTTGGGATTCTTTTGCCTTCGCGGAGGCCTATGGGATCCGCGAAGGGAATCCCTCATCGAAGAGGGGTAGAATCGATGGAAAGGGGAAGGTACTTCACTATGAAAATGTACCTTGAAATGCTCATTGTTCGTAGAGAAGAAACTACTTCATGATGTGGGAGATCAGATGGTGAATGATCAGAAGATACTTCCATTAAGCTCAAGGGGAGCCTGGTATTTATAGGAAAGAGGTGCTGCAAAGGAAAGATCGCTTGGATCGAATACAGAGCCAGCTCTCTGGCGGGATCGCAAATGTCAAATCAGTTCATGGTGCAACCTGCCTCATTACTACGGAGCGGGTTCAAGAAAGTCAAATTGGTTCATAGTGCATCCCACCTCCTTGCTTCAAGAAGGGTTCACGAACATCAAAGGTGTTCACCAAGCATCCTCATTCCTTGCTCTACGGTGTGTTCACGAAAATCAAAGGGTGTTACAGAACATCTTTCTTCCTTACTTAGCAGTGGGTTTTCGAAGGAAGAGTAAGGCGTTGGACACGGTGCTATGGGTCTCCGCGCTTAGGCTTCGCGAGGCAGCCCCTTGTGCTTTCCATTTTTGTTGTCCTTACCAAATTTTGGTGTCAACATTATTGTATTTTATTTTGTAATTTATAAAAATTATCTCCAGGATAATGTAAATATAATTCATGATGGAGATATGGAATCCCATTCTGTTAAATGAGATGCTACATCATATAAATCATATTTAAATCCATCTCTAGTGTCTCTACATAATTGAATTATTAGACAATAAGACCAAAGGAAACATCTGAATGATAAAGGTATCATTAAAAGATGTGATGTACCTATTGTGAATGAATATATTGATATTTTTCTAGAATAACTACCATAAAATCCAAATGAGTGTGATGTTAATTTTTCAATGGATCTCATCCCTTATGAAAATTCTATATCTTAGACTCTTTATAGGATTTCCATAGTGGAATTATTAGAACATTATATAGAACTACATGATTTTTTTGATAAGGGATTTACACACCCTATTTCTTCACCATGGGGGACATTGATCATTTTATTATTAATAATGATTTATCTATGAGTTTTTGAAACAATTTTAGTTATATAAATTCTATTTCTACAAAAAAACCATTATTATATTTCTTGTTTTCATGAATTCTTCGATAAAATTTTTAGGGATCAATATTTTTCATGGATTGGTGTTCATTATAGTCATTATTAACTATAAGTAAATTTGAAGTATATTTTAATGATTTAAAATCATAAGTTCTATTGACATTACAACATTCTTGAAATTTCATTTGAATTTACTAATAAACTCTCTGTTAAAATGGATTTGATTATCCAAGTATTCAATGATCATATTGATTATATTATAGTGGTATTATTGATGATATCATCGTGTAATCTAAAATAAATGATGATCATAAGATTAATTTGAAAATCAATATTGATACTCTTAGATAAAATGATTTATATAGAAAATATAAAAAATACAAAGTCTTTATTTAATAGGATTATTTTCTTGTCCATATAGTCTCTATGGTTGAAATATCATTTGATCCTTTAAATAAAAAGGTAGTGATAGAAGGTACAACAATAATAATTATTAATGGGGTATGTATTTTACTTGGATTAAAAGGTTACTGTTGATTAATTAATAATAATAATTATTTATTACATAAATAATTAAAAAAATTTACATGTATATGGGTAATGTTAATTTAGTAAAAAAATATAATGAATTTTTCAAATAAACATTGTGAAGTTTGTTCAATGCACTGATATTCAATTTAACATCATGGAGGGCCAAATTTGTGGGATATAGTGATGCTTCATATAAGAGACTTGTATTTTTCCTTACGTGGAGTTATACAGTTGTTGGTCATGAATTAAGGTAGTTAATGGCCCATGAAAAAATTATCAAACCTATAATTTTGAGTTGGAGGAAATAATATTGGAATTGATGAAATGAAGACATTTCCTTTATAGTGAATGATGTGAAATATATATGGATAACTAAATTTTTAAATAATATTATCATAGAAAGTGTTCATCTTTAGGAAAATGGTATAGTTAAATAAACTCAGAGGTTATGATTTCTCAATTAAATACAACCTTAGGATGTTGAATAAGGTGGTTGATTCATTGTGTGGGAAGGAACATTAAATTTTTACTAAAATGAGTATTAAAAAATATAACATATTTATAAATTTTGGATATTTGTATATAAAAATAATTATAGAAGGGGAAGATCAAATATATTTCAAAGTATTTCCCAACCATCATTGTTAGAGAAAATAAAATGTTCCCATCATGATGATAAGAATATCCAAAATAAAATCCAATCCATAAATTATTGGAAATTAGTATAATTCATCTAAAATATAGGTATTTTGAATATTGGAATAGTCTATGTGTTACATCAATGCCTTAATTGAAATGATGATTATAAGTTGTAGAACATTTCTCAAATTTTCGTATACACTCTAGTTAGATAATATTATATTTATATTTGAAGGAATGATTTTAGTGGGATAATATGGAAGAAATTATTTTAGACTATGTATCAAGATGATTGGTTTTTTAATATGTAAGGGATATGATTCAACATCCTAAAGGTGTCAGTCTACCTTTACCTATTTTTATATTTGAATCAGGATGATATTAAAATAGATTTTGGACTCGGATTTTAAAGACTCCATTAAAGAATGATTGTGTATTTGTAAATTTTGATATCTATACCAGGTCTGGAGACATAATTTTTATAAGGTAATATCTAAATCATGAGAAAATCATGAGGCTCTATATTAATTAATTTTTGAGACATCAGGGTGTACATGTTATAATTATATATTATAATCGCTTCTGGTTTACATATAAATCTATAAGTGTTTGCAGAATTTTTTCTACACAGATCTACACACTATAAAAAAACTGCTGTTTAGCGGCGGTTCCTAGAACCGCCGCTAAACATTTTGTAAAAAATGTTTCACTTCGGTTTATAATAAACTGCCGTGAAACGTTGTTTTTTAACACCCGACCATCCTTCCCCCGCGACCCCGTCCCCCTGCTTCCCCCACGACCCCGGCCCCCCGCTTCCCCCGGTGACCTCGCGACCCCGACCTCGGCGACCCCGGCGACCCCGGAAAACCCGCGACCCCACGACCCCCGACTCCCCGCGACTACGGAAACTGCACTGTCTTCTCCTCTAGGTAGGGTTTTGTTTCTCATTTAGTGTTTTTTGGCTTTCTAGTAGGTATATGAATCAAATAGATTTTATCATCTATTAGTTCTTTGAATCGTGAAGCTCGTCTATAGTGGATTCTCTTTTAGGGTGATCATGAAGAGTTTATGGTGTATTGCGAAAAATTTTAAAGTTAATATTGAGATAATTTATTATCATTGACGTTGAAGAAAATGTAGTGCCAAGATTTTATCAACCTTCGATATGAGAGTTTGAGTGTGAATGAGATTAGAGTTAGGAACATGAAACTTCCCTTATATGCTTGCAATATTCTTTATGATGTTACCCCATTATACTATTTATTTACATTAATGTGCTAGAAAATATTGAGGTGATAGATAATAAGTTATTAAAGTCTCATTCATCTTAATAAAGAAGTCACTATAACTTATTGAAGAGTGGATCTATGAATGCATATAGTTTTTTAGCAAGATAGTTGATGTTTTGAATAATAGTTTTTTGTATCAATATTTCCTTTTTTATTTTTGTAGGGATGAAAATTATTATGATTCATCTAGGATCCCTTATGAACTTTGTTTTTTTGTGTTTTATCCATGAAAATTGAATGCTTTAGCACTCAACCATCCCTGGTGGTCTTTATGGAGGTCAGGTCAACTTTTAAAAACATCCTCAATAACAGTTTCCTCTAATAATTTCTTATTAATAACATAATCCTTAGGATATAATTCTATAGAGGGGTTATAGAGGTGGTGGAAGAAAACCTTGAGATATTCCTGGTTCAAAATGACTAAGGAATAAGCATGGTAGATGTGGAATACGTCATTAGGGATAGTAAGGAAAAGGAGTAGGGTGTGATCAGTTTCATGCTATTTATTTTCTAGTGTTGGGTGGACCAAACATAATTTGTGTCATGACCCACCCAAACATCATTTGTGTCATGACCAAACATCAAAATACTTATGTTTCCCGGCAGATGTCGCTGGACTGGGCGAACACGCTGCGGTCACGCCGCGGTAATGACGTGATTTGGCACTGCGGATGTCGCTGGACCGGGCCAACACGCTGCGGTCACGCCGCGGTCACGCCGTGGTCACTCCGCTGTCACACTGCGGTCACGCCGTGCTCACGCCCCAGTCACACCGCGGTCACACCACGTTCATGCCGCGGTCACACCATGGTCAGCCCCTCCCCTCCCCTCCATCCTGCCCAGACCCTCCCCTCCCCTCCCCTCCATCCTGCCCCTCCCCTCCCCCCTTCCCAACATTTTCCCCCAACCCAGAAGCTCCCCCTACCCCTCCTCTCCCCTCCCCTCCCCTCCCCTCTATCCTTCCCAGCCACAGCCCCTCACCTCCCCTCCCCCCTGCCCAAAATGTTTCCCTAGCAGCCCCCCTTCCATCACCTTCCCCTCCCATCCCCTCCCCTCAAACCTGCCCCTCCCCTCCCCTCCCCCTGCCCAACAATTTCCCCTAGAATCCCCTCCCCTCCCCTCCATCCTGCCCAACCCCTCCCCTCCAACACGCTGCGGTCACGCTGCCGTCACGCCGCGGTCACGCTGCAGCCAAGCTGCAGTCACGCCGCGGTCACGCCGCTGTCATCCCCTCCCCTCCCCTCCCCTCTATCCTGCCCAGCCCCTACCCTCCCCTCCCCTCCATCCTACCCCTCCCCTCCCCTCCCCTCCATCCTACCCCTCCCCTCCCCTCCCCTCCATCCTGCCCAGCCTCAGCCCCTCACCTCCCCTCCCCCCTATGCAACACTTTCCCCCAGCATCCCCCCTTCCATCACCCTCCCCTCCCCTCCCCTCCCCTCCAACCTGCCCCTCCCCTCCCCTCCCCCTTCCCAACAATTTCCCCCAGCAGCCCCCTCCCCCTGCCCCTCCTCTCCCATACCCTCCCCTCCATCCTGCCCAGCCCCTCCCCTCCAACACGCTGTGGTCATGCCGCTGTCATGCCCCCCCCCTCCATCCTTCCCACCCCCTCCCCTCCCCTCCCCTCCCCTACATCCTGCCCCTCCCCTCTCCTCCCCCTGCCCATCATTTTACCCCAGCCCAGCAGCCCCCCTGCCCCTCCTCTCCCCTCCCCTCCCCTCCCTTCCATCCTACCTAGCCCCAGCCCCTCACCTCCCCTCCCCCCTTCCCAACAATTTCCCCCAGCATCCCCCTCCCACTTTCCCTCCTCTCCCCTCCCCTCCCCTCTATCCTACCCAGCCCCTCCCCTCCAACACGTCGCGGTCACGCCGTGGTCACGCTGCTGTCACGCCGTGGTCACGCCACAGTCACGCCTCGGTCACGTCATGGTCAGCCCCTCCCCTCCCCTCCCCTCCATCCTGCCCCTCCCCTCCCCTCTCCTCCCCCCTGACCAACATTTTCCCCCAGACCAGTAGCCCCCCTGCCCCTCCTCTCCCCTCCCCTCCCCTCCCCTCCATCCTGCCCAGCCCCAACCCCTCACCTCACCTCCCCCCTACCCAACATTTCCCCCCCACAACCCCCCCTGCCATCACCCTCCCCTCCTCTGCAACCTGCCCCTCCCCTCCCCTCCCCCTGCCCAACAATTTCCCCCAACAGCCCCCTCCCCTACCCCTCCTCTCCCTTCCCCTCCCCTCCATCCTGCCCAGCCCCTCCCCTCCCCTCCCCTCCCCTCCAACATTCCTAGGCCCTCCCCCTCCCCTCCCCCCTACCCAACAATTTCCCCCAGCAGCCCCCCCACCTTGGCCAACCTTTTCCCCATGCACCCCCCTCCATTCTAGAATCATTCTCTCTCCTCTACTCCATCCTGCCCCTCCCCTCCATCTTGTCCCTCCCCTCCCCTCCCCCCTGCCCAACATTTTCCCCCAGCAGCCCCCTCCCCCCTACCCCTCTTCTCCCATCCCCTCCATCCTGCCCAGCCCCAACCCCTCCCCCCCCTGCCCAACATATTCCCCCATCCGCCCCCTTCCACCTGCCATCACCTTCCCCTCCCCTCCCCTCTAACCAACCCCTCCCCTCCCCTCCCCCTTTCCAACATTTTCCCCCAGCAACCCCCTCCCACCTGCCCCTCCTCTTCCCTCCCCTCCCTCCCCTCCATTTTCCCATCCCCTCCCCATCCCCTCCCCTCCCCCTACCCAAAATTTTCTCCCAGCAGCCCCCTCCCCCTGCCATCACCCTCACCTCCCCTCCCCTCTAACCTGCCGCTCCCCTCCCCTCCCCTCCATCCTACCCAACATTTTCCCCCAGCAGCCCCCTCCCCCTTCCCATCCTCTCCCATCTCCTCCCCTCCCCCCTCCATCCTACCCAGCCCCTCCCCTCCCCTCCCCTACAACATGCCCAACCCCTTCCCCTCCACTCCCCCCTGCCCGACAATTTCCCCCAGCAGCCCCCCTCAGTGAAATGTCATGCTAAATAAAGATGTTATTGTTGTCCACTGTAATTTTCAAGAAGGATTATTTAGTTCTTATTCTGGCCTACAATACGTGTTGATTTGTTTTTGTTAAATCATTTTCAATCTCGAACACCATCATAAGATTCCTGAATCACTATCTTCCTTTATTAAGTGTTTTTCAGTCATGGAAGATAGTTTCACCTAAACCACATAATAAATTAATGGACTGATTGAGAAAATATCCAACCTAGTACCATTAGATTCTATTGAATGATAATGGTATTAGTGTTCCACTATTTGTAATGGTCATTCTTCACCAGTTGGTCTCTATTTATTATTGACTCAGGCATTCATAATGTATGTTTTAAACCTTCCAAAACCATTCTATTCAATGTGATTGTTGTACCCAGAAGTTTAAACATTTGAGAGTCATTTTAACAGTTAAATAAATTATGAAATTATATTCTTCTGCACCTTCCAATTTGGGTATGAATCTCTTTTGGATACCCCAAATACATAACATTAGATTCTCCTTTTGTAATGTCTTATCAAAACCATGGTCCTTTTCATAGGATATTAAACTTTGTGACACAATGGTCTAAACATCATGACCATAAATTTAATGTCCCCCTCCAAGGTATTATATGATACTAATAATGCTTAATTCACATCAGGTTGTGTTTTGGAATATCTATGAAGACTAACCAATCACTGGTTCTATGTTTTTATATATAAAAATGTTAGCATCTACAGGTCTGAGAACCATGACCATAAAATATCTGAGTTATCCCCTAAGGATATATGCATATGTGTGTCAAGATCTACATCCATATCATACTTTTATTCCTCTCTTATATCGCAATATATATCACATATTTTTTTTCAAGGATACATTACCTTAAACACTATACATAGATTGGTCTATGAACAATGAAATTAAACATAGTGTGAATATCCATGATAAATAAGTCACGGTTTTGTAATAAAACCCCTCCAACGGAGGTGCGCTATCTGCAAAAACTCACAGTGGTATACCTTGCTTAAAATTATTGCATTGATGTCTTCCTTATACTTGATGTATTTGTTAGTCATAATGCACACATCGTACTTGACCCTTTTTATATCCCTATAGAGGGTTTCCATCTTTTTATTAAAATGATTGTTTGAACCAAGACACTCTTTAAGTACCGTTAGACTTTTAAGATGGGTCCCATGTTTTGTGACCATGTCACATGGCATGTGATATTTATATCCAACCAAAAGCCCAGTTCCACAGCCCAGGGGTCCCACGGTACCAGAAATGTCAGATTACATGTTATGTAAGCTATGATTTTTTTGATCCCATGGGGTATTAATTCCTCTAGGTATTCCTACACATTTCTAGATCTCCAAAACTCACCGAATTAGGTATATCAGGTGTCATCCAATCCTCTAGTCATCACAGATTAGCATTCACTTCTTTAAATCTTATGAGAAAACATCCTCTCATGCCATCCATATCATCCCATTTGAAACTAAGTGGAAGATGCTGCCTGCGGATGTTGCTGGACTGGGCCAACACGCTGCAGTCACGCTACGGTCACGTTGCGGTCACACCAGGGTCACGCTGCGGTCACGCTGCGGTCACGCTGCGGTCACGCCGAGGTCACGTCGCGGTCACGCCGCGGTCACACCATGGTCACGCCGCGGTCACGCCTTGGTAATACCGTGATTTGGCCCTTCTCCAGCCACATCCAGCCCACACCATCCCCTTCCACCTTCATTTCAGCCTGCTGCCACCAGCATTCCAGCCCGCAATAGGCCCATCCCCCCTTCCCATCAGCCCGCACCATCCCCCCAGCACTTATAACCATCCCCCTTCCACCAGCATTCGAGCCCTCACCGAATTAGGTATGTTAATGATGTCCCCTACCCATGAATCCATGGTATGTAAATGATGTCCCCTATCATACATAGGATATATTTATACATGATATATTTCACCAGAGGCTTATTCATCAATGTACTTATATTATGGAAATTTTGTTCATCATTATGTTTTTTTGATGATGGGGTTATAGAAGATGTCTCATGTTTGATTTCATGTTTTTTGTGTAGGCACATTATGATATACATTGATAAAAGCTGGATCACATTACTGTGGAACACACCTCAGTATGTTAAGGGTTTGAATGAGTTTTTAAATTTTTCAATTTCTAATCGATCCGTTGAAGGGAGAATAAAATGTCAATGTCCTAAATGTAAATTTAGAACATGGTTGAAGAGAGATCGGGATTATGAACATTTAATAGTGAAGCAATTCACTACCCAATATTTGTGTTGGATTTGGCATGGAGAATCAAACGTTACAGAAATATTGAGAACTGATGTTAATCTGCATAATGAGGTCCCAAGTTCATCGACAATGGAAAATGAAATGCAAAACCTAATAAATGATGCATTCGGCACTGTAAGACACCACTATCAGTATCAAAACATATCAGAACAACCAGAAGAGGGTGCTACAAATTTCAACATGACAAGTGATGTTTTTGATACCGTAACATAGGAAGATCAAGATTGTCATATATCATTGGATCCTCCTCTTGATTCTGTGGAGCCAAACGTAAGAGAAAACTTCACTGAGGAAAATGTGTTTCATGATTTAGTTGATGATGGAAATCAAGAGTTGTATAGTGGGTGTTTGAAATATTCAAAGAATTCATTTTTGCTGAAGTTGCACCATATCAAATGTCTATGTGTAATTACAAACAAGGCTATGTCTATGATATTGGAATCGATTCGTGATGCATTTCATGAATCAAAAATCTCAGAATCTTTTTATGATATGAAAAAAGTTGTTAGAAATCTTGGTCTGAATTATACAAAAATACATGCATGTCCCAATGATTGTATGCTTTATTGGGGACAGGATTCAAGTAGACAGAATTGCAAGAAATTTTCTTCTTCTAGATGGCAGGCAATGGGTGATGTTGGAAGTCTGAATGAACATAATTTCATGGAGAAGAAGAAAAGGAGCACACCTGCAAAGGTTTTGTGTTACTTTCGTTTGAAGCCTCGATTGAAAAGATTATTCATGTCATCGAAAACCGCCGAACACATGAAGTGGCATTCTGTTGATAATAACAATTATGGGTTAATGAGACATCCACGAGATTCCCAATCGTGGAAGAAATTTGATTCATTACATCTCGATTTCTCAGCTGATCCTAGGAATGTTCGATTGTGATTGGCTGCCGATGGATTAAACCCATTTGGGACTTTGAGTACTAATTATAGCATTTGCCAGTTGTTTTGATCCCTTATAATCCGCCTCTGTGGATGTGTATGCAACAAGCATATTTTATCCTTTCGATGATTATTCCAAAAAACAAATGCCTTGAAATGATATTGATGTATATTTGCAGCCTTTGATTGAAGAATAGCAGGAGTTATGGAGCAACGTTGTTGAGACATTTGATGCTTCTTCTAAAACAATGTTCAAAATGCATGCTGCTTTAATGTGGACCATTAGTGACTTCCCTAGGCTTGGGAATTTATCTGGTTGGAACAATTACACGGGTTTGGATTGTCCCGTTTGTAATATTGATTTTGAGCCCAAACGGCTACCTCACAGTAGAAAATGGTGCTTTTGGTGTCATCGAATATTTCTCGATGCATCTCATAGATTTCGGCTGAACAGATCAAAATTTAATGCTTCCATTGATCGTAGACAACCTCCAAAGTTGTTAAATGGTTTTAAAATATTGGCACATCTTGAAAATGTAGAAACAGAATTTGGGAAGGTTCATCATTTGAATGATAGTGGAAAATGGCTCCAAAGTGTATCATCAAGCGAAACCAAAATGCAACAATGGAAGAAAAGAAGTATATTCTTCAAACTTCCGTATTGGGAATTTAATTTGTTGTGGCATAATCTTGATGTGATGAATATTGAGAAGAATCACTATAAAAATTTTATTTTCACATTGCTTAATGAGCATGGAAAGTCGAAGGATCATCTCAATGCTCGCAAACAATTACAAGAAATGAACATAAAATGCGATCTATGGCCATATGAGAATGGAATGTATCCTCCGGCAATTTTTCCAATGAAAAATAGGGATAAAGTTAAATTCTTTCAAATGTTAAAGAATGTTATGTTATTTGATTGGTATTCATGTAACATCTCGAGGTGTTTTGACATGAATAATCATAAGTTACATGGATTGAAAAGCCACGATTCACATATTTTGTTACAATAGTTACTACCATTGGCATTGCGTACATTATTACCTGACAAAATTACTGCTGTTGTACTCCAGTTCTGCACATTTTTCAAAAAACTATGTGAAAAATTTCTACATCCATTTCAGCTTGACAACCTCCAGGAGAGGTTTTTATTGACCCTTTTCGCAATAGAGATGATCTTTCCTCCATCATTTTTTACTGTAATGATGCATTTAACTATGCATTCGGTCGAGGAAGCTAAATTAGGAGGCCCCGTTCATTATCGATGGATGTATCCAATTGAGAGGTACTTTATATATATGTTTTCCAGTTATGTAAACAATTTTTGGTACTTAATGAAATGCATAATTATGTTTATTTTATTTCACAGATATCTTGGGCATTTGAAATCATATGTGAGAAATAAATCTAAACCAGAAGGCTCAATTGCTAAAGGGTATGTGGCTAAATAGTGTCATAACTTTTGTTCTCGATACTTGGATGATATTGAGACAAGATTTAATCGAGTTGGAAGTGTTGAAGACACATCGAATCAATCTAAAATACATCAGAAATCCAAAATATTTCCTGCTATTGGCCGATCAGTTGGGAGGACCTCAAATGTGACACTGACTGAATTGGAATTATTACAGGAACATAGATATGTGTTGCTGAATAGTGAAATTGCAGATGCATTTATTGAAGAGTTGAGGATACAGACAAAGAGACGAATGAGAGGCCAAACACGAAATGAGAAAGATATAACGAAAGATGTTAATAAAGATCTTGTAGAATTGTTTTCACGACGTGTAAGTTCATAAATATTGCAATAAATACGAATATTAGTTTGACACATACATTTTGTAAATATAATAAAGTATATTTCTTTTTTTAGATCATGAATACTCATACTCGAGCAGAGGTATCAGAATATTTGAAGTTTCTTGCTATAGGTCCTCTAAAAGAAGTTAAAAAGTTCGATGCTTATAATGTGAATGGCTTTAGATTTCGTATAGTCGATCGAGAAGTGGGTTTGAGAACACAGAATAGTGGTATATTTACATTTTCTAAAGTGGAATACTATGGAAAGATGCATGATATTATTGAATTAAACTACCACAGACATTTTTCGGTTGTTTTATTCAAATGAAAATGGGTCGATATTATCAGAGGCATTAAAAGAGATTCCTTGCAATTTACATCTGTGAACTTCTCTCTCTTGATGGATGTTGGTGATCGTGAACTGCATGATCCATATATCTTAGCATCACAAGAAAAAATGGTATATTATGTGAATGATTTTGCCGATGATGGGTGGAGTGTAGTTGCTCACGTAATACAAAGAGATTTGTATGATATGGGTTAGAAAGTGGAAAATTTGACCTTTGAAATTGAATTTAATCAGCAATAGGAAGAAAAATTATTTTTCCATCATGATATTGAAAATATTAGTCAAGAATGGATGAATGAAGAGGATGAAGCAATGGAGCAGGAAACCGACATGATTGAAGGGTAAAATGATTGTATGTACAATTATTTTTTTATTTAGCAACCACTTGTTTCATTTATGCAGTCATTCATTATCATTGCTATATATATTTTCTCTGTTAGTACTTCATATGTTATCATTTTTAATTTTTTTTCTGCATAACTTTTTTGAAATATATATTATGAACTTAATTTTATTTGATTAAATGATAGGAATGCCAAGGAAGAAACGTTACATTATTTCATCCAGTTCTGCGACAGATAACTATCCATCTAGCTCCCTCCCCACGACATCTGATGCACCAGCTACCGACACCCCTACACCATCTCCCCCTGCACCATCTCTCACACCATCTGTGGATGTCCCAGTAGAGGCTGAGACGTCGACTCCCCCTTCAGGAGCCTCAGCAGTGGGGCACCGACGTGCCCCTTCCAGTTCATCCCGGACATAATGGAGTGTCACTATTATAAGTACAAATTTTAATGAAATAAATTTATTACATTTTGTTTATACTAATTTCCTTATCATTGAAGATGACAAAAATGAAACTGTGGAGAAAAAAATAAAAAGTTCGGATGTTTGGAATCAGAATGGCGAGAAGATTGTTGTGCCATTTGATTCTTACGTGGTCCCTACGGATGATGCCGCGAGGTTGCTTGGCCAGATTCTAGGCCAGTTGGCAGCGGAGCCAATTTCCCTTCCCATTTCATATTATGATTGGAGACATATGCCTCCAAGCTGGAAAAATGAAGTGTTTTATTATCCAATCAAGGTAAATTTATTACATTATGGTTTAATTTAATGTCATGTGACTAATATGTTCAAAATGAATTTCTGTATACAGATGTTCTTCCACTTTACCATTGCTGATGTGATAGCACGGAAGTGGATGTAGAAAAATATAGGTAATAGGTGCAAAGATTTTAAATGGAGATTGTGGTGTGATGACAATGATGCTTCGTTGACCACACTGCAAATGTATGAGAAGCTACCCAGTGGGGTACCCAAAGAGCAGTGGAAAGTGTTTTTTGACAGGAATCGGGATCAGAAGCAGATGGTATTGAAATATATATATTATTATATTATCCACATTTTACATTTATACATGTATATGAAAATGACATGACATTCAATACATCAGTATTAAATTGCATTTTATTTATTTCAGGATCTATCAAGACAGAATGCATCAAACCGAACTAAGCAAGTCATCCCGCACACTGCGGGCTCAAAAGTTTTTCTAGAAATCGAAGTTCATTGGTAATATTTTAATTATTTTAAATATTTAAAAGACAATATTATCTATTCAATATATTTAATTGTTGATTTATCTTTGATTAATGCAGTCACAGAGTTTAGGCAATGAAGCATCCAGAACTGAACTGTGGTTGGATGTTCACAAGAAATCAGATGGATGTTTTGTTAATGAGTCTGCTAAAGAAGTTGGGGTATGAAGTCAATTTTTTATCATAATAACTTCTTATCAATTTTTCTATGTTAATATATATTGATATTTGATATATAGGTCAAAATTAAAGAACTATGGGATGCCAATCCTGCGCATTCCTACTCTCTGCCAGGATGACCCGGTTGCTAAAGTCCTCGGGATGGAGCATCATGGGAGAGAGCGCGGGATGGGTTTGGGACCCGTGCCATCTGAGGTTTTTAGCAGGCCACTGGGGATAGCTATTGCATCTACTCTTGACTTTAGTCAGCCCGAAGATGCTAAGAAATAGATTGTTTCTTTACGAAACACAGTTCACCAGCAGGAGGATCAGATATCTGCATTGCAGAAAGAGTTGACTGAACTATGTCACCAGATGACCAGATATGCCCCCGGTGGGAGTGCATCGATTGGTGGTATGTAGGTAAACCACATAAAATCAGAATCATTTATTTTTCTAACATTCATTTGTTTTAAGTTTTAATATATATATATATATGTAACCGTATTTAATTTTCAATATAATGTTCTTATAGGTGACAACACAAAGTGGAAATGAAGGTGGAGAGGGTGACCATGCATCATCGGACCCTGAGTAGTTGTACTGTTGAAGTGTTAAACAAAAATGAAAACAGTTGGTTTGTATATGTAACATTTGTGGCACATAGTTTCCACCACACATTTTTCATGTCCTAAAATTTCCTTGATTTCTCATGTTTCTTTTTATGAATTTTATTGATTTCTAAAGTTTGTTTTTATGTCTTCATTTCTCAAGTGTGGTATACATCATTCCATTTAGGTCTGTGTTTGAATTGGTAGTCGAGATTTTGGATGACTAGGAGTTAAACCCATTGTTGATGTGTTGAACAAATTGGGTCATTTCATAGTGATCAAGGGGATAGTGTTGTGGGCACTTTGGTGAGGCCCATTGTTGAAAATATCTGATTTAAGCGTCAAAAGTAACTAAACATGCTCTAGCTCTTCTAAAATGTCATGATAATGTTCTAAATCAAGGGTGGTTCACTAAGATATAGGTGTGACTAAGGGGTGATAAATTAGCACATGTCAATGAATATAGGCAAGAATACATTATAAATTAAAATATAATCTCCAAGATGGATGTCGACTTAACGCACAATTGGTATGTCCTATAAAAACATGAATTTTAAGAAAAGAACTTCTACGAAATACTTCAATATTAGGATGGTTACAATAGACCATTTCAAACCATAACTGTTTTGATCACTGAACTGTTACTACATCACTTGAACTGCATTCCCAACATAATTTTCACATAATCATGGTCTGTATGGTAATTATTACCTATCATTATATCCCTGGATTATTTATATTATGATTCTTAATTCCATTTTATAATTCATTACAAGCTATCAGGTCATGAAACATAATTACTGGAATTACAGAACTTTCTTCTTTACCATTCATGACTATTCTTTCTACAACCACTCTCCCAAAGGTTACATTTTCCATGACCTGTGTGATTCTCCCCACCATCGGATTTTAATATTCATCATTTTAATAAAAATAGGAATCTAATTCCCATGAAAAACACTATATCCACCACTAAACATGGTTTCTGGATGTGAGTCAACATAATTATACCATGTTCCATCACGACAATCCATCCTTGGCATACGCTGAAGCCTCATCTGGAACTAATATTCTATTCTTGAACAACCTGTTGTTCACTTCCTACCACATAGATTTACATCATCCACTTAATAATGAATAGAAATGGTCTATTCATAATCACATGTATTATGCAATCATCATTCCATGCGCACACATTCAATCAACATCAATAACTACATCTTGAACTTTAACCCAGATTGATGATGTTATAAAACTCGATCCTCTTACACAGTCATCCATAGAACTAGGATAACTTAGCTTTTCTACTAAAAACTCTGGTCTACATCACTCACCACAACGTAGTTAATACCTAACCTATATTTCAACATAAAATGATGTCAACTAAGACTCACTGGAAATATCCATATTCCTATAAAATCTATATCCCAATGTAACTCTAAAACTATTCCCACAATAGGATTTTTTATAACAATATATTTCTAATGTGTTATTTAAGCTATTTTATCAGTTCAAATTTATTATAAGTATTAAGGATGGTTTCTAGGCCACAAAACCAAAAAAAACATTATATAAATGGGTTTGTACTAATATAACTACTAATTCATCAATTATCAATTTTCATAAGTAGAGTGGAATCGCTATGGATAATCTATCCTAAGGAAGTGAAGTTATAAGATTTAGTGGAATCCAGTTTGGGATGTTACAATGTTGTATCAATGGATTTTTATCTTCTTAGTATTTACTATTTAGGATATTGTATACATGATTATGAGGAATGTGTTGGAACCTTTGATTGTTTTTTCTGGTTTTATTTGTCTTTCAAGGTAGTGGTGCAGCAGAATCCAAGAATTATTTTTTTATTCTGGGCAGCTTTTAGCGGCGGTTTTAACCACCGCGAAATGTATACTGGCGGCGGTTTAAACCGCCGCTAAAAGTTAAAACAATTACTTCTAGCGGCGGTTATAACCACCGCTAAATATAAGCTTCGTGGCTACCTCATTCCGTCGTGGTTTACCTAAATTTAGTAGCGGTTTTACAGCCACAAGAAATTGAGTTTATTCACGGCGGTTATAACCGCCGTGAATAAAGCGATATCAAGGGCTCCTAAAAACGCCGCTAAATTCAGGAAAACCGCCGCGAAATGAGGCAACTACAACACTTTCCTGAATCCACCGCTAAACATTAAAACCCGCTGCTAATAGATTGCCGACGCCCTATTAGGCGGCCGTTTCTATAAACCGCCACCAAACAGTATAGCGGCGGTTTAAACCGCCGCTAAATGCAAAAAAAACACTGCTAAACGGCGATTCTGTTGTAGTGATATTTTATAACCACCCATCATGCATAAACCAATTGGTAACCTAAAAGGGAATATTATTAAATTATATGATATGTTGAGGTTATAATTTATTGATATTCAAGGTATTATTAATCAATATCTTCCTTTTCTAGAATTTATATAAAATAAATGCTCTAATTCAACCATATAAATGACACCATACGAATTGTTTTATGGAAGGAGGTACCATTCGCCAACAAGTTCAGACAAAGTTGTTGAAAGGAATATTTTATGACTATATCTAATGGAAGTGGAATTGGTGAAATTAATGACTATTAAGAATATAAATAAGGATGATCAATATAGGAAAAAATATATCTGGGTAACTAAAAGATTAATTTTAACTTTCAAAATGGAGATCAAGTTTTCCTGACGGTATCTCTATTAAAGGGAGATATATGAATTAAAAATAAAGGGAAACTAATTCATAGGTATATCATCCTATAATAGATAAACATTACATCCCTAGAATATTATCAAATACACTTCCATATATTATCATTATAATAGAAATACTTTGTGGATATATTCAAAATAAAAATTTATAAATTTCTAAACATAAATTTTATTAAATGTATATAATATTATAGTTCATAATTTATAATTTAGCATTGGGTAATTGTTTTTTATTTTAAAAAATAATTTCTTTTTTATGAATAGTAAAAAATGTCATTTTTGCAAAACTAAAATTTTGTAACATTACACTATTTTTTGGATTTAATTTATAAGGATTTTAAAATCAATTTTATTTTAAATACTATAATTAATTTCATAGGAATCATCATTATATTTTATCAAGGTATATGGTCATTTTTATTCTCAAAAATTCATCTTTCTCAAAACAATTATTTTTCATTATGTTTTATGAAATAATATTAAAATTAAATTATTCCACTTCTAAATATTATATATTTAAAAATTGATATCATATATTAAATTAGTACATAAAAATTATATATTTATTGTAATATAATTTGTGTCCATTAAGAATTATTACATTTGAAAAAATGATGTCACCACAATAAAGGGGTAAAACAACTTAATTAATGTTATATCCTTATGAAATGGTAATACAATCTCATATTAATTCTTATTGTATAAGGAAAGTTTTAAATTTATCACCTTGAATTATAAATTTATTCATTTATGTTCCACATATCAATTATTATGACAATATACATATTTAATAGTTAAGAGTAATTACAAGTGTTCTATCCACCTCACTTATAAAGGGGAGTCTATTTCCCCTCATTTTCACACCAATTAAGACATTTATCTCAACAAATATATACCAAAATAACTTCCCAACATCCCACTTGATTCTATTTATCTCTATATACCCAAAAAATATCAATCCTATAAGGGTTATTTTGTAATCAATATAAGGGTTTTTTTCAAATCAGAGGTATATCTATTAACTAAGTGTTTTAATGTTTATTTCTTCTTCCAAATCCTCAAAATATTCCATAACCATTATTATATTATAAAATATTTATATTCAATATGAAAATATTTATTATTATGCTGTCACAACACCTTTAATATCCATATATATTCTACAGAAAATAAAAAAATCACCTGTGTGAATGTAAAAACAACTCACTTCATAGAGTGATGTATTTTTTTATCATCACCTCTAATGGATGGTTATAAATATATAATAAATAAGTATATATGATATTTATAAAATAATTATATTCATTATATATAATATTTCATCTACCTTCTCACCCTTCCATGTGATTGTGATTGATAACATTGTTCATGTGTACATGAGGATCACTAGCTCCACGAAGAGATGAGGTTTTCTAAATAAACATCATGAATCACATATTTTAAAAATGTATATAATCAATAAATATTATAAGAATTTAATTATTTAAAGTTATGTAGACAATGAACCTATTTCATAACACCATTATTTTCATTCATTATACCATAATAATTTTGGAGAAATTGACCGAATAATATTAAATGGTCATCATAAATATGTACTTTCCAGTTCATGATTTATGAATGAAGATAAAAGTAAAATATTAATTAAATATGGGGAAAATTTTTGTAAAGTTGTATTTAGTATTTTTAAATTTATTATTTATAAGGATATAAGGGGTCTGAACAATTGAAAATCTGAGGTAATAGATTATTATAAAATTCACATTTTTTCATGATTATTTGTATTTAAATTTATTTTGAATGAAATAATAATCCATTTCTCTTTTAAAATCAACAAATATTATCTTTATATTGTTATATAAAGATTTTAATAGTTTTTATTTATTTTTCGTCATTTTATGTTAAAATGCCGATCAATTTTATTTTAGTAAAGCAGATATCATTTCTTCTTTTCCAATGGAATATTTCTCCTCTATATCCATTTAATATATTATGATTTCAGTATTTTGTTATAATTTTTAATTATTTTTATATTCATTTTCTACTATATTTGATTTTAGTTTCTATTTTTTAAAAGGTTTTTTTTATCATTATCAAACATGGTAATTTATACTTTTTACAAAAACATGTGAAGGGAATTCTTGTATTAACATTTATAGAATGAATGAATTTTCCCACCAACATATTGATTATATTATTTATGAATTTAATTATAAGCGCCTATGGTTGTTTTTTATGAGTGGAATTTTATAAATAATATATAAATATATTATTAAAATTCAATCAAAAGAAATATTTACTTTTTTCTTAAGTTCAAGAAAGTCATCAATGGTTATTTAATGAAATTTTTATCTATTTTTAAAATAATTTAATCAATATTTTATATTTTTGGGATATAATATAATGAAACAATAAATATAATTTCATTATATTAATTATGATCATTTTGTTCTAATTATTAAATGGTGAAAATTATATTGTAAAATATGATTGTGTTTAAATATGAAAGATCATGTTTTTATTGGATGGGGTCAATGACTCATTTATTATTAAATAAAATAAAAGCCCTCTTTTGGCTAGGTAGAGGGACACCCATTGTATAGCTGGAAGTCCCAGTTGGAATTTATCCAATTACATGGCCCGAAAACCCATGTTTTCGGCCAAAGGCCCATTTTGTGAAGAGTACTGCTACAATACCCGCCTACTAGAGTACCACACAGTACCCATCACTGCAATAGTACCCTACTGCCGCTGTAATTCCTTGTGGCCACTACAGTGCCCGCCGTTGCTATAATGTCCCCGCTGCTACAATGCGCTACCATACATGTGCCCAATGGGTTTTGAACACCATTTTTTCATGTAGTATTATAGGGTGCTTACCACTAAGACAAGCCCCAACTAAAATATGAATGTTCATGATGATTATGCAGTGCGTTATTATTATTTTGATTATATAATGAATGAATTGGACTTAATATGTGATGGGTATGTCCTATTATTTCCCCTCTATTCATTATTAGGTGTTACGAGGCATACTAGATTAGGTGTTTTATGTGTGCACTATGTATTTATTTATGATGTATTGACACATGGACTTGATGGTAAGATTATTATTTAAGAAATTATATATTCTATCTTTATAGAACTAGTAATCATTTCACATGTGAATATTTTTGTTTCTTGTTTCCTCCATGGATATATTTGCCTTTTATGATATTAATTATATGGAATATTTGGTTATTATTTATCTATTCTATATTCTAAATTTTTACCGTTTTCAATTATATATATATTTATATGTTCTCTCTCATATTGGGAATATATGATCACCATTTATTATGTTTTCCTTTAACTAGGTATCAATAAGGCCTACATGAAATGTTTTTGAGATATACTAAATCAAATAATAATTTCCTCGCTAGAATTATTTATTGTTTTTTATGATTTCAAATTTAATGTGTGAATCATTTAAGTATGAAGTCTCACATATTTTTAAAATATTTTATCCCAGCCAGAAACAAGAGCTATACTAATCGTTCAAAACCATCATTACTGGAAACAAAATAATTTTTATAGACTATACTAATGTTTTTTAATATATTTAAAATAAGGCCTTGGGTATTTATCTATACTAATGGTTTTCTATAAAATATTGGTAGTATTTTCTATGATTTATATTATTCCAATGGTTTCAGAAAATATTTGGTATAGGTATATACCAATTTTTTTTCAAAACCATTAGCTTAACCTTCCGGTACATTGAGAACCAGATTCCCCACCGTTAACCAGATCCATTGGTATATATATATACCAATTGCTTTGAAAAACTGTCAGTGTAGCCTACACTTACATCGGAAGCCATCCAAAAAACCTTGTCCCAAAACCTGAGAAAACAAACATAGCTACACCAATATACACCAATATATATCCATGAAATATAAAAAAATTATAAAACCAAAAGGCTTACAACTAAAAACACAAAACAAACTGCACCAAAAACACTAATATAAAGTATATAAAATTCTATAAACTAAATAATGAATTCAACCAGTGATAAAAAAATTAAAATGTTACATATATGAATTCATATCCTATAATCAAGCATCAGGTGTCATAAATTTTAAAAAAAAGGATCAATTTATCCCTGGGAAAATCATCATCATCATCATCACTAGTATATGTCCCTACCCATAAAAATTAAATAATCTTGAGATAAGTCAATAATTTAAATTTTATTTACATTGAGGAACTTTTTAGGTTTAGAAATTTAAGAAATTAGTACATTAGTAATACATATCATCCTATAAGCATACAAGAGGATAATATTAAAATACTATCCATTTTTTCATACCAAATAAATCCCTATAAAAAATTATTTTTTTAAAAAAAAAATCATCTTGACTTTTTCTTTTATCTTACTCATCCTTTTACCCTATGAAATATTTTTTAAAACATGGGATTTTCATAAAATCTCATTAAGGTATAAAATAATCAAAGAAAACAGTACTCCACGAATATTTATAAATCCATGAATTTAAAAGAAACATGAAATCATCATAACAATAATAAATCATAAAGGTAACCTGTGACATCTATATCATATTTACTTTGTAGGTTCCATATCCACATAGGGAGTAACCTTCACAGTTACATTTGGAATACCCATCACAATATATTCATTAAAACTATTAAGATAAACACTAATGTTTACTTTTGACACATTATCCAATGCATTGGAGAGATACCATAGGTTCAAAACCCTTGGTATGTCATAGAACCACCAGTATACATAATAAATTCTCAAGAACTGTAACATAATAATAACACATGAAAACATATAATGGAAAAATAACATTTCCACATTGCAATCATAAGACATAGTTTAACGATATTGAAATAATCATTCTATTCTCAGAACCACTTTCAATACGAAAATCCCTAAAAATGTATATGGTATTTTCTTTTCTTTTGAAAATCATTACGACTTTTAGAGGAATCTAAATATATAATAATGCTCCTGGTGAAAAAAAGGTCATTTTCGTCATGTACATTAAAAAGAAACATTTTTTTCTTCCAGTAAAATACTTCATACAAAACCTTCCATTTCAAAACTGGTTAATGAAATTACATGTCAAAGGGGGTGATTTTACCCTTTGTATAAGAAGGACGTATATAAATCAAAATATACCTTAATGAATGAAGATTGAGATAAATTTCCTTACCTTGAATCTGAGTTATCTCATTCTATCATTAATTTCCTTAAAAATAAACGTAATGTTAATTTATAATTTATTTAGAACATTTTTAATGTTTAATATTCATTTTATATCACTTATTACCATTTTATAACAATTAGTTAATTATTTTAGTTCATATCAGACGTTTTACAATGTTCGGTACTTGAGTCAAAAATGAACCTTTTTTAGTGAATATTATCCACGTGGTCATAAGTACTTTATCTCTAGAATGATATTTGTGATTAAAATATCATATATAACAAATATATATTTGTTTATAACATTATATAACATTTGGAGATCTGAAATGAAATGCACCGTTCATGGAGATGGTAGGTCGTACGTACACATGAACACTACTTTTATTTATTTTTCTTATTAATGGAAGGAAAAATAAATGACACATTGTTATATTAATATTATGGTATAATATATATGTTACATGTGTTATATAATTTAATTAACTCTATCCTTTATACATTCCATGTTTGGCATGAACGAGTCATATCACTTTGTAGGGGTGGGAGTCCAAACTTCATCAAATGCAATTATCATATTTACCAATTATGGAAAGCATAAAATTATGTTGTATATAAAATTTTAAACGAAAAATAGAAAATATAAATATAATATATATCATATATAAATATAGTTCCATCATTATGGCCTCCATGATAGGTGGTATGAGAAGATTAAACAAACATCATTTTCTAAGGTAGTAGTTCACCATACACGGAAACTATATGTTCTATATCCATCATATAGAGGTGTGTTTAAGTGTAGGTCTAAGCATTATCATATATATATATATCCTAGTATATTTCTTATACTTGTGTTTTTATAAAATAATGTATTAAAAATAAGTTAGGGGTTGGACAAGTAAAGTAAATGAAAAGAGTTTGAGAGAAGATGTTACCTCTATATCGGTTAACTCCTTTTGATTTGATAAAATATCTTTCTGTAATTGAATTCATACCATGTTAAGTCTTATATGAGGAATTGAGAAATTTTGGGAGACTATTTTAGAATACATTTTATGATACAATGGGATTTAGAGGTGCGAGTATGTTTGTAGAGGTGGTTTCCTTTTATAAGAGAGAGGAGAGAAGTTTAGGGAAAGTCTTGAAATAATATTTTATTATAAATTGAAGATTGAATTATAATAGGTACAATGTGAAATATTTATAGGATAATATTATTAGGGGTAAAAATCCTCTTAGAAAATAGGTTTTATAAAATTTTAGGTCACAAACATAACACTATCTTTTGGCTTTAACCCTTAGTTAATTAAATTAACTCTTACCATGTATTATTGTGTTTTTAAACTATATGGTTAATATTGTTACTATAAAATGCCGAGAGAATCTCAAGTGGATCATTAATTACATTTCTAACATGATCTATGATAGTTGTCCAAATATACAATTTTTATGACTATTATATAATTTAATAATATATTATGTGTTTTAAACTCATTTTTCCAATTTTGAAAATATTTAGTAATTGATTTTCATTAAAGTCATAAAAACATGCTTCATTAGAAAAAATTAAATTAAATCATATATATAATTCCATAATCATACATAAAATTCGTGTATGTCATCCAAATGTTCAAATTACATTTATTTTAATATTTATAATATCATCTATTTGAATCATTCATTATTAACGTAGTCACTGGTTCATCATCATGTCATAAATATAATTATTTATTTAATGTCTAAATAGATCAATTATATAACCCAACCTGAAAATTGTTTTATAGAAAAGATAAATGTTTTTGTTATATTTCTCTTTACTTTAAATTAATTATTATAAGATGCCATTATCACACCCACGTGGCTCCATGGGATCCCAGAATCGACCCAAGTATGATCATGGTCAATTATATATCATCGAATAGGATTTAAAAAGTGTTAGGGTAATTTTATATTATTATATTATTATATTGATACCCTTAATTACATGATTTACAATTTAAGCACGACAAATAAAAACAAATACTTAAGTTATTATTCTTAATATTCAAAAATAAAAGATATCTATTTACACAATTTTTACCTATTGATTCCAAATATGAAATCCATTTTCCAAATCCAAAACAAAGAATTGGTAGAGATTAATTTAAAATTAATTCTCGTTTTCAAAACTAGAATGTGGGTTTTTAAGAAGTAAAAACTGTCAAAATATTGACATGTGTTTACTTTCAATTTCAATGTGAAATTAATTTCACTGGTCAAAATTGGATTAAAGGATAAAAACATTATCTTAATATACACTAGAACCAATTAAAAGTAATATATATATAAATAAATTATAAGAATACTCATTTTTGAATTAAAATGCAGTATGTTTTACTATTAATAATAATATGTATAAATGTAGATAAATACCAAAAATTCAAAAAAATAAATTTTGATGTCCCAATTCTAAAGAAAATGTTTAATTTGAAAAATATAATATATAAAGGTTTCAAAAAATATATTTCAAAAGGGTTCTTTATCAAAAGGTGTAAAAATGACCTTTTAAAAATATTAGAGTATTTTAAACTTAATATTGGTTTCATTCTCATTTAAAGACTCTAAAACTAATTGTATAAATGTAAAAAAAAAATTAAAAAACATGTGAAATAAAATGGTTGTCAGTTCTGTTCATTATCTCTAGTATAACTTCTTGGTTTTATCAAAAATTTAAAATAATATTATTATTCTAGAATTATATTTCGATAGAACTCAGTGTTGTGTGCAACGTATGATTTTAGATAAACCCACTCTTGCGTGTTGGGAATGATACCATACATAGTGACCCCTTTAAACTAAATATAATATTAAATTCAAAAATATAAATATATATATATATATAAAGGTATTATTATATAAATACCTGGGATGTTACACCCTTCCCCCTTTTAGAGATTGTTTCCTCAAAATTTTATTCACTTTTTAAATAAGTTGGGGTACTAATCCGTCATTGTATTTTCAAATTTCCATGAATCCTCTTCAACCATATTGGTTTTCCACCAAATATTTACCTGATTAATCACCTTATTATACAAACAATTTATCTATATTATCCAAAAATGGTATTGGTTGTTTTTCATAAGAATGATTATCTTCTATCTAAACTACCTCTAGACTCAAAACATGAGATAGATCAGAAAAATACATTCTAAAAAATGAATCATGAAAAACATTGTCTACCTAGGATAAACATGGGGGTAAATCCACTATGAATGAAACTGATCAAATTTTCTCAGGAGTTTTATAGGGTCCAATGAACCATGGAATCAAATTTACCTTCATACAAAAATTCATCAAACTTTTCCCTAGAAAAACATTGAGAAATACATGATCACCAACATCGAAAGAGAGATACATATTATGGTTATTTTCATAACATTTCTTTCTTCTCGGATCTGTCCTCATGTGATTTTAAATTAAATTATTTTTTCAATCATCTCTTTTACAAATTCTGGTCCCATCAACATCCGGTCAGCTACTTCATCCCAAAAAGTTGGAGTTTGACATCTCTTCCCAAATAATTCATCAAATGGTTCCATCTGTATACTGGAATGAAAACTTTTATTAATAGAAAACTCAACCAATAAAATTCTTTCATCCCATTTTCCAGGGTAATCCACTAAACAAGAATGTAGCATATCTTCCAAAGTCTGAATTTTTCATTTTGTATACCTATCGGATTGTGGATGAAAATATTTAAAAAAATTTAATTCATATCCCAATGACATATGAAGGTCATTCTAGAGTTAAATGTGAACTACAGATCACAATCATATAAAATAAAGAGATCAACTCCATGTAAACTAACTATTTAATTAAGATTCAACCGAGAATGTTGATCTAGAGACTATATCTCAAATTGGAAGAAAATGAGTAGATTTGGTCAATCAAACAAAAATAACCTATATTACATTATTACCTTGAGAATTCTTGGGTAATACCATCACAAAATCTGTGGACACATTTTCCCATTTCCACTCTCTCACTAGAAAAAGTTAAATAATCACTTTTTTTAACATTCTCCCTTCCTTAACCTGTTGAACAATCAAACATCTCAGGGTATAGTAAGTAATATCTCTTTTAGTTCAATCAAACAAGTAATACTAAAAAATATTTATGTACATCTTAGTACACCATGGATGAACTAAAAATGGTTAACTATGAGATTCACATTATATCTATTTCATAAACTGTGAATTAAAAGGAACATATAATCTCTTCCAAACCTTAAAAACCTATCTTTGTCAATGTTATGTATAGAAAAATTACCCTTCTAAACCAATTCTACCCTTTCATGCAATTCACTGTCTTCCTTCTGCACATTGTCTATTCTATCTACTAGAGATTATTTCATTGAAACCTGAAACAAAATAGATGAATTTTATACACCAAAAACTTCAATTCTAAAATTTATCAAATCATTAATCAAAGGGTTTCATTATATATGTAACATGTTTAGTGTAGTATTAATTTTCAACATCAATGCATCTTCTCATTTGTTCACTTTTCAAGGATGGAAATTAATCAATCAATAATAATTGTTCATAAGTTCTAGCCATATTATCTGTCTCATGATCTATTATTTATGAGTAAATATATACATTAAATTTTTTTTGTCAGTATATATTTAAAAATTTTACTCCATATAGATGATGCCTCAAAATTTTTAATTCAAAAAAATAGTAACCAATACAAAATCATGTGTAGGGTAATTTAACTCATGAATTTTCAACTGACGTGAAACATAAGAAATTAATTGATCATTCTACATTAGGAATCAACTATTTCCTTTGAATGAAGAATCACTATAGATAAAAAATTAATCATTTCTAGAATGATGTACCAAAACAAGAGCATTAACCTATTTTATTTTCAATTAGAGAAAACATTCACTGTATTCTATTATCCATATGAACCTAAAAACTTATCTAGTTAACATAGTCAGTGGGCTAGATAAACATGAAAAATTTAAAACAAACCTCTAGTAATAACCTTATAAACCAAGAAAACTATGAATATCAGTATTATTTGTGGGTCTTGGCCATTATTAAATGAAATTTATTTTCAGAGGATCATTAGTTATGCCATGCTTATAAAAATGTTACCAAGGAATGAAATTTTTTTTAACTAAAACTCACACATCCAGAATTTCCCATACAGTTTATTTTCTTTTAATGTCCTTAATACAACCATTAAATAACTTTCATTCTCCACTTTACGTTAATAATATAACAAAATATCATTAAAAACCACAACCAAAAACATGTCCATGAAATCTTGAAATATTCTATCCATAATATCCATGAATATAGTAGGTTCATTGGTTATCCAAAAATGAATAACTACAAATTAATAATGGCCATATCTAGTATAAAATACGGTCTTGGGAATGACCACTTTTTTTACTTTCAACTAGTGGTACACCAAGCACAAGTAAATCTTTGAAAAATATAAATCTTATTCTAGCTGATCAATCAAATAATTAATACGAGGAAAAGGATACATGTTCTTAGCAATGATTTTATTTAATTCTCTATAATCAATGAAAATCATCATTGAACTATCGTTCCTTTTAACGAACTAGACAGGATCACCCCATGGTGATGTACTAGGTAGAATGAAACTATTATCTAATAACTTATGCAATTAATTTTTTAACTCTGAAAGTTCAATTTGATCCATTAATTTAGGGGTTTTTGAAACTGGCTCGGCATCAAGAACCATGTAAATAAAAAATTCCACTTATAGATCAGGTATTATACATGGAAACTCATCAGGAAAAACATTAATATACTCATTTACCCCTTGCACATCATTAATCATAATTGTTCATTTATTTTCAACAATATGTGCAAGGAAAAATTCATTTATATCATTTACTAGTTTATTTTCTTCCTGATTTGTTATCAACAGGAAGGGTTCATTCATTTTCATGAACTATGTATAATTTTGAAAATAAACCTCTTTAGCTCTATAGTCAATCTTTGGATGATAAATGGAAATCCAATCCATACACAAAATAACATCAAACTCTACTAGATAAACAAATATGTGTTTATAGTATATTATTTCTAGAAACAAGGATCGTAAGGTTCTTATAATTTCTTTTTGTATCAACATTTCCCCAGGTGTATTTACCAAATGATTTATTTCTTGAGATGTAATTCATAATTTACTAGAAAATTTCTCAGAAATGAATGACTAAGTAGAAAATGATTCAAAAAACACATGGATAGAATTTGAATAAAAAAATGTGCCTATTACTATCTTATATGATGGCCCATTATCTACTGAGGTAGTTGTAAATAATTTCATCATTAATTTCTTCTTGTATTTCGACTACTTTCTATCCCTTGAGTTCTTTTTCATACACTCATTTTTATAATGACTCATCTCATTGAAAATAAAAAAAAATTGACTATAAATAAGATTTTTTTCTGACCACTACCCTGATATTGTTTAGTGAAATTACAAGAATTATTTTCATTTTTACCACATAGGAAGTACGTACCAAAATTTAAAAGTCATTCTCTGTTCAATTTTTTCAAAACAATTTCACATATTGTATACTTAAAATTCATTCCATCAATTTTTTTGAAGAATTATTCCATTTATTCTACCACCTCGACCTATTATTCTATTGTTTTTCAAAGAACACCTGATCATTAGAAAACTCCATTTCCACCGTCTCCTCACATTGAACAATGTTGTCATAGCATTTGAGCTCATGAGAAGCTATTTCTCTTTGATACATTGGATTTAATACTGAGTAAAAATGATTTATTTTATTATAAATACCCTATAGGAAATTTAGATCATACATCACTAGTCGAGTGAATTTTGTTTCATAAGAAGCCAATAAGTCATCCCCCAACCTCAATTACAAGAATTGTATCTCCATCCTAAGTAAAAATTCCTTAGAAAAATATTTCTCAAGAAGCATACCTCTGAATTCATCCCAATCATGAGAATAAATCTCCTTACTCCTCTATTATTTTTAATCATAGACCACCACTGGTTAGATTCACCTTCAAAATGGTAAAAAAAATACTATCCTTTTTAATATCTACACACCCCATGACATCTAAAATATTTTCTAGGCCTTTAATCCACTCTTCTGCTAGCACAAGGCTAAATGATCCTCTAAGTGATAGAGGACGTTTCCCCATGAAATGATCCACAACTTCCATGATCCTTTATGGTTGATCTGTCAGATCTCTCCCATGGATACCCCCTCAATTTATAGACTGAATCAGTGGTTCCATCACTATAAAAAATTATTTAGTTCTGATTCCAACCATCTCAGGTTATAGATATGGAATTTTTTTCCTCAATATGTTGTCTCAATACAACTTCTCGATTTCCTTTATAGAAAACCATTTTGAACCAGCATATCATAGATGATGAAAAATGGTAATCCTAAAATAATATTTAAATTTTACCTTGAAGTGATAACAATTTAATGATATTTATTTAACTATATACAAACCTATAATTTTATTTAATTGAAAACTAATACTTACTATAAGTCCACAACCGGGAAACATTTTATGCACTTGAGATAAAAAATAACAAAACATAAATTCAAATTATTGATCTTTTCAAGTTTAGAGTTTGAATGAATTAGGCCATTATAAATACATTTATTCCCATGATCATACAAGAAAAAACTATCAAAATAGTATCTATTTTTTCACCAATGAAAACCCTTTAAAATAACATTATTTTTTTCTTGATAAATTTGTTTTTGTTTTCTTCCTTTATATTACACATCGTTATACACTGTGAAAACCTTTTTTAAACATGAGATGAGAAAAAAAATCAGTAATGGATAAAATAAGGAAATAAAACATTATTCCATGAATATTTATAAACCCATGATTTCATAAGTATCATGAGAACATCATACTAGTCATAAACCATAAAGGTAACTTGTGACATCCATATCATACTTACGTTGTAGCTTCTATATCCACATACGGAGTAACCATCATGGTTACATTTTGAATACCCATCACAATATATTACATAAATCTCTTAAGGGAAACCACAATATTTGCATTTTCCATGTTACCTAATTAATTGGAGAGCTATCACAGGCTCACCCACTGTTGGTTTATCAATAAGCCAACCATATACATAAGTAATTCCCAAATACTCTATCATTATTTAAAAAATGAACAACCACAAAGGAAAAAATGTCCACATTGAAATCATAATGAGTCATTCAAAAAATATTGGTATAATCAATAAATTCTCAATCCATTTTAAATACCAAAATTCTAAAAAAGTAATATGGTATTTACTTTTCATTTTAAAAACATTATGGATTGTAGAGTATTCCAACTATCAAATAATGTTCATCCCAGCGGAAATGGTGTTGTCTCCACAAAAATTAAAAAGAAACATTTCTTTTGTAATTTAGTAAATCATATGTTTAAAAAATATTTACTTTAAAAAACATTGAATGAAGTTAATTGTCAAAGGTTTTGATAATACAACATATAATATAAGATCATATATAAATCAATATATTCTTCAATTAAAGGAGATTGAGACGAAGTCTCATACCTTGAATCTGAATTGTCTCATTCTTTATTTAATTTACGGTATAATAAACATAGGTTAATTTTAATTTCTTTATAAAATTTTGAAAGTATATTATTAATTTTATATCACTTATTACCATGTTATAACAATTAGTTAATTATTTGAGTTTATATCATAGATTTTGTCGATGTTCGGTACTTGAGTAAAAAATGAACTTGTTTTGATGGAAATTATCCATGTGTTCAAAATTAAATTATCTACAGAATGATATTTAGGATTTAAATATAATATATATCACACACATATATATATAAGAGTCCATAACATTTGGATATAATAAATTTAATTCTGCATTAATGGAGATGATATTCCGTACGTATACATGAGCAATACTTTCATTTCTTTGACATATTGAAGGAATGAAAAATAAATGATACATAAGGATATTATAATTATTGTATAATATATATGTTATATATGTTAAATATGTTCATTAATTAAATTCCTTATACGTTCCATTTATGGCACGAACGAGTCATATCACTTTGAGGGGGTGGTTGTCCACATTTCCTCAAATGAAATTATCGTATTTACACATTATAGAAGGCATAAAGGTATGTTGTAAATAAAAATTAAATACGACAAGAGAAAATATATAAATAATATATATCATATATAAATAATTTTCCATTATAATGACCAAAATTATTGGTTGTTGGAGAAAATTTAACAATCATCATTTCGTGAGGAAATATTTCATCGTACATAGAAGCAATATGTTCTATATCCATTAGATGGAGGTCTGTGTAAGTGTCAGTATAACCATTAGAATAAAAAAACTACATTATATTTATTATATTGGTTTTTAAATTAATAATTTAAAAACATGTTTGTGTGTGGGAGAAATAAAATAAATGTATGAAGCTTGAGAGAAGACATTCCCTCTAAATTGGGTAACTCCTTTTTATTTGAGGAAAAAAGGATTTATTGAATTTTCTTATTCTCATGGTAAGGATTCTAAGATAAAGGGAGGGATTTTGGGAAATTATTTTGAGAATAATTGTTACGAGACATAGGGGTTGAGATGAGTGAGTAAGTGGGTAGAGGTGGTGGCATTTTATAAGAGGGCGGATGGGAACTTTTCGAATGTCTTGAAATAATATCTTATTATGCATTCATTTTAGAATTATAATAGTTCCAAAGTAATAAATTCAGATTGTAAAATGAGTATGGGTCTAAATAATGTATTCCAATAGGTTTTATAAAAGTTTAGGTCACAAACATTACCTTATCTTTTTCCATTAACCCTTAGTTATATAAATTAACACTTACTATGTCTTCTTATATTTATACACTATATGGTTAATATGGATACAATAAAATGAAGTCAGAACCTCAAGTGGATCATTAATAAAAATTTAATAATAATCTAAGTTATTTTTCCTAATATTAGATTTTTATGACTGTTATATCATTTAATAAATTAGTATTTGTTCTAACAACTCTTTTGTGTCCGTTGTGTCACTATTTAGTAGTAGATTTTTCTAAAAATATAAAAACATTATTAATTCAAAAAAAACTACATTAAATAAAAGAAAAAACGTCATAATAATCTTGATTTTTTTTGGAATCAACATTTAATAATTTAATTTATTTTAATATTTATAATATCATTTAATTGAGTGTTTCACAATTAAGGTAATAACTTCATCATCATTGTATCATAAATTAATTTATTTATTTAATGTATAAAAAATAAAAATAAAATATTGTTATATAAAAAAATATTTTTTTCATTATATTTACTTCATATAGTGAATGAGATCACTTATATGACCCCATATTATGTTTTTTAGTAAAAACATTCATGTTTGTGTTATATTTTTCTTTACATTAAATTAATTATTATAACATGTCATTATCACAACCATGTGGCTCCATGGGGTCCTAAAATCGACCCAAGGTACATCATGGTCTATAATATCTCCTAAAATCCGATTTGGACATGTGTTAGGGTAGTATTATATTATTATATTATTATTTTGTTACCCTTATTTACCTGATTTAACCTTTAATAATGACAAGTAAAAAAGGAAAGAAGTTAGTATTCTTAATATCCAAAAAAGGGAACCTATTTACATAAAATTGTACCTTCTAATTCCAAATATGAAATCCATTTTTCCAAATTAAAAAAAATTAATTGTGAGTAATTAATTTAAAATTATTTCCCTTTTTAAAAACCAGAAATTAGGTTTTTAAGAGGTAAAAACTATCAAAAGATTGACATGTGTTTATGTCCAATTTCAATATGAAATTACTTCCACTGACCAAAATTGTACTAAATGATAAAAAATAATCCAGTTAAACATTAAAACAAAAAACCTTACAATATAAGTAGATTATATAAAAATTAATTTTTGGATTAAAATGCATAATTATCACTATTCATAAGAATATGGATTTTATCATATAAATACCAAAATTTCAACAAAATTACATTTCTCTATCCTCATTCTAAATAAAAAGATTAATTTTTCCAAATATACCGTATAAAAGTGACAAAAAATATATTCAAAAAGGTTTATCCATCAAAATGTGGTAAAATGACCATTTAAAAATATTTGTGTATTTTATTCTTAAAAATAGATTCATTCTCATTTTTGTCTCTAACATTTATTGTATAAATGATAAAACATTTAATAAAAATGATTAAAAATATAGTATATAGTTTTATTCATTCACTCCAATAAAATTTCTTGGTGTTAAATGTATTTTAAAATTATATTATTATTCTTGTATTATTTTTCTATGTAACTCGGTGTTCTATGAAACATAAGATTTTAGAGAAACTCACTGTTGTTTGTCCGGTATGCTATCGTACATAGTATCACATTTAAAATAAATTTAATATTAATTAAAAAATATTAATAGATATGAAAATATACTATTATATCAATACATATGGTGTGACAACCAGTGTAATCATCTTCATCCTCACCATCATCCTTAGCATCACCATCACCAATGCCATTGCCATCACCATTTCATAAAAATTCACCTATGTGAACGTGACTCAGAAAATAATTATTGTCAACCTGGGCATCATATAATGAACTCATCATTAATATATATGAACCAAATACATGTTGGAATCTTGTATATGTGAGGGAAATAAGGATTTCCTAACTTTCATAAAATTATGTTTATCCTTTTAACTCTATTCATTCTCTTACATGTAAGTTTTTTGGCCAATGATTCCTCTTTATGAACTTGTGATTCCATTTTGTGAGTTTCTTCCAACTATATCTGACCAGAAATTTCTAATGAAGCGGGATAATATCTAGTGGTGAATATAGTCTTCCCTTGTCAATAGATTACTCTCACATGGTTCTCATCTCCTAATATCAGGTACAAAAGATAGTTTGGCCCAAACTTATTAGCTTAATTCTAATCAATGTCCTCTAAAGAACAATGTTGAAAGTATAAATAAAAAATTAGTTACATAATAGATATTAAAATTTTAAATAAATAATGTAAATCATAAAATATCATATTGTTTCAGTTCTTTTACCATGCTTTCATCTTTCTTATTTCTTCTTTAACAAAAACAATGTTCATGTGTCACATGCCTTTCAATATTAAATTTCACCCTCTTTAGTAAAAATGGTTGTGGGAAAATATAATTAAATAAAAATATATTTTTAATTAAAAGTAACACATTGTAACATTTGTTAAATTGATAATTAATAACCAAAATTAATTGAATTAAATTTCATTGAAATGTATTGTATTATCCCCAAATGTGAAAAACTATAATCAATAATAAATAAAATGAAGGGTAAGTATCAATTATAATATATATTCTTAATAAATTATTTATGAAATGGGAAGATAATTAAATTAAATATACATATATAAATTGTATCACACCAAGGTTTTGAAAATAATTATAAAATGAAATTTTATAATCTATCCATTAAAGACATGGTTGCCACTTCTATGATTTGAATGTTAAAAAATGGTCACCTAGAGTTGCATTTAGTCATTCATTTGTAGTCTGATAGAACAAACATGATTTTTGGTAAATGTAAAATAACCTTATGAATAGTAATATGAATAGTAATACGAATAGTATTATGACCCTTATAAATAGTAAATAATGATATTATTTTATTTTCTTAAGGTAATAAGATAATGGGATCTTAATTAATTTTTCAATGTCACATAAAAATAATTGTACCTCTAAGATTGTTATTTTTAGAATTAACTAAGACATTATTTATAAATTTAATTTATATTATTTAGAAAATAATTTTTGAAAAATGGATTTCACTTTTTAATTCCACACTTGAAAAAATAGTAGGGTTGAATTTTTGGGATTTTTCTGAAATTCATGAATTTTTTATGAATAGTGAAATATGATAAAATACCATATATACAAATAATCAGTTAAATACACTATTAATGACATCACATGTGATAAAAGGCCACTTGGTTCGAACTCAAATACACTTTTTACTATTAGGGGTCACATGAAACCACACTATTGGTTGTCTTGAGGGAAATAATAAAATAATGAATTAAATATTCAAAATTTACTCCTCTCCTCCACTATAAAACCCCCTCACCACTCTCACTTCTCTTCACACCTCTAAGACTTGAAGCTCTTCAATGTTCTACCCAATTACCCTTCCCTAGTCTCTCCCCTTGTCCAAGGAGCTCATGTTCTTTCCAAAAGACCAAAACCCCTTCCCTTAAGTCGTTTTTCAAGGAGGATATTTCAAGAGGTAAACCACCCTTCTTTTTCATTTGGTTTAATTTCAATTTATCTTTATTTTCTATCCTCTCCTCACCTAATATATCCAAATTACAATGATAACTCTATTAAGATATATATACAGGATCTATAACATGAAGATGGAAGAGCCATCATAAATATTCTTACTCCCTCCCCTTTTTTATAAACAAAATAGACGTACATGAGGTTCCGATTTATATCCTTCGTGGATGACGAAGGTTCGTTCATCAATTTATTCTTCATTACTTGTAATGAAACCATATTCATGGTTGAACTGGACAATAATATATGTTTTATAACATAATTAATATCCAGGAACCACAATATGTACATATTATTATGTTATATGACCAAACTAGTTCATAATATTCAAAATACCGCCAAATAATCGAAGTTGTTGTCATCTATTGATTCATCCTCATTCCATGTAACCAAATGATAGAAATGAGAATTATAAATTATTTATTTTCATTAATAATATATAAGTACAATCCTATAGATTTATAATCATTCCACATGAACTTCATTACTTAAAAGCAAGTGAACCGAATATGAAAATAAATGAAACGAACACTCCAGAGCGATGAAATTCAATACAATAATTTATCAATAAAGACATAAATGAACTAACCAGAATTATTGTAAAATAAATTCATTTCTAATAGGTTCCGAAATAAGTTATTAACAAGTATCATTTCATATTCCAGGAGCTTAGGTACAAGAGCGGAACATGTTGGGAGTTAAGGTAAGGGTTTTTCCACCCGAACATTCATTTTCATTCGGGATAATTTCATTGTATGATTACCTCAATGAAATTATTTTTTATTGTTATTTACTCCTCATATATTCTGTGTGAGTATTATATATATGTTTACAAACCATAAAAATTCCCTAATTTGTAGATAGTTACATGTTTTAAAAGATGCTCTCAAAACTGTTTCTAAAAATACGAGCCCGATACAAGGGAATTTCTCAAATTCATATATATATTCAAGGGAAATCTATAATCTATTTTTGGTAAGAATTATCCTTATAAAAAAATCATTTTATTATGAAAATACTATCTTACCTCACTTCTGGTTTTATACCTGATTTTTCCAAAAGAACCGTTCTTTTTAAAATAAAAGAGTATTTATCTCAAGAATTGCGCAATGATTTTATAGGAGTATTTTTGTCTAATTCAACAATATTGTTAATTCCATAGTATTATTGGTTTTAATAATTTATGAGGCCATAAATATTTTTTTATTTAATGGTTTATGACTAACTCTATTGTGTATGATCTATCTTAAAACCATTCACCTTATTTCTCGGAATAGTTGGTGTTTTATGTTTAATGATTGGGGAAGGTTAGTTACATTTCATATAATAGTTTAAATATGAATGTATATGTTGTTGACGTTGATCCCTGCTCATATGAGGAATTAATTGGACTTATTATGTTATGGGTGGGACCCGCTATATCCCCTCGATGCATCGGTAGGTCTCAAGAGACAAGTAGACGTGGAATTGGCCGAGGCCTTTCCCAATGTGATACAGATTTTGGCCGAGGCCTTAATCAATAAAAGTCATGGCCAAGGCCATGAAAAAATGTTTCAGAATGAACATAATATGCACTTCATTGTTTATAAAGCTAGTAATTGAATGTTAATGTGGTTATTCAACTAGTAGAATACCCATGATTATGTTTTATTATTGCATTATTTACTCAGCTCATATTCCTGCCATAATGTGTACATGTTTATTATTAAAGGCAACTTTTTTCAATTATTCACCATGTCTAATGTTTATATTTTCTTCCACTATATTTTGTACACTAACTGAGCATTTGATCTCACCCCTTCCTTTTGTTTTATTTCCTCAGGACATGAAGAAGTAAATTATGAATGACATGCAAGCATGATCTTAGAGACATGATGTTTCTAGTGGAATAATTTAGTGTTGTTTTTATCTTAATATTGTATGGTTAAAATTATATATCTAACTTTTTTTCCAATAATACTAAACTACTCTGTAATTCATGATTCATATTCCTTGTATTAATTCCAACGTAATCAAATAATGTGTCGGCTCCAGGAAACTGGGGTTGCGTCCTAACAGTTGGTATCAGAGGAAGTTTAGTAGAATACTTGGAAACTAGATTTATAAAATGTAGAATTAGGCAAGAGTACCTAAATTCTTCTTTGAGGATATACATAAAATAACGTCCTATTATTTTGGTAGTGAATAGATTATTTGGATCGTTCAAGAAACACATCCCTGTCTGGATGCAAGCATGTAGAGGCGGCTCTAGCACAGATGTTTATTGGGATAAATCCCAAAAACACCACTTTGAGTTAGAATTGAATGGGAACTGGTGCATGACAATGGGACTTGCTGCACTCTTGGTTACGAAACTCCCGAGGGATATGCTTAGGATAATTCACATTTTCATTACAAGCCATTATGAAGAACTGAAATGTAAAATATTCCCCAATGAAACCATATTTGGTATACGGGATTAGCCGTTTGTAGGATCCCATTTTTTTCGAAGTATTTTGTAAATTTAAGATTATAAATTATGATTCATAACTTAATCTAGTGTATTCCATTATCTAGAGATGGCTCCAAGTGGAATGAATGGAAACCGAAAAAACACACGTGTCCCCTGTAAGGATTTTCCTCCGATACAAGATAATGATGTAGGCTCCGGTGCTATGACTGGTGCTGAGAAACTCATAACTATACTGGGACAACTTACTCAGGTTATGAATAACAACCTTACCCATATGGAGCATCTGGATCCACCACGTGGAGGAGCTATACTGAATCAATTTATGTGACAACAGCCTCCATCATTCAATGGGACTGCAAACCCATTTTTAGCTGAGCAATGGATAAGTTCCCTCAAGAAGAAATTTTGTCATTTGGGATATAATATAAGAGAAAATGTTATCATGGTAGTATATCATCTATCGGGATTTGCGGATCAGTTGTGGTCATTAATCCAAAACACAATGGAGGAGGACGAGTTATAAGAGATGGAATGGAGGGATTTGAAGGAAATATTGTTAGAAAAATATTTCCTTCATGAGTAGCGAGCAGATATGGAGAGACAATTCATGAATATGAGGCAGAAGGAGGACAAAAATGTTTCCAAGTATGAAGCCAACTTCACTAGGTTATCAAGACGTGTTGTGGACTATATAATAAATCCAAGGTGCAAAATTGATATATTATTTAATGGCCTAACGACATTCCTCCAGTAGGCACTGGTATCCCAATGTTTTTCATCATATGAGGGTTTAGTTTCTTGTGCTATAAAGATAGAAAAGGAATTATCTAAGTCTTATGACTTTAAGGGAAAACAAGAAAAGAAGAGGGCTGCTGAAAACCCTAGGAAAGGAAATATAGAAACGAGGAAGAAGGAAAGAGCTTAATTTACACCATGTGACAATTGTGGAAGGAGTCACCCTGGTGCATGATTAAAAGGAAAATAGTATGCTACAAATGTGCTCAGAAAGTCCATCTTGTTGGTGATTGCAATGGGAAGAAGGTATCTAATGATGTTCAATGATAAAATTTTCAGGAGATGGGACAATATGCTAATGATTGTCCAAAGCGTCAAGGAAATATGCAATAGAAATGGCCAAGGGATCAAGGAAAAGCTTATGCCATCACAAATGTAGAGGTTGAAGTTTATGATAATGTGGTAGCAGGTACATTAATCATTTCCTTAAATTTAGAAAACACATTATTTGATTCTGGATCGTCACATTCATTTATATCTTCCCAGTTTTCCAAGAAAAATAGATACGTACAATTTAATTTAATAAAGGAGTTATTAGTTAAAACTTTTAGTGGATGTATCATTGCAACAAAGTCATGTCAATTACTCCCCTTCCAAACACAAAAATGTGCACTGGTTGCTAACCTCATCATCATACTAATGAATTAATTTGATATATTCTCGTTACGGATTGGCTGTCAAATTATGATTCGAAGATTTATTGTAAGAAGAAAGAAGTTAAAATTTTGAATATGGTGTAGAATCCCTTGTCTTTAGGTGGAAACTTCGCCCCCTGATAATTATCTTAAACCACCCCCAGTAGATCCACTGAAATCAATAATTTTTAGAGGAAGATAAACCAATATCTATGGGTGAGGAAAGAGATCTTAAAATTGAAGATGCACACATAGTGAAAGAGTAATTGATGTATTTATAGAGAATTTACCTGGACAACCTCTAGAGTAGGAAGTTGAGTTCTCTATTGATTCAATTCCTGATGAAAGACCTATATCAGAGACTTCTTATAAAATATCCACTATGGAATTAGTAGAGCTAAAGAACCAACTAGAGGATTTGAGGGAAAACAGATTTATTCGACCTAGTGTTTCTCCATGGGGAGCCCCTGTCTTCTTTGTCAAGAAGAAGGATCGATCCATGAGGCATTGCATTGATTATAGGGAAATCAATGCTATTATAATAAATAATCAGTATCATCTAACCCAGATTGATGATTTAATTGACCATCTTCATGGAGCTCAAAAAATTTCGAAGATTGAACTTCGATACGGATATCATCAGTTGTGTGTGACGAAGTAAGATATTTCTAAGGCATCATTTCAGACCTGGTATGGGCATTACGATTATACAGTGATGCGTTTTGGACGTACAAATTCACCCTCGGTTTTAATGGATTTAATGAATAATGTTTTCATAGAATATCTTGATAACGTTTTTGTGTTATTCATCGATGATATCCTCGTATACTCAAAAATCTATTAATATCATGAGAATCACTTGCAGGTTATTCTAATAACTCTTAGAATGAATAAATTTTATGGGAAGTTTAGCAAGTGGGAATTATGGATTCAATATGTTTCTCTTATGGGCCATATTGTCTCTAAGGATGGAATCCTAGTTGATCCTGTAAAGACAAAGGAAATCCAAGATTGGCCCATTCTAACAAAATTAACTGAGGTACATAGTTTTATTAGCTTAGCAGGTTATTATCGGAATTCCGTTCAAAATTATGCCCGACTGGGTAACCTTCTAATCAAGATCACAAGTAAAAGAGTTATGTTTGTGTGGAGAAAAGAATTTACAAAATGCATCAATGAATTGAAAAGAATATTGTTCAATGATCCAATTTTGACTCTTCCATCTGGAAGTGATGGATTTGTAATATACAGTGATGCATCAAAAAATGGTCTGGGTTGTGTCCTTATGCAAAATGATAAAGTTATTGCTTATGCATCAAGACAGTTGAAGACTAATGTTAAAAATTATCCAACTCATGATCTTGAGTTAGCAGCTGTAATCATTGCTCTAAAAATATGGAGGCATTATCTCTACGGAGAGAGATGTGATATTTATTCGGACCACAAGAGTTTGAAATATATTTTCACACAAAAAGAACTCAACATGAGGCAAAGAAGATGGCTCGAGTTACTCAATGATTATGATTGATTAATACAATACCACTGAGGAAAGGAGAATATGGTGGAAGATGCATTATGCATGAAATATCATGGACTTTTGACTCAAATAAGGATTGAAATAGATCCTATGTAAATGGATCTACTGAAGATGGATATAGGAATTTTTAATGAAGGGGAAACATCACCCCTATTTCAAATGATTGCTAAACCATATTTACTAGAGATGATAAAAATTTCTCAATCTGATGATGATAATCAGCACAAGAAAATTAATGTAGTCAGGAATGGGAGACTGGCTAAATTCATATATGAAGAACAATTTCTAAATTTTAGGAAGTGGTTATGCATTCCCTTAGAACCTGAGCAAAAAATGGGACTATTATAAGATTCTCATAGCTCAAATTTATCTATATAACCGTTTATCACTAAGATGTATAGAAATATGTAGGAACATTCTTGGTGGGAAAACATGAAGAGAGATATTGTTGCTTACATGTTGAGATGTTTAGTTTGTCAATAGGTGAAGGTAGGAAGACACCATCCTGGTGGAGTCATGAAACCCCTTCTTATACCTATGTGGAAATGGGATGATATTGCGATAGACATTGTCATTGGGCTACCAAATAATCCATGAACGAATGATATGATATGGGTTATTATTGATCGTCTTAAAAAATCTGCACATTTTCTTGCTATAAGTGATGGTTTACCACTTGACCATTTAGCAAGAATATATATTAATGAATTTTTAAGACTTCATGGTGTACCCTCATCAATTTTTTATGATCATGATCCCTGTTTTACATCACGATTCTGGAATACTCTTCAAAAGGACATAGATAAAGATCTTAGTTTGACCAATGCCTACCACACACAAACTGATGGACAATCAGAACAGACTATTAAAATATTGTAAGACTTGTTGAGTTCTTGTTCACTTGATTTTGATGGCATGTGGGATCAATATTTACCACTTATAGAATTTTCCTACAACAATATCTTCCATTCAAGCATTCAGATGTCACCTTTTGAAGAATTATAGGGGAAGAGATTTCATACACCAACTTGCTGAGATGATGTTGGTGAAATAATGCTTGTGGGCCCAGAACTTGTTGAACAAACAGAAGTGAAGGTGAAGATTATCCAGAACCATATCGAAACAACTCAATGTAGGAAAAAGAGATATGATGATAACCGAAGGAAATATTTGATGTTTCAAGAGGGTGATCATGTTTTATTAAAGGTATCTCCATGGAAGGGTATTATACAATTCGGTAAGAAGGGACAATTAATTCCCAGGTACATCAGACCTTTTGAAATTCAGGACCAAATTGGAGATGTAGCTTACCGTTTGGCAATTTCGCCAAGTCTCTCCAAGGTTCACAATGTGTTCCATGTGTCAATGTTAAGAAAGTACATGACAGACTCAACACATGTACTCACTTATGAATAAGTGAATCCTGAGCCCGATATATCTTATTGTGAAGAGCCTATCAACATTATTGATACTAGAGAACAAGTATTGAGAAATCGGATGACTCTTCTGGTGAAGGTTCTATAGATGAACCATAAGATGGAGGAAGCCACATGGGATCTTGAGGATCTAATGTTAAAGCCATACCCAAATCATTATAGGTTATATATTGTGAATTTCGAGGACGAAATATTTGTATGTAGGGGAGAATGTAACACCCCAAGGTTTTAAAAATAAATACAGAATGAAATTTTATAATCAAGCTCTTAAACACATGTTTTCCTCTTCTATGCTTTGAATTTCGAAAAATGGTCTTCTTGAGTTGTGTTCACTAAGTCATTTGGAGTCTGATAGAACAAAATTGATTTTTGGTGAATAGTAACATGCCATTTTAAATATTAATATGAATAGTAATATGACCCTTATGAATATTAAATAATGATATTATTTTATCTTCTTAAGGTAATAAGATAATGGGATCTCAATTATTTTTTCAATGTCACATAAAACTAATTATACATCTAAGATTGTTATTATTAGAATTAACTATGAAATTGTTTAAAAATTAAATTAATAATATTTAGAAATTTTTTTTTCGAAAAGTGGATTTCACTTCTGAATTATACACGTCGAAAAATGGTAGGGGTGAATTTTTTGGATTTTTCTGAAAATCATGAAATTTTGATTAATTGTCAAATACGATAAAATATCATATATAGAAATTATCAGTTAAATACACTATATATGAAATAAAAAGTTATTCAAGGACACTTGGTTCAAACTCATGTGCACTTATTACTATCAGGGGTCACATGAAACCACACTATTGGATGTCTTGAGGGAAATAATAAAATAATGAAATAAATATTCAAAATTTACTCCTCTCCTCCATTATAAAAACCGCTCACCACTCCCTCTTTTATTTACTTCTCTAAGACTTGAATATGCTAAAAGTTCTTCCCAATTACCCTTCTCTACTCTCTCCCCATGTCCAAGAATCTTCTGGTCTTTTAAAAAGACCAAAACCACTTCCCTTAAGGAGTTTTTCAAGGATGTTATTTGAAGATGTAAAGCACCCTTCTTTTTCATTTGGTTTCATTTCAATTTATTTTATTTTGCTATCCTATCCTCACATACTCCATCCAAATGACCATGATAACTCTAGTTACATCTATATACTTGATTTATGTCATGTTAATGGAATAACATCATAAATATTCTTACTCTCACAATTTTATTTTTATAAACGAAATCGACATACACGAGGTTCCGATTTATAACCTTCATGGACGACGAATGTCCGTTCATAAATTTATTCTTCATTACTGGTAATGAAACCATATTCATGGTTTAAAGAGACTAAAATATATTTTTTATAACCTAATTAATATTCAGGAACCATAATATGTACATATAATTAAGTTATATGACAAAACTAGTTCATAATATTCCAAATACAGCCGAATAATAGAAGTAGTTTTCATCTAAAGATTAATCCTCATTCCATGAATCAAAATGATATAAATGACCATTATAAATTATTTATGTTCATTAATAATATATAATTCTAATCCTGGAGATTTATAACCATTTCACATGATCTTCATTACTTAAAAACAAGTGAACCGAATATGAAAATAAAGGAAACGAACACTCCAGAACGACGAAATTCAATACAATAACTTATTAACAAAGACATAAATGAACCAAAAAAAATTAGGGTAAAATAAATAAATGTCTAATATTTTCTGAAATAAGTTTGTCACAAGTATAATTTAATATTCCTGGAGCTTAAGTATAAGAGTGGAACACGTTTGGAGTTAAGGTAAGGGTTTTTTCCACCCGAACTTCCATTTTCATTCGTGATTCTTTCATAGTCTGATTACCTGAATGAAATACTTATGTATTGTTATTTACTCCTCATATATTTTGTGTGAGTATTATATATATGTTTACAAACACTAACCCCTCCCTATTTTCTGGATAGTTACATGTTTTATAATATGCTTTCAAAACAGTTTCCAGAAATACGAGCCTAATACAAGGGAATTTCTCAAATTCAAATCTATTTTCAAGGGAAAGAGACAATCTATATTGGAAAACAATTATACTTCTAAAAACACTATTTTACTATGAAAATACTATATTACCTCACTTATAGTTTTAAACAAATATTTTTCCAAAATAATTCTACTTTTCAAAATAAAAGAATATTTATCTCAAGAATTGAGTAATGATTTTATAAGAGTGTTTTCATATAATTCAACACTCTTGTTAATTAAATGGTATTATTGGGTTGAATAATTTATGAAGTTATCTACCATATTTTATTTAATGGTTTATGACTAACTATATTGTGGATGATCTATCATAAAACCATTCAACTTATTACTCAGAATGGTTGGTGTTTTAGGTTTAATGATTGGGGAAAGTTAGGTACATTTCATATGATAGTTTAAATATGACTGTATATGTTTTTTATGTTGATACCCACTCATATGAGGAATGCATTGGACTTATTATGTTATGGGTGGGGCCCAATATATCCCCTTGATGCATCGTTAGGTCTCATGAGACAAGTAGACGTGGAATTGGATGAGGACTTTCACAATGTGATATGGATTTTGGTCGAGACCTTAATCATTAGATGTCTTGGCCGAGGCCATGAAAATATGTTTCATAAGGTCCTCAATATTCACTTCCCTAATTATAAAGCTAGGAATTGAATGTTCATGTGGTTATTCGACTTGTTGAATACCCATGATTATGTTTTATTATGGAATTATTTACTCAGCTCATATCCCTGCCATAATGTGTTCAATATTATTATTAAAGGCATATGTTTTCATTTATTCACCTTGTCTAATTATTTTATTATCCTACACTGTATTTATTTATCTTACTGGTCATTTGATCTAACTGCTTCCTTCTGTTCCATTTCCCCAGGACATGAAGTAGTAAATTATGAATGACATGCAAGCATGATCTAGGAGACATGATGTTTCTAGTGGAATAATTTAGTGTTGTTTTTATCTTCATATTGTAATGCTAAACTTATGTATGTAACTTGTTTCAAATAATAATAAACCACTCGGTCCTTTCAGATTCATATTCCTTGTATGTATGCCAAAATAATCAAATAAGGTGCCGGCTCCGGGCAACTGGGGTCGGGTCCTTACATAAATAATATTTCATTTCATTTACAATGGATAACTGAGTAGAATTTTCTATAAATACATACAAAAGTGGTAATTAATTATTATTAAAAGGGTAAATGTTGTATATTAGTATTATAAACATCACAAAATAGTGTATATTATTGTAACGTGGATGTTATGTCTTGGATTTTATGAAACAAAGGTTTGATTTTTTGAGAATGGTATTTATAATGATATTAGAAGACATGGTAAATTGAAACGAGAAGAGGACGATTACCCGAAACATGGGATAAAAATATTTTATATGTGTATGAATAATTAGTTATGGATATTATTAATTTAGTAAATGGATATATAGACTTATATTGAAACCTTATACATGAAAATTAATGGGTTTATATAATTTAAATTGAATTTCAAGTTAGTGTGATGAACAATGTATATTTGAGTGTGCTATAGGAAATCATATATATATATATATATATTAGCCTGATGTAACATAGTTGAAAAAATGTGTTTCCTATATTAATTTTTTTCATTTTATGTTTCATTTTACTAGATCATCACTTATGTTTTCATTTCATTAATATGTGACTGTATGATATATATGACAAAGATTTTCTTATAAAATGGCCTATAGTTTGATTAAAGGATTCATTAAACATAATATTCCACTATTAAATAAAATATTTTAATTTAAAAATATATTTTAATGTCATTTATTTTTTAATAATAATAATATTATCATATCCCAAAATAAATTTATTATTCCCCTATCAATTGTTAGAAACCTCTTCCATATCTGGTTGCATTCATAGGGTTTATTTCTCACACTCTCAGAATGCACGAATTGGTTATAAGATGAACATATTAAAAAATTTAATTAGAATTATTTTTTCATTTATATTAATCATCATGAGATGGTAAATGATGACAAGATTAGTAACAAGTTTGGTTTGAGGCTATAATTACCCTTATCTAGCACATCTATAATCTCTAATCATGTTTCCTTTATGTCAGAAATCCTCTTGAAGTATTTCATTTTTAACAAAGTGTTGATTGTGATAACATATAATATTTATGGTAGTGATTTATTATTTATATATTAAAATGGCGTGTAAAGAGGTCTGTATACATGAATCATACATATAATAATATACCACATAATATATACATATTTTTCTATAATTGAGAATCATGAATTGAAGAATGAAAAAGAAGATTCAGTGTTGGAATAATTAAAAATAACTTATATAGTGTTTTTTTATAAATTATGAATGAATATATATTAAATAGTTCTATCTCTAAGGGTAACTCCAAGGTATGAATATTTTTAGGGAAGGTTCCTAATATGTAATTAGATGTGACACTAACTTTAGAGTGAGTTGTGAGGATTTAGGAATACATGATTTGGTGGAAAATACAAGTATGGGTTAGGGAATATTTATTAAATATAAAATTTATGAGATATATGTATAGATACTTCTTTTAATTTTGATAATAATGAATTTTATAGTCCATGTATTTTGGTGTAAAAAAATTTTATAATGAAGTTTCATTAAAAAATAAATATTTTGCACTATAATGTGAATAGATTTTTGGGTACTCCATATTCTTGATACTATGACCATGGTACATGGGGTTTTATAAAAATAATCAAATGAGAAAAAATGAGCATATTCATTATGGAAATTATTACCATGGAAGCATATGAGGATGGATGATTGAAGAATTATAAAAATTATCATGAACTTTTTTGGGTTTTAGTTTTGGTTTATTCAATTTTTTCAATGACATTATTGAAAAAATACATTGAATTTAAAAATGAATATGTGAATTTTAACACACAAGATGTGATATTCTATTACATGACCATGAAAAAGGGGCAATACATCAAGTGATATCGCTGAAATTTAATAAGTAGGGTAAATTTTTATTATTATTAGTTTTAGTAAGACACAATATGCTCTTTGGAGTGGTTTATTTTTGATCAACTAAAGAGAACTAGTATAAAGAGCTATTGTTGTTGTGCTAAATTATTTCCCAGAAGTATTGTCTTTAAAATTACCATTTTTTTGAGCATCAATGTTATGGTAACATGGTTTGATCATATGAGTGAAATGTTTAGTGACCTTGGATTTTTATTCATGGATATTAACTTTTTTTGATGAATATTCAACACATTAAAAAAATGTGTGCCCTATGATCATAGTACCTTAGTTACATTGAAAAAATATAAAATAATCTGCCATCTCTGTGAAATATCATCAAAATATCCCCATAAGATCTTCAACTTCAGTAATCTTCACATACAAATGCAACTGGGAACCTTTATTTATATCTTTGGGAAAGTCAACTTAAGAATGTGTTAGTTCATATGGTTAGTAAGCATGAAAAATGGATATATCTATGCATAAAATAAGAATAAGTGTATAAAAATGATAATAACATTTGAAAATCCTAACCTCCATATCAGAGATCATAATCTTGAATCATGGAATAAATATTTTCAGTTAATAAGATATGAATCCTAAGGAAATCAAAGAAAATAATAAATGAGAGAATAACATTGGAATAAGGCATGAAATTTATGGAATACACATCAGAAAATAACATTTGGAAAATGTATTAATATAAATTGGTTCACTCATTATGTTAAGGACATGAAATTAGGCCCTAACATTACCTTATGGACATGAAAAAAGTTCCAATCATATAATCATGAATATAAAATAAATGTCCATGAATACAATTTTGAACATGTCATTAGGTTTATGAAAAACATTTTGAATATATAATTAGGTTCACATATAACATTATGGGAATGATAGACTACACCACAGTTAATATCATAGTAGTAATGGTTCACTACAACGACCATCACTGTGGAAAAATATATTTACTCTGCCTAGATAACTCCTTGTTCCAACAAAATCACTCTCTTTTGGGTTTTCTCCCCAATACACTCATATCTATCTCATGAGTTATATAAATATTTACCAAATTAATTGGAGGGGGATATATCTCCCACCCCTCATGTAATAAAAACTATATTTATTTATTCCATAAGATCATAAACATAAATCATATAATAACTCATGAAATGAGATGTGTATCACAAATGTTTTATCATATCCTAACCTATTGACAAAATCAGGTTTCATAATTATTTTATCACGGTACAAGACGTGGAATAGATATTTGTTTCATAAAATCATATTATCAAAACATAAACCATTCAAAGAATAAATGGTATATTTGGATCATATCTTCAGTAATTCATAGGTAATACCAATGGATTTATTCTTAAATAGAATTTATTTAAATATCATTTAAAAAATTTATTTAGGAAAATTTCCTTTTTCGTTTCTGAAAATACCTTTTTAAACCATAAAACATTTTAATAACATCTTTCCATAAAAATAGTGTAGAAAACATATAAGGGGTTATTTGAAATCCATAGTCCTTATATTTTGGAATATCCTTTAAAATCATAAAAATTATTATATCAAAATCATTGAATTAATTTTCATTGAAAATTACATTTAAAAAATCATAAATTATTCTTTGAAAATCATTGAAATATTTTTATTTTAAAATTACCTATGAAATCATATAATGTAATCATTGAAAATCATTAAAATCATTTTATTCAAAAATAACCTATCTGAAAATATAATGGACGATTTTTAAATAATTTAAATACATTTTTTGAAAATTGATATTAAAATATCATTGAAAAAATTTATTTTTTAGAAAACATTGTTTGGGAATAAATAGATATTCTACTGAATAGTGAAAAAAAGTTTGAAATTATTAAAAACAATTTATTAATTTTGTTATGTACCAAATAGTTGGAAAATTGTACAATTACATATATATATAATGAATTACCATATGATAAGAAATTATTTGTCAATTTTTTAGAGGTAGATCATGATTTTTCAACATCTAATATTAATAAATGACTATACCATCAAAGGATGAGGTTGAAACAAAACATTTATACCCCTTTGGTAATATTTAATATTAATCGCTATGATGGAAAAACATAAAATGAAAAATAAAATATCATTAAATGAATAAATTAATGATATTACAAGTAAACGGGACTACGTAAACACCTTATAAAATAATATTGTTGCGAAACATAACATAATTCTCAAAGAAGGAAAATTGAGACAAAAATCCATTACCTCCTTGGTAACAATGAATTCGTAACCCCAGAAAGAGATATCATAAAATAGATATGTAAATAAGAAAAAAATGAAATAGAAAATTCATAAAGTATATTCTTGGGAATTATATACAGCATATAGAATAAATAAATGGTTAATATATCTTGTGTCTCATGGATGTAAAAAGTGAGACATAATCTCTTACCTCCTGCCTTGAATTTTTTCATACTCGATGAAAACTCTTATATAATAAATATAGGTTTATTATTACTAAATTACAGTATCATATACATATATATCATAAAATATTTTATTTTATTATTACGTTTTATTACCTATTTATTAACAATAACATGTTAGAATCACATTTCGAGTAATAAACTATTTGTTTTTTGTATATATTTTGATTTTTAATCCATTTTTATATTAATTTGATCATAGTTCCATCATCTGTAGAATTATACCCATGATTTTAATATCATATATATTCATTATAAACATATTTAATGTACCTCATGAAATTTACTAATTGGAAATTATGCACACTGTTCATAGTGACGATAGGTCTTACGTATACAAGAATATTGTTCTACATTTTTTTTATTTGGTTGGATGGAAGAAAAGTAAATGAAATATATTATAATTGAAGAATCATAATTACATGTTATATATTAAAAATATTTATGAAACCCAAATTTAATGCATTCTATATATTGACTGAAGGAATCACATCACTTTGTGAGGTCGTAGAATTATGTACAAAAGAATGAAGTTATCGTATTCCCAGAAAATGTAAATAATAAAGGTATGTGATATATTGAAATTCCAGATGATTAATATCATATTAAATATCATGTATATCATACATATACTAAAAATATATCATTATAACTAACCAATAAAGGTGTTAATTGAAGAAAAATGATGTCAGTTCACGTGGAAGTAGTCCGCTGTACACATGAACGATTATTTCATAAATCATTTTATGGATGTGTGTGATAGTATTTGAAATACTGCTAACAAAAATGCAAATAAGTATATGAAATATACTGATATTATTTTTATAGAATGGTCTAAAAATGTTTTAAATATATAGAAGAAGATATAAAATAAAAATTCACATTGAATATTGTTACATCTTCATTATGTATACTCTATTGGTTTGAACAAAATCAGTTCATGGTCATATTTATATCCAAATTAATCTTTCTAGGATGAGGGGTGTCAAATTATTATTAATACACAAAACTATTCACTATTTGGAGATTTCACCTACCTCACGTGCCTCCAAAATTGAACAGTAATGGAGTATTTGGATTATTTATTTGATACACACATCCACTACACAAGAGAAATATAATTTAATCATGTTATTCTTTAGTATTTATGTTTACTTGATATTATTTTTATATTTTCCACCAGGGTAACTAGAATCTTCTTATTTACTAGTTTAATTTTATCCTTTATAAATGTAATGTAAAATAAATTTATTATAAAATTTAGACCCCCCATATTTAAAATATCAATTCAAGCGCATTAAATAAAAATCATATGTGTGAGTAAAATAAATTTTCATAAAAACTAATGTAATGTGAAAACCCATATTTAAAATTAAACAATGTTAATTAACGTTAACATTTTTCACTAATAAATATTATAAGAAATTATTTTAACCTTATTGAATAATATATATTATATTAATAATTAATATGTAATAACTTCTTGAAAATTCCACTTATTGAAGAGGTGGAATTTAATTTAAAATTAATTCCACAAACAGGGTAAAAATGGGTTTTGAATGTGAAAATGTTCAAATGACAACAGTGTTTTTATATCCAATTTCAATGTCAATGAGATAAAAAAGATTAATATATGTATAGATTTAGTAAATATAATATAATAGAAATTTAAAATACAATTTATGTTTATAAATAAATTAAATTAAATGGCAGTTTTTGGTTAAAATTCAATATTTTTACGATTGATAAAAATTTGAAACTTTTTGAAAAAAAAACAAAAAAGTCTAATAGGGTAATTTTGATATGAAAATTTCATAAATTGTTTTTAATTTATCAAAAAAAATTTCTAAAAGATGAAAAATGAAATTTTAAATAAATGCTCCATTAAAAGGAAACAAAATAGATTCTAAGAAAAATTCAGTTTTAAGTGTAAAATTTGATTTATTTATATAAATTTTCTAAAAATAATATAATATGAATGTGAAATTTTTTATTGAATTTATAATATAAATTTTTAATTAAATTAATTAAACAAAAATTATTTGGTTAATTTATTGATATAAAATAGATTTTAGTGAATTAGAGTAGTTTTTTGAAATATATATTCTATTATATTGAAAAAGGGTTCATTTTCATTTATAATTTAATTTTCACTGAATAATTCAGTATATAATAATAGGTAAAACATATTCTTAATAATTTAGTAAATTCTATTAATACCTACAATTTTGACGACTAATTTATATCTATCATATTAAAAAAATAATATTTAAATAATATTTATATTTTGTATAAACATTGTGTTCCATATAACATAAGCTAAACTTGATGTTGTGGGTAACTCATTCTAGAAATTTTATTACATTTAAAGAAATATATATTAGATATTAAATTAATTAGGTGAAAAATATGTCAAAGAATATCACGGTGTTCAATTCTTCCCCATTTAAAATGAATTTCACCTTCCAAATTCATCTCTCATATACAAACAGATGATGATACTTTTACCACATAATATGATAAATTTGACACATATATTTGTAAATATGGTTGTTTAACTACAAAACACTTACTGGTTTAGTGGTCTTGTTTTGTAGAACCTTCTCTTTTTGGACCATAATCTTTACCTATCAATTTTCAAAAAAAATATGAAGCTCTAGTTGTATGACCTATATGTTTAGTATATCTGATGTATTTTGTATATAGTTTTTAATAATTTATACATGGAACACATCATGAACTGAAGATATTTCCAATTGAATAATTGAACTTTCTGCTATTATCCCAATATGATCACTACGTTTAGTGGGAAAGATATAATTGGGAATTACTTTTCCTTATTTTATTGTATAGAGAATTTCATATGAATACCCTCTTAATAAATTAAAATATTAATTATTCAATGGTAAATGGAATAAAATATCTATCAAAATTTTAAAATCCTTTGACATCACAAAATAGTTTTATCATTCTCATCATATCAGTATAATTCATTTGTCATAATAGTTTTCTTTCAAAAAAATTATTCCCTCATGTTGAATCTATACAGTTCCTTATATAAAGGCAATCTAAAATAGCCTTTTTAATTCTAAAGTTAATGTTTTCATTTTAATCAAAATCACTATTATGAAGGTTTTTATCATAAACTCCTTTGAAATCCATTGAAAAATATATAATAGTATCCTTTTATAAGATTCCCCCAAGTTGTAAATCAATTTCTCCTAAAATAAATTTGTCACTAAATATAATACCAAGGGGATAAATTTCCATAAATGTCTCTCAAAATCTATTAATATTGATAAAATCCAATAACAAAAAAACCATAGAACAGTGTGTCAAAAAATCCAAACATATGATCAATATTTTTCACATATACCCATGATGGTATCCATAATTCTTATTTTAATAACACATGGCGAGATATATTATTCCAAAATATAATCCATATTTTATTAGTTAAATAATTTCTTATATTATATACAATCACATTCATTGGAATCGTGGGTTCATCCTTATACAAATAGAATAAAAATTAGGATTTTTATTATTTTAGAATCTATATAGAGTGTGATAATAACATTCAATTTCTCTAAAGGATGAACAATAATATTTTCATATGGAATACTAATAAAAAATAAAACATTATATTCATAACTAATTCTTGGAGGATTAGTTTCCTCTAGTAATCATGAATTACTTCATCCATTGTGATTTCATAAGATTGATATTTTTTACTTTTTCATGAGAGATTTTTCAAGCTTATCATCCATATTAGCACATGTATTAGGTCATTGATTCACATAATTCCAAAAGACCATACACTTGCAATATTTAAGTATGGGTGGTGCATTATATTTAGATCTATCTCTAATAATTTCATTTATTGGTCTCTTAATATAACTTCTATATCCATTTGATTTATGGAATGGGATACCACAAATGAAACAAATTATCTTTCCTTCTAAGCTCTCACTTAAGTGTTCCTTCCAACAATTCTGGAATATAGAAGTGTGACACTTTTTCTTCCCTCCATGTGAAATATCATTGTATTTTCTATTTAACCTTATTTTTCTTTATTAGTCACTATAACCAAGAGGGTTTTATATTCAATTTTAACATTTAGTGTACATCGAATGATTCATTAAAATCATCCAAATTCCCTTATGGATAAATAAATTTATATATTTTGTTACCACCACATAATAAATCATTCAACCTTATATCCAAAATAAATTATAACACTTTAAGAGTACCTTGAAAGTCTTGTTATATTTTCATCATTGGCACAATTTGAATCACAATCTTTCCTCATATGATCTAGGAATTATATCCCCTTTTTTATGAACAATATAGAGAATTTACTTTTTTAAAAACAGGATTTAAAACACATACCACTCCGTAGAGTCAAATTATTTTCATTAACTTGTATTTTTAATAGGATTCTATTACTGATCCACCTATCTTTCCAAATAGTAGATATACATGGTGAATTTTCATTCCTTGATCACTGGGGAATGGAAAATATATTTTCTATGGTATAGATTCATTATATAAAATATAATGGATCAATAGAACCACTAAAATAAGGTTGGATTTTTCTCATGAATTACTCAACATAAAGTTGTTCCAACCATTTCTCATTGAGATGTTCACCATGATTCATTTATTGAGAAATTTTTGTGATAATATTAATAAATTTCATTCCATCTTCCATAAAATTCAATTTTTTTGGGGGAATTATTATAGTTTCTATTAAATTATGTATCAAATTAATAATACTGGGTTCCACCCATTAACTAAAACCAAACAAATATTGTTAGAATCACTAATCATTGTGTAATACAACATGATCATGAAAAATATTTTGTAATATGTCTAAAACAAGAAACCTTATTTTTTATATATAACAGGTTATGCTTAATCTCGGACATTCATGGTCCTTTTCTATTTAAATCCTTAATGATGGTTCAAAAGGTGTTTTTGAATTTTCAATTCATATCAAATAATAATATCAAAACTAGTGTACTATAAGGCCTATTTTCATTCATTAATAACCGATTGAGTCTATCTAAATATGGGGTTTTGGGGTTATTACCCATAGGTACTTCTATTACATAACCCAATCCACTTATAGTGTTCATATTGGGATGTCATTACATTAAAACCATGTGTGCCATGCATTACCAAAATTATAGGTCATTTTCCTAAATGTTGACTCATCCCTAAACTTATCCTCTAAGACATCCCTATACATATACTTATAAATATCCCTAGGGATTCCATTATTTTATTCTCATAATATTTTAAAAAGGTGAACTAAACCATTCCTTTGATACTATCATTAGTGACCTTGGACTATCAAACATGGATATTACATATTTTTAGATTTATATTAAACACATTAAAAAAATATTTTCCCTAGTAAAACAATGATATTATGCCTTTAAAATCATGGAGCATAATCTTTTAATAGAATTAAATATATTTAAAACCCTTTATAAAGATACAAAAGTTTAGAACACTTCATAAAAACATCCTTCTAAAAACATTTTTTCATAACCTATGGAAAGAAAACATAAGAATGGGTAATCTCAGATGATCTGTAAGGGTAAAAAGGGTGATACTTAACCATAACATGATCATAAGGGTATCATAACTTTAGAATAACTTTTAAAGAGAATACCATACATAAAAATTATTATAATTTTTAATAAAGAAATAAAAATTGGTCATCTATAAGACATGAATCATAAGAAATCAAATAAGATGAGACATGATATCATAGAATTTGAATAAAGAATGAATTTTTTGGCAGCACATCAACATATAACATTGTTAACTTGTATAAAAATAAATAGGATCAATAATTAAATTAAGGAAATCAAATAAGGATCTCATATAATATTATATTCATGGAACTAAGTAAAATCATAAATTATAGAATTGAAATAGAGGTTAACACATAACATTGTGATCATTTATTTAGTTTCACACATAACATTATGAGTATATAATAGGTTTTATGAATAAAATTATAGACATGAAAGATCTGTCCAAGCATCGTATCATAGTAGTAAAGGTTCACTATCAAAGACATCATTGTGGAAAAATCTCTTTATTGTGCTGATTTCACTACTCATTCCATCCATGTATTACTATAATCAATTCACTCCCTATTCTAGCCTTATATATCTCATGATATATATATAAATCATTACCCAATCCATTGTAAAAAGATATAGGTCACCCCATCAAATATTAAAAACTATATTTATATTTTCTAGAAGATCGTACACATTAATCATATCAAAACCAAATAAATAAAATGGGCATCATAAAAATTTATAATAACATAACCCATAAAAATAACTGGGATTAATAATTACTGTATCATTGTACATCCAAAGGAAGAGAAACAATTTTCATAAATATCAATCCATAAATACATAAACCATTGATAGAAAGAATATGAATAGTGTCGATGGATCATATTCCTAGTAAGTCATAGGTAATACCAAAAGAATTCATCTTAGATGAAAAATAATTTTTATGGATCCTTTAAAACATTTATGTACGAAAATACCATTTTGTCTTTGTAAAATTCTTTTTAAATGATTAAAAATTTTAAAAACCATTTTATTTTATAATAGCATTGAAAATTTATAAAGGTTTTTTTGAAATCAATGAATTATATATTTTTAAAATAACCATTTAATATATATAAAGTAATATATGATAATTATTAAATTATTTTTTTTTGAAAAAATTCCTTCTTAAACTTTAAAAGGAATATTTGAAAATCATTGAAATTGATTTCTTTGAAAATAAACATAGAGATCTTATAATGGAATCTTTGAAAATAATTGAAATCATTTTCAATGAAAATATTATTTTAAAATATACAAAAGGATATTATAAAATTGTTTAAATCTTTTTTATTTAAAATTATATAAAAAGGCCCTTTAAAAAAGTTATTTTTCTATAAAACATGGTTTTGTAAGAATATAAATTTCTGACCAAAGAGGTAAATAAGGTAAAATATTCATAATACAGTTTTCTTAAATATATTAAGTATAAAATTGTGGAAAATTTGTACTATTACTTAGATATATCATGAATAACCATAGGTGATGAAAATTAAATGGGATTATTGATAAGTAGACCATGAGATTTCAATATTATGGGCTTAATACTAAATAAACCCAAAAAATAATGAGATTTTAAAAAAATTTATATATCATTGTAGTGACATTGAATAATAATCCTCATGAAGAAATAAAAAAAATAAATAATAAAATATAATTAGGATGATCAAATGCATGATATTGTATGTCAAATGGGCTATATATACACCCCATATAACAAGATCAGTGCATAACATAACATACATATCACAGAATAAAAAATGAGGCAATATCATTTTCACATAAATGAATTATTTTAAAGTTAAATTCTATTTAATTTCCATTCATGCTTTATTTTGGGGGTTTTCCACAATTTTATGGAGGAATGAGTGAGTTTTCATGAATTAGGCCAAACCGTGAGCCCAATTCCATATTTAAAAATAATTTTTGATTACTTTATAACTCCTTCATTTTTCAACATTTTTTATCCATTCTAATTCTTAATTATCATACCAGAACCAATTAACACCACCATATTAATTTGGACAATTTAAGATGCATAATCATGGTGGATATTGTTTTTTATTTAAGGGATTAGGCATGCCTCAAAGTAAATTTTCTACATTAAAAAGAAATAATAATTATTTTCAATCATATTCAATATTTACATTTTTTCGGGGATTCAAACTCTCAACCGAGCCCACATACCTAAGGAACACCCCCATTATCTCCGCCCACAATTTGGAGCTCAATAGAATCGCAAAATGGATCGAAATTTCATTGGATTTAAGAAATCACCTAGATTTGGAGAGTTAAATTTATCATTTCACAACTCCTTCGATTTTTACTATTTTCCCCCCATTCTAGTTCCTACATTGTCTCATTATCCTTTTTCAAACCACCCTTGAATGTTTGGATGTTTACAAATTCAGATATTGCTGGATTTTGGGTCGTTTTATTCAAGAGTGTTTTGAGTAACTGTTTCTCTCTACAATTTCTTCCTTATCCTTAGGGTTTCCTCCCTCTTTCATTATGTTGTAAAATGTCCAGAAGTTAGGGTTCGAACCTACATTTTGAATTGGTGTCTTTTTGGTTAAATATTGTGGTATAGGGTTGGATTTATCTTCCTTGAGGTGTGACGGCTGCGCAGTAGATGTTTCACCCCAATATTTGAGACTTTCGACACTTTCGGTAGGTGATTCCATGTGTAATCATTTCTAGATGAGTTATTTTGCATGAATTAATTATTTTTCATGTTTCTAATATGTTTTGTATTGTGTGAAAAATATTTATGTTGGATTTGGTTAAGCATTTAATTTTATTGTTCCATTTTAGCTTGAAATTGGGTGTTTTTCAGGTGTAACCCTTGGGGTATTTTTGGGTGTGTTTTATAACATATGAAAGTTGTTTAATAAATCTTTTTTCAGCATAAAATTATGATTTGGGAGGGTCGTGGTGTGAAATTAGGTTTTGAAGATGGGTTTTAATGGATTGAAGGTGTAAAAACTTATTGTACTTCTTGAAAGTGATTTTGAAAACATGTACTTTTCATGTGGATCTTTTGTGTTATTGTTTGAGATATTTGTATAACACTTGGGGGTAGTTTAATAAATGTTTTTGGAAATGATAATTATGTTTTTAATTGGTACTGGTGTGATTTTGTCCCTGAAATATGGGTTTGAAAGTGGTTTTATGAGAAAAGTTGGGTATACTCTTTTGAATTGTTTTACAAAAGAATTGAATGATTTTATGATTTATGTAAGAGGTTAATCCATATTGGAAAACTTTTTTAGAGTGTGTATATTTTTAAATGGTACATTTTAAATTTTAATGGGGCTGTTTGTCAATGTGTTCTATCTTAGAAGTGTTTTATAAAATTTTTGAGGGATTTACTAAAGTGTGTAAGAGATGTGAAAGTGATGTGGGATGCAATGTGTGAGTGTGATGTGAAATATGGATTTTGGTTACAAAAAGGTTATAATGTTACATGTGAGTGGGATGTTATGTGAGTATTAATATATTGGAATGGTTTTATAAAATTGATTAATGGATTTGTGGAAGTGTTAAAGAAATGTAAAAAGTGTTGTGGGCTATTTTGTTGTGAATCGTATTTCAAATCAATTTGAATGAAAAGTTGAATTTTGTGACTTTTTTTGTATAAATGTGGGGTTTTTGGTGAATTTTTGATGGGGAAATTATAATTTCATGTGCAATGTATATTGAATGACTTGTTGAACTTATTTGAGCACAAAGGGAAGACTCGGGTATCTAGGTGGATGGACGTGTACAAGTATTCTAGTGAATCTGTGGGGTTTGGCCTCAGTTTCACTTAGAAAGATTGACGCTTACAACTTTAACTAAACTATAATGATGATTATTGGGGACCACTAGGTTATGGGTATGTTCCATACTAGTGGCTCGTTCACGAGAACAGATATTAGTGATGGTTCCTGTCACTGAGATACGAGGTACCACGGACCCACAATGAGTTAGTGCCTAGGGGTTATTTCCTATTGCTCGTGCTCATTAGATATTTTGTACATACCATAGGTATATGGTATATTTGTCTGTAAAATTGAGTATCTTTTTAATTTATTTTATAAGTGTCGATTCTTTGAATTAGCCAACATGATAACTGATTTTTTAGTTTCAACTTTTAGAAATTGTAACTACAAATGACATATTTTTGAATACATACTAGATTTTCAACATTGAATGTTTATCAGATTGAATCTCTTAGTGGTGGAATCCTACTAGGGATTGGATCACACCCTACTTACACCCTTGGGTTTAATTAGACTTGGTTATTTTTGTTTTTACAGGTTAGGTATAGTTTTTAGTTCTAGTGGTTCGGGTTTCTAGAGGGTCCTTTATGGAGAATTCTATTGGAGATGGTTTGAGGGCGGTGGCCCTTACCATGAAGGTTCTTGGGAAATTTAATTTTGGTTTTGTACCTTTGTTATAGCCTTTTTTAGTTGTTTTAATCTATGTAATTCAGTTCAGAATTTTTGTAAAATATTGTTTGATTTGAAAAATCCAGATTCGTTTTGTTGGATTCATATTTTTTTATGTTTATAAACTCCTATAAATCATTTCCACATCTAATTTTATGATACCCAAGAACTTGTGGAAGCCCATGGGGATCAGAAACACCCTTCGCGACCTGTCATGGTCTGGGTTTGGTGCCAGATTCAGTGGCGACCCGATTCGGTTCGTGACAAAATGATTTCAGAGGAGGTTCACGTTAACTCTTTGGGTCATGTTATTTGAGGAAGAGTCAGGATAGTTTGGAGTTTGTATTATTGGGAAATGGAATTCTAGTTATGGGTAGTGTTTCTAATCACCACACCTCATGATGGGATTCATGTTTCTAGGATAAATCAGAATTTATCTAGGTCCTTTGGTTTTCATGGTTCGATGATGATTAGGGGAAATGAAAAGAGAGTTTGGTTGATGGTCTTATTGAGCTCTCAGGGCCTAGAAATCCATGTGGAGCCAGGAATATTCCCTAGAACACTCTCTGTGATAGTGAATTGATTGGAATATGGCCACCAGAAATATTTTCAAGGCATCCACTAAAACATGATTCCTCTTGCATTGTTCTGTGGTTTAGTTTTTGAAAACATGGCACTTTGGTTTTAATAAGAATAATGATTTTGTGAAGTTATTTTCAAATAAATAGGCAATAAATTGATTTATGAAATAGTGGAACTGAATTTTTAGAATTGTTTTGAAATGGAAATTTTTTATCTTACACCTCTTCTAAAAGCATGAACTATATTGAAGTTGGTTTTGAAATGTTTTTCCAATAGTGTTTTCTAAAAAATAAAAGGGTGTTTTAATGGGATGAGATGTTTTGAAAATTATGTTAATATCTTAATGTGAGTTATTTTATAAATTGATGTGTCTTTATTAATTTTTTTTAATATTTGAATTGGGATTTTGATCTTGTGGTTAGCAGTTTTGAGAAAAAGGATGTGTTGGTTGACTATTTTGGTTTTGAAAAGTGGAAAGGATTTTTTGTTTTAACCTTTGGTATTTCAGTGAGAAACCATAAGCATGGGGTTATATGCGATGATGGATAGTTGATGGCATGAATGAATGAGTGTTGGGATGGATAGGAGGAGGGTTCCCAGTGTGGCACAGAAACATGCATGTGCATGTCCACTAGGGTACCATTGGTGGATATGCTAACCGGTGAACTGTTTATTTTCAAGAAATTTTTTTAAATAAAAACATTATTTCTTGATGAATTGTTTGGGAAGGATTATATTATGTGTTTTTGGAAAATATTGATGTTGTCGGATGTTTTGAGTCCAAGAACCCCTTATGTTTGAACAGTGTTTTGGGTTTGTGTTTGGTCGGTAAGCTAGGTAGAAGGACCAGTTAGTATTCTCCTCTGAGATATGTTTTGGAAAACCATAATGGTGGTTCCCTTCATGTGTTTGGATATGGTTTATGGATTTTTTTGACCAATGAACTAGCTTGGTTGGGTCCTTGGGTTCTCTCATTGGATATGGTACCCCCCCCATTAAGGGTTAATGCATAACTGAAGTGAAACCCGGATTGTTTCACCATTAGAAAATCCTCTAGTTGATCAATATAAGGAATCTTTAATCGATATTTGTTGATTTAGTCTACACTAAATTTTTTTTCATTGATTTTTAGATACTCTTGTAGCGGTAGAGTGATCATGGAAGGTTGAAAGTGACCTTAGTTTCTTAAGTTTCATAATTCGTTGAAGCTAGAAGTGGTCTAGGGTTGTTCGTGGGGATGAGTGCCTCGATGGTGTCTAAGAGGGCCTCTGGGTTCATCATAGTTTCTTTGAAGCATGAGTTCGTATTAAACCACCAGTGTGGGAAATATGGTCACGATAGGATGTGGTGGTCACTTTATATAATTGTGTGTTGTTTGGGGATTTTGTATAAGGTCCCTCTTTATGCATTTTTTATATCAGTCGCAATGGCCATGTTCGGTGATACCTTATGATGTCATGTGCTCGATTGACCGTAATAGTGAAAGTTGGGAAATTATATGAGAGTCTCTGTTATGTTGGGGGAATGTCTCCCTTGGAAAAATTTAAAATTATTCCATTTTAGAGGAAGGTGAGTATAAGTGTTCTTTACTTCTATTGTTTCTCACCCAAACAAACAAGGTGTGATGTGTGTGTATCTTCTAAACCCTTGTTTCAGTGAAATATTGGATTAGGGTAATGTGGTATTGGAATGTGTTATGTCTTGGAAAAATTATAGGTCATTGCAGTATTGTTGTTGGTTTCACCGAATAAAGAATTCTTGTTCAAAGGTTTTTCAATGCCTAACTGTGAGGTCGAAGATGCTTCAGTCATTTGAGCTCCAGCCATAGGTCTCAGAGAGAAGTTGGATCGTATTCAGGGGAAGTCACAGGTTCGTTTAAACCCTTGCACAAATTCATATCCTCAGTATGAAAGATAAGAAGATTTAAAACCTATGGTTTCATCATCTTTCTTCTATTGTCCCTGTTCAATGGAAATAGGTTGAGGGCCTTGTACCCATGTCATCACCCAATGTTATTACCTCCACCTTTGGTTTCCATTGAGTCTTTGGAGAAAGGATTGAAGTTTGGATAGACATGTTAATCACATGGTTTGATCTTGGTTAGTAGTGACCATGCCCTAGAAAACCTTGTAGATAGAAGGATCCCCACTGTTAGTGCATAGTTTCCCAAACTGTGCAGACTAACCATGTGGTCGTCCCAACTCTTTAAATTTTGGGGTCTTTATATATCGGCATATGCTAGTCAGTTAATATGGTTGGTTCTTATGGTGGGGAGACCCACTATGAGTCTTATATAAGTTATTTTGTAAATTTCTGGTGGATGTTTACCATTTGTACTGGGGAGTCCATTCAGGCCTCCCCGTATTATTGTCCGAATTCTATCTTCGGAAAAAAAATATAGTTTGTCTCTTATTGTGGGGACCCTATTTTTGTTCCTCCATACGAGTAACACAGACTTATCCATGGTCTTGGCATGGAGATAGGTAGTCTCGTTTGGAGATACCAAGCTACCTATATCTTCCATGGGTAAACGTTGAGATTGGATGGTGCCCAATAGTTTAGTTATATTACGGTAAGTGTAACCTTGTTCGATGTTGTTTTTCATTTTGGTGAATTTATTGAGTCTTTTTTGGATAGTGTTTAATGATTTTTATTTTGAGATAAAGTATGAATGTGATTTATCATTTCAGGAATGTGGTGTATATTTTGGTTTTGAGAGAAATAATTCATTAATTGATCATTGGATGTGTTTTTCCTTTGGGGGTGAAACCTATCAAGGGAGTACCTCTTGGTTTTTCAGTTGGGTTTGGTTGTTGCTCTGGCCATGATGTGACTTTCCGGGGAAGAAATTTTTCATGGTGGGGATAATTTTTACATAAATTAATTATTTTAAAGTTAGATTACATTTAATTTTTAGTCATTCTTTTTTGGGGTTTTCCAACCAATTATGGAGGAATGAGTGAGTTTTCACGAATTGGGCCAAACCGTGATCCCAATTCCATATTTAAAAATAAATTTTTATTCCTTTATAACTCTTTATTTTTTCAACATTTTCCATCGATTCTAATTTCTAACTGTCATCTCTTGACCTATTAACACCACAATATTAATTTGGACCATTTAAGAATCTATAATCATGATAGATATGGTTTTTTATTTAAGAGATTGGGCATGCCTGAAAGCCCATTATCTAGATTAAAAATAAATTTTAAATGTATAATATCTCCTTCAATATTTACTTTTTTGGTGATTCCAACTCTCAGCCGAGCCCACTTACCTAAGGCGCACTCTCATTCTCCCCTCCCACAATTTGGAACTCAATAGAATCATGAAATTGGCCGAAACTACTCTAGATTTCAGAAATCACCCAGATTTGCAGAGGTAAGTTGATCCTTTCATAACACCTTATATTTTTAATATTATCCTCCATTCCAGTTCCTACCTGATCTCATAATCCTTTTTAAACCACCCTTTAATTTTTGGATGTTTTTAAATTCTGATACTGGTGGATTTTGAGCGGTTTTATTCATGATTGTTTTGAGTATGTGTTTCTCTCTTTAATTTCTTCCTTGTATGTAGGGTTTCCTCCTTCATTAATTATATTCTAAAATGTATAGAATTTAGGGTTCAGATATATGGTTTTATTTTATGTCTTTTGGTTAAATATCGTGGTCTAGGGCTGGATTTATCTTCCTTGAGGTGCGACGGTGGTGCGTTTGATGTTTCACCCCAATATTTGAGGGTTTCAACACATTCGGTAGGTGATTCCATGTGTAATAATTTCTAGATGAGTTAGTTTTCTTCAGTTACATATTTTTCAGGTTCCTAATATGTTGTGTATTCTGCGAAAACTGTTAATGTTGGATTTGGTTAAGCATTAAATTTTATAGTTTCATTTTAGCTTGAAATTGGGTGTTTGTCATGTGTAACCCTTGGGGTATTGTTTGGGTGTGTTTTATAACATATGAAATTGGTTTAATAAGTATTTTTTGGGCTGAAAATTATGATTTGGTAGGTTTTTGGTGTTCCATTACGTTTTGAAGAGGGGTTTTAAGGGGTTCAAGGTGTAAAACTTTATTTTACTTCTTGAAAGTGATTTTCAAAAACATTAGATTTTCAAGTAGATATTTTTTGGTATTGTTTGAGGTATTTATATAACCCTTGGAGTTAGTTTAATAAATGTTTTGGGGTTTCCAATTACGTTTTGAATTGGTATTGGTGTGATTTTTTCCATGAAATATGGTTTTGAAATGGGTTTTATGAGAAAAGTTTGGGTATACTCATTAGAATTTATTTACGAATTATTTGAATGATTTAATGATTTATGTAAGAGGTTAAACCATATTGGATACTATTGTGGTGTCTGTATTTTTGTAAATAGTACATTTTAAATGTGAATGCGGCTTTTTTCTAATGTGTTCCATCTTAAAAATGTTTTATAAAAATGATTGAAGGATTTACTAAAGTGTGTAAGAGATGTGAATGTGATGTGGGATGTTATGTGTGAGTGGGAAGTTAAAAATGGATTTTGGATACGAAAAGGGTATTATGTAACATGTGAGTGGGATTTTATGTGATTTTTAATATATTGGAATGGTTTTATAAAATTGTTTAATGGATTTTTGGAAGTGTTAAGGAAACGTAAAAAGTGTTTGTGGGCTATTTTTGTGTGAGTCGGATTTCAAATCAATTTGAATGAAAAGTGGACTTTTGTGACTTGTGTGCTATCCTTGTGGATTTTTTGGTGAATTTTTTATGAGAAAATGATATTTTCATGTGCAAAGTATATTTCTTGAATTGTTTAACTTGTTTGAGAACAGAGGGAAAACCCGAGTTTCTAGGTGGGTGGAAGTGTACTAGTATGCTAGTGAATCCTTGGGGTTTGGCCTCAGTTTCACTTATCAAGATTGAAGTTTAAGACAATAACTAAACTATGATGATAATGATTTTGGACCACTAGGTTATGGGTATGTTCCTTACTAGTGGCTCATGCACGAGAATGGATATTATTTACTGTTACTGTCACCAAGATACGAGATACCTAGGACCCACAACGAGCTACTTCCTAGGGGTTATTTCTTATTGATTGTGCTCATTAGAGAATTTATACTTACCATATAAGTATGGAATATTTGGCTGGAAAATTCAGTAGATTATTTATTTATTTTCAAGGTGTCGTTTCTTTAAATTAGCCCACTTGATAACTGATTTTTTAGTATCATCTTTTAAAAATTGTAATTAGAAATTACATGTTCTTGAAAACTTGCATGATTTTAATATTTGAATATTTATCCCATTGAATCTATTAGTGGTGGCATCCTACTAGGAATTGGATCACACCCTACTTACACCCTTGGGTGTAAGAATACATGGTTATTTTTGTTTTCACAGTTTGGGTATAGTTTTTAGTTATAGTGGTTTGGGTTTCTAAAAGGTCCTTGGTGGTGAAGTCTTGTGAAGATGGCTTGAGGGTGGTGCCCCTTACCATGTGGGTTCAAGGGATATTTACATTTGGTTTTGTACCTTTGTTATAGTCCTTTTTAGTTGTTTTAAACTATATAATTCTGTTCTGATGTTTTGTAAAAGATTGTTTGATTTGAATAATCCATATTCATTTTATTGGATTTATTTGTTGTTTTAAGTTAATAAACTCATGTAAATCATTTTCAATTCTCATTTTATGATACCCATGCACTTGTGCTAGATTGTGGGGATCGGGAATGCCCTTCAGGCCTTGTCATGGGCTGGGTGTGGTGTCGGTTTCGACGGCAACCAGATTTTGTTCGTGACAATATTTCACCACTTTTATAAATTGTAAAACCATGAACCCATGAATGGGAGATACTAAAATGGATCAGTATATACCATAATTTTGTGGTGTAATAATAATTAATTATTTAGTGGTAGTATATTCACCAGATAGAAGAAATAGGTGGTAAAAATATCATGTGTCTCACAATAGTAAAAAGTGAGATTGAAATCCCACTAAAAACTTTTACATAATAAATATAACAATAGTATAAATCTATTATAGAAGAACATTCACACACACACACATAAATATATCATATCCTAAATTGTTTTATTATGACCTTTTATTACCTGTTTATTAATAGTACTATATTTAAGTCACGTTTCGGTTAATAAGGACTTTGTTTTTCTTGAATGTGTTTGTTTATTTTTTTCATTTAAATTTGTTAATTATACCATAATATACAAGATAATAACCATGATATAAATATAATATAGTATATGTATTTTTTTATTTATGTTTAATCATCCAATTTAATGATAAGGAATGCAGTACATCGTTCATAGAGACGGTAAGACATACGTATGCATGAACATTATCTTTCAATTTTCATATTAGGTTGAAATAAAGAATATTATATGACATATATTATCATTGATGAATAATTATTATTTCATTTATATAGAAAAATTTTATTTAACCCATCCATAATAAATTCTATGGATAGCATGAATGACTCTCGTTACTTTACCAAGAAGTACTTCACCGTACACATGAACGACATTATCGTATTTTTAAAAATAGAAATCATGAAAGTATGTTTGAAATAAAGATTACATAATCATTATATACGGATAAACATCATATAAAAATAATACATACATCATTATTCCTATCCTTTTATGGTGGTAATGTGAAAAATGAACAACGTAGGTTCTCTATGAGGAAATATGTTGTACACGTGAATGATGATTTCATAACCCATTTGATGGAAGTGTCTGTAGTTTAAGGTCATAACCTAAAAATAAAAATATATAATTATATGTATGATAAGTATGTTATTATATAATCATGGAATAATAATAATTAAAGGAAGTGGAAGAAGATACAAAATTAATACTCTCGTTGCAGATCATTACCAATTCTTCAGTATTCCTCCTTAGGATTGAACTAAAACCTAATATTATTTGGATTTATATAAAAAATATATAATCTATTATGAGTGTATGAATGTTTTGAAGTTATTTTTTCATTTGGTGCTCGAGAAAAATATATTGAGAGTTGTGAATAAGTGAAGAGAGTGAGTGTCATATAATTAAAGAGGTTTGGTGTTCATGTAAATCCCCAAAAGTATTCACTATTTAGTGGTCTCCATCACCTCTCGTGTCACAACAATTGAACAATAATTGAGTGGAAATATTTCTGGTTCAATAAAGACGTCCACCACACAAAAATAAATACATTTTTCACGTTATTCATCAGTATTAATGTTTACTCAAGGTTATCTTTATAGTGTATACTAAGGCAACTTGAATATTTTTATTTACCGGTGTATTTTACCCATTAATATAATTATTAAAAATATTTGTATTAGAAAATATTGACGCTAAGATTCAAAATATGACAATAAATTAATTAAATTAAAATCCTTCTGCCTGTATAAAATTAATTTTAATATAAATGCATGTAATGGAAAAACCCATATTTTCACATAAACCGAGATAATGAATTTTAAATTTTTACACTAATAACAATTGTAAAAAAAATTATGTTCACCTTATTAGATAAAAGAAATATTTTTATTCAAAATATGGTATCCATTTTTATAAAATTTTTCTCTCATAAGTTGATTAATTTAATTTAAAATTCATCCCAAAGATGTAATGAAAAAGCAGGTCTTTAAATTGAAAAATACAAAATATTAAAAGGCTTTTACATATAATTTCAATATTAAATTGAAAATAATGAATTAAATTTGAATAATATTAGTATAATATATCTAATTATAATTTAAAACCAATGAAAATAAAAAATTAACCTTATAACTAATCAATTAAAATTCAGTATTTTTCACTATTCATCAAAAAATAAAACGATTCATGAATATCTAAAACAACACTCTAAAATAATTTTCATATTCTGATTTAAAATTTATTTTTATCTTATCAAATTCATTTTATAAAATTGGAATAATTTTTTTTAAATAAGTGTGCCATAAAATGGTGAAAAACAACCTTTTAGAAAAATATAGTCTTTATAAATAAAAATTGACTTATTCTTATCTATTTTCTAGAAAAAATATAATATTAATGTAAAATATTTTATTTAATATATAATATATTAATTCATTTAGAATCATTAAAAAAAGAATATATTTAAATATATTTATATAAAACACCCTTGTGCGTATAAAAATTGTATTTTAGAAAAATATTTCTTTTTATTTTAAAAATGGTTTTATGTTAATCTCAAATCAATTGGTCTCAAAATAATTATTTATATTAAAATGTGAAGAATGTAGTTTTATAATTTATTTTATCCAATTCCTAAATTTCATTCTAAAGGCTAATGGACAAATATTATTTTAAATAATACTATTTAAATAGTACATCATTTTTTGTTTAATGTTAGTATTCCATGTGACACATGCTAAATTCAGTGTTTCATGTAACTCCATCAAAACAAATTTTTACATATAAATAAAACTTTTGAATTGATTAAATTAATTTGAAAAATATATATTTCACTGAATCATTGGTTGTCAAAATAGGTTTGTCCTTTTGAAAAATTTAAATGGATTTGTGATGATTCATGTATATAATAATTAATATAGAAATTATATAGTATAATTAGATTTGTTAATAACCAATAGAGTCCCTAAAATGTGATAGGGTGGGAAAATAATAAATTTATGAGAAGGTCATAAGAGGATGTGGAACCTATTATAGGAAATAATAAATGAGTAATAGAGTAGAAACAAGTGTTGTTGTTTCAAGATACAAGTTTTATGTCTCGGGTATGGTGCTTAAATTTTGGTATGAAAATAAACTAATATGTTACAATGATACATGATGAAAATTAATAGGATTTTTGGGTATATAGGATTCATTCTATATAATCATGGATACTAGTTTCCTATTTTGTTTTTATGTAAAGAAATTATTGAGTAAGGGTATCAAATTATAATGACAATTTTTTAGAAAATGAATTGGTTTCTCACAGGTTGAGAGAATTTGGAAACAGTATGGTGTGATAACCATGTTGGAGGTCTCCATTACATATGGTATGGATATGATTTTTTGGGGGTGTGGTTCTATGTGTACATTATTTTTTAGTGATATAACTCAGTGAATTTGGTGTTTCAATGCTCTGTTTGGAGTGGGATGTCTGTATAAGGGATGTTTGTGTGAATTGATGTTACTATTTATTTATATTTGGAAACATTATGATCCCAAAAGTTTTAATTTTAATCCAAAAACAAATAAACAATGAGAGAGTTTTAGTTAAAAGTGTGAGGGTGTCAAAATAAAAACTACTTATGACCATATCTAAAGAAGGATATAGTTGAAGCAGTAAATAATTGGTGCCATTAAGGATGAGTATGTTATCAAAGACTCTTCCTCTGACAACCAAATGTTTTTATGAAATATTTTAACTAAATAATATTAATTCTTCAGTAGCTTGAATTTGACACAATTATTAGTTTAAACAAAATATGAGACACCATTGTTTTAAAATGAACAATATAACATCACTATTATGTTTGAGGTAATAAATATAACATACTTATGAATTTGTTTAGTGAATTCAATAGCTACGAATTTTTTATGAAAAATATAAATCAATTAAATATAAAAGAGTTATTTTTATTATGATAATAACAACTATTAACTAAAATTAATTAAATAGATAATATATATTTGATAAAAATATTTTTGGTATTTATACAATATATATTCTTTTCATATATTATTAATAAACCCTATTTTATGTATAAAAACATATATTTTTTAAATGGGTGTTTGTACCACCTTTTAATAGAGAACCCATTTTTAATTATACTTTTGATACTATAGTAATTTTTATATGACAAAATTAACTTCTTATTTTGATGTGATATGGAAAAATTTATATTGGATGAGTTTTTGTAATTTTTTTGATAACATTCACATTGTGATGAATAGTAAAAATTTTCTTGAAAACATTTTTTTTCATATAAATAATATATATAGATAAATTATATTATTGAATGACTTTAAATTATAAATAGATTATAATTTTATTATTTCATATAATTTAAGGTATTGAAATTAATTTTACAGTGAATTTATATGTAAAAACATTTCAATATTTTACAATGTTTTAACTTTTAAACCTTGTTTTCTCCTTCCAAGAACTAGATTAATTTCAAATTAATTACCGTAACTTATGTGTTTTGAATATTAAAAAATTTATTAGATATTTGGAATCACTTGGTCCAAATTATGTAAATATATTTATTTTATTGTTAGGTTTTATAAATTGTAACTTTAGTAATTTTTAATAATATGGTAAAAGAGTAAATTGAGTAATTTAGGGTAAAATTAATATTATAAAATTACCCTAATAATTGTACTAATATAATTGGATGAGTTTGTTTTGATCTAAATCATCCATGTGTCTAAATGTTATCATTTTAAAGCCACTTGGTTTAGATTTTGATATTTGATTTATATTTTTAAGGAATAGATAAACAAGTCTTACCCAAATTTTAAAAAACAACATCATTTTTAATATAATGTTATATGGAATGTAAATTTGACTATAAATACTCCTTTTAATGATAATATTCATTTATATATAATTAAAATATAATTTTAATTTTTATGAAATAAATAATTATATTAATATCTTATACACTGATGGTGTTAAAATTAATTAATTGATGAAAAATAAATAAAATAATTTATATTAAAATGTTCATAACACTTAAAAGACTAAAAATCATGACCAAATATTATTGGTAAAATATATCTCAACCACAATCATCCATGGGCTGAGTTATTGACCATTTAGGGCTATATAGAAAATATTATGACACTTATAATATTTTATTTAATGTAATTTTATAGTGTTCACATTCAGGTTTTAATTTATATGACATTTTCAATGATGTATTTACAGAATTTTTAATAGACTTACGTACTATTCTGACAGATAAGGTATTTTTATTTTTAATATTATTTCATTTTTATTTTTCATTCATAAACTAATTATATTAAATAATTACACATAACTATTGTAATTTTTATTTTATTAATATAGGTAAAAATAATTGTTATTCAAAATATTAAAATATATATAAGATAGGAAAATTTATAAATAAAAATAACTTTCTCAATGAATTTGACCAATTAGAAAAATAATAAAATATTTTTATCAATGTTAAATTTTTTACCATTAATTTTTTTTTAAATCAATGAATTGAATAGTTTCAAAATTAACACTGTTGGTTTTTTTATCAAAATAATGTTTTTTAAATTATTATAACATAATAATACAGGTTTTAAAATTATAAAAAAATTATGATATTTTTTACAATTTTCTACATTTTACATTTTACAATTGTGTTCTAATAAATATTAAATTTGTAAATTTTTAACTCTTTCAATATTTAATATTTTGGTACCTTAGTTAAAATTTGAATAGAATAACTAAGAGTTTATTAAAATGATATGGTTCAAATTGATAAAAAAAGTATCTAAATTTTATTATTTGATTAAAATACAGCCTTATCTAATCTAAAATTTTAAAACAGGCAGATTCTGGGGTTTATTATATAGTTTTATTTTATTATAATTTTTTAATTTTTGAGATTACCAAAGTAACCTCACCTCAATTTTAAAAGATAACATTTATCCTCACTTATTAACTTCTCTTTGAGCTCTCATGTTTAGAAATACTATACGCCTTTCCATACTGAACTCACCTAGTAACATTATATGGGTTATTTTCTTCTCCAAAGAGAAACTCTAATAATTTAAAAGGAGATATGGATGGAGCTTGTTGAAGAATATGTTATCTATACTACAGATTCATTGAAACTTATTTGTTATTATAAATTCTATTAATGATTTTTTCAATTATAAATAAATGAATTAAATATTAAATATATAATGGTATTTTATTATTGTTAAGGAACAACCATATTCCACCTTCAATCCATCCTATGAAAAATGAAACCACCGCGCATGCGTACCTAAGACTTACCATCTCCACACTATGTTGTAATAGGTTTTTCACCACCATCTAACTTGGATTGGTATAACGATTGAAATATTGACCATATTTTGACATTATAACATGGTATTGATTTTGGAAAAAATATATATACCATCCACTTTCATTCCAATTCATAATTATTGCAATGATATTATCACTCGTGCATATGTACGACCTACTAGCCGCACGATGTGATGTGATTCATTATAAATGATATTAATTAAAAAATGATTATATAAATTTTAACAATGAATATATATGATATATATTATATCATTTTGTAAATTATATAAATATATCCTAATAAGAAGAACCATATTGTTTTGAAAAAACATGAATATAAATGAAACAATTAATATCTGAATAACGAGTAATAATGAAATGTTACTAACAAATTGATGATAATATGATCATATTTGATATCATAAATGTGTCTATGATTATTTAATAACTCAGTGAAATTATATAAGTCATTATACAAAAGGTTCAGATACATAAGAATGATATAAAAATTAATATAAGGGGTATTTTCTCAATCTTTTTATTATTAGAGACTGTTTATACATTGGTATTTACTAGGGGATTGTTATCTTCCTTATCCATATTTCCTAAATATATATTCAAATATATTATTTCTATTTCGAAAAAAATTCAATTCAATTTTACCCACTGGTTTTTTATTAAATATTTTTAAAACATTAATTTTTTTATTTTTGATACGAGGTATTTTTAAATTATCTGATAAAAGTAAGTGAATAATCATTTCTTTTAACAAACACGACAAGGACATAATTTTAAATTTTCATGATGCCTTATGTCCACGAAAAATAAATTACAATATTTCAAGGATACATTCAAATAAATTAATTTTTTAAAAAAGTACTTGTCATTTTGAAAAAAAATAAAACATTTTTATGAATAAAGGATATTTTCCTCAAAAATTAATTTCATGTTTTGTATCAAAATCATTAATCATATAAGATGGAATTATTTAATAGGGTTGTGTTTCAAGTATATTATCCCTATTATTCATATGGGAATATTATGTTTAATAGGGAATGATATTTATGAATTCCATTTTTTTACATGGATCATGATATGATGGAATGAGGTTTAAGAAACCCAATGTATTTCTTTTGTTATACTATGATGAATGATTTATATTTTTGTGGTACATGTAAGATTGATTTAACTATGAGATGGGTTAGAACTACTTATAAGTCTAATAAATTGGGTAAGGATTTATATCTCACAAGATAGAAGCTTTGGAATGGGAAATGATCTGAGTTTAGTATTACATGGTTGGAATGACAAGTAAACCTGATTCAGTAATTCAGGTCTAGAATGAGGAGTGAACATAGTTCAATAACAGAATTCTTCCACGATGTTGGTCTTGAAAATGCCCCTGTAATAATATTTAATGATATTTCTACTCATATGTGTATGAAAAAATTCCATGTACTATGTTATGAATTATGGGAATATGTTCATTAATTTATTATGAACGTTTATAATTTATCCCATGACATGATATCATGATCTTTCTTATGCGTGTGAATATTTTCAAATGTCATTCTCATATGTCTTATGATTATGATTTGATTTATATATCTCTTTTTTACCCTAGTTGATCATCTAAGATAACACATTCTTAACATTCCTTTCCCCATGTTATAAAAAAGGTTATTACATAAGATATGTGAAAAGTGGTCTAGTTATGATGGAATAAGCGAGAAAAAATGCACGTGTCTTATAAACCATTTTTTTATGTTTCTGAACTTATAAATCCATGATACTTATACAGTAATGGCATAATATTTTTTTGTTTTTAATAAATATTACTCAAATTTTATGTAATATCTATATATGTAGTGCATGTGCCATTATAATTGGTATCAGAGAAATGGTTTTGTAAACCATTGGAATCTTGGATGAAAAAACCATAGTAAGAACCATAAATATATATTGTCGTATATGTTACAACACTATTTTTTTATAATTTATCATGAATATCCAAGGATAAGTACTAAAATGTGCTAAATTGAAATTTTACTCTTGATTGTGTTGTTTTTCCATTTTGATTAGTGTTGCTCACACTATGATTCATAGTAATAGTAAATAGTTAGAAGATGAAGGAACCACATTAATGTCAAATGCAATAGGAAATCAAATGATTTTACACTTGAGAATATTAATATTATGTGGTATGGAATAAAAAATCTTGTTGATATTCTCAAAAAAATTCCTTAATATATGAATCATGTAGGAATTATAAAAGAGAAAATGAGGGAATAGAATTTTGTTAAGTCCTTCATCAGGCAGTGTCCACAATCATTCAGTGGGTCTTTTGGTCCACTAACGGAAGAAAAATGTATTAGTACCATTGAAGTGATATTTTCTGTTCCCTAATGCTTAGAGCATGATAAATTCATCTTGAAAGTTTATCGTTTGAACGGTGAATCTAATCAATGTGGAATATTTTCTAGAATATAACACAAAGAGATGGAATTGATTGTATGGAATGGGATGAGTTCAATAACTTGTATTCCAAATTGTATACTCCTTAAATTCATTATAAAATATGGAGATAGTTTTACTTGAGGCTAAGGAAATGGATTATGGATCTATTGGAAACTACAAATCTAATTTTACACGACATGTAAGGTACAATTATAGAATTAATATCCAACCTATGAGTAAAATGGATCAATTCATTATTAGAATAAAAATTTGTGTCCAATGGGTATAATCCATAATGAAATAAAATAGCTATGGTAAAATAAGTTTATGTTCTCTCATTGTTAATATGTAGATTTTAGTAACCCATATTTATTATGTGTTTAATAAGAATCTAAAAATGGAAATCAAGGGAAAATCTAAATACCACACTAAAAATAATATGATTCTTCAATTATTCTCAATAAATGGAAATAAACATGAAAAAAAATTGACTTAAAGGACTAGAAAATGTTTCAAGTGTTGGAGATAAGGTCATCAGGCAGTTCAATACTGAAGTGATGGAGAAAAGAAATATAATGATGTGAATAGATAAAAGGATACAAAAAATAAACCTCCCACACTTTAATGTTACAAGTGAATGTAAAGTGGAAATTATGGTAACCCAAGAATCAATATAAGGGTTATCAATCATGATAGACTTCAGAAAAATATTCATTCCAAATATGAAGGCAAGCCCCATGTGATCACTATCAGGGGTTTAGTGTATGATAATGAATTCGTGGAAGGTACTCTTACAATCCACACTAATTTACAAATTGTTTTACTTGATTTTGGATCCACCCACTATTTTATTGTGAAGAAATTTATAAGGTTATCATAATATTACATAAATAATTAAATATTGAGTTAGGTATGACAACTCATAATGGAACAAATATCTCATCAAAATTTTATCATTCTTCAATAGTTGATTTTTGTGGGAAAGTAGTTCCTAGAAATCATTTGATCCTTACTACAGTGTAATTTGATGGGATTATTAGAATGGATTGGATTTATCTACACTGAGATCATATTAATTTCCATGGAAGGGAAGTCACATTCTATATTATAGATCAATATATGATGATCTATTGATATAAGGATGAATATGTACATCCAGTAAAATTGGTTTCCATCTTATGGGACTTGGTTCCTATAAATAATGTTTATATATCTTAAATGGTTTGAAAGAAACTCACCATTATGAATTATCCTACTGTGCAATATTTTTTTCTTATCTTTCTGAAATAATATCTATGTCTTCCACCAAATTGTGAAGTTGAATTTTCAATAGAACTCATACCGAGTATTATAGCTATTTTAAAGAAACCTTATAGAATGGCCCCAATTGAGTTGTAGGAATTGAAGAATCAACTCCCTGAAAATAATTACAATATGTTCATAAACCATAGTGTGTCACTTTGTGGAGAACTTGTTCAATATTTAATAAATATATGATCAGAATGGCCCTATGGCCTTCATTTTTTATTATTATTTATAATCCACCTTCAAGCGGTGAGGTGTAACCCTAATAAGAATTATGGATAATGGAAACTATACATTGATTGTCAATAACTTAACAAGATCACTATCATAAACTAATATCATCTCCCCTATATTGATGAGTCATTCGACAAACTATGTAGAGGAAAATACTTTTTGAAGATTGATCTATATTTATAATATCATTAATTAAGGGTCAAGAAGGAGGGTATATCAAAGACCGAATTTTGTACAAGGGATGGACAATATTAATTTAAAGTGATTCCTTTGGGTCGTACTATTTTCTCTATAATCTTTATGGATCTAGTGAATATAGTCCTTAGAGACTCTCTTGATCTATTTGTGGTAGTCTTTATTAAAAATAATATTGTATATCTGAAGGAAAAGGAAGAACATGAAGATCACTTGAGAATTTTACTAATGTCCAGAGAAAGGAAATGATTTATGAAAAATTTACCATGTGTGAATGTTGGCATCAGAACATTTCATTTTTGGGACACATAATATCAAGAGAGGGGATATATATGGATCTAGCAAAAAAAAGTTATTGAACATTGGTCTAGACCGACAATGATAACTATGATTTGATGTTTCTTTTGATATTGATGGATATTATCAATGTTTTTCTGAAATATTTCTCATGACTCTCTGATCCAGTCAGCAGGATGACTTGGAATGGAGTTAAGATTATCTGGACAAAGGAATGTGAAGTTAATTTCAAATAGAAAAAATAAGGTTATCTAGTGCACAACTTCTCACACTACCTTATAGAGGATAAAGGTTTTGATCTATAGTTCTGTATCCAAGATAGGGATAGGATGTTTTATAATGAAAATTTATTTGGTGATAGATTATGGATTCATACAATTGAAAATCCATGAGAAAAATTACCGAAATCATGATTTAGGGTTTTATTGGGTAATGTATTCATTATGTATATGGAAGAATTATGTTTCTAGTGAAAGGTGTAATATTTATACAGATCATAAATGTTTACTGTGTTTTTTCACATAGAAGGAGCTCTTTATGAACCAAAAAAGATGGTAAGAGTTTATTAAAGATTATGACTGCTCAATAAATTATCACAATGGGAAATCGAACAAGGAGGAAAATTATTTGAAGGGAAAAGACCATGCAAGCCTATCTATGATGAGGATAAAAAAATATCAAAAATTTATTGATTTTTGAAAGATGGATCATGAAATTTTAAAGGAAGTGGGAAAATATTATCTTTCTAAAATGAATTTTCAATCATGTTCAAAATTAAGATTGATGAGGCACAAAATGATGATACAATTCTATAAATATGGCAAGAAAGGTTATTGAATTCATCCTTGATTTTTAGGTAATAATAAAATTCAGAAACCATATTTTTATTCCACCAATACCAAAATTAAAGTATTTCTTGGATGAGGATCATAGTTCTTCATTCTCTATTCATCATGGAATAGAAATGATGTACTTGGTCATGAAAGTGTTTTTTTTGGTGGGACAGAATGAAAAGAAAGTTTTTTGAATATGTCACTTGATTTATGGTTTTTTATCATGTTAAGAATGAGAGATACAAGTCTAATGAGATATTACAACAATTACCCATACCATACATGAAATGAAAAAAAATACACTGGACTTCGTCCGCAGACTTCCCAAAATATCTAAAGGCCATAATGCTCTATGGGTTATAGCTGATCAACTTATGATGTTGGAACATTTCATTACTATTATAGATGATTTATCATTTGATCAAAATTCCATGATATATGTCAATAATGGGGTTAGATTACATGGGGTACTACTCTCCATTATCTAGGATCAAGATCTAAGGATTACCTTGTGTATCATGTGAAGTCTTCAATAATATCTCGGTTCATAGTTAATTATCAGAGCTACTTATCATCTACAAATAGATGGTCACTTTAAGTGGAAACTCATACTCTAAATTACATGTTGAGAGATTTCTCTATGGAGTTCAATGGTGGATTGGATCAACACCTGGATTTGTCATAATTTTCATACAATAATAGATTTAACCCAAGAATTCATATGGATCCTTATGAATCCCTATAAGGAAATAAGTGTAGAACATCATATTTATGGGACGATGTTGGGAAAGATTGTTATTATGACCAGTTATTATTGATGAAATGGAAAGGATGGTAAGAGATATTCAACAACATACAAGAGCATATCCGAGTTGAAAAATGTTATGTTGGCAACCGATTAAATTACCTATAGTTTGAAGTGGGAGATAAGTTATTTCTAAGAATATCTCTGTGGAAGAGATTAATGGGATTTAGAAGGAAGGGAAAGCTAAGCCCAAAGTACATCGGTATATTAGAAATTCCTAATCATGATAGGAAGGCACATTATAGATTGGAACTTCCACTGAATGTATATCAAGTTCTGGATGTGTTCTATTTGTCTTTCCAGAGAATGTACATACACGATCCTTCAAATTTACTAAACAATGAAGTCATATTGCAAGAGAAATATCTTTCCTCTGATGAACAACTGATATATATTCTAGATCGTAGTAAAAAGATCTACAAAACAATACCACTTTCTTGGTTAAAGTTTTATGGAAGAACCACCAATTTCAGAAAGATACATGAGAACTTGATGATGTGAAGAGTTAGTGGGATCCTCATTTGTTTGTATCAAAGTGAAAAATTTATAGGCCGAAATTCAGATTAAGGGGGGTAGAATGTAACAACTGGATGTTTTTATGAAATAATTTCTATAAATAAATTTAATTATTTAATAGCATGCACTTCCCATAATCATTAGTATAAACGAACTATGTGATTCCATTAGTATAAAATTACCATTATATCCTTGTCATTGTGTTGTTAGGAATAAATATAACTAACTTATGAAAATTTATGATAAATTCATTGGCTACCAATTATTTATCAGCAATATAAACCAATTAAATATTAAATAAATTTTTTATTAAGTGAATTAAAATTAGTAAATGAAATTAATGAAATATATTTTTTATGTATTTAATAATATAGTTTTCATTTTCATCCAATATATATTTTCATTATTGAATATAAATAAAACATATTTTATTTATAAAAACCTATATTTTGCAAAAGGGAAATATTATATCTTTTTAATGGAGAAAAAGTTTTAAATTGAACATTTGACACATTAATAGTTTTTATTTGAAAAAATAATGTTCTTCTTTGGATTATGGATATAAAAATTTACTGTGGATGAATTTTTTTTATTTTTATGATAACTTTCACGAAATAATGAATATCAAAAATATACATGAAATCATATTTTTTAATTGAAATAATTTATATGGTTAAATTATAATATCTAATGGGTTTAATGTATAAATATATTATATTTTTATCAATTAATATAATTTTCTTCATTTTCATTAATTTTATGTTGAATTATGATGTCAAAAAATTTCAATATTTAGTAATGTCTTAACATTTAAATTCCACTTTCTTATTCTAAAAACAAGATTAATTTTAAATTAATTACTTTATGATATGTTTTATGAGTATTAAAAAATGGATTCCATATTTGGAATTAGTAGGTCTAAATTATGTAAATATATTTCTTTTATTTTTGGGCATTATGAATAATAACATTGGTAATTTTTATTAATACGATAAAGGGTAAATCAAGTAATTAATGGTAAAAATAATATTATAGAATTATCGTAAAACCTGTAATAATATTATTGGATTCTTTTTTTCAATTTAAATAATTATTGGATCGAAATAGTATATTTTAGAAGCCACTTGGATGAGATTAGGACGTTTAATAAATATATTTTTTAATGAAAAGTTTTAAATAACTTACTCAAATTTTTATAAATACATAGTTATTAATATATGGTTTTAAAGAAGATAAAATCAAATATAAATAATAATTTTAAATATAAAATTATTATTTATCATGTTAATTGATTTTATATTTTTAAGAAATAAATAATTATCTAAAAGTATTATACATATAGGATGCATAAATTATTTAATTGATGAAAAATAAATAGTCTATTTATTATTGAAATGATAATAACTAGTACAAGAAAAAAAGTATGATGAAAACATATTTTTTGATTATATATGAACTATAATAATCTAATGGTACAGTTTTGGATAATTTGGATTCATATGAAAAATATTATGGCACTTATAATATTTCTTTGAAGTGATGTTAAAGTTGTCACATTCATGTTTTAATAAATATATAATTCTGAATATTGGTTTTTACCAAATATTTATTCAACATTATGTATTATTATTAAATCTAGGGGATATATATTTATCATCGTATTTTTTATTTGTTATTCAACATATATTCATATGAAATAATTTCACAAAATTGAGGTATAAATGACTTTATTAATAGAGATAGATAATAAATGTTATAAAAAATTTTAAAAAAATATATTTTTCATAATTAATATATATAACAAATTTTATAGAAGTATTTGACCTTAGAGTAATATAATAAATCTTTTTGTTTTATGTTAACTTGTTATCTTAATATTTTTAAAATCAATGAATTGTATAGTGTCAAAATTTATACAATTGATTATTTATCAAAATAATGTTTAATTAAATTTTTTACATATTATCATTTGTTTTTAATGATATAATATAATTATTATACTGATTAATAGGTTATAAATTGTCTGTTATTGGTCTAATTAACATTAAATAAGTTAATATTTCACTGATTCAATATTTAATGATTTTTTTCCTTGGTTAAAATTTAAAAAGAATAACTGAGTGTTAATAAAAAACATAAGGATTATATTGACATAAAAACTTATCTAAAATATATTGGTTGATAATATTAAAACTTTATATAATATTATATTTTAAAATAAAATAATTTTTATTTTTTTTGATATGGTTTTAGTTTATTATAATTAAATTTTTTTGGTGATTCCAAAATTTCCCCTCACATCAATTATTAATGGTTAGATTCTCCCTTAATTATTAATATCATGTTATGTCTTCACCTTCATGCATACCCTACTAATTTCCATTAAAAAATTCAGTATTTAAATTATAATGTTTATGATATTATCCATAAACCATCTATAGGTCTTTATGAGGAGATCTAGAGAGAGATCGTCGAAGAAGAGGCAATCTCCTCTATCGATTTTTTCAAACATATTTATTCTTATAATTCCTCTTCATGAGTTTATTCCATTATAAAGTAATAACTCTAGTTTCACTTATATAATGATATTTTTTATGATTACAAAACAACCATATTCCTCCTTTTATCCATCCTACGCAATATGATATCACCACACGTGCATACATACAGCTTACTATATCTTCGATGGGGTGTAATATGTTTTCACCCCCACCATACTTAGATGGGTATAATGATGGTAATAATAACTAAATATGATTATTATGAAATTATATGTATTTTGGAACAAAATATATACCATCCAATTCAATACTATTTCACAATTCTGTGAATGATATCGTCTCCCATGCGTACGTATGACCTGCCATCTCTCTAATGAGATTCAATTAATTCTAAATAATATCAATTAAAATTTGATTATATAAATGTTTATTGTGAGTAAATATGACATATATAATATCATTTGGTACATTATATAATAATAAACTGAAAATTAAAAATAAAACTTATTCGACAAATCATGCATAAGAAAATGAAACAGTCAATACCTGAATAATGAGTAATAATGAAATGTTGTTAACAAACAGGTACAAATATTATAATATATTATATAATAAAAATGGATATGATTATAGAATAATTCAATGAATTTATTTAAATAAAAGAGGTTTAGATAAATACAAAATATATCAGAATAATGGTAATGGATAGTTCTTCAATCTCATTATTATTTGATATTATTCATACATATATATTTCTTGGGTAATGTGTTTCATCCTTGTCCATGATTTCTAAATATTTTGTAAAAAATATTATTTATATTATTCTTAAATTTTATTGTTAATTATACCAGATGGAATATTTTATTTAAATAGTATGAAAGTATTATTTTTCTATTTTTGATATGAGGTGTTATTTGACTTATCCAAGAAAAGTATATGAAAAATTTTATCTTTTAAAATATTCACCCTAAATAGATTTTTATAATTTAATAATTCCTTATTTACAAGAATATTCCTCTAAAATTTTTCAAAGTAATTTTCAATTAAATTATTTTTTTTAAAAATGTGTGTGCCATTTTGAAAAAAATGAATTTTTTTCAAGAATAAAGGATATTTTTCACAATAATTAATTTCAAGTGTTCAATAAAAATTAATTTCCATCTATATTGTAATAATTATTAGGGTTATGCTTTATGTATAGAATCCCTATTTTTAATATGGTTTTAATGTGTTTAAAATAGAATTAAAGTTATGAAATAAATTTTTTACATGGATTATGTTATGACAAAATGATGTTTATGAAACCCATTTTATTCCTTCATTTATGCTATGATAGAAGATTTATATTTTTGTTGAACATGTATTAATAATTTCATTTTGAGATTGTAACACCCGAGACTTTTATGTTATCAAAAGAATATTTTTCTACACAACACTTGCTTGGCTTGCTTTACACGCAATCGCGACCTTCCTCCATAGCTTGCGTCGTACGCAATACCGAGTTTCACTAAACAACAATATGCTATTAAAACTAGCCGTTATGAATAGTAATAACCACTTTTTGAAATTTTATAAATTTTATTTTTGAAAATGGACTTCATTTTTGGACTCAGAATATCGAAATTAGCCTAGGGTGAAATTTTGGTATTTTTCTGAAAACTTTCAATTTTTGATGAATAGTGAAACCACTAAGTGGTAGGTTAAAAACTGAATTTTGCATAAAACTTAATTTTACCGCTTCTGTGAATGAAATTTCAAAAATCCGACCGACACGGTTGATATCAGTAAGTAAAATGTGGTTCAATGAGATAAAAATAATTTTTTGGTGAATAGTAACTTTTTACTTTTTTTTACCGCGGTTAATAGTAAATAGGGTAACTAAGGGTAAATATGATATTAATATTACCCTAACACATGTACTAATTCTATTTTACAAGTGTAATTCGACCAAAAACAAACTTAGGAATAAAATATGACAATTTAGGCCCACTTGGATTAGATTAGGACATTTATTATTAATTTATTTAAAGAAGGGTTAAAATAGTTAAAATCAATGTTTAATAAGTAAATCATTTTTAATATGGGGTTATACATAAGATAAATTCGACTATAAATATTCATTAGAAATCTAAAAAGATTTCCTACATAATGGTATTTTATTTGTAATTTTTAGACATTAAATAATTTAATTTATTTATGACACAATGATGATGCAGTAATTATCTTATTAATGAAATATTGACATAATTGATGTTATAAACACCAAAATAAATGTAATTTGAGACTTTTTATGAATTACACTAATTTTCTAGGTTACTATGATATATTAATATTGATTTAATCAACTTGTTTTGAACATATAATTCTGTTATAACTTTCACAAAAATCATATATCAAATAGTGTCAAAATTGACACAAAATAGTTTTTAAATAAAATATTATATTATTAATTGTTATTTTACTCCTAAAAATCTAAGTTTCGGCCAAATGACTTAGATAAGGATATATATATTAATAATAAACAATTTGGGGTTCGTTTGGCATGTTATAGTAAGTGTATTAACCATATGGTGAAAGAAAACAAAAAGACATGGTAAAAGTTAAATTATTTAACTTAGAGTTAAATCTAATTGATAAGGTTAAAATAATACCCAAAACTTGTCTAAATAATATTGGATGATAGGATTTCGACCCTTCCCCACTTTATATTCGAAATAAGACCCTTTGGAACCATTATAAACCGATTTTGACTTTAATATAAAATAATATTTTGAGATATTCCTAAGGTGCCCCTCTCCTCCATTATAAAAGGGCACCTCCTCCCCCTCCTCCTCACACCAATTTGAGCACTAAAGCTCAGCCAACCCCTGCCATTTTCTCCTATCCACTTCCCTAGAATAATCCTAGATGTCCTGGTCTTCTTCAAAGACCAATCTTAGTTCCCTAAGTGGAGGATTCAAAGAAGCGTTCCATAGAAGAGGTAATATCCATTACCGATCTTTTCAATTTCTTTCTTCTTCAACTTCTTCTTCTTTAGTTGTTTCATGATAAAGTAATAACATCAGTATTACATACACACTGATATGTTATTATAGTTATTAAACAACCCTAATTCACCTTCTATCCATCCTACGGAAAAATGAAATCACCGCGCGTGCGTACGTACGGAATACCGTCTCCACGCCGTGGTGTAATCTATTTTTCCACCATCACTTTACAAGGATGGGTATAATGGTGTAATGAGTAACTATTTATGATTATTATAAAGTAATATTGATACTTAAATAATATATATATACTCCAATACAGTTCCACGATCATAGGAACGATATCATCACTCGTGCGTACGTACGGAATACTGTCTCCACGATGTGATGCGACTCGTTCTACATGATCATCATTACATAGTAATTATATAAATGAATTGAATGAATAAATATGATATATGTTACACTAATACCATTCTGGATATAAGGTATCTATAACCATAAAATAAGAATAAGAATTTATTCGGAAAAACACGCATAAGAACAAAAGGAAATAAAGACCCGAGTAACAAGTAACAATGAAATATTACTATCAAGAAGTTAAGAATATGACCATATATGATATCATATCAATATTTATGATTCTGTAATAAGTCAATAACATTATTTAAACCATTATACAGGAGCTTCGGACACGTACAAAGCATATTGGACCTAAGGTAAGGGAAATATCAAAATCTCATTTTTATCCGAGATTGTTTATTCGTAAGTATTTATTGGGGTGTATTTTATCATCCACATCCATGTTCCCTCAATATGTAATATTGTTTCCATCCAATTACAATAGTTTAAATCCAATTTTACCCTTCGGTGAGTTTTTAGTAAAAAATATGAAAGGAATCTTTTGTCGTTTTTTTCGTACGAGGTACTTTTTGACTTTTCCAACAAAAGTATGAAGAATGTTTTTTTAACTTATACGGCATGAATGGATTTCTAGAACATTATTTCCAAGAAGATTCCTTTACAAGTATTCAAGTTTATTTTTAATCAACTTCTTTTAGTTTAAAATTTTATGACATGTTAATAAAGGAAAAGTGTTTTTTGAAGTAGAAATGATATTTTCCTCAAGAATAGAGTTCAAGTATTTTATCAAAATTATTTTCCATCTAAGATAATAAGAGGGTTCTGTTTTTATCCCTATTATTACATGGATTTGATTATGTTGTGATGGAAATATTTTTATGAATTCCTTAATCTTATATGAATTGTTTTATGATGTCATGTTTTTTAAGAATCCCATTTTTATTACATGGATTACGCTATGATGTATGGTTTATGATTATGTGGCACACATAAGAAAGGATTCATTATAAGATGGGTGGGACCTATATCTCCCTCAAATGCATTGGGTAAATATTTTAAATCTCATAAGATAGACATGGCTGGAACGGTAGGTTATACCGGTTCAGTGAAACAGGACTGGAACGAGGGTGACTCAGTTCAGAAAGGGACTTTGTCCACTAAGATAGTCTTGCCAATGAGTCATGACTAACAAGAAATGATTTTCCATGATTATGTGTTCATGCCACAAAGTTTCAAGTTTCATGTTATGATTATGGGGATCTCATTTTCACTTCTATGATTTATTCCATGTTAAGATATTATGATCTCTTTTGCAGGTTTTGATTTTCAAAAAGATATGATATGATTTTTATTTCTTTTATTTGCCCTTGCTGAGCATTTGAGCTCACCCTTTTATGTTTTCTTTTCCCCAGGTCAGGAAGATGGATATTAAGTAAAATATGCTAAAATGGACCCTAGATATGATGGAATAAATGGGAGACATTGTAGAAGATTTATGAACCAGTTGTTTATGTTTCCCAGTTTCTAAAGACACTATACCTATACGATCCTTTGAGGTTTTGTCATATGTTGTAATAAGTGTGCTTCAATTTTGAAGTATTAACAATGTATGTAAAGTATGGGACGTTATAGTTGGTATCAGAGGAAAGGTATAGTCAACCTTTGGAAACTAGGATGTGAAAGCCTTAGTAAGAATCCTAAGGATAAGTCTAAGCATAGAACACAATATTAGTGTTTTAGAAATGGCCATGAATACCCTAGGATAAAACCTTAAGTGTGAAATTTTATCCTTGATTATGTGGTTTTCCTATTATAATTAGTGTTGCTCACACTATTCTTCTTGGTTTTAGTCAATGGCTGGAACCCGAAGGAACCATGTTAATGCGGAATGCGATGGGCAATGCAATGATTTTCCCCCTGAGCAACCAAACGATATGGGAGCTGGAATGCAAAATCTTGTATCCATGCTCACACAACTTTCTCAAGGTATGAATCATGCATGACTTCCAAACGAGCAAAGGAAGGAGAAACATTCTGTTGAATCCTTCATGAGGCAGCGTCCACCTTCTTTCAGTGGGTCTACTGATCCATTAGTTGCTGAACAATGCATTAGTACTACTGAAAAGATATTTTCAGTTCTTCAATGTTCTGAACATGATAAAGTCATCCTAGCAGTGTATCGTTTGGAAGGAGATGCTGATCAATGGTGGAATCTTATTAAGAATACGAGGCAAAGGGATGAAATTGAGTCTATGGAATGGGACGAGTTCAAGAACTTATTTTTCAATAAGTACTTCCCTCGTATTCTCCGAACAAAGATGGAGAAAGAGTTTCTTGAACTGAAGCAAAGGGATGATGAATCTGTTGGTACCTATGAAGCAAATTTTACAAGACTTGCAAGGTACGCTTCTTGTATTATTATACAACCTGAGAGTAAGATCGATTGATTCTTTAGTGGCTTAAAACCAAGTCTTCGAAGGGCGTTATCCATAAGGGACATCAATAGCTACGAGGAAGTCGTTCGATGTGCTCTCAAAGTCGAGATGGAGATTGGAGTAACCCATCTGTCACATGGGTTTGATAAGAAGAGGAAGATGGAATTCAAAGAAAAATCTAAAGAGCACACGGAAAAGAAGATGAGCTTTTCCTTATGCTCAAAGTGTGGAAAGAAACATGGAGGGAGTTGTCTTAAAGGGACAAGTAAATGTTTTAAATGTGGAAAGGAAGGTCATCGGGCATTTGAATGCCGTGATAATGGGAAGAAGATGTCTAATGACGCAAACAAAGGAAGGGATACAAAGAATGAATCTACTACACTTAAATGTTTCAAGTGCAAGGAGATGGGGCATTATTCCAATCAATGCCCAAATCCAAGGGCTGATGATGATGGTCGACGTCAACAAAATCTTAAGGCTAAAGGCAAAGGAAAGTCACATGCAATTTCTATCAGCAATGTGGAGTACGATAACGAAGTGGTGAAAGGTACACTTACCATCCACTCTAAAGTAGAAAATGTTTTATTTGATTCTGGATCCACCCACTCTTTTATTTCTAAAGAATTTTCTAAGGGTATCACCGTATTACCTCAACAATTAGATGTTGAGTTAGCTGTGACAACACCTAATGGCACAACAGTCACATCAAAAGTTTATAATTCTTCTCCAATCGAAGTTTGTGGGAAAGTGATTCCTGCAAATCTTGTGATCCTTCCTTTAGTGGAATTTGATGTGATTCTTGGCATGGATTGGCTTTCTCTACATGGAGCTCATATCAATTGCCAAAGAAGGGAAGTCACATTTCATATTCCAGATCAATCTACGATCGTATACCAATTCAAGGATGAACATAACCTTCCAGTGGAAATTTCTTCCATATTATGGGTATTGATTCCACTAAATGAAGGTTATTTATCTCAAATGGTTGGTGGAAAACTCACGATTAAGAATATGACCATTGTAAGGGAGTTTGATGATGTCTTTCCGGAGGAATTACCGGGTCTTCCACCAAATCGTGAAGTTGAGTTTTCAATAGAACTCATACCGGGTGCTTTGCCTATTTCAAAGACACCTTATAGAATGACCCCAATTGAGTTGTAGGAATTGAAGAAGCAACTCCAAGAGAATCTTGATAAGGGATTCATACGCCCTAGTGCGTCACCTTGGGGAGAACCTGTTCTATTTGTTAAGAAGAAAGATGGATCAATGAGACTCTGCATTGATTATCGAGAACCTAACAAGATCACTATCAAGAACAAATATCCTCTCCCACGCATTGATGACTTATTTGACCAACTACACAGAGCTCAATACTTTTCCAAGATTGATCTTCGTTCAGGGTATCATCAATTAAGGGTCAAAAGGGAGGATATACCAAATACGGCTTTCTGTACAAGGTATGGACACTATGAAGTTATAGTGATGCCATTTGGTCTTACTAATGCCCCTGCTATCTTCATGGATCTAATGAATAGGGTCTTTAGAGACTATCTTGATCAATTTTTGGTAGTTTTTATAGATGATATTCTTGTCTATTCAAAGAGCAAGGAAGAGCATGAAGATCACTTGAGAATTATATTGAAGACCCTGAGAAAGGAGAAGCTTTATTCCAAATTTACCAAGTGTGAATTTTGGCTTCAAAAAGTTGCATTTTTGGGTCACATAATCTCAAAAGAGGGGATATCTGTGGATCCAGCAAAAATAGAGGTTATCGAAAGATGGTCGAGACCAACAACAGTAACTGAGATCCGAAGTTTTCTTGGTTTGGCTGGATATTATCGACGTTTTGTAAATGATTTTTCATGATTATCTAATCCACTCACCAAGTTGACTCGGAAAGGAGTTAAGTTTTTCTGGACAGAGGAATGTGAAGAGAATTTCAAGGAGTTGAAAAGAAGGTTATCCAGTGCACCTGTGCTCACACTGCCTTGTAGTGGAGAAAGGTTTGTGATCTACAGTGATGCATCCAAGAAGGGATTGGGGTGTGTTCTTATGCAAAATGATATGGTGATTGCTTGTGCCTCACGACAGTTGAAAATCCATGAGCGAAATTACCCAACACATGATTTGGAGTGGGCTGCGGTAATCTTTGCATTAATGATTTAGAGGCATTACCTTTATGGTGAAAGGTGTGATATTTATACTCATCATAAAAGTTTAAAGTATATTTTCACACAAAAGCAGTTGAATATGCATCAAAGAATATGGTTGGAGCTGATTAAGGATTATGACTGGTCAATCCATTACCACCCTGGGAAAGCAAACAAGGTGGCAGATGCATTAAGTCGACAAGACCATGCTAGTTTATCCATGATGAGGATCACAAAAGATCCAATATTTATGGATTTATAAAGGATGGATCTTGGAATTATAATAGAAGGGGAAAAATATTATCTTTCTCAAATAAATGTTCAACCATCTATACATGTGAAGATTTAAGAGGCACAGAAAGAAGATGTCGAGTTACAAAATAAGGTGAGAAATGTTCCTGAATTCAACCTTGATTGTGATGGGATAATAATGTTCAGGAATCGGGTTTGTGTTCCTCTCATCCCCGAATTAAAGAAGGAGCTGCTGGATGAGACTCATAGTTCTTCATTCTCTATTCATCCTGGAAGCACGAAGATGTATAGGGACCTGAAAGAGTACTTCTGGTGGGATGGCATGAATAGGGATGTTGCTGAATATGTCTCTCGATGATTGGTTTGTCAACAAGTTAAAGCTGAGAGACATAAGTCTAAGGGGATGTTACAACCATTACCCATACCCGAATGGAAATGGGAAAACATCACTATGGACTTTGTCACAGGACTTCCTAAAACATCCAAAGGCAATAATGCTATTTGGGTCATAGTTGATCGTCTTACAAAGTCTGCACACTTCATTGCTATTAGAGAAGATTTCTCTCTAGATCAGCTTGCCAGGATATATGTAAAGGAAGCGGTAAGATTTCATGGAGTACCACATTCTATTATATCTGATCGGGATCCAAGATTTACCTCGATGTTCTGTCGAAGTCTTCAGCATACTCTGGATACAGAGTTGAGTTTCAGCACTGCTTATCATCCCCAGACAGACGGTCAGTTTGAGAGAAAAATTCAAACCCTAGAAGATATGTTGAGAGCTTTCTCTATGGATTTCAAAGGAGGTTGGGATCAACACCTACCTTTGGTGGAATTTTTTTATAATAATATCTTTCACTCCAGTATTCAGATGGCTCCTTATGAAGCTCTCTATGGAAAGAAATGCAGGACTCCAACTTGCTGGTATGAAGTTGGGGAAAGAAAGCTATTAGGACCTGATCTCGTTGATGAAATGGCAGAAAAGGTTAGATCTATTCAACAACACATAAGAGCAGCTCAGAGTCGATAGAAAAGTTATGCCGACAACCGAAGAAAAGACCTAGAGTTTGAAGTGGGTGATAAAGTGTTCTTACGAATATCTCCCTGGAAAAGGGTTATGAGATTTGGAAAGAAGGGGAAGTTGAGCCCTAGATATATCGGTCCTTTCGAAATACTAGATCGTGTTGGGAAGGTAGCTTACCGATTGGCGCTTACACCGAATCTCTCTCAAGTTCACGATGTGTTCCACGTATCTCTCCTGAGAATGTACATACCAGATCCTTCACATGTACTCAGCTCAGAAGTTGTACCCCTGGAGCAAGATCTTTCTTATGAAGAACAACCGATAGAGATTCTGGATCATAGTGAAAACGTCCTACGAAATAAGACCACTCGATTGGTGAAAGTTTTATGGAGGAACCACCAACTTGAAGAAGCTACATGGGAGCTTGAGGATATGATGAGGGAGAAGTATCCTCATCTGTTTGTTACAAAGTGACGAATTTTGAGGGCGAAATTCTTTTTAAGTGGGGTAGAATGTAACACCCGAGACTTTTATGTTATCAAAATAATCTTTTTCTACACAACACTTGCTTGGCTTGCTTTACACGCAATCGCGACCTTCCTCGATAGCTTGCTTCGTACGCAATACCAAGTTTCACTAAACAACAATATGCTATTAAAACTAGCCGTTATGAATAGTAATAACCACTTTTTGAAATTTTATAAATTTTATTTTTCAAAATGGACTTCATTTTTGGACTCAGAATATCGAAATTAGCCTAGGGTGAAATTTTGGTAATTTTCTGAAAACTTTCAATTTTTGATGAATAGTGAAACCACTTCTGTGAATGGAATTTCAAAAATCCGACAGACACGGTTGATATCAGTAAGTAAAATGTGGTTCAATGAGATAAAAATAATTTTTTGGTGAATAGTAACTTTTTACTTTTTTTACCGCAGTTAATAGTAAATAGGGTAACTAAGGGTAAATATGATATTAATATTACCCTAACACATGTCCTAATTCTATTGGACAAGTTTAATTCGACCAAAAACAAACTTAGGAATAAAATATGACCATTTAGGCCCACTTGGATTAGATTAGGACATTTATTATTAATTTATTTAAAGAAGGGTTAAAATAGTTAAAATCAAAGTTTAATAAGTAAATCAATTTTAATATGGGGTTATACATAAGATAAATTCGACTATAAATATTCATTAGAAATCTAAAAAGATTTCCTACATAATGGTATTTTATTTGTAATTTTTAGACATTAAATAATTTAATTTATTTATGACACAATGATGATGTAGTAATTATCTTATTAATGAAATATTGACATAATTGATGTTATAAACACCAAAATAAATGTAATTTGAGACTTTTTATGAAATCCACTAATTTTCTAGGTTACTATGATATATTAATATTGATTTAATCAACTTGGTTCGAACATATAATTCTGTTATAACTTTCACAAAAACCATATATCAAATAGTGTCAAAATTGACACAAAATAGTTTTTAAATAAAATATTATATTATTCATTGTTATTTTACTCCTAAAAATCTATGGTTCGGCAAAATGACTTAGATAAGGATAAATATATTAATAATAAACAATTTGGGGTTCGTTTGGCATGTTATAGTAAGTGTATTAACCATATGGTGAAAGAAAACAAAAAGACACGGTAAAAGTTAAATTATTTAACTTAGAGTTAAATCTAATTGATAAGGTTAAAATAATACCCAAAACTTTTCTAAATCCTATTGGTTGATAGGATTTCTACCCTTCCCCACTTTATCTTAGAAATAAGACTCTTTGGAACCATTATAAACCGATTTTTACTTTAATATAAAATAATATTTTGAGATATTTCTAAGGTGCCCCTCTCCTCCCTTATAAAAGGGCACCTCCTCCCCCTCCTCCTCACACCAATTTGAGCACTCAAGCTCGGCCAAACCCTGCCATTTTCTCCTCTCCACTTCCCTATAATAATCCTAGAGGTCCTGGTCTTCTTCAAAGACCAATCTTAGTTCCCTAAGTGGAGGATTCAAAGAAGCGTTCCAAAGAAGAGGTAATATCCATTACCGATCTTTTCAATTTCTTTCTTCTTCAAATTCTTCTTCTTTAGTTGTTTCATGATAAAGTAATAACATCAGTATTACTTACATACTGATATGTTATTATAAATATGAATCAACCCTAATTCACCTTCTATCCATCCTACGGAAAAAGGAAATCACCGCGCGTGCGTACGTACAGAATACCGTCTCCACGCCGTGGTGTAATCTATTTTTCCAACATCACTTTACAAGGATGGGTATAATGGTGTAATGAGTAACTATTTATGATTATTATAAAGTAATATTGATACTGAAATAATATATATACACTCCAATACAGTTCCACGATCATAGGAACGATATCATCACTCGTGCGTACGTACGGAATACCGTCTCCACGATGTGATGCGACTCGTTCTACATGATCATAATTACATAGTAATTATATAAATGAATTTAATGAATAAATATGATATATGTTACACTAAAACCATTCTGGATATAAGTTATCTATAACCATAAAAGAAGAATAAGAATGTATTCGGCAAAACACGCATAAGAACAAAAGGCAATAAAGACCCGAGTAACAAGTAACAATGAAATATTACTATCAAGAAGTTAAGAATATGACCATATATGATATCATATCAATATGTATGATTCTGTAATAAGTCAATAACATTATTTAAACCATTATACAGGAGCTTCGGACATGTAAAAATCAAATTGGACCTAAGGTAAGGGAAATATCACAATCTCATTTTTATCCGAGATTGTTTATTCGTAAGTATTTATTGGGGTGTATTTTATCATCCACATCCATGTTCCCTAAATATGTAATATTGTTTCCATCCACTTACAATAGTTTAAATGCAATTTTACCCTTCGGTGAGTTTTTGATAAAGAATATGAATGGAATCTTTTGTCGTTTTTTTCATACGAGGTACTTTTTGACTTTTCCGACAAAAGTACGAAGAATGTTTTTTTTAACTTATACGGCATGAATGGATTTCTAGAACATTATTTCCAAGAAGCTTCCTTTACAAGTATTCAAATTTATTTTTAATCAACTTCTTTTTTTTTAAATTGTATGACATGTTAATAAAGGAAAAGTGTTTTTTGAAGTAGAAAGGATATTTTCTCTCAAGAATAGAGTTCAAGTATTTTATCAAAATTATTTTCCATGTAAGATAATAAAAGGGTTCTGTTTTTATCCCTATTATTACATGGATTTGATTATGTTGTGATGGAAATATTTTTATGAATTCCTTAATCTTATATGAATTGTTTTATGATGTCATGTTTTTTAAGAATCCCATTTTTATTACGTGGATTACGCTATGATGTATGGTTTATGATTATGTGGCACACATAAGAAAGGATTCATTATAATATGGGTGGGACCTATATCTCCCTCCAATGCATTGGGTAAAGATTTTATATCTCATGAGATAGACATGGCTGGAACGGTAGGTTATACCGGTTCAGTGAAACAGGACTGGAACGAGGGTGACTCGGTTCAGAAAGGGACTTTGTCCACTAAGATAGTCTTGGAAATGAGTCATGACTAACAAGAAATGATTTTCCATGATTATGTTTGCATGCCACAAAGTTTCAAGTTTCATGTTAGGATTATGGGGATCTCATTTTCACTTCTATTATTTATTCCATGTTAAGATATTATGATCTCTTTTGCAGGTTTTGATTTTCAAAAAGATATGATATGATTTTTATTTCTTTTATTTTCCCTTGCTGTGCATTTGAGCTCACCCTTTTATGTTTTCTTTTCCCCAGGTCAGGAAGATGGATATTAAGTAGAATATGCTAAAAGGGACCCTAGATATGATGAAATAAATGGGAGACACTATAGAAGATTTATGAACCAGTTGTTTATGTTTCCCAGTTTCTAAAGACACTATACCTATACGGTCCTTTGTGGTTTTGTCATATGTTGTAATAAGTGTGCTTCAATTTTGAAGTATTAACAATGTTTGTAAAGTATGGGTCGTTATAGAGATGGTTGGGACCTATATCTCCATAAAATGAATTGGTTAAATATTAATATCTCATTATATAGATAGGGATGGAATGGGAAATGATCTGGTTTCGGTAATACATGGCTACAATGGGATGTAAACAAGGTTTTCTAATACAGCGTTGAAATGAGGTGTGAAATCAATTTAGTAATGAAATTTGTCCACTATTATAGTCGTTTAAATTATCCTTGACTAATATGAAATTATTTTTCTATGATTATGTTCATGCGACAAATTTCATATCTTATGTTATGACTTTTTGGAATATGACCATTAATTATTTATGACCATTAATTATTTAGGACCATTTTTTTATTTGACCCATAACATGATATCATGATATTTTATATGAAGGATACGATTTTAAAATATTATGTTTTTATATCTTATGATCATGTGATGATTGATATCTCACTTTTTTACCCTTATTAAGAATATGAAATCACCCTTTCTTATGTTTCTTTTCACCAAGTTATGAATAATGGTATTAAGTAAGATATATCAAAATGGGTTATAGTTGTAAAGAAATAAGAAGAATAAAATGTAGATGTCTTATAAAACATTTGTTTATGTTTTCTAGTTTCAAAGATACAAAACCAATATGGTTCTGGTGTGACGTTGTTATGTATTCTAGTGAATATTATTCAATTTTAATGATATATTTATTTATCTAAATTATGGACCATCATAGTTTCATGAAAATAACCTCAAGGGAGGAAAGGTTTTGTGAATGGATCAACCCACATGAGAACCACTATGAGTTTATAATAAAGGAAAAAGACTATAAATTAATATTTGAAGTTAAATAAAAATGAACATGTCTATGATGAAGAAAATCCAAATGAATAATTTTATTCAATATAATAAAGAAGAAACTATTGAATTTGTTGAATGAAAAATAATTTATATGGAATAAAATAATTTGTAATGATCCACTAATAATTAGGATCAAGGGTAATTTAATAATAACGAAAATATGTTTTATGTGATGGTTATGGTTTCAGATCTAAATCCAGCTGGTGAAAGTGAATTTATAGAGTATAAATTTACCAAAAATTGGAAAAGAGGTTAGGAAGTCGTGGAATTAATTATAAATAAGATATAATTTTTTTGATAGTAGTATGACTACTAAAAAAGACATAGAAAGGACAAAAGATCAATATTCTTGTTGGGAAGCATGATTCAATATTCACTATATGTTTAAACAACACTATAGAATATGATATCAATTCCACATGTTGTTGGAGATCAGGTGGAAGAAAGAGAACCTAAAATAAAAAAATCATGATTGATTGAAACTATTTCTAAGGTGAAATGATAAAAACTATTTGTGGGAAATATGAATAATAATTCAACATTATGATACCATTTAAAGCTATTAGAAATAAAGGGAGGTAGAATAAATATTAAATCTTTATACATGAAGTTGACATTACTCTGGATAGTTTCATGAATTATATTAATATTATAGAAGCATTGATCGTTATAAAAAAAATAATTCATAGATAAATATCTGGATAATTAGTACATTGTAACTAAATAACATAATAATATAATGATATAAAATACAGAATAAAATTATTTTTACCTAATTAAATGCATGTATCAAAGAAAAATACTTTATTCTTCACATGTTCTGACAATATATTCTACCCCAATATGAGTATTTATTTCACAGAATTCTTTTTATATTTCATTATAAGGACTCTAAAAAATAAATATTCAATAATAGAAAATATACTATAATTTATGTCATCATAATTTTCCTTTAAAAAAAAATTGAAATTATCTTAAACATAATACTATTCTAATGAGATATCATTTACTGATAATGTGTTGGTAGACAATCATTCTTGATAGGTACATAATTTAAATACGATACAAATCTATCAACCCAACCATTATAAAAATAATTCATTAATTATATTAATATCTCACCCAATTCTATGATTCATTCTTTCCCAATAAGCTCTCCATTGAGAAAATTTAAACGAAGACACTAAAAAAATAAAATTTATATTAATACAGTAATAATATAACATAAAATGAATAGAATTTTTTAACCATATTTATTCCCAATCATTATCCATTAGATCAATTTGAAGGTATTTTCAATAGATTATCTTAGCAGGATTGATGTTAGAGTACTACGCAAGTGTCACCATAAAACTACTACATTATCACCCTCTATATCTTTCATTTTATTATTCTTGTTGTACTAAACCATATGTTTTGTCAGGAGGTAAGACACTTCAATAATTCATGAAAAACAATTCTGCCTTATGGAATATTCATATATTCATGAAAATAAGAAAAATATATATATCAATAAATATTATACTAAAATAAATTATGGGAAAAATTTTACTATAGATATATAAATATACCTAAAATAGAATAATTATTGGGTAGTGATGAATACCTAGGATCCAAAAGATCATCGACCTATAATTTTGTAGTGGGTTCATATGTCTACTGATGAGGAATAAAATGTATCAATTTATAATTCAATATAAGAATGAATGTAAAAATAAATAAAGAGAGAAAGAGAAGGAATATAATCTAGTATAAATTTCTATGGAAAAGTATAACATGAACGGGGAGTGAGATCCCTTATTAGATAAGTGAAAAAAATACAAGGATGATTAGATATAAATTGTGGAGACAATAACAATGGTATAAATATCCATGGGGATTATAATGATGTACTAAGTTAATAATTTGTTCTAGATGGTGTGTTTTTTGAAGGGACATAGTTTGATCAGATTATAAAAAGTGTTGTGAGTGGTTCTAGTAACACCACCTCACTTCATTTCTTTGAGAATAAATTCCAAAAGTTATGTTAAAGAATAATTTTCTCTTTTTTGGTGAGTCATGAAAAAATAATAATAAAATTTACCAACATTATATTATATTATATTAATATAAATATACTGTACACAATTCTCACATTATGCACCAATTTAGGATCACCCATCTCTCTCATATGGTGATTATTTTAAGACATACCCTTGATTATTAACGTATCAATGATTTTCATTTATTGACTTTGAAAAAATCAATTTATTTTAAAATTCAGAACAACTTTATAATAAAAACAAAAAATAATAAGTGACATGAAAAAATTAAGGAATAACAATTGGAAATTAAATTAAAGAAACATAATCACATATGATATTATTATTATAATAATAAAAATAATATGAAAACATAAAAAGTTTGTCATTGTGAAATAAGCACATTCTAGTTAACATGATTATCATGGGTATGATATAGTTTTATTCATCCTTTTTCTACTTGATTCAATTTATCATGATGTAATTTGGTTCTTTTTGGTCAATTTACTAGGTGATTTATCAATTTTTTGTGTTAGGCCATTTTGTTCATATTTTTTATGTCATATGGCTATTTGTATATTAAGTCATTCTTATAGTTTGATTTTATTTTTAATCTTATTTTTTTATTATGTTTCTATTCAATTTAAATTGTTCATTTATAGTTAGATTGTTAGTTTTATTATTAGGATGAAATATAGATAATTTCAATATTATAAAAATCATCTTAAAGAAAACCATAACTATTATATATTAGAATCCACATGAAGGTTATATTTTGTACCTAATATTTGTATTAAAAATTAAATACAAATAAACAGTACCAACATGAATGACCCAAGTTGAGCTAAACCAAAATAACTGGGAACTCATATGGATTATTCAATATATTTACCACTTCAACCATATGTTCAAAATTAACTCTGATAATTGAACTGTTAGTGTATTCAGAAGTGGTAAATTAATCAAGGCCACTGGGGAATGTGATGGTTCTTATTTTATCCCCACCATTATAAAAATTATTTATTAAAATTAATTCAATAATGAAAAAAATTATAGTCCTAGATTATGTTTAACATAAAAACATGATTATCTGATGATGAAAATATATATGGCTCATCAGCACCATGAATGTGAGTCCAATCAATTAGTTAAAATCCATTTTCATCAGTAAATATTACATGTCTCATCATTGAATCAATCTATAGAAATTTCATCGCATTGAAACATCCCATAGAGTAATAATCCTCAATTATGATTCCATGATGATGTGATACATTTTTTAAAATAACTTCATTCAGTGGATTCATACTTGAATAAAATGCAGTCCTTCTAAAAAGCATGAATTTTTTATTTTAAAATCCATGTTCTCAAACTGAAATTCATTCCATATAATTGTTCGAGGTAATATTTAATCATCTATAATAAATTATGCTAATAATATAATAATATAATCGATGGATTTGTTATAAATATCATACATGGTTTTCCCATGAAACAATTATATTAAAATTTCCATCTTTTTAATCTTACCTTGTTAATGATATAATTAGTCATGGTAGAATCATTCAATTATTTCACCTTGTCACCAACATCATTTTCATTACATGAATCATGTGTGATCATATCATTGTATTATTGTAATGGAATCCATTCACTATCATTATAAAGAATAAACATAAACCATTCCTCCAATAAATTCTTAATTATAATCCTTCTATTTAAATAAAATACTTTTTTAGATTAACAATTCCCTCCAAATTTTGATACTAGACATAATATTTTTCTTGAAATACTTATTTTTTATATTTTAGATAAATTATTTATGACTTATCCTATCTATTCCAACATTATTATACCATAGTCAATGTATAAGACCTCTATCTAAAACATTTTTTGATAAAAAATCTAAAAATCTCTCCAACTTCTTTTCAGAAAAACTTGTCATCTGATAAGATTCAAAAATCAAACTTTGATCCATAACATAAAATATTGTATATGTCATGTTGTAAAAAAATTAAATAATATTTAATTTAAATCAAAAATATATTTTTAGAAACAAGAATTGTTGACATTTTATAAAACCATAGTTGCACAATTATTCAATATTATAATTATAATATAAAATACAACCAAATAATATGTATACGGTAAATAAATAAATAAATATACACATATTAAAATAATATTCAATTTCATTATATAAATGAGTAATTAAAATACATAACAATACAAAAAAATATTTATAATTATTTTCTATTTTTTTCTCTTATTCTGTCCACATTGAAACTTATATTGTTCTGGTTCTATATAGTCATATATAAAAGAATACTATTTATAGATAACTAATATTTTAATAACACATAAATAATGATACTAGGTTGGAAATATCAATAATTAGTGGTTTCTCATATTGTTGGATGTTAAGGTGATTCCTTATGAGATTCAATAATCACCCCCATGACTGTAGTTTTGGATATCTAGAATTTGGTATATAACACCTTTATATTTAAATATTTATCTTTTTTCTGATTTCATATCGTTAAATGGAATTTTTGACAACCATTTCATATAGAAATGAATTATCATAGATAGTATTATATTTTAGTTCATTGAAACTAACATGTTTATTAGAATATTTAGTTTGAATAATTTTTATTAAATATAGCATGAGATCTTTCATCTTCGTAATCTTTTGTTTGAATACACCTTCATTATCTATGATATCTATATAGTGCTACATGATTCAATATAACATACATTGAATAATATCATGTTGAATAATTATTCAAGATAATTATGGCGACAAAATATATTTATGAAACTGTATATGATGAAGAGTAGAGGTGTGATATAGGTGATAAAATAGATCAAAATAACCAAACCTTGGAAAAATAAATTAAATTTATGTGTGACACAATGTTTAAGAAGAAATGAGAAAGTGTGAATAGTGGACATACAAGATAAAATAGTGAGCAATTGAATGCATTAATGGAAACATGATTAAAAATAATTAATTTTTTTAAATGGGGAAACATTTTAGTTGGATTTATTGAAATGTTTTTCCAGATATATATTTTTTAGTATAGGATAAATAAGCCTTTATAAAGTTTTTGTGATTTAAATCATGATTCATAAAACAATTTCTAACTTTCAAGACATTTGTTTTAAAAAAATAATACAAAATAGTAAAAATAAATTATTTTATTTGAAAAGGAAATCCAAATTCTAAAACCTCAAATTATATTTATACAGTTTGAATAATTAGTAATTAAAATTTTCTAATATATGTAAATTAGTCATAACATTTAAAAACCCCAATGCTAGTAATTAAAATTTAGAACCAGTCACTAAAAAATACCATAATATTTATATCTATAATAAAAAAATTCACTAAAATCTAAATTCAAATATATATAAGTATTGAATGATAAAAATAAGAAAAATATAGAGAGAAAAAATATAAAAATTAACAAATTCTACTTTAATAATAGTATAGAAATTCCATTTTTTCGATAACACACAAGTATAAAAGATACTCCAATATCATATTACATGTCACTATAAAGTTAGACCCATAAGAGAAACATTGAACACCCTAAAAAGAGAGATATATCCATAGAAAAATAAATTAGTCATCCTACCCCCACTTCATTCATACATTTATCATGCCAAACTACTTCTACCACAATAAACACATCATTATACAAAATCTAAAAATAGTCATATATATCCACGGTAACCATAATAATGGTAATTATAAAAAACCAAAATAAAGAGTAAAATATTGATTACTACATTCCATGACTACCAATATTAACACTTGTTCATTGAATCTTCAACAACCCTTCCATAAGAATTCACGGTTAGTGTTTTATACCAATAAAAACATGAAAATAATCCATGGAAAAAGATACGATAGATATAAAAATAACTAATTAGATATTCTAGAACAACTATTTGAAGAAACAAATTAATGAGGATAGATTTTCAAGATGGGGAAGAAAAAATAATTTTCTTTTATGGTTTAATTTGGATGTGATTCAAATTTGATTAGACGAAGGTCATGTGGCTAGAATTTGTGAGCAAAACTATACCAGTGGTTTAAAAAAATGATGGAATATCATTACTATATACTAATGGGCTTTTAAAATAGTTTGTATATCATTACATTATGATAATATATTTTGTTGGAATCCATTTGTAAATAATTCATCGAAATAGGCTATACCAATGTTTGTTTAGAACCATTCTTATAGTGGAACCATAACAATAGTTTTTGAAAAAAATACATGATGCTTCATTAGTATATTCCCATTTTCCCATGGTGGATCCATTGGGATCAGATCTATTATATTTGCTGTAAATTTAATATGTTAACCATCAACATTGGGTTACTAGAGTCAAGGTGTCACATTTTCACCCATAGACTAAAGTATTATTAAAGAATACAATATAGACCGCATAAGAGAATCTATAAAGTCTATCATAATATTATTAGAATGTTGATATATTTTCATTCCTTAATTTATTTTTATAATGATAGATATCACTATAACATAAAAATTAGACCTTTCTATGCATTATATCTATTATGATGTTAGACTCCAGCATGTTAAGATTGAATTCAGTGAAATGCATTTATTAAGACCAAAACATTAAAAATATTATTGATATTATGAAGATGTTGTAGTGGAATATGATGGAATTTTACATGAGGAATGAGAGTAATGTATATAATAAGAAAAATATATAGTATTTGAGGTAGGTGATCATGTATTTCTTATGATTTACCGATATAATTTTATAATGTGTTTTGGTTGAAAAAGGAATGTGGAGCCCACAAATCATTAAATCATAATATATTCGAGGGAATGATGAATTGAATTCTTAATGGGTAGCCTTACCTTAATGTTTTTCACTGGTACCTAATGTGTTTCTTGTTTCTTTTCTACAGAATCATGTACCAGATACATAAAATGTTTTAGGCCTTATGGTGGTAAAGTCAGAGGATAATATCATTTATGTGAAAATAAAATTTCATATTATTGACTATAATGTTAATTTTTTTGATTTAAGGTCATTCTTTGTGAAACATTTTTATAGGGAAACTATATGACTGATGAAATAATATGAGATCTGATGATGGTATAAGGGAAAAATACCCCTACCCATTTCGTAGATAATAAAATTTGAAGGATAAAAATTCTAAAAGACGGGGAAGAATGTGAAAACATATGTAATGTTAGGAATAAAAATATTTTAGGTTTTATGAATTTTCATATATATGTATATTTGGATTCTTATACATTATGATAATTTTATTCTATTTTTTAGTATAAAGGGAAACAGTTTTATTTTATATAAAATGTTTTCCATGAAATATATAGTTTTATTTAAAAATTTATTTTAAAAAATTTACAGTTTTAAATTGATAATATGATATTTACTTTTTTAATCTCTATATTGAATTTTTCTCCAGTTATATTTTATATTTTTCTAAAATTATTTATTTTTAAATAAATTGTGAAAAATAATAATTTTTTAAGTATTGTCATTTTTATGGCATTATTATGAGATAATAATGACATGAATGATTATAAAAACAATTTTCTATACTAAATATATTTTTAAAAATTATTATTTTTCATTTTAAAATATTAAATTCACCTTATATGTCTACTTTAAACATTTTGTATAGTTAAGTAATGTTTTCATTCAAATAAAAAAATTGGTTTCATTATTTTAATCAATTGTGTAAATAATTATTTTATATTTTTGATTGGTTTTAATGTAAAATAAGGAATTAATTCAATTAATTCTATATGAATATTCATTATACATGATATTGGTATAAATCATTTTTTAACTTTAAAATGGAATTTTTCTCATTGTTGTTTTCATTATAGTTTGTGTAGGTATTTTAAAATAAATTTTTATGGATTCGAAAAGTGGAAGTTTGTTAAATTGATTTCACATTTGGAATCAAGATATTATAATTGATAATAATATCAATTTTATTTTTGGTCACATTAAATAGTAATAATTATTAAACATTATCACCACTATAATGGTTAAAATAATTAACATGTGTGTTAAAACAAAGTGAAATTGTCTATAATATCATAATTTTTATAAATTTAATTTGGTGACTGTATTTAAACACATAGAATTATTATATTTCAGATATTTTTATTTAGTTTCACATTCCATTGAGAATAATATTTATTATATTTAAATTTTTTATATACATACTAGCATTAAACACCCATAAAATTTAAAACTGAACATTTTCTTATCACATTATCACAAAATTTGAGACACTTATATTTTCCAATACCTAAAAAAATCCATTCCCAACAATCCACCACAATTCATAGAGGTCTAGATATTCTAAAAAAGATAATCCTATAATGTTTAATGTGTAAGATAATGGGATATATCTGAGAAAGAATTATAAATTCAAACTGAAATATTCAATGTTTTTTCCTTGTAATACATCCTTAAATCATTACTAACCACTATGTTATAATGAAAATAATATTTTATCAATATTGAAATTATATTATTTTTATTTAATAATAATTATTATCTATTTTATATCGATCCATAATTTTTATACATAAATGCTGCATCATTTTACCTGAATACTGAAAATATTTCATAACATAACTTGTCAGAGGACCATGGAGGTTTACTATCCTCGGAAACATTGAAATATAATCAAAAGGTATATGAAATTTTTATATCATTTCTAATTTTGTTTTTTTGAGTAGATCACTTATAGATATATAATATTTAAAACAAATATCCATAACCTATGAAGAAAAAATATACAAAAAAGTGTGCTCATTTTCTGATCAAGGGTAATCATTGGAGATATCAATAAATTTTATAATGTGTAAAGAATATATCTATAAGGGTATGATAACCTGTGATAAATTTTTGAAAATATAATCCATAAGTAAATATATCATAAAAAACATATAAATTTATATGACAGAATATTTTTGGAAAATATAGTTAATGATAGTGGGTAAATTTTTTCAGGAAGTGTATGTTAAAACAAAAATTCATCTAAAATTTTCATTATAACATCAAAAGTTCAATGTTATAAAATTGATAAGAGTTTTTCTATTATAAAATTTTATTGAAAAAAATATAGTAAAAAATGATATTAAATAATATTTGTAGATTACTAAAAACACTATTAAAAGCATTTCAAATAAAATATTAGTATGGAAGAAACAATTCCTTACAAAAGGGAAAAAATTTGGTTTTCCTTAAAATCATTCTTTCAGTATTTTGAGTAAATAAATTGAGTACAATTATTGGAAAATAGTAATTATCTTGAAATAAATGTGATAAGAAAATGAAAAATATTTTTTAGAGATATATTAATAAATTATTTCATTAGAAAATTTTAGTATAAACAATACAGGTGAAAATGATATTGCAACCCATATCCCTTACATCAAGTATTTCTTTACTTACACTCACACAAATCATATCATCTAAGAGATACCTCCTTTTAATTACTCATTAATCCTTGAGGGAATGATCTTGGGAGAAAACTAATAGCGATAGTATTAAGGGAATGATTTTAGGAAGGATTTTGATTAGGTCTTGTTTGAGATAGTTGGATTAAATAGTGTGAATAATGGAAAATGAGAGGTTCCCTTTTATAAGTGAGGATAGGGACACATATGAAATTTTTAATAAATTTTAATGAATTTTGTTAAATTTATGAAATTTTATCTCCAAATATATAGGTATTCAATGATAGGGTAATAAAAGGTTGAAATATCATAAACTAATAAGAATTTAATAGGTTTAAGTTGTAATCATACCTTTATCACATGATGTAACCCCACATTAACCCCATTTTAACCTTACTAGTGGCACCAAAATAAAAAAAATATAAAATATAAAAAAAATATTTTAACATAATCATGGAGATATATAATTAAATACTTAAATAATTAAGGGTTATTGATATCTTGAAATCCTATTCAATCCATACAAAATTAAAACCAATATTCCATTCAATATTTCTATAAAGAGTAAATAGTATGTCTTTCAGAAAATTATATGATGATTTCTTTTGAAGAATTTTTCCAAAAATAAGAAAAGGTTAAAAATGTCACTATACAATGTTTTGATAATAGAAAAAAATCATTCAAACTTTTTTTCAAAAAATGTACATGGAAGAGGATTATTTTGAGTGAAGGGAGAAATAATGTTGTTTTTCATTTAAATATTCATTTTGGGCTCTTAAGTACATAAAGTAAAAAAAATGAAAAGAAAAAAAATGTAATTTATAAGATAACTATAAGATAATAAAATAAATGTGATTCTAGATAGGTATATCCTATGAATTTATTTTCATAAACATAACCATAATCAACCCTGAATTATAATGAAATTATAACATAAAACCCATAACACATTTGTATCTTTTGTGTTGTTATCACCATTAATAAATAATATCACATATAAAAATATTTAAAATAATGAGATTATTGATTAAAAATGTTAGAGTGTAAGTATATTTATCACAAAAAATAAATTCTCATTGAATATATCATACCATATATGATTTACTTAGGACCTTTTTTTCTTCATTCATTAACAATTATCTGTTAAAATCATTATTTCAGTTAATAACTACATCATTTTTCATTATTTGTTTTGTTTAGTTTTTTTAGTCCTTTTATATTAATCAGGATTCCATAATATATAGAATTATAACCATGATATAAATATAATATATATTCCTTATATATGATTTTATAATAATACACAATAGTTGAGAAAAAAAATGAAATACACCATTCACGGTTATGGTTGGTCATATGTTTGCATGCACGTTGTTTCCATCTTCATGATGAATGTAAAAAAAGCAATTTTAATAATATATTACATTTAAATAATATTTTTTATGTCATATATCTCTCATATATCCATTAAATCTATCCAAATTCACATTAATATCCAAATAAAATGAAAAATGTGTCGCGTTGCTTCTTAGAGGTGGTAGTCCACACATACGCACTTGCGACGTTATCATCTAACAATGGATTGAAATGAATGAATATAGATGTAATACGGTCATTATAGAAGTATAATTATAACATAAATATAATATAAGTTTTCTAAGTCAATCATTTTATCCAATAATGAATGGTGGTGATGGAAAATGATTTACATCGGTTCACGAGGTGGTATTCCGACATATACACAATTGGTGGATTTGTTTTCCATTTGATGGAGGTGGGAATGGATATAAGTTACCATATTAAGATAATTACATTTATTTATTTTTATGATAATTATTTTATTATATCATAATATTTTAATAATATTTGAAGGATATGTAACAAAAAAATAAAACAAAAAATGGTCAGTTAAGAACGGTGCCTCTTTATTGAGAAACCTCACTAAGTTTTCACCAAAATCCTTATTAAGAGGGATTATTAATAAATAATTTCCCAATAATATATATGTTTATGTATTTAAAAACATAATTTTATTGGATAATTTATTATCCAATAGGCTTTGTATGTTTGAAGTGGAGAGGGGATCACTTTTACAAGTAGAGGAGAGGACATAGATAGAATTTTCGAAAAGAAAAATCCATACCAATGTTTACCACATTAAAGGAGGATTAAAAATGGATTAAAATCAAACCATAGATTATATAAGTTCTAATTATTTCATAAAATAGAAATTGGTTTAATGTTTAGATCATTTTAACCATTATAATTTTAGTTAAACCTCTTCATACCCATTTTAAACATAATAGAGATAAATAGTTTTAATTTTTTACTATTAATTATGAAAAAAATATTATTTAGACGTATTATATAATTTTAATTATGTTGTTTAAAAATATGTAATACATTTTATAGTATTTAATTCATATATGTGAAAGAATTTAATTTAAAACTAAACAAATAGACATGATGATTATGTGATTTTATAAAGATAATGTTTTTGTAAGTATGAAAATTCCTTGAATGAAAATTAAATATAAAGGTCCTCACAATGAACCAAATTGGAAGAATAAAAATATAAATAAACTAATTTAAAATTTTAATCATTTTAAAAAATATTTAACGTTTTAAATTCATTAACTAAAAAGGTGGTTATCAATAAAAAATAGTATTTCCACAATTCGATAAAAAATCATTCATTTCTTAAGGTTTGACAAAATTCACTGTAAGATAATTTTGAAATTATAATTACAAAAAATAAAATTAGTTTTAAAATAATTTTTTAAAATGTTTAATAATTAGTTTTATTATTTTTCACAAAAATATAGTAAAAAATCTTTTGATATTTTTTCTTTAAATCATATAACCACATTAAAAAAATTAAATTCTATTTATCAATATCTTTTCTCTATATAAAACTGCTATAACTGATTTTTTAAAATATGTTTATTCATATTAATAGTTCAAAATTTAATGGCTAGGGTATAATAGTCATGTTCAAATAATAATAATAATAATATAATTTTGTTCATTTTAACTCGGTGTGGCATGTATTGAAGATTATCGAAATCAAATCTTTCTGAATAAAAATATCATAAAATTTCTTGGGGGTTGCACTCTAACATTTGGAATAATGAATTTTAATTTACTATAATTATATAATATAATTATTTTTAATAATTTTAAAATCTTATATGATTAAATTATAACCTATTGAGACCCATTTATTGATAATTACATATTAGAATCATCATTTAGGGTGTGAACTATTTCATTTTTATGAGAATTTTGGCTCCGTAATTTCTATCCATGTACTTTGATCATGATTTTATATTCTACTAAGTTATATTTAGGTTTAAAATATTATATAAATTCATTATAAGTGTTTTTATAATTATCCATAAAATGTAGATATAGAAAAATTAATAACACCATCTATGGAAAGGGTAGGTAGTACGTATGCTTGAACACCATTTTAACATTTACAACCTTAATTTTAGAGAGTAGTATATACATTCGCATGAGTGATATTTTTTTCCAATAAAAAGGAAGGTAAGAAGTTAGATACATTATTATAATTAAAATGAATAATTATATAATTAATATCATATAAAATTATTTAACCCATCATAATAACCATCCATGAATGATTATGATGGAAAATAAATTGTGTCTCTACATGGATGAAGTAGTTCACATGTATGCCTATTCAATACTATCACATTGTATTTGATGGAATATAATATGGATTTTTTGATGCCATAATAATAATAAAATTTAATAATATTGAATGTGCCTAATTTTTAAATTTGTAATATATACCTCTTATTTAGAGGTGGTATAATTTGAAAAACATTGGTGGAGATCGGGTTAGATGATCACTTATTCTTATTAAGGTCTTCATTATATCCATTATTATGGACTATTTTATTGGTTTATTAAAAAATATCAATATTAAATTCATTAATATAGATGTTTAGATGCAAATTTAATGGGTTTGGTCGATATATATGTCTAAAATATGAGTAAATAAAAGGGAAACGGGGTACCCCTTTAAAAGAGAGGAAAAATAAACACACGGAATTACTAAAAATATTAAAATATAATTTTTGTATTCCTCTAGTATAATTCATAAAAAATTCAATGAATTTGAATAAAAATATTGCATGGTGAAAATATCATATTATATTGAAATTTATATTGGTTTTTGTGTCATTTAAAACATTTTATTTTTTAACAACTTTGTTATATAATTTTAATCTGAACTATGGTAACAACATTTTATTATTAAAGGGATAATATTTACTTATGTTAAAAAATAGGATCTTAATTGGAAAATAGATGAAAATTTAGACCATTAATAATAACACACTTTCTATTTCAATATAATTATTTATTAAAATAATTTAAAAACATATTATTTCTTATAAAATATCATTAATATAATTGTTGACAGTATTCATTTAATTTAAATTCGAGTTATCGTGATAATTATGAAAATAAAATATCAACCTTTAATACATGACTAAAATGATATATTTATATAAAAAATTCATTAAACGTAATATTTCTCTCAAATTAAATAAAATTAAGTTTTTGAAAATAATTTATTTTAGTTTTCTATTAATTGAATATAAATTGTGTCAGCGTTGCATTCGAATTTAGAGTAATTAATTAATTACTAAGAATTATAAATAAATAACAATGATAATAAACTATTAATTATTTCAAATAAATGTTTAAAACATAAACTATCCACTATTTATCTTTATGATAAAATTAAAGATATATAATATTAATAGAGTAACATTCTGGAATTTTCATTATTTAAATTATGTAAATTAAATTATCAAGGGAAAATAGGAAACAAGCCATATTTTTTGAATTTTTGATATATTTGGCATAATTTGTTCAATAAAATGAAAAAAGGAATGTTTTTTGGTTGATTTTAAGACATTATCTAATGTTTTTAAACATGATTTTCCCATTTTACCCTTATGAAAAAGACAACTAATTACCATGATTAATATTCATAATGACTAAAAATAAAGGGGGACTATTTACCAATTTAAACATTTTGATTCCAACACGGTAATCCATTTTTAAGGATTCAAAATGTATAATTTTCAAAAATAAATTTTTTTATAATTGTGTGAAATTGAAGGAATAATAATTTTCTAAGAAATAATTTTTTGAATAAAAATTAAATTATATAAAAATGAATATTATTACTGAATAAAATGTAATTAATTATATTATTGTACCTAAAATATAAAACATATCAAATTAATTGAAAAACATTAAGGTTATCGTTAAATTACATGATTTGATAAAAATAAATGATTATGTTTGAAAAATATATATATTTTAGTATTCCTTAATAAATCTGTAATTTTAGATAAATAAAAAAAGTTAACTATATGATAATTTAGAAATTATGAATTCAAAAATTATTTCCTTTTTTTCAAATTAAATTTCATAAATTTTTAGAAATTAATTATAATATTTACAAACAAAATGGAATAAATTTTTACAAAATATAAAAAAAAATTCGAAATGTAAAATGACATTATGGGAAATTGAATACATATATATTATGAATTATCTAACACATTTAAATAAACTAAATAAATATATGTATCATAATTTAGTTAATCATATCCACACATATCAATTTAATATCTTTGTTATAACATATTCTGATTCGTTTTATGTATGGTTCTCCCTATCAATCGGGCTATAAAATAATTAAAATTTATTTATTGATAATATTATTTGAAATTATTCAGGTGTTAAAACATTTCAATGCTTCCAAACATGTCAGAGAAAATTAGTACATGAAGAATAGATATGGAGGTATCTTCCAACAATATTTTTTATATGAATGATGTTATATTACAAAAAATGAAAATCTCATTCCCATATTTCAATTTTAGCCAACTATCATTCTTATTTGATAAAAATATTAAAAAAATAAAAATATACTTAATAGTAAAAAAATTATAGAAAAAAAGTTCTTAGTGGGATACTCCTGACTTTCTCCAAGACTCCATGGATGGTCTGCTACTTACTCCTTGAGTGGTAGAACTTCCAGAATCTCCATTATTGTGTCTCTAATAGATCCAAATATATTGTCTCTAGTATCTCTTATAAAATCTATGTAATCAATTACCCATATAAAATAAAATAATTTTCTCACAATACCCCCTTTCACTCACCTTCATTGGTTCATAATTCCCTTGAGGACCTCCACATAGAACATTCACTTTTAATTTTTCCTACCCATTAGTGGCACAAACACAAGACCCTCTTATCAAATGTAATACTCCGTGAAATTTTACACCAAAAAATAAAATTATCATAGTCCTAAATTCTCTCAATTTTGAAATATTATGGATTGTGATTAATAGATGTTGTAATTCCTAAATCTTCCATCCTTGATTCAACCACATTAACAAAATTCAATGTTTACATTGAGATGATCATTTCAAACTCTGTATGATGACCTTTCTCCATGCAGTCTATTGATTGATTTAATAAAGTTTCACATGCCAAATTATTTATGGTTTTGGCCCAATCATTCATTATGGGCCGGATGTCAATGCATTTTAAGTCTCACATATTTTTTAGTTGGATATTTTCCCATGGCTATAATTTCTCAAAAATATTAATAATTAAAATTCACCACTTTTGTTCTTCTTCATACTCAATTATATATCATTTAAATTCAAGAACCTTTTTCTCTATCAGTGTTATGATATAAAAACCTAAAACACCTCAATATTCTAAATTACTGAGTATTCATACATGTAATAACTAGCATGAATAGTGTATCAATACTTCGCAAGAACATGATTGACTAGCCTCGATATCATCTCTTATGTGTTTATATTCATAACAATTTGACTCATCTAAAAGTATCACGTTAGACACCAATTATTCTAGCTATGGTTCAACGTTTTAAACCATCATGAAAGAATAGTATATAGACATTATTTTTAATTAAATTTGATGTAAAAATACTCTAATTTAATCTGGTGCTTAATATATTTATAGTACTAAACTGGTTGTGTTGATGGATTTTTATAGCAACTTTAGAGAAAATCTCCACGTCTTCAATTTTTTATATTATTACGATTATATCATAATTATATTTATATTCTAGGATTGTATCTTCCTTTATTGGTTCATAGTGATCATTTATCAAATACCTACTAGGTGACCTTGTTCTTATTTATAACTGGTGGGATATGGTATGTTGGGATCCCTACTATTTTATACCTCTAAAAACATTAAAACCTATGAGAATTATACAAATATATATATATTGAATTATGTAACTCAATCTGTTCACATGTGGCCAACTACAATCACGTTTGGTATCCTAATAATTCTTCAGCAATAATTATCTCAGTATTTTGGGTCATCGTCACTAGAATTTTTGGAATGTCTAAAATTCAATCAATTTGGGATGTATTCTTGCATGAATTCAATTGTATTATCCCATAATAGTCTAAAAATATTAGTTTAATTTACAATTTACATATTATGTAACCCCCCGAGATTTTATGAAAAATATTCTTTTTAATTTCATTAATGTCTTGTGTTGTACGCTACACCAAAAAGATCTTTCACAACACGCATCCTTCACTTGCCTTTCATTACACGCAATCGTGACCTTCTTTGATAGCGTGTGTAGTACTCAATACCGTGTTTCACTAAACAATGATATGCTATTAAAATATTATTAAAACTAGATGTTATGAATAGTAATAACCACTTTTTGAAATTTTTTAATTTTTATTTTTCAAAATGGACTTCATTTTTGGATTCGGAATATCAAAATTAGCATAGGGTGAAATTTTGGTGATTTTCGGATAAATTTCATATTTTGATGAATAGTGAAAATTACTAAATTTTAATTAAAAACAACTTTTTCAATCGAAATAATTAATAGTGATAAATTCTTAATTTGAGTGGTTTTAAAGTATATTTATAATATATTTTTACAATATAATACAATGCTGGTCATTGGATGTAATTTCACATTTAAAACAGACATAAACTAGTGTCAATCTTTTGATAGTTATTATCTCTTAAGAACACACTATTTGTTTTGACAACGGGAATTAATTTTTAAATTAATTAATGCAACTGATATGTTTTGAATTTGGTAAAATAGAAATCATTTTTTAGTTCATAATATCAAATATAGCTTAGGCCTAATTTTTGGTATTTTTCTGAAAACTTTCAATTTTTGATGAATAGTGAAACCACTAAGTGGTAGTTAAAAAAACTGAATTTTTCATAAAACATAATTTTACCGCTTTTGTGAGTGGAATTTCAAAAATCTGAGAGACATGGTTGATGTCAGTGAGTAAAATTTGGTTCAATGAGATGAAAATAATTTATGGTGAATAGTAACTTTTTACTTTTCTTTACCACGGTTAAAAGTAAATAGGGTAATTAAGGGTAAAAATGATATTATTATTAACCTAACACATGTCCTAATTCTATTGGACAAATGTAATTCGACCAAAAACAACCCTAGGAATAAATTATGACCATTTAGGCCAACTTGGATTAGATTAGGACATTTATTATTAATTTATTTAAAGAAGGGTTAAAATATTTAAAATCAATGTTTAATAAGTAAATTATTTTTAATATAGGGTTATACATAAGATAAATTCTAATATAAATACTCATTAGAAATCTAAAAATATTTCCTACATGATGATAATTTATATATAATTTTTAGACATTAAATAAATTAATTTATTTATGACACAATGATGATCCAGTAATTACCATAATAGTGAAATGTTTTAATAATTGATATTACAAATACCCAAATAAATATAATTTGAGACTTTTTATGATTTACACTAATTTTCTCGGTTAATATGACATGTTAGTATTGATTTAATTAACGTTTTTAGAACTTATCATTCTGGTATGAGTTTCACAAAAATCAATTACTAAATAGTGTCAAAATTGACATAAAATAGTTTTTAAAACAAATATTATATTATTAATTGTTATTTTATTCCTAAAAATATAAGGATCGGCCAACTGACTTAGATAAGGTTTTATATATTAATTATAAACAATTTGGGGTTCGTTTGGCTTCTTATAGTAAGTTTATTAACCTTATAGTGTAAGAACACAAGAAGACACGGTAAAAGTAAAATTAATTAACTTAATGTTAAATCTAAATGATAAGGTTAAAGTAGGAACCTAAACTTGCCTAAATTTTATTGGATGAGAGGATTTCGACCCATCCCCACATTATCCTCGAAATAAATCTATTTGGAGCTATTTAAAACCGAACTTGTCTTTATAATAAAATAATATTTTTAGTTTTTCCAAAGGTGCCCCTCTCCTCCCTTATAAAAGGGAACCTCCTCCCTCTCTTCCTCACACAAATTTTAGCCTTCATGCTCGGCCAAACCCAGACAAATTCTCTTCTCCACTTCCCTAGCAACATCCTAGAGGTTCTGGTCTTCCTCAAAGACCAATTTTAGTGCCCTAAGAGGAGGTCTCAAAGAGGTGCTTCAAAGAAGAGGAGGTTCAGACACTTACGAAGCAAATCGGACCTAAGGTAAAGGAAATATCACAATCTCATTTTTATCCGATATTGTTTATACATTGGTATTTACTGGGGTGTATTTTATCATCCAAATCCATGTTTCTTCAATATGTAATTTTATTTCCATCCACCTAAAATTTTTTAAATCCAATTTTACCCTTCGGTGAGTTTCTAGTAAAGGATATTAAAGGAATATTTTGTCATTTTTTCGTACGAGGTACATTTTGACTTTTCTGACAAAAGTACGAAGATTTTTTTCTTAACTTATACGAAATGAATGGATTTTTAAAACATTATTTCCAAGAAGAATCCTTTACAAGTTTTCAAGTTTATTTTTAATCAACTTCTTTTAGTTTAAAGTTGTATGACATGTTAAGAAAGGAAAAAAAATTGAAGAAGAAAGGATATTTTCCTCAAGAATGGAGTTCAAGTGTTTTATCAAAATTATTTTCCATCTAAGATAACAAAGGGTTCTGTTTTTATCCCTATTATTACATTGATTTGATTATGTTGTGATGGAATTATTTTTATGAATTCCTTTATCTTATATTAATTGTTTTATGATGACATGATGTTTAAGATTCCCATTTGTATTACATGGGTTATGCAATGATGTATGATTTATGATTTTGTGGAACACATAATAATGGTATCATTATGAGATGGGTGGGACCTATATCTCCCTCCAATGCATTGGGTAAAGATTTTATATCTCATGAGATAGACATGGCTGGAATGGTAGGTTATACCGGTTCAGTGAAACAGGACTGAAACGAGGGTGACTCGGTTCAGAAAGGGACTTTGTCCACTAAGATAGTCTTGGCAGTGAGTCTTGACTAATAAGATATGATTCTCTATGATTATGTGTGTATTCCACAATGTTTCATGTTTTATGTTATGATTATTGGGATTTCATTTCACTACTATGATTTATCCCATGTTATGAAATTATGCTCTCTTTTGCAGGTTAAGATTTCCAAAATGTTATGTTCTTATGAATATGATGTGATTGATATTTCTTTTGTTTACCCTTACTGAGAATTTGAGCTCACCCTTTTATGTTTTCTTTTCCATAGGATATAAAGAACGGTTTTAGGTAAAAAAGGGGAAGATCATTATGGGAGATGTTGAAGATCTTTCACCACGTTTAGAAGATTATATTCCGAGTTTCCAAAGACACTAAACTATTACGATCCTTGTGTGAGTGTTTTTGTTATGTACTAAGTATTCCGCAAAAGTAATGTATTTTCCATGTACGTCAGGCTTCGGGTCTCTACTGTTGGTATTAGAGGAATGGTTTAGTCAACCTTTGGAAACTAGGATGCGAGAACTTTAGTGAGATCCCTAGAGATATTTCTAAGGTATGTCTAGGGATGTCTCTAAGGTTAAGTATACGTATAGGTTATAGTCCTAGAATTGCGCTAACAATCTTAGAATTTAACCTAAGATGTTAGATATTGAGGTTAGTCCCCATTTATTATGTTGTTTTCCCTAGCATGATTTTTTCCTCTCACACTATTCTTTTTGGGATTTAGAAAATGGATGGAAAAAAGATGATTCAAGATAATGGAGGATATAATGGACAATGGAATGATATTCTTCATGAGAAACCAAATGAAAAGGGATTTGGAAGTCCAAACATCATTTTTATGCCGAATCAGCAATCTCATAATATGATCAATAAAGTAAAATTTGGTATGTTTCCTGACTCAGCTAATAAGAGAAAGATGGAGTTTCATGATGATCATAGAGGAAAGAATGTTCAATTTCCCCTATGCAAATCATGTGGGAAGAGGAATCTAGGAGAATTTTTCAAAGGAACTGGAAGATGCTTTGGGTGTGGAAAAGAAGGACATAAAGCCAATAAGTGCAAAGGAAAAGGTTCAGTTAACACGAGGGATGAGGATAATGGTATTACATAAACAATGGTTAAATGTTTTAAATGTGGAATGTACGGGCATTATGCAAACCAATGCCCGAAGGGAAAGTCTCATGAAGAGAATCAGTATGTTCATATGGGTAGTATTTATATTAATGATGATGAAGAGACTACAAATGATATGTGAGATGAAAGAATTGTTGAAGCTCGGTCAATTGTTTAATAATATAGTGGAATGATTACATGTTTATCATGTGTAATGTTGTATAATAAATCTCATGGTACTATGGAATAAAGAGACATCTAAGGATTGTTACACTGCTGTCTTTCCTTGAGTTTTGAAAGTGTATGATTAATGGTACCACTATCCATGAAAGGTTATTCAGATATTTTTGGAATGTAGATGATATGCGCATAATGAAGGTAGAAGGAGAAAATTAAATGTTTAACAGTATTCGTGAGCTCGTGATTGATATAAGGACTAAGGGATATCATGGTTTGAGTATATAGAATTTTGAGGATTTTGGTATGTGGAAAGTGTTAACGTTTAACTACATTCATGTTTTCAATAAGGTTCAATGGGTATTCAATAGAATACATGATTATGGACTTTGAATGTTTGGAATGTGACCAACAAGACATATCTTATGATATATGGGGATCAACGATGGTATTAAATCTCTCGTAATCGTTTTCACTATATTATGAGAGTGGACTGCAGTATTATGGATAAGACTAATGATTGGAATAGATTATGTTGGACATAAGTTAGTATTGTTTAAGGATAGAAGTGTTTTTTCGATATTATTGATGGGATGTTATAGTAATATAGTTTTAGAAAAAGGACAACCTGTAGGGAGGGAGACAACCCATCACTTCGGACAAGGCTGTGGGAATCGAACCCACAACTGAAGTGCGACTGGCCTTTATCGCCTACCACTGGCCTACAGGAAGTCCCTGTTTAGTAGAAACTAGTTTTATTTTATTATGAAGTATGATATATGAAGTATAAGTCCATTTTAGGAACCATATATGATTAATCTCACTATAGAATGACTTATATTTAATAACTTTTGCTAACCTTTTGTTTGAGACAGATGGAATGACCCATCATTATATCACATGATCTGCTAACACTTCATGAATAACAAATTCAACTTCATTTATTTAAGAGATGAAGTGGAAATTGTTCAAGGCACGAACAACAGTGGGATTGTACCAAAATAAAGTAAGTATTTATTCTAATTCAAATTCTTCAACTTTAGGGAAACGATCTTGAAAACCAAAAATGTTGTCCTAGTGCTCTTATATCTGATTAATCAGATGGTACCTTAGATCGTCACAAATTTATGGATTTGTGATTGTTGGATTTTCCATAGCCATGTTCTCTACCACTCTCCATCAGAACATGATGGTTAGATTTTTCTTCCATATCCATATTTTCACCTATGTGGAAACCCAGTGATTAGTTTATTTGGGTAACCGTTACGTTTCATACTTTTGTTTTTTAAAGATTGGTTTTGGTATTCCTTTTTACGATGTGGGTTTCGATTAAAGAAACTTTCGAATAGTAAAACATTTATAACCCCGATGAATTTCGAGGGCGAAATTCATTTTAAGGGGGGTAGAATGTAACACCCCAAGATTTTATGAAAAATATTCTTTTTAATTTCATTAATGTCTTGTGTTGTACGCTACACCAAAAGGAGCTTGCACAACATTCATCCTTTACTTGCCTTTCATTACACGCAATCGCGACCTTCTTTGATAGCGTGTGTAGTACGCAATACCGAGTTTCACTAAACAATGATATGCTATTAAAATATTATTAAAACTAGCCGTTATGAATAGTAATAAACACTTTTTGAAATTTTGAAATTTTTATTTTTCAAAATGGGCTTCATTTTTGGATTCGGAATATCGAAATTAGCTTAGGGTGAAATTTTGGTGATTTTCGGATAACTTTCATATTTTGATGAATAGTGGAAATTACTAAATTTTAATTAAAAACAACTTTTTCAATCGAAATAATTAATAGTGACAAATTATTAATTTGAGTGGTTTTAAAGTATATTTAGAATATATTTTTAAAATTTAATACAATTTTGGTCATTTCATGTAATTTCACATTTAAACCAGACATAAACAAGTGTCAATCTTTTGATAGTTATTATCTCTTAAGAACACGCTATTTGTTTTGACGACGGGAATTAATTTTTAAATTAATTAGTGCAACTGATATGTTTTGAATTTGGTAAAATAGAAATCATTTTTGAGTTCATAATATCAAATATAGCTTAGGCCTAATTTTTGGTATTTTTCTGAAAACATTCAATTTTTGATGAATAGTGAAACCACTAAGTGGTAGTTAAAAAAACTGAATTTTTCATAAAACTTAATTTTACCGCTTCTTTGAGTGGAATTTCAAAAGTCCGAGAGACACGGTTGATTTCAGTAAGTAAAATGTGGTTCAATGAGATGAAAATAATTTTTGGTGAATAGTAACTTTTTTACTTTTATTTACCACGGTTAAAAGTAAATAGGGTAATTAAGGGTAAAAATGATATTATTATTACCCTAAAAAATGTCCTAATTCTATTGGACAAATTTAATTCGACCGAAAACAACCCTAGGAATAAATTATGACCATTTAGGCCCACATGGATTAGATTAGGACATTTATTATTAATTTATTTAAAGAAGGGTTAAAATAGTTAAAATCAATGTTTAATAAGTAAAATATTTTTAATATAAGGTTATACATAAGATAAATTCGAATATAAATACTCATTAGAAAGATAAAAATATTTCCTACATAATGATATTTTATTTATAATTTTTAGACATTAAATAAATTAATTTATTGATGACACAATGATGATGCAGTAATTACCATAATAGTGAAATTTTTAATAATTGATATTATAAATACCCAAATAAATATAAATTGAGACTTTTTAGGATTTACACTAATTTTATAGGTTAATATGACATGTTAGTATTGATTTAATTAACTTTTTTCTAACTTATCATTCTGTTATGAGTTTCACAAAAATCAATTACTAAATAGTGTCAAAATTGACATAATATAGTTTTTAAAACAAATATTATATTATTAATTGTTATTTTATTTCTAAAAACCTAAGGTTCGGCCAAATGACTTAGATAAGGTTATATATATTAATAATAAACAATTTGGGGTTCATTTGGCTTCTTATAGTAAGTTTATTAACCTTATAGTGTATGAACACAAGAAGACACGATAAAAGTAAAATTATTTAACTTAATGTTAAATCTAAATGATAAGGTTATAATAGGAACCTAAACATGTCTAAATTCTTTTAGATGAGAGGATTTAGACCCATCCCCACCTTAACCTCGAAATAAATCAATTTGGAGCTATTTAAAACCAAACTTGACTTTATAATAAAATAATATTTTCAGTTTTTCCAAAGGTGCCCCTCTCCTCCTTTATAAAAAAGCACCTCCTCCCTCTCTTCCTCACACAACATTGAGCCTTCAATCTCGGAAAACCCCTGCCAAGTTCTCTTCTCCACTTCCCTAGAAACATCCTAGAGGTTCTGGTCTTCCTCAAAGACCAATTTTAGTTCCCTAAGAGGAGGTCTCAAAGAGGCGCTTCAAAGAAGAGGAGGTTCAGACACTTACGAAGCAAATCGGACCTAAGGTAAGGGAAATATCACAATCTCATTTTTATTCGAGATTGCTTATACTTGGGTATTTACTAGGGTTTATTTTATCATCCAAATCAATGTTTCTTCAATATTTAATTTTATTTCCATCCACCTAAAATGTTTTAAATACAATTTTACCCTTCGGTGAGTTTTTAGTAAAGCATATTAAAGGAATCTTTTGTCGTTTTTTCATACGAGGTACTTTTTGACTTTTCCGACAAAAGTACGAAGAATGTTTTTTTAAATTATACAACATGAATGGATTTTTAAAACATTATTTCCAAGAAGCATCCTTTACATGTTTTCAAGTTTATTTTTAATCAACTTCTTTTAGTTTAATGTTGTATGACATGTTAAGAAAGGAAAAAAAACTGAAGAAGAAAGGATATTTTCCTCAAGAATGGAGTTCAAGTGTTTTATCAAAATTATTTTCCATCTAAGATAATAAAAGGTTCTGTTTTTATCCCTATTATAACATTGATTTTATTATGTTGTGATGGAATTATTTTTATGAATTACTTTATCTTATATGAATTGTTTTATGATGTCATGATGTTTAAGATTCCCATTTGTATTACATGGGTTATGCAATGATGTATGATTTATGATTTTGTGGCACACATAAGAATGGTATCATTATGAGATGGGTGGGACCTATATCTCCCTCCAATGCATTGGGTAAAGATTTTATATCTCATGAGATAGACATGGCTGGAATGGTAGGTTATACCGGTTCAGTGAAACAGGACTCAAACGAGGGTGACTCGGTTCAGAAAGGGACTTTTTCCACTAAGATGGTCTTGGCAATGAGTCTTGACTAATAAGAAATGATTCTATATGATTATGTGTGTATGCCACAAAGTTTCATGTTTTAATTTATGATTATTGGGATTTCATTTCACTACTATGATTTATCCCATGTTATGAAATTATGCTCTCTTTTGCAGGTTAAGATTTCCAAAATGTTATGTTCTTATGAATATGATGTGATTGATATTTCTTTTGTTTACCCTTACTGAGCATTTGAGCTCACCCTTTAATGTTTTCTTTTCCCCAGGATATAATGAAAGGTTTTAGGTAAAAAAAGGGGAAGAGCTTTATGGGAGATGTTGAAGATCTTTCAACACGTTTAGAAGATTATATTCCGAGTTTCCAAAGACAATTAACTATTACGATCCTTGTGTGTGTGTTTTTGTTATTTACTAAGTATTCCGCAAAAGTAATGTAATGTCCATGTACGCCAGGCTTCGGGTCTCTACAATTGGAATCATAGGAAAGGTTTAGTCAACCTTTGGAAACTAGGATGTGAGAACTTTAGTGAGATCCCTAGAGATATTTCTAAGGTATGTCTAGGGATGTATCTAAGGTTAAGTATACGTATAGGTTATTGTCCTAGAATTGCTCTAACGATCTTAGAATTTAACCTAAGACGTTAGATATTGAGGGTACTCCCCCTTTATTATGTTGTTTTCCGTAGCATGATTTTTGCCTCTCACACTATTCTTATTGGGTTTTAGAAAATGGATGGAAAAAAGATGATTCAAGATAATGGAGGATATGATGGACAATGGAATGATATTCTTCATGAGCAACCAAATGAAATGGGATTTGGAAGTCCAAACATCATTTTTATGCCGAATCAGCAATCTCATAATATGATCAATAAAGTAAAATTTGGTGAGTTTCCTGACTCGGCTAATAAGAGAAAGATGGAGTTTCATGATGATCATAGAGGAAATAAAGTTCAATTTCCCCTATGCACATCATGTGGGAAGAGGAATCAAGGAGAATGTTTCAAAGGAACTGGAAGATGCTTTGGGTGTGGAAAAGAAGGACATAAAGCCAGTAAGTGCAAAGGAAAAGGATCAGTTCACACCAGGGATGAGGATAATGGTATTACATGAACAATGGTTAAATGTTTTAAATGTGTAATGTATGGGCATTATGCAAACCAATTCCCTAAGGGAAAGTCTCACGAAGAGAATCAGTATGGTCGTATGGGTAGTATTTATGTTAATGATGATGAAGAGACTAAAAATGATATGTGAGATGAAAGAATTGTTGAAGCTCGGTCAATGGTTTAAGAATATAGTGGAATGATTACATGTTTATCATGTGTAATGTTGTATAATAAATCTCATGGTACTATGGAATAAAGAGACATCTAAGGATTGTTACACTGCTGTCATTCCTTGAGTTTTGAAAGTGTATGATTAATGGTACCACTATCCATGAAAGGTTATTCAGATATTTTTGGAATGTAGAGGATATGCGCATAATGAAGGGAGAAGGAGAAAATTAAATGTTTAACAGTATTCATGAGCTCATGATTGATATAAGGACTAAGTGATATCATGGTTTGATTATATAGTATTTTGAGGATTTTGGTATGTGGAAAGTGTTAACGTTTAACTACATTCATGTCTTTCAATAAGGTTCAATGGTTATTCAAGAGAATAAATGATTAAGGACTTTGAATGTTTGGAATGTGACCAACAAGACATATCTTATGATATATGGGGATCAATGATGGTATTAAATCTCTGGTAATCATTTTCACTATATTATGAGAGTGGACTGCAGTATTATGGATAAGCCTAAAGATTGGAATGGATTATTTTGGACATAAGTTAGTATTGTTTAATGATAAAGTTTTTTTTCGATATTATTGATGGGATGTTATAGTAATATAGTTTTAGAAAAAGGACAACCTGTAGGACGGACGACAGCCCATCGCGTCGGACAAGGCTATGGTAATCGAACCCACAACCGAAGTGTGACTGGCCTTTATTGCCAACCACTGGCCTACAGGAAGTCCCTGTTTAGTAGAAACTAGTTTTATTATATTAATAAGTATGATATATGATGTATAAGTCCATTTTAGGAACCATATATGATTAATCTCACTATAGAATGACTTATATTTAATAACTTTTGCTAAACTTTTGTTCGAGACAGATGGAATGACCCGTCATTCTATCACATGATCTACTAACACTTCATGAATAACAAATTCAACTTAATTTATTTAAGATATGAAGTGGAAATTGTTCAAGGCACGAACAACAGTGAGATTGTACCAAAATAAAGTAAGTATTTATTCTAATTCAAATTCATCAACTTTAGGGAAATGATCTTGAAAACCAAAAATGTTGTCCTAGTGCTCTTATATCTGATTAATCAGATGGTACCTTTGATCGTCACAAATTTATGGATTTGTGATTGTTGGCTTTTCCATAGCCATGTTCTCTAACACTCTCCATCAGAACATGATGGTTATATTTTTCTTCCATATCCATATTTTCACCTATGTGGAAACCCAGTGATTAGTTTATTTGGGTAACCGTTACGTTTCATACTTTTTTTTTTAAAGATTGGTTTTGGTATTCCTTTTTACGATGTGGGTTTTGATTAAAGAAACTTTCGAATAGTAAACCATTTATAACCCCGACGAATTTCGAGGGCGAAATTCATTTTAAGGGGGGTAGAATGTAACACCCTGAGATTTTATGAAAAATATTCTTTTTAATTTCATTAATGTCTTGTGTTGTACGCTACACCAAAAGGAGCTTGCACAACACGCATCCTTGACATGCCTTTCATTACACGCAATCGCGACCTTCTTTGATAGCATGTGTAGTAGGCAATACCGAGTTTCACTAAACAATGATATGCTATTAAAATATTATTAAAACTAACCGTTATGAATAGTAATAACCACTTTTTCAAATTTTGTAATTTTTATTTTTTAAAATGGACTTCATTTTTGGATTTGGAATATCGAAATTAGATTAGGGTGAAATTTTGGTGATTTTCGGATAACTTTCATATTTTGATGAATAGTGAAAATTACTAAATTTTAATTAAAAACAACTTTTTCAATCGAAATAATTAATAGTGATAAATTATTAATTTTAGTGGTTTTAAAGTATATTTAGAATATATTTTTACAATTTAATACAATGTTGGTCATTGGATGTAATTTCACATTTAAACCCAACATAAACAAGTGTTAATCTTTTGATAGTTATTATCTCTTAAGAACACGCTATTTGTTTTGACGACGGGAATTAATTTTTAAATTAATTAATGCAACTGATATGTTTTGAATTTGGTAACATAGAAATCATTTTTTAGTTCATAATATCAAATATAGATTAGGCCTAATTTTTGGTATTTTTCTGAAAACATTCAATTTTTGATGAATAGTGAAGTCACTAAGTGGTAGTTAAAAAAACTGAATTTTTCATAAAACATAATTTTACTGCTTCTGTGAGTGGAATTTCAAAACTCCGAGAGACACGGTTGATGTCAATAATTAAAATGTGGTTCAATGAGATGAAAATAATTTTTGGTGAATGGTAACTTTTTACTTTTATTTACCACTGTTAAAAGTAAATAGGGTAATTAAGGGTAAAAATGATATTATTATTACCCTAACACATGTCCTAATTCTATTGGACAAATTTAATTCGACCAAAAACAACTCTAGGAATAAATTATGACCATTTAGGCCCACATGGATTAGATTATGACATTTATTATTAATTTATTTAATGAAGGGTTAAAATAGTTAAAATCAATGTTTAATAAGTAAAATATTTTTAATATAGAGTTATACATAAGATAAATTAGAATATAAATACTCATTAAAAATATAAAAAGATTTCCTACATAATTATTTTTTATTTATAATTTTTAGACATTAAATAAATTAATTTATTTATGACACAATGATGATGCAGTAATTACCATAATAGAGAAATTTTTTAATAATTGATATTATAAATTCCCAAATAAATATAATTTGAGACTTTTTATGATTTAAACTAATTTTCTAGGTTAATATGACATGTTAGTATTTATTTAATTAACTTTGTTCGAACTTATCATTATGTTATGAGTTTCACAAAAATCAATTACTAAATATTGTCAAAATTGACATAAAATAGTTTTTAAAACAAATATTATATTATTAATTGTTATTTTATTCCTAAAAATCCAAGGTTCGGCCAAATGACTTAGATAAGGTTATATATATTAATAATATAAAATGTGGGGTTCTTTTGGCTTCTTATAGTAATTTTATTTACCTTATAGTGTAAGAACACAAGAAGACATGATAAAAGTAAAATTATTTAACTTAATGTTAAATCTAAATGATAAGGTTAAAATAGGAACCTAAACTTGTCTAAATTCTATTGGATGAGAGTATTTTGACCCATCCTTACCTTAGCCTCGAAATAAATCAATTTGGAGCTATTTAAAACCGAACTTGACTTTATAATAAAATTATATTTTTAGTTTTTCCAAAGGTGCCCCTCTCCTCCCTTATAAAAGGGCACCTCCTCCCTCTCTTCCTCACACAACATTGAGCCTTCATGCTCGGCCAACCCCTGCCAAATTCTCTTCTCCACTTCCCTAGAAACATCCTATAGGTTATGGTCTTCCTCAGAGACCAATTTTAGTGCCCTAGGAGGAGGTCTCAAAGAGGCGCTTCAAAGAAGAGGAGGTTCGGACACTTACGAAGCAAATCGGACCTACGGTAAGGGAAATATCACAATCTCATTTTTATCCGAGATTATTTATAATTTGGTATTTACTGGGGTGTATTTTATCATCCAAATCCATGTTTCTTTAATATGTAATTTTATTTCCATCCACCTAAAATTTTTTAAATCCAATTTTACCCTTCGGTGAGTTTTTAGTAAAGGATATTAAAGGAATCTTTTGTCGTTTTTTCGTATGAGGTACTTTTTGAATTTTCCAACAAAAGTACGAAGAATGTTTTTTTAACTTATAAGACATGAATTTATTTTTAAAACATTATTTCCAAGAAGCATCCTTTACAAGTTTTCATGTTTATTTTTAATCAACTTCTTTTAGTTTAAAGTTGTATGACATGTTAAGAAAGGAAAATAACATTGAAGAAGAAAGGATATTTTCCTCATGAATGGAGTTCAAGTGTTTTATCAAAATTATTTTCCATCTAAGATAATAAAGGGTTATGTTTTTATCCTTATTATTACATTGATTTGATTATGTTGTGATGGAATTAGTTTTATGAATTCCTTTATCTTATATGAATTGTTTTATGATGTCATGATGTTTAAGATTCCCATTTGTATTTCATGGGTTATGCAATGATGTATGATTTATGATTTTGTGGCACACATAAGAATGGTATAATTATGAGATGGGTGAGACCTATATCTCCCTCCAATGCATTGGGTAAAGATTTTATATCTCATGAGATTCCCATGGCTGGAATTGTAGGTTATACCGCATCAGTGAAACAGGACTGAAACGAGGGTGACTCGGTTCATAAAGGGACTTTGTCCACTAATATAGTCTTGGCAGTGAGTCTTGACTAATAAGATATGATTCTCTATGATTATGTGTGTATTCCACATAGTTTCATGTTTTATGTTATTATTATTGGGATATCATTTCACTACTATGATTTATCGCATGTTATGAAATTATGCTCTCTTTTGCAGGTTAAGATTTCCAAAATGTTATGTTCTTATGAATATGATGTGATTGATATTTATTTTTTTTACCCTTACTGAGCATTTGAGCTCACCCTTTTATGTTTTCTTTTCCCCAGGATATAAAGAAAGGTTTTAGGTAAAAAACAGGGGAAGATCTTTATGGGAGATGTTGAAGATCTTTCACCACGTTTAGAAGATTATATTCCGAGTTTCCAAAGACACTAAACTATTACGATACTTGTGTGTCTGTTTTTGTTATGTACTAAGTATTCCGCAAAAGTAATGTATTTTCCATGTACGTCAGGCTTCGGGTCTCTACATATTCCATATTAAAATCATGACTCATATCCAACAAAATATTGGATATCATACTTTATATAAGTCTTTATTAGTATCCCTGTCGCTAGTTAGAAGACACAACGGATATTGTCATAATGATTTCTTATATAGTAGAATGTTTATTTTTGATCATAATAAAATACGATCCTTTTTAATCTGTGAAAGATGATGTTTAGGTTTTTTTATCATCTTTGATGATGGGTTGATTCACCCTTTATCTGAGTGAGTAGACATAGTTTGGGGATCAGTTAGAGGGTAGTTGGTTTGAGGTGGCCTTGGTGGATGGAAATAGGGTAATGGTTGGGGAAGCATTATTGAGTGGCACAATATATTTTTCTTCCATTTTTTTCACTGATAATGGAATATTTTTCTAATATGATAACATTATATTTCACATTATCCAATTAGATATGGTAAAATACTAGTAGATATTTTTTTTCTAATGGTAGAAGACCAGTATCAAGGGGAGAAGTAACAGAACAGTGTAGATATCAGTAGCATAATTATCAACTAATTGTAGTAGAATATAAAAAATAATATGAATAGAAAATAAAAATCAACATCATTTCATTCGTCCTCATAAATATAATTCCCAAAAATAATGAACAAAACAATTTCAATGTATTTTTTTATGATCCCGGATCATCCTTTCAGGTATGTTTTCTTTTTTTCTGCAGTTTTTGAGAAAAGATGACTTTTCTGGAAATTTTTGAAGTACATGCCATGTACTTCATTGCCGTACAAGGCCGTGTGTTGGCTGTGTTCTCTCCACACACACAATCATGTGGGGTGATGTGGAGGCCACATAAAGCGGGCTATAGAAAAGGAGAGTACATGTCATGTACTCCAAAAGTACATGCTCTGTACTCCAAAAGTACACGCTATGTACTCCAAAAGTACACACCATGTACATTGTGTTTTTTCATTAAACCACTGGGGTCACGTCTAACCCCCAGAAACGTCTTCTTCTAGTTCCCGTCTGGCAGAGAGGAATCATACAGTGCAGAAACTCCTCTGAGCCCCTGATCCTCTGCCTATTATTTGAATCAATCACCTTCGATTATGTTAGAATCGCAGCGGTAAGCTCTTCTTTATGCTTGATCCTGCTTTTCCAATTCCCCTTGTTTTCAATGTTATCATGGGTTGAATGTTTTGTAAGTTTTCTTAGATCTATGACATTCCACGGAGAATCAAGTTTCAAGGTTCATGTATTTTCATCTACTAGCACCAAGGTAGGTTGTCTGTGCTTTTCCATTGAAAGTACTTGAATTTTATGTGAAAATTTCACCAATACCCTTGAACGGGGTATTGTGTGTTTACCGTTTCACCCAGGTTATATGACGACCATGCTAGTATGCCTGTATAGAAGATGTTGAGTATGAATATGGTTGAACTGCTATGATTTGGAGGTTCTGCCCATGCATGTTCTATTATGACAGTTTGGTCCTCTTCTTCCATGGATGCTTTGCCTATTTCCCTGCCAGTTATAGTATGATAGAGAAATGTTTTCTGACATGATTTTATGTTGTATAACTATTTCTCCAAGTAGTTTTGTAAGTCTATATTGGTCATATTGTACTACTATTCCATTATCCTACACAGGGCCGTGAGAACTGGGTGTATTAGACTATAAGGGGATAGACCGAGTGAACTTCATCAGAGAGTCCTTGAGATTTCGGTTATACGGGGATTGACCAAGTGAGAATCCTCAGAGATACTATGATTACTTTGGAAAAAAGTGGATATACCATGAGAGCTTTCTTATAGAGAGTTCTTGACTGCTTTAGTCTATACGGGGATATACATTGTGCTCTTCCTCAGAGAGTCTTTGTTTTTTTTCTCAATCACCGGATTACCATAGGCTATAAGAGGGATTGATTGTGTGAGCATCCTCAAAGAGTTTATGAACGACCTGGGATATAAGGGGAATTGACCGGGTGTGCTTCCTCATAGAGTCCATGACCTTTGGGTTATAAGGGGAATTGACTGTGCAAGCTTCCTCAGAGAGTTCCTGACTAACCTAGGCTATAAGAGGAGTTGACGGTGTGTGCTTCCTCAGATAGTCTTTATAATTCCATATGACCAAAACAGAGTGGTTAGGGTGAGTGCACTACCCAAAGGGTTGTTGGTACTTGTTAGGTAGGACCAGAGGGAATGGTTCTGAGTACATCCAGAAGGTTACCTGTTGTGCTTTTCTACTTGTTAAATTTTTCTTGACATTGGAACTATGGTTTGTTTATTGTTCAGCATGTTCTTATTTAGTGTTTCGTGTACTTTTACCTACCATATATCCACTGAATGTCAGGAAGATATATTTACGTGGTCCCCTATTGGGATTTAGTCTCACACCCTGTTTGGGCCATGATTTTGCGCCCAAACACACTATCTTGTTACAGGTATAGACAAGGGAAACCACCCTTCGACATCAGGTACATGAATTGCCATGGAGATTGAGAGCATGGGACCAAGCATAGGCTTGTGATGTTGAGGAGCTGTTTATCTTTCTTTTGTTATAGTTTTAGTATTGTTTGTATTTACAACATTGTGACTTGTTTGGCTGATTTCCTAGACATTTGTATCATGAATCATATATATATATATATATCTCTGTGTGTGTGTGTGTGTGTGTGCTCCTACTGTTTATAATATTCAGTCTACCGTTGTTCACTTATGTGTGGATTGTTTACTGCATCTTCTTTTTTTTTGTTTCTCTTCCATTGTTACTCTTCCAATGACGGTATAGTTTTGCCTCTATCACACCCAAGGCCCTCGCTGCTAGTCGGTAGCCTCTGGCATTTGGGGAAATGCACTTGGGGCCATGTAACCAACTGAGTACAGGGAACCTCTGGGTGGCTACCGGAACTGGAATGTTACAAAGTGGTATGAAGGGAATTTTTTTTCTCTTGACATACAGTTTGTGGCCTTAGTCAAAAATAGAAAGGAATTGGTTTGTGGTAATAAGCTGTGACCGGGAGTAGCTAACCCTTGTATAGGGAAAACCCATTAAAGCTCTTTTATTGTAATTATATTGGTTTGAAAATTTTACATTTAATATTATTTCACCATTGAGAGATTCACATGCTTTCTATTGTTACTGTTGTTGTTATTGCGGTTCCATTTCTATCACAATCTGATGAGATGAGGGTATTCCATCTCATGCATCATATAGGAACTTGTTAGAAATCAAATTCCATGAATTATTGCCATGTCATCTAGGATGCATTAGAGGTTTGATATTGTTGTGATAAATCTTTTGTAGATTATGTATGTTGTTGTGATAGATGATTTGATAGAATCCTTGTTGTTTGATAGGGAACCTGTTAGTATAGTTCTTTTCTTAGATAGACTCGAAACGTTGGTTCTTGAGGTGTTATGGGTCCTCATGAATTAGAACCTGGTGGATCATTGACTTGTTTCCCTTGTATATGACATGTATAATATTCCAGGCTTTGTTTCGCAGGGAGTATGGTCCCTCACGGGTCAAAATTTCACACCTTAACACTAGTTTTCTGTGTTTTTTGGGTTCCAGAGTAGTTTATGAGGCTATTGTATGGAAAAACCCAGAATACACGGTGTGTACATTATGAAGACATGTTTTGTACTCTATAGTTGTGTCACTGATTGTGTGAGAAGGGACACGGGGTTGTGAAAAATCTTGTAGGAACACACCGTGTACTAGTTTAGAATTCCGTGTAGTATGAAATAGGTACCCCGACTGTGTCACGAACAACACAGGTCATGTTATCTTTTCACATACAAGTCGTTTCTGAATTTTACATGTTCTGTAGTCTGATCAAGGTACCCAGCCATGTCACGAACAACACGGGATGGTGTTACCTTTTCTCATACAGGATGTGTCCATCTTGAACACGCAGTGTAGTTTTGTCTTAGAGGAGCTGTGTGGCTTAACCGTGTAGAAGGAATCAAGCAGGGAAGAGGATTCAAGTACATTCCATGAGTTAAGACAACATGTCATGTATTTGGGGTGTTACACAACCAGTTTAGGCAGAAGCACACGCCCATGTCAATGACTTAAGGAAACACACCCTATAGGGAATGAACCTGAAGTGTATTCATGTTTTTCATAACATTAATTCATTCTTTTCCATATCCCTTCTTGTGCATCCAGTTTTCATTCCTTGTTAATCCTGAATCTATGGTGTGCATTTGAATTTTCAAAATCATGCCCCCTAGATGTCCTCCAATTGACCGCTAGTCACATGTGAGTGATCAGATGCCCAATATGGCTAATCTGGGACTTCATGTAGATCCTCCTATTGTGCCAGCCTTGGCACCCGTGTTTATACCACTTGGAGGTGACGTTGCGCAGTTTATGGAAGGTTTTTTGGGGATGATGCAGACATTCCAAGGATCATATCCTCCTGTCCCTTCGATGGAAGATTTGATGCACGTTTTCAAGCAGTAGTATCCTCCCACCTTCTTAGGGGAAGGAGGAACTCAGGATATAGAGTTGTGGCTTGAATCCACACTGATGTTCTTAGAGAATATCGAGGTACCACCAGAGATGTGGGTGAAGCTCGTGACCTACATACTCTGAGACTCCACCAAGAGGTGGTGGGATTCCATCTCTGATGTGGGACACCACAAGAATATGTCATGGGAGGAGTCTCAGTGTATCTTCTATGACTACTTCTACCCAGAGACCATGCGGGCTGACCGAGCCTCGGAGTTCCTGAACTTAGATCAGGGTAAACTTTCTATGATGGAGTATTCCTCTCAGTTCACAGAGTTGCAGCATTTCACGCCTATCCCAGTAGGTGATGATTTGTTCATGGCTAGGATGTTTGAGGATGGTCTCAGGCAGAAGATCCATTCCCAGGTGAAAATCTTCAGGTTGAATTCGATATCCTCTATCGTTAACCAGGTGTTGATCACAGAGCACAATCTGAGAGATTATGGAACAGTGATCCATGGCGGTTTGACATCCATAGTTAGTGTCCCTTATTTTGATAGCAGGAAGCGCCGCATGGAGTCTACTTGAGGATATCAGAGTAGACGGGATGCTACTTTTAGTGGGAAGGTAGTGTGCTTCCAGTGTCATAGGAGTGGGAAAACGAGGCCACGTTTCCTGAGAGACCCGATGGAGTGCCAATATTGTTCCAGGATGGGCCATCTCCAGCGTTTCTGTCAGTTTCGCCTTCCATCATCTGGACAAAGAGGTTCTTCTATGACTTCGTGTTCAAGATCATCATCACCAGTTTCTCACGAGTCTGGGAACTAGAGTTCTTTTGACTATTCAGGCCGAGGTGGAGGTTATGGTCGGGGTGTTCAGTCGCCGGTCTATCCATGAGAGTATGGAAGATCAACTCAGAGTTGTCAGGCAAGGTCATGGGGCTGTGGAGAAGGCCATTCTATTGCGATGGAGAAGACCTAGTAGGAACAGGATCCCAAACCTTCCAACCTTCAATGTAAAATATTAATACCCTCAGTTTTATCTTCTGCTATTTCAAACACACGGGATTCCCATTGCATTATCTCTATTGCTGTTGTTAATATCCTTGGGCTCTGTATGTTTTCTTCGGCTGACATGTTGACACTAGAAACACCGTTGGAAACAAGAAAATCTAGCATACATCAATTCAAAGAGTTCCCTCTTGATGTTGTGGGGTTTCCCTTCTTAATGGACCTCTATGTCCTAGAGATGACAGACTATTATGTCATTCTCGGAATGGACTGGCTAGTTCCCTTCCAGGCAGTCGTCGACTGTTACCACTGAACGTGAGTTTTATATCACCATAAATAGGATATTTTCTTTATAAGGGCATGTGGGATGTCTAGGAGATCAGAGTGGGTCTATAGCACCATGGGATATGAGGAGTTACAGTCTAGATTGCTAGTCTATATCTAGAAGACCAGGGTACATTACAGTTAGACTTTCCTCGAGTTGTGGATCGTTTTAGTGATGTCATTCCAGACAACTTTTTAGGTCTTCCTTCGAAACAAGAGCTAGATTTCTCTATTGAGATCGTGCTCAGAGTGACACCGGTGTCCATTACTCTTTATAGGATGGCGACACCAGAGTTTCAGGATCTCAAGAAATATTTGGAGGAGTGGTAGGGATAGGGTTTAATCCGACCCAATACTTCTCCTTGGGGATCACCTGTCCTTTTTGAGAAGAAGGAAAATGTCACACTCAGGCATTGTGAGGATTATCGGAAGCAAAACTAGTTGACAGTCAAGAACCTATATCCCTTTCCGAGGATTGATGATCCCTTTGAACAGCTTTGAAGATCCCGAGTGTTCTTGAATATTGACTTGAGTTTCGGTTGTCATCAGCTGCGCATTAGACTATCAGATATAACTCTCACTGCCTTTAGGAGCAGGTATAGTCTATATGAATATATGGATATGCTATTTGGACTCATTAACGTGCATGTAGTTTTCATGGCATTGATGAATCTAGTGTTCTATCCACATATGGATTCCTTCGGGGTGGTTTTCATGGAATACATCTTGGTATACTCTCACACTTGACACGACCATGATATACGTCTTTAGATTGTTCTGAGAACACTATGAGAGCATCAGTTAGATGCTAAGACCTCAAGATGCCACTTTTGGACGGATCTGATTCACTTCTTGGGTCATGTTATCTCAGATACAAGAGTATTAGTAGACCTAGAGAAAGTGAGAGCAGTAGTTTCCAAGGAGCAGCAGAAAAATGTATTTGAGGTACGGAGTTTTCTAGGGCTGGAGGGTTACTACAGACGCTTCATAAAATACTTTTCACACTTACAATCACCACTGAAAGGTCTGAACAAGAATGGTGCAATGTTTTTATAGTCAGATTCTTGGGATTCAGCCTTTCAAGAGTTGAAAGGGAGGTTGAAATCAGCTCTGATACTAGTCTTTCCAGATCCGAGAAAGAGCTATATAGTTTACTATGATGCTTTAGGTATCGAGATGAGAGTTGTTCTGATTCATGGAGATGGATTCATTGCATATGGGTCTTGGAAATTGAGGCCACATGAGAGGAACTACCCGATGCATGATCTCGAGCTGGCGGTAGTTGTTCCTGCCTTACACTGTTGGAGAAATTATCTTCTGGGAGAGAATTTTGTGGTTTTCACTGACCCCAAAATTATCAAGTACATCTTCACTCAGGGTGATATTGATATGATATAGCATAGGTGGGTCATGTATCTTTAGCCCCTTGACATCGATCATGCCTATACACATGGGAAGGGCAACACTGTGGCTGATGCGATGAGCAGGAGGACTCAGTTACAGGAAATTCGAGAGGCCATCAGTGAGTGGAAGCTTATGTATTTGTTCTCCAAGATGAATTTCTAAGTGCATGATATATAAGGGAAAACATTTATATATTTTGTAGCTATTACCTCTACTCTTCTCGATCGGGTTTGGATGAGGCAGATTTTAGACTCAGAAGGCCTAGTCCTGCAGGAGGGTTTGTCAGGGGAGGACACTCTTCCTGGATGGACAGTGGGCAAGGATGAGATATTGCATTTCCAGGGATGCATATGGGTGCTAGTAGAAATATGCTAGGAACTAATGTGGGATTTTAATTTCTCTGTTTGGGCAGTTCCTACTAGCATCACAAAGATGTTTCATGATCTATACTACTAGTATTGGTGGCCAGGTATGAAGAGAGATGTTGCTAGTTTCTTCATGAGGTGTTCCACTTGTCAGTAGGTGAAAGTGGAGCATCAGCGACCAGCAGGTCTTTTATAGAAGATACCGATTCCTGAGTGGAAGTGGAATGACATCAAGATGGATTTCGTGATGGGGTTGCTGAGGTCTCCTTGAGGGAAAGACGCGGTTTGGGTTTTCATCAATAAGATTACGAAGGATTCTCACTTCTTGCCAATCAGAGAGACATTAAGTGTCGAATAGTTGGGATTGTTGTACATTTGAGAGATTTTTCAGCTATTTGTTTTAGACATGGATGTGCGTTTTACTTCTCTGGTCTATAAGGGGATTCAGAAGGCTTTGGGTACACAGGTGCTTCTGAGTACATCATACCATCCCCAGACTGATGGCCAGTCTAAACATACGATTCAAGTGCTTCAGGACATGCTCTGAACATGCATTCTAGAATTTGGAGGTTCATAGAAGATGAATTTACCTCTTGTGGAGTTTTTCTACAATAATAGTTTTCACGAAATTATTCAGATGGCACCTTATGAGACTTTGTATGGTAGGACATGCTGATCAACTTTATGTTGGATGGAGGTAGGAAAGGAAGCTTTGCTGGGACGTCATCTTATTCAAGAGACCACAGAGAAGATAGGGTTGACTCGGAAGAGGATGGATGAAGTACAGTCTCGGAAGAAGTCTTATGTCGATCAGTGGAGACGGCCTCTGGAGTTCGAGGTTGGGGATCACGTTTTTCTACGTGTCACACCGATTTTAGGGAACATGAGGATTAGGCGATAGGGCATGTTTTCACCGAGAAATGTCGGGCCATTTTTTGTGTTAGAGAGAGTTGGTCCAGTTGCCTATCAGTTGCAGTTACCTCAGAGGTACCGGGCTATGAATGACGTCTTCCATGTTTCTCAGCTTCGACCTTAATTTTCAGAATCGTCTCTTGTCTTTCAACCTGAGGAGGTTGAGCTCGAAGAGGATGTGTCGTTTGAGTATCCTCTAATTCAGATTGTTGATTGTTGTAGAGAGGTTCTCCATGGTCGGTTTGTTCCTCTAGTACAGTTGCTATAGTATCATGAGAGGGTACCAGATGAGACATGTGAGAGGGAGGTTGATGCACTATCATAGTGGCTAGATTTGTTCGAGGATTCTTCATCTACACAACGCTAGGGAAATTCAAGGATTAATTTTTTTAAGGGTGGATGTTTGTAAGAAATCGGATCTTCTTTTCAGATATGTTTTCTTCTTTAAAAAGTTTTTTCGAAAAGGAGTTTTCTTGGAAATTTTTGAAGTACACGCCGTGTACTTTATAAGTACACCCCGTGTACATCGTTGCCGCAAAGGGCCATGTGCTGGACATGTGTGAAAAAACACACGGTCGTGTAGAGTGATGTGGTGGCCGTTTAATTTGGGGTACGTAAAAGGAGAGTACACACCATGTACTCTAAAATAACATACCGTGTACTTTGTTTTTTTCATTAAAAGCACCAAGGTCGCATCTAACCCCCATAAGCGTCTTCTTCTAGGTCCCATTCGGGTGAGAGGAACCATACGACACTGAAACTCTTCCAAGCCCCTGATCCTCCATCTATTCTCTGAAACGACCACCATCGATTGCGTTAGAACCGCAGGGGTAAGCTCATCCTTCTGCTTGAGCCTTGTTTTCCAATTCCTCTTCTTCTCTAATTTATCGTGGGTTGAACATTTTGGATGTTTTCTTAGAACTATGACATTCTAAAGGGAATCATGTTTCAAGGTTCAAGTATTTTGATCTCCTAGCAACAAGGTAGGTTTTTTGTGGCTTTCTGTTGAATGTACTTGAATTTTATGCGAAAATTCTACCAATACCCTTGAACGGGGTATTGTGTGTTTACCGTTTTACCCCTTTTATATGCCTACCATGCTATTATGCATGTATAAAAGATGGTGAGTATGAATATGTTTGAAATTCTATGATTTGGATGTTCTGGCAATGCACGTTCTTTTATGATCGTTTGGTCATGTTTTTCCAGGGCTACTTTGTCTGTTTCCAAGTATGTTGTAGTAGGATAGAGAAATGTTTTATGGAAAGCATGTATCTTATAGAACTATTTATCCAAGTAGTGTTGTAAGTCTACTTTGTTCATATTGTACTACTATTTCGTTATCATACACATGGCCGTGAGAAACGAATGTAGTAGTGTATAAGGGGCTAGACTGAGTCAGCTTCCTCAGAGAGTCAGTGAGCTGTAGGCCATACTGGGATTGACCAAGTGAGAATCCTCATAGAGACTAGGATTAATTTTGAAAAAAAGAGGATAGACCGTGAGAGCTTCCTCAAAGAGAGTCCTTGACAGCTTTAGACTATATGGGGATAGACCGTTTGAGCTTCCTTAGAGAGTCTCTGTTTTGTTTGTCTAAATCACCAGATTACTATATGCTATAAGATGGATTGATTGTGTGAGATTCCTTAGAGAGTCTATGAACGAGTTCATCTATAAGGGGAATTGACTGCGTGTTATTCTTCATATAATCCTTGACCTTGGTGCTATAAGGGGAATTGACTGTGTGAGGTTCCTCAGAGAATTCCTAACTACCATAGGCTATAATAGTTTTGACCACATGTGCTTCCTCAGAGAGTCTTTATAATTCTATATGACCAACCCAGAGGGGATAGGCTGAGTGCACTTCCCAGAGGGTTATTGGTACTAGTTAGGTAAGACCAGAGGGAATTGTTGTGAGTACTTCCAGAAGGTTATCGGTTGTGCTTTGCTGCTTGTTAGTTGTTTCTTGACTTTGGAACTGTGGTTTGTTTATTGTTCAACATGTTCCACTTTAATGTATTTTGTACTTTTACCTTCCATATATTCATTGAATGTTAGGAACAGATCTTTAGGTGGTTGCCTATTGGGATTTAGTCTCACACCTAGTTTGGGTCAAGATTTTGGGCCCAAAAAGACTATCTTGTTGCAGGTATGGACAAGGGAAAGCGCCTTTCAACTTCAGGTACTTGACTTGGTGTAGAGCCGGAGAGCATGGGACCAAGCATAGGCTTGTGATGCAGAGGAGCTATTTATCATTCTTTTATTCTTGTTTTAGAAATGTTTGTATTTCCTGCATTCTGAATTGTTTGGATGATTTCCTAGACATTTGTATCAATGATCATATATATATATGTGCTCATACTGTTTATCATATTTAGTCTTCCACTGCTCACTTGTGTATGGATTATTTACTGCTTCTGCTATTGTTTACTGTTTCTTTTCTACTGTTACTCTGCCAATGAGGGCATAATTTCCCCACTATCACACGTAAGGCCCTCAATGCTAGTCGGCAGCCTCTAGGTTTTAGGGAAATGCGTTTAAGGCCTTGTGATCAACCGGGTACGAGGCACCTCTAGGTGGCTCCCGAAATTGGGATGTTACATTTTGTTTTAGAATACAAATTTTATATATTGAAAAAACCTTTATTAAATAGAAAATATTCAATTATAATTCTTCTATAATTTCAAAATCCAAAGGTTCTTCATGAATATGTATTCTAATAATAAGATATTGAGAATTTCCAGTGGGAATAATGATTTTTTAAAAAAAATTAAAAATACACTAAAAAATCAATGAAATCCCTCAATTAATGAAATCATTGACTCACATGATTTCTAATAAAATAATTTCATTTAGTTTCATTAATTAAAAGTATAATTCTATAATAAATTAAATTAAAAATAATTCCATAAATAATTATTCAAATTAAATAAATCAAATTAAGGCATGAGTTTATTTATATAATAAAACTTCATTAGGATCTCATAAAAAATTTTGTTGCATAAAATGTCAATAATATTTATAGAGAAGAAATGATGAATTAAAATAGAAACAAAATTATTATATATAATATTTTTAATGATTTTTAATTTCAGAAAAAATATGAATTATTTAAATATACACACATTAATGATTATATTCACATCAAAACTTAATTATTCTACAAAAAAGATGTGGAAATGTATGAAAACGCATTCCACATAATACACCACCACCCATATTTATTTACTTTTCATTATGAAATACATGATTTTTATCTTTTAATATATTAAAAAAATAACAATCAAGTAATAAATGTAACGTTTTATTAAAATTATTTATAGAGGAATAAAATTGTTTGGATGGTAAAGAATTTTAAAAAAAAATATTTAAAATGAATCCTATATAAATTAAACTATAAATATAAGATTTTAGGAAATCACATATTATTTCACCTTTAAAAAATAATTCCCCTATATAATGTCAAAAAATATTCTACTTGAACAAAAATTCATTTTCTCAAATAGGGAGTGCACATAAGATATATTTTAAGGGAATTAAAAATTTGAAAAGAGGAACATTCATTTATCACTCTCTACTAGGTACAAAAAATCAATGAATAATGTTTCACTTCATTAATAAAACCCAAATGTTTACTTTGTAATTAAATAATCCCAATCTCCATCTAGGATCAAATTTCCTCACAACATAATGAATCGATTCATAATTATTAGTCCCATTATTGGTTTTTAATCCATACATGTGAAAATCACTTATTTATTGAGTCTAGATCATTTTTTGGTTACAAATGTCATAGATATTCACTATTACTAAACCATTAATTTATTTTTTTGTCAAATATTGTGTGGTGAAAACTTAAATCAATAAAAATATAAAACCAATGTCAATTACAATGGTCTGAAATAATGAATTCTTAATCCATCCCCTCTCAATTGGTTTACTCCCTTAGGTGAAAAAATAGCTAATCCTATGTAAGAAAGTAATCCAAATTTCTTGGGTATCCATGAATGAAAGGAAATTTGAAACCTTTTCCATTTCCCACTATGTGTAAAGGAAATAATTATGATTGTTGAAAAGCCCCCTAAAACAATGGATGATAAAGGAGATTGACCAAGGGAGGGTTCATAATCTATGGAATGATTTATGAATAATTATATATTCTTTTTAAACCACAACTAAGAAAATATTATTCTAACTATATAGTAGGAGTCCTATTAACATCCTTTTATCATTTTCATTAATGGAGTCATCACATCCAAAATACACAGTGAATGAATTGATTAAATATCTCATATGATGTAGAAAAATTCCACTTCATGCATGACACCCATACAACATAAAACATATTTAATGAGATTAAAACCATGAATGTGAGGAATCCTAACAACTTGTTGACCCTCTGTGGTGATATGTAAAGAGTAGAGGGGTGTTATTCCATCCATTATTGGTCTAAGGGAGGGAGATTCTTCCTAGTTCTTGAGGATCTATATTAGGTCAATAATAGGGTTCTTGGTTCTTATAAAAAGATATTTCCTTGTGCATTTAAAAAATAATAGTTATCATTGATACCCAACTACCAAATACACCAATAGCCCAGTGAGTGATTTAGGGATACTTCGATCTTTTTAGGGCTAACGGTTCCCACTCCCTGTAACCACTTATTGAGAAAATATTTTCTCAATTTATACTAAGAAGAAAAACCAGTAAAACCTTTGAGTTAGTTCCACACCAAACATGAAAATTCATAATAAAAAAGTGATCTGAGGGATCATATAAAATATCATTATAGTAGGTCCACATCTATACATTGTTGATGCTTGTGTGCTTGATATTCTTATCAGTGGGTAGATAATGGTTCATAAATCTCCTTATAAAAAAGGTGAATTTCATGGGGATCTCTTTATACCACAACACATTTCCAAATATATCAACATAAATTAAATCCATCATCTCTCATCGAAGGTACATAATAAGGATGGATTACAATAAATATAATAGGAATACACAGTTTCTCAACTCTGAGTTCAATATAATGAGGTCAAATATGTCATGATGCTACATGAACATAATTACATGAGTAAAACATGGGTCTATGATTTCTTTCATGAACATTATTTCCAATGCTGGACAACTAGGAAATCCAAGATTAGAATTTACCTAGTTGGGGTGACAAATATTAATATCAACCGTACCCATGATCTAGTGGGTATGGAATTGAAGATTCATGATATGATCTTAAATCATGTGATATAATGTTGAAGGGCACCTTCTTTCCTCACCCATATATCCATTATAGTTTTCCACCATAAACATACCTTGGAGTGTATATGCCCTTATAACCAATGATACCAACTTCACTTGTATGAACTGAATCATGTCAAAAACTTTCATCGCATTAATGCTACACTTATTCTAAGACCAAATCCATCCTTTCTCAAGAATCCAATTGGCGTTTTAAACAAGAATGTGTATCCCAAAAGAATTAGGCCAAGATATTTTCGATTAAAAATAATTATCATTTTAGTACTTTGAGGGGTGAAATAATGTGTATTGGGAAAGGAGGATAAGATTCTATTAACCAACGTAATTATACCATAGAATGATAGGAAATGATTTTTCCAGTTCATCATGAGGACAGTGATGCTATCAAAAACCATATCAGATTCAAGGATATGTACCCTAATTGGGGATATCGGGGTGCCTAGATAATCCATATGTATGTTTATTCTATGAATATCCAAACCATTTTACATGGAGTTAACACCCCTTTCTGGGGAACTATTCAAAATATAAAATCTATTATTCTCTTGGTTAACATGTTTTCTACTACATTTGTAGAAATTATCTGTAGTCATGTTGATGTCGTGGATGAATCTCTTACTATAATTGAAAAAAATGATCCTTTCACAATCAAACATGAGAGGTGGGATACAATAATAGTTAAACCAATAGAAGTAAGGGATGGATCTTCCCATCCGAAAATTTTTGTTGATGAAATGACTGAGAAAATCTTATATGAGAACAAGTAGTCTTAGGGATTAAAGTGCCTCCTTTCTTGAGCCCACATTCTACCTTAAAAAATTGATTATATTTTCCCATGAAGGATATTTAAATCCATAAATAACTCATAAACATGAACATGAGATCAATGTCCCATGAGAGGAAACCCATGTATGATAACACCTTGATTATAATATACCATTCAATTTTATCATTGTATTTTTTGATATGTATATTGAGTTCAATATTTGATCAAGGGAATTATTATTAATATATTTTTTCACTTTTAGGTCAAAACAACAGTACCTTTAATCATCTTACCTTTAACAAAACTATGATATTCTTGTGAGATATATAGGGGAGGTGAATTATGAGTATTTCTTTTATAACACTATCCATTAACATATAAGGGAAATTTTACATACTAATGGTTCTGTAATGGTGGATAGAAGAAAAATATTTTATATGAGGAATGAAAACCAATGTAGTGGTACATACCATATAAGGAAGACATTCACCCTAAAATTATTCCCACATAGAATGCACCATGACCATCATTATCATATCCAATGAGGCCATGTAGAAGGATACTAGCAAACTATTTGGTCCTGACACACCCTCTGGGTTTAGGCTGCACACTGCCCCATAGATCTCCTTCTCATTAAGAGTATATTCAATGAAAACATGGTTAAGATTATAAAAAATATAAGGAATGTCATTTTAATGAACTTCATGGTCCCTTATATATCCTCTTTTCAAATGATGGTTGGAACCTAAAATAATATTTTTGAAATTACTTTCACCCAAACTCCCACCACCACAATATCATTAGTGTTGGTGTCATTTTCCAACATATGATGGGTATATTGATGCACCAATTTTCCTTAATCCATGCATGGAAAAATCATTATTATAGTCACCTTACCTGTGCCATTTTATTATAGGAATTTTTTTCTCTCGACACACTTCATTAAAGATCAATTCAGCCAAAATTTTATTTTATAAATATGATCTATGAACATAGTGTAATTCTATTATTTTTTCCATAAAGACTATATTCACTCAATATAAACCTATATTTTATACATTTTATGAAAATAAGGGTGATTCTTATTGATTGAAGAAAAAATATTTTTTAAGGATCCTTGTCATTTTTGAATCCCAATCCAAGAGCTTCCTTGTGATTTCTTATTCCATGACTTTCTCACCACTTGATGGTTGCCTTAGGAATTGATGCAAATATGAGGAAAATAAAAACGGTTTCCCCTCACATTTTAGGTGTCATGAAAAATGTAATTAAAGATTGATTATAAATCCTTTGAATAATTTGAGTTACATTTTCATAAGGTTAAGATGAGATTGTGTAGAAATTTTTAAGGTTGTACTTGATGAGATACTATGTTTGAGGATCCAAATTCTAGTTATTTCACTAGGTGAAATAGACTCCCAATCATCCCATATTATTGAGTCTGTTGTAGGCCCGGAATATTGTGAAATAATTTGAGGACTTACAAGAGAATTCACCTCACATTTCATTTCCTTTATACCAATAATGGTGTAAAAATATCCATCGACTATCGATGATGAGTCCCTCAGCTGGAAGGTTCCAAGATTATTCCAAAAGGAATATCTCCCCTATGAAACCCATTTGGAATAAAAAATGGAAAAAAATGAATTATATACACCTATGAAAATCCTTATAGTAGTTAAATGGGTATAAGAAACATTGAGTTCCACTAAAATATTGGGATTCTAGAAGAGTTATATGTGCGCATTTTGAGGGATATCCTGTATAAACTCACACACCCATAATATATATTAACTGTTTTTTAAATTCGATAAGAATTCTTTTGGGACTAATCTCCAAAAATAATTATGATTTACTAGTTTTTATTTCATTCGTATTGAAATTCATTTTTACTCAGGCACCCAATCCACATTTATTTCATATGATGAAATAAATCATTAGATGGTTTCATTTATATTATTGTCCCTAGGAGACATGATGTACTTAAATTATGAATAATTATAATCCAATATGTGTTTATATTTTTATATTGTTCAAAATCTATTAGGAAGAGGCGAGGAGGCCAAATCCAAAGGTGTCAGGGTTTCCAAAACATCAGCATTGGTCCCACAATTATGAATTGAACTTATCTTGGAAAGAGATACAGGAAAAATCATTTCTGGAATGAGATCTAGTGAAAATATCTGTTTCTATAGAGGTATTGGAATCTTTCAAATAGGAAATATCCAATTTTACTTTAGGGGAAAAAATATTGAATTTTGAGAGAGCATATAAATCCTAATAATGAAATGGTATACTGTAGAAGACTGAGGAGGAACCAATTGAATGGTATGAAGGGATTAGGTAACAGGGATCAAAATAAATATCTTGTAAAACCTAAAATAAAGACACTTTCTATGGGGATATGTTTTCTATGTTTTTTATACTCGCCCAAATAACATTCAATGTGAGAAAAAAATGGATCCAACAGACTTTAGGGCACCAGATCTAGACAAAGAGGTCCATGCCAAACGTGAGATTTCAAGCATTCGATATTGGTTTATAAAGGATCTGCCCTATCTGAGATCGATATTTTTACCCGAAAAAAATCATTTCCTTGATCAAAAAAATTGAATCTTGTTTTTTCATAATGGAAACACCACCACCCTGTGAAGTTGAGGTCATACCACTATTGTAAAAACTCCAAAAAATTAACTAACCCATTATAATGATTGTTTCTATATACAATGGATGTGCCCCTTTGGAGGAGATCTAAAAATAAGAACATAGTAGATGAGGGATAGAGGAGATAATGACATTAGTCCATCAATTATTTTATTCGAAGATAAATCCCTATGAGGATGGGTTGAGAGATTTCCATATCATTGTAGTTCTGAGCAACTAATACTTCTTCAAGGTAGAGGGTGTGGTCTTCCATGAATATAAAAAAACCAAGAGAGTAATTGGTGGCTCAAAATATGGAATAATTCCTTAATAAAAGGGGAATAATAGGGTGTTTGATCCACACTACGATGCGAGGATTTTTCCATATGAGAAGAATCTCAATCATCCATCAAAATGGACTGAATCCTCATCGACTAAGATATTTGGAACTATTTCACCAATCCATGATTAAATAATCCATATAATATAGGATTATATAAAAAACATTATTATTAATCACTAATACACAATCTGATAACTCCAGACCCTAATACCAACAAAATTATAAATCATCAGAGTACACAATTTATCTATACAAAAACATACCAGCATCACTAACTTAACGAAGTTCAATTATTACACAAATTAATATGTTGAACATCCAAATAATTATAGTAACCCTCTATGGATCATTACATATTCTTAATGGGATCTCAAGATTTAATGGTGTCTTTGAATACTATGAAGAACAAGGGTGATAGGGGGAATCTCTAAATGATGTACTGTAAAAAAGGCCAGAACCTAGAGGATGAGTATCCCTGGATAAACTAATGGTAGGTAAACCATAAAGGAAAAGGATTAAAATGGAAATAGATGATGTTAAAACTATATTGGAATGAGAGACCCCACCATAGAGAGGGCAGTTGATAAAGGGGTAATGGTTGAAAAAATTTGAAAACCAGGTCGTGCATGTACACTGTTTTTTCTTAAATTAAAAGAGTTAGAGCCATTATAAAGATATTTTTATCATTTGAGAAAAAATATATATTATATATTCACTTTGGGATCCCAATTAACCATTTTACTATAGATTCAAAATACATATATTTATATCATTATATTTTTTACGCTATAGTTCTTTGTTTCATAATGGGTGTGTCTCTTATGTTCATGTTCAAATATATAGTATTTTATGTTATAATACTAATTCCATAAGGATCATTCATATCCCACTATATTTTCTTGTTCTTGTACTGATTCTCCATAAAATCAATGGATATACTTACCTAGTGATCATTGGTAAATGAAATCTCTGAAATCATTACAACCCTCAGTTCAAAAAATACTAATCTACTAGTATGGATTTTATTAAAGTCAAAATTTGGCCCATAGAAATTCATATTTAAATGTTTTTAATTTTATTTATCTTTTGAAAATAATTGGGGGAGATTTATAGGGTATGTGTTAATGAAAAAATTATCATAAAGAATTTCTACTCCCACACACACTAAAAGTGAAGCACTATCCCCACTATTAATGTTGAGTTTGGAGAAATTTTTTCCTCGAATATTGAAAATTAAATAGTTAAAAATATATTTAAATGTTTACTGAAATATTGAATAATCACATTTTACCCATATCTAAACAGATTTCAGAAAAAAAATTATTTTTACAAATGATTTCACACATTTTCTTCTTTGTAATAGACATTTGATTTCTATGTTTAAATCACAATGGAATCATAAAGAAAAATAGTGTACTAAAATTTAAATTTTGAATCCAAATTCTTTTTCAGGGTGAAAGTATGTTGGAAATTTATCTTAAAAATATTTCCACACCCTATTTATTTGTATGATAACACGTGTTAAATAAATAAGATTCATATTTTTTTGAGAAATTAAAAAATATTAGTGGAAATTCCCTATCATTAAGTTCATTAAATCATGCATCATGATTTCACTGAATTTAAATTTTCATAAATGAGATCCCTAATCCAAGGAATTTTGAGCATTCTTCAAATCAATTAACTAAATAACACTCTATCTTTTATGTTTTAAATGATCCATTTGGTCCAAAAGATTCAATTACAAAATGACAAGGACAAGAATATCTGATTTTAGAATTTTTTATTTGAGAAATAAAATAACACGACGATAGATTTTAGATGAATTTTATTAGGAAATCATCACCAAATACCTCATTTTAAACATCTATATAAGGTGAAAATTCTAACACGTTGATTTTATAGTAGGTTTATCTTCATTAGGCACCAGGGAGGATAATATTAGAATCAAGAATATTATAATTTATCACAATTTTAATGAAATAAAATTAAAAAAAATATTAAAAATAAGAAGAACCATTGAATTACACAAATAATGTAATGAGTTTATAGTATTCATTGAGAATTTGGTAATTTAAAAATATTTAACGAAATATAGGGAAACTAATCCCTTTATATTTTGATCAAAGTAAAGCTTAATTATCTTTCCATTGATAATAAATTCAATGTTATCTACCAAACATAATCAATTAGTACATTAAAGAGAACTCTCAGATTGGTGAATGGGTCAAACCACATGGTTCTTAACATTTTATGAAATATCATCATCATATAATTAAATAGATATGCACATTTTCCAACCCTGATGTACTAATCCATGATGATATTGTCCAAAATTTTATTCCCAAAATTTTAAAATTCTCGTAATCATATAGGATTTTCTTCCGATTTCATCCAAATAAATCATCTCTATAAATCATCTCTTATAAACAGAAAAGAAATCATAGTTCATTAAATAAACTTTTGAAAAATACATATGATAAAACTCCATAAGAATATCAAATTCCCTTTGAAGGATAAATATGTGGATGTATGTACCTATTGAGGAATCTTATGCAGTATTATAGGCCCATAAATGTTTTTATTACATAACTAATAAGAAAATCATATTTCTTGGCACTATATTTTCTAGAATCTATTTGAGATCTATATTAAAAAAAATAATCCAAAACAATAAAATGTGGGTGGTAAATAGTGATCTTACTATGAGAACACCCATATTTCTCCATAAAATATTTGAACATAAAATTCATGAATTGAGTTCCATTATATGAAATTAATTTTCTAGGCAATCCAAATTTAGAAATTATGTTCTTCTTAATGACTTTTTCAACATTGCTAGAATTGGTTTTAGGATTATAAACAACCCTAACCCACATAGATATATTTTTTATAGACATAAGACTATATTAATTTCCATGAGAATATTTAAAGGTTTTTGAAAATTCTATTCCTCGCACTTTAAATATTTTAACCTCTAGAATTTCATTTTGTTCCATCTCATACCTTTTTCCACATTTCTTTGATTATAACATTTTTCACTCACAACAAAAATATTCCGTGAATCCTAGAACAACATTGGCTATCAGAAACCATCCTATAAGGTCTAAAAATTAGTTTTACACCTCAATGATGTCCACCCTTTGTTGATGAATGAGTAATCTCAATGTTCAGTAATTGTTGAATCTATTATAGAAAACTATATGTTTGAAAAGTATTCAAATACCATTAACATTTTTAAGAGGGGTAATAATTTATATAACATAAATTATAGTATTATAAGCTTAATTATCTCTCTTGTAAAAATTTTGATCCAACAAAATTAATGAATTTACCATGAATTTCCACTTCTCTAATACTAAGACAATATATCTTTCCTAAAATATATCCATATTAGTATCCAATTTTTTTTGATAGTTTTAAGTATCACTAAAAAATATTGATAAATCATATGTGAAAAACTAAATCACCATTTTAGTTACATCCATAAAGGTAAACATAATGATTCTCTATGAAGTGGATGGATTACCACATGATCCAAATGGTATTTTTCAGCAGCAAAATGTCCCAAATAGACAATTATATGTGGCGTTATCTTAAACCTCAAGGGGATTTACAATATTTTTTTCTATAGTATCCACCACGTAAGTATAGAAATAAATTAAATACAAAATGATATATAATTTAGTCTAAAAATGATTCAGAAATGGTCTTTACAAGTGGAATAATTTTTTTATTATAATCATTGATAATTATTCATTGGTTTTCTATTAGAACTTGATCTTATTCATTTTTATCCTATGTGATAGTTGTGTCTCACTAGTTTTAGGGAAAACATGGACATCAATCTACCATGAACTATTTGAGATTGGGTAAATAATCCCAACATCCAAAAAAATCTATTTCCCTCTAACCAATTCTTTCATATTGGGATTCCGTCCTATATGTGATTCAACTCTAGATTTTTGGTATAGTTTTACTTGAATTTTGTGGAAATAGTTAGAATACCTTAATCCATAAATATAAGTTATGTATAAATCAATACAAAATTTAAAATACATAAATATAGACAATATAATTTTTTCTTTAGTTTATATTAAACTAGTTGAGATTATAATATGTATTATAGAGAACTAATCTAGAATAAAATATTTTAAATGGTCTCACAAATTATTGAGCTCTAGTTATGGAGTCTTCACACTAGAATTAAACTTTTAGGACAAGGTGGCCCGAGGTTGTCAATTTTTTCTTTGAAATTATTTCTAAGAATAAAAATATTATTAATTTCAATCATATAATTGATTTATGTATCATTTCTATCCAACGTAAAAGAAATAATATTTTTTATTTCAAGATATTATCATATAACAAGTTCTTCAAAAATGTAGACAATGTATTCCAAGAAAACGTTCTCATTAATAAATAATCATCCTCTTATATTTTTTAAGTAGTTAAAACATCCTCAGGTTCTCCAAAAAATTACATATGTTTCTGATGCTGTCACCGGGGTGCGTGCATACATCTGTGGAGGATTCACAACAGTTGCCCTACATTATTTCCCTCTAAAGGTGGGCAGAATCTATTCCTTGTTCAGGGACGTTTTCTCCATGATTGAAACAAGATGATGGGATGTCGTTTCTTCCTTCCGTGTATTTCTCATCGGAACTCATCACCTAGTCCAGGTCTCCTTTATAAATTATGTCGCGGTTCATGAATCTTGTTCCTGGTGCCATGTCTTTGAGGATGCCGATTAATTACACTACTTTTGTCAGGACATTCCATGGGGTCTTGACATGGTAGCAACCTTCGGTCGGAGTAAATGGTAACATCAAGCATGTCAGGGCATATCTGGATGCATGGACATTGGGGAACCTGTATTCATCCTCATAAGAGGGAATTTCAAGGGTATAAAACCCTAGGAATCCCACATCAGTCATAGGGTATTATATTCCAAAGGCATTTATATGAGGTTTCCCTCAGCTTCCCATGTTTAACACAGGGTATCCTGGAATTTTAATGTCTTGCGGAGACAAAATGAGGGTGATCAAAATGTCCCATAGAGACTGATCAGAGGTGGTGTGTCCTGTAGAGGGGAGATGTCACACCGTGAAAGCTGATCTGAACACCACTGAGGGCATATCATGGAGTGTGCACCCCAGAATGGCGGGAACACGAAGGTTTTCCATTGGGTGGGATTAAACCTCAGGGAGGTTTCTTACGTACCTTGTGCAGACAACAGGGATCAAAACCCACGTAGTTTGAAGAGGTGATGAATAAAGGTGTACATAGAGGACAACAACCTGAATACAAGCTGGGGATTACGCACGGATAGCGGCCCAGGTACTGCTTGGAGAAGTGATGAAATGGATGATATGTTCCCACATGGATGTGTCAGCATGTGTAAGAATCAGAATGGATGATGGAGAGTTCTATTAAGTGGAGGTATAATGAGATGGAATTTACGTGAGGAAGACGTGGATGTTGGGATTGAGCCTTGAAGATACTTATAACCGATCCCCATCGTAGGGAATAAAAGTCCACGTAGTTTGGCAGTGGGGTTGGTGAACCAACATCAGTAAAGCCCTGTGAATTTGATGGATGGTCGGCTTGAACCTCATAGAGGCTTCCTACATACCCTTCCATAGCAAGGATCAAGGACCTCATAGTTCAGGTTGTGGTCAGTGAACCGATGTGTGTATCGACCTGGGGTCCAGATGGATGGTGGGATTGAACCTTGTGGAGAATTCCTATATACCCTACCTTAGTAATGATCAAAGTCCTCATAGTTCAGGTTGTGGGAACTAATGTGAAGGGGGACCTGGGGTCCAATGGGTGGCGGGCTTGATCCTCATGGAGGCTTCATACGTACCCTACCGTAGCACGGATCAAAGACCACATAGTTCATGTGGTGTGGGTCTTACACTCTAGGCTTCCCAAGGTGTTGGTGAACCGATGTGAAGGAGGACCTCGGGTCCAATGGGTGGTGGGCTTGAAACTCAGGATGGCTTCCTACATACCTTACCTTGGCAAGGATCAAATACCACATAGACCCAATGGAGTTTTTTGGTGATTAAAATCTAGGAGTCCCATAGAGGATGTCATGGTCTATTCTTACTACTCTAAGACCACGTGAGTTGTGGTTGGTTTGAGAAACAATAGGTCGAAAGGACATGACGATCACAATGCAAAGGTGCAACCATGAAGGGTGGTGAATGGAGCTTACACAAGGAAGCTTCCAGGGTGCCTCTATAGAGCCGAAATGGTGAATGGGGATTATGCATGGATGCTTCCTGGGTGCCTCTATGGAGTGGAAATGGTGAATGGGGATTTCGCAAGGAAGCTTCCTAGGTACCACTATGGAGTGGCAATGGTGGATGGGGCTTACACAAGGATGCTTCCAGGGTTCCCCAATGGAGCAGAAATGGTGGATGGGGCTTACGCAATGATATTTCCCATGTGAAACTATGGAGTGTCAGTGGTGGATGACGATTACGCAAGGATTCTTCCTGGGTGCCGCTATGGAGCGAAAATGGTGGATTGGACTTACACAATAATGCTGCCCGGGTGCCACTATGGAGTGGTAATAGTGAATGGGGCTTATGCAAGGAAGCTGCACGGGTGTCGCCATGGAGTGGAAATGGTGAATGGGGATTACACAAGGAAACTTCATATATTGTCTTTCTCTTTTAAGTCCATGAGGTCATCCCAACCCACAGGTTGGTTGAGGCCTTTGCATATGCGCTAGTGCGCAAGTGGGATAACACAAAGGGGAATTGGAATCTGTCTGAACAAAGGGAGATGAAAAGTGTGAATTACATGCCCGAAATTCAGAACACAATGAGGGTGGTGTGGTGATGGAGGATAAAATTTGACCGTGTTCTAATTACAGCATCCATATCGCGTTAGCCTGAAGTGGGGAAAAATTGAGGGTTGACTGCTGAACAATTTCGAAACAAAGGACCTGGCTCATTGTGTCGTCCAAAGACTTCTGGGGCGTTGGTCCAGGATGGTAGGTGAGCCGATGCGGCATGGGACCAGGGCCTTAGGGGGTCCCTTCAAACATGGAAGTGGATGATGATCCGAATAAAGGAAATGAAAAGAATGATGTGGACTGATGGAATGTTTGAACTAATTCCAACTCTCTAGAAATTACACTACTGTAATCATGACATTAGGCATCTTATGCTTGGAGCATAAGGAATCTCTTTTTTAAAACAAGAGGCATCCAATGTTTAGCACATAGAGATTATTAAAGTTTGTAGTCATGTAGAGAAGACTATTGGCATCTCATTCTTGGAGAACACGACATCTCTTCTTTTGAGTAAGAGGCGTCCTATGTTTGGAATCCTATGTTTGGAACATAGGGTGAACTATAGTTTATAGTCATGTAGATAGGATTGTTAGGAATAAGGCGCCTATCAATGGCTAGTTAGGGACTTACACAAGGGTGGCCCTTTCTAGTTCAACCTGTCATTGGAGGCAGGTGAGGGGGGTTCAGATGAATTACTTGAGGAATGGTTCACCTAAAGGTACTCGGGGAATTGATGACGAGACTCTCAACTCACGATATGTGAAAGGGACCAAGATGAATAATTCAACTCAAGGTGTTTCATGGTGAGTGGAATAGTATCTCAAATCATGGTATTCTATAGGTGGAAGGTGGGTGTGCATAAGGGCACAATGTAAAATCCCGACGTCCGGGCCCGAGAAGTTTGTGGTGTGAATCTCCATTTTTCATAGGAGTGACATGCTGGATGGGTCATGCGCAAAAAGGAGGGGTTGCATGTAATAAGGGATCCATATGCTCCATAGGGCAGGCGTGCGCACAATTGAGGCAGTTGTGCAGAAAACACTCGGTCATCATGAAATCTGGGAGATTTGGTGCATAAAGGGGGATGTGTGCACAATAGGGAATGTGGGTGCTCAATATGGGAGATGTGCGCGCAATAAGAGGTTGTGCATGCAATAGGAATGGAATTGAGTGAAATAGGGATGTTTTGCACGCAGAAGGGAATTATTGTGCACAATAGGGATGGTTTGCATGAAAAAGGAAAGTTTTGCATGCAATTGGGGAGGTTTGCATGAGATAGAGATGGATTTTGTGAAAAATAGGCATCAGTGGCACTATTTCATGCAAAAATAATGTTTTGCGCGAAAAACTGGGAAGGTTGGCCCCTTTACGTGAAAAAGTGATTCTTTTTGTCCGAGATTTGGGGTTTTACATCCAACTATGGAAAATTCAGACTTACGCGCATTAGAGCAGTGGCCGACCTCCGAGGCACCTTTGGAAGAAGGGGGTACACTCATATTTATATGCGGAAACTTTGGAGGCGGTGCGTGTTAAATTCCCCGGGAACAAATGTTTTTCCGCTAGAGGCGATGCACGTAAAATTCAGCGTGCACAGGGAAGTGCGTGGAAAATTCTGCGTGCACAAGGAGGGCATGGAAAATTTTACATTTACAAGGCGGGGCACATAAAATTCGGTGCCTGCAAGGTGGGCCCCTAAAATTCAGCGTGTGCCAGGTGTCGCGCAGAAAATTCCACGTGCGCTGGGCGATGCGTGTAAAATCCCATGCGTGCACGTGGTTTTACATGTGAGATTCCATTTTTACGTGAAAATAAATTTTTACATGCATGATTCCCTTTTTATGCGCAAGATTTACTTTTTATGTGCAAATCCATACTTATCCGCAAAACCGTCCCGGATGACCATTTCCAGCAGCCCAACTTCGAACTACAATAACATCTAATTCGTGACTCCATATGGGCTCTATGACCTATCAAATTGAAGCTTTCTAAATGGGATACAATATTGGAACATGATTTGGTGCATTTAAAAAGTTTTGGGGACGTGTTTTCCTATGTCAACAACATAATATTAGAAACAGAATATATATCATCAAAAAATTTCTTATTGTAATAAAATGGTGTTTGTCCAAATTTCTATTTTCATTTTTAGCTATTATAATTGTGTTCTTTAGTAATTGTGTGTTTATATGTTCTTCTTCAAGATAATAAATTATTTATTAGAACACATAATTATCAAATATTAAAAACATTTCTCCAATAGATAGTTCCTCAATATTTTTAGAGAAATTAAATTCTTATCCTTGTTCCCTAACATTAAAAACTATATAACCCTTTGGAATATCATTGAATTCTCCCCCAATGTCAAAGAAAGGTTAAACAAATATTATTTATACCTACATATGATACACCATTTATTAAATCATAATGTTAGAAAGTAGAAATATATTATTTATAACACTCAAATATTTTATGAATTTTATTTCAAATATATTTAATTTATCTAATATTTTACGCTATGTACAACATTGAGTTTTAAAAAAACACAACATTTTATGAAAATATTATTATTTAATATGATAGGTACCACCTAAACGATGAAATAGAATGCATAAAATTATTACCTAATATATGAACATATATGATTTACACATTTATATGAAATAAATAATCTATTGACAAATTAATTATAAATAAGAACAAGAACTATTTGAAAATAAATGACATTTTTTTCTCAGAAATATTATTTTTCCTTCAAATGCATTTAACCTGTTTTTTTTATGAAATAATGTATGTTTAATTAATTAAATTAAATTTATATTTCACATACCAAATATAAATTTTCTCTCTAATCTTATTTTTCTCCTAACTTGGAGATAAAAATAAAATCAATTTTATGCTTAATATTTGTATTTTTCTAAAAACCAATTTTTCCCATTTTGTACACATATTTTAAAATTATTATATTTAAATATTATTAAATGTATATAATAAAGTGAATTTAAAATTTTAAACCATCATGTCCAAATTATGTTTGGTTGATTTTTTTTATAATTTTATAATATGTTAAATTACTTAGTGATTAATGAAAAATATGAATTTTATAAAATATATTTTCATTCAAATAATTAGCTATATAATATTTAATTTTATACTATTTTAAAATTAAAATTAGTAAAATTATATATCTATTAACTCAATATATGTGATATTAATAATTTTTTTTAAATTGATCTATAATATTTTTAATCCTTTGAAAAAATTCACTTTGGAAAATAGATTTTTCATTTTGTTATTGTCTTTAATTATAAATAAGCATTTTACAATTTTTTGAATGGAATTTTTCAAAATATATTTAATATTTCTAATTATATAAATAAACATTATATAGTAATTACAACATATTTTTTTACTATAATTAATAGTTAAAAAACTAAAATTTTAATTAATATGGTTAATGTTAAAAAGTGTTTTCTATTTTATAAACTAAAAAATAAGTTGTAAAATTACATATAAACTTGTCAAAATCCAATTTAATGTCCATATTTGGACCTTATAACCAATAAGATTGGTTAATTACACAATTTTACTCTTTTTGGTTTGTGACAAATTTGGTCAGACTTAATCCTTTTCAAAAATATCATATGTGTTCTCTCCTGTGCATATAAAAGTACAACCCCTATCATATCATCCTCAAACATCCAAAAAGGAATTTTTTTAATCAAATAACTACCAAATATTACCCCAACAATTGATGTCCACATCATAGAGACCTTCTTGATATCATAAATCTAATATAGGAAGGCTTTATGTAAATCATAATGAGCATGTATAAAGAACAGGTAGTGTTTGAAACTAAGTATTTTTGTTTAAAATAATCTTCTAACAGGTTAAAATATTTTTAAATTAGTCTGATATAATAACACCACAATCCGCCTTATAATTATATGTCATTATATAAATTTGATAACTTATATCCCTTCCCTATTCTAAAAAATGGGAACCAAGACGGTTGGTCTTGTGTACGGGGACTATCACCTCGCTGAACAATATTATTTTTCAATCACCTCCTCCCATGGTAAGATAAAATGAAGTATTTAATATTTTATATGATATGTATGATATTATTATATCTCATAAATTATAATTCCACATCTACCTTATTACCTCATAATATAACACCCTGACCCCAGAAGCCTAGAGCTGGTGGATTATTTTAATGCATTGGAATGATTACAAGGAATAAAATCCTAAAGGACCGAGTATCTTAGTAGTTTGAGAAAACCAAATACATAAATTTTCTCCACATTACTACTTTAAAATAAATACAATATAAAAGTCTTATTGAGAACATCCACAACTCTATGTTTATCCATGCAGGTAATTCACAATAAACTTTTTCATGTTTTGAGAAAATGAAACATAAGAAAGGGGTCATCTCAAACACTCAGTAAGGGTAATAAATAAAGTGTAAAATATCATAACATAAACATTATGCCTGTTGAATATCTAAAAACATAGGCCTTTAACAAAATCCTAAACACATTATGGTAAGAAGTAGAGATAAATAAATAATGCTATAATCATGGTTATTCTACTTGTAGAGACCCGAAACTTGACGTACATGGACATTACATTACATTTGTGGAATACTTAGTACATAACAAAAACACACACACAAGGATCGTAATATTTTAGTGTCTTTGGAAACTCGGAACGTAATCTTCTAATCGTGGTGAAAGATCTTCAACATCTCCTATAAAGATCTTCCTTTTTTTACCTAAAAACTTTCTTTATATCCTGGGGAAAAGAAAACATAAAAGGATGAGCTCAAATGCTCAGTAAGGGTAAACAACAGAAATATCAATCACATCGTATTCATAAGAACATAACATTTTGGAAATCTTAACCTGCAAAAGAGAGCATAATTTCATAACATGGGATAAATCATGGCAGTGAAATATAATCACAATAATCATAACTTAAAACATGAAACTTTGTGGCATACACACATAATCATAGAGAATAATTTCTTGTTAGTCAAGACTCATTGCCAAGACTATCTTAGTGGACAAAGTCCCTCTCTGAATCGTGTAACCCTCGTTTCAATCCTGTTTCACTGAACCAGTATAACCTACCATTCCAGCCATGTCTATCTCATGAGATATAAAATATTTACCCAATGCATTGGAGGGAGGTATAGGTCCCAACCATCTCATAATGATACCATTCTTATGTGTGCCACAAAATCATAAATCATACATCATTGCATAACCCATGTAATACAAATGGGAATCTTAAACATCATGACATCATAAAACAATTCATATAAGATAAAGGAATTCAAAAAAATAATTCCATCACAACATAATCAAATCAATGTAATAATAGGGAGAAAAATAGAACACTTTATTATCTTAGATGGAAAATAATTTTGATAAAACACGTGAACTCCATTCTTGAGGAAAATATCCTTTCTTCTTCAAAAACATTTTTCCTTTCTTAACATTTCATACAACTTTAAACTAAAAGAAGTTGATTAAAAATAAACTTGAAAACTTTTAAAGGAAGATTCTTGGAAATAATGTTTTAAAAATCCATTCATGCCGTATAAGTTAAAAAAACATTTTTCGTACTTTTGTCGGAAAAGTCAAAAAGTACCTCGTACGAAAAAATGACAAAAGATTCCTTAAATATCTTTTACTAAAAACTCCCCGAAGGGTAAAAATAGATTTAAAAAATTGTAGGTGGATGGAAATAATATTAAATATTTATGAAACATGGATGTGGATGATAAAATACACCCCAGTAGATACTTACGAATAAACAATCTCGGATAAAAATGAGATTGTGATATTTCCCTTACCTTAGGTCCGATTTGCTTCGTAAGTGCCCGAACCTCCTGTATAATGATTTAAATAATATCATTGACTTATTACAGAATCATATTCATTGTTATTATATCATATACAATTCACGTATGACCTTATATTACCCGTTCTTTTGTATATTCATGTTAAAGTAGCGTTTTGGGTAAACTCGTCTCATTTGTCGTTCGTGTTTTTAACTTGTAATTATTAATATGATTACTTGGATCATGATTACTTATATCCAGAATGTAAAACATGGTTTTATATAATATATATATTCAGAATATATATATATATATATATATAATATATCGATAAATGGAATGAAATAAACCGTTCATGGAGACGGTAGTCCATACGTACGCATGAACGCTGTTTTTGTTTCCTTATTGAATTGAATGAAATTAAGTAGATGAAATAAATATAAATATACATAAATCCAGTATCATTATTATGTCATATATTTCATTAGTACTTATTATATATACTTTATAATCATTCATGAATGGTAAATCATTGAGAATGAATCTCATCGCGTCGTGGAGACGGTAGTCCGTACGTACGCACGAGCGATGATATCGTTCCCATGGTCGTGGAATTGTGTTGAAGTGTATGTATACTATTTCAGTATCAATATCACTTTATAATAATCATATATAGTTACTCATTACACCATTATACCCATCCAATTAAGGTGGTGGCAGAAAATAGATTACACCACGGCGTGGAGACGGTATTCCGTACGTACGCACGCGCGGTGATTTCCATTTTCCGTAGGATGGATAGAAGGTTAATTATAGTTGTTTCATATTTATAATAACATATCAGTATATAATAAATACTGATGTTATTACTTTATCATGAAACAACTAAAGAAGAATAAGTTGAAGAAGAAAGAAATTGAAAAAGATCGGTAATGGATATTAACTCTTTTTGACGCGCCTTTTCTTAGCCTCCACTTAAAGAACTAAGGATGGTCTTTGAAGAAGACCATGACCTCTAGGATGATACTAGGGAAGTGGAGAAGGGATTTTGGCAGGGGTTGGCAGAGCTTGAAGGCTCAAAGTTGTGTGAGGAAGAGAGGGAGGAAGTGCCTTTTCTAAGGGAGGAGAGGGGCACCTTAGGAATATCTCAAAATATTCTTTTATATTAAAGTCAAAATCAGTTTATAATGGTTCCAAAGGGTCTTATTTCGAAGCTAAAGTGGGAATGGGTCGAAATCCTATCATACAATAGGATTTATACAGGTTTAGGTTATTATTTTAACCTTATCAATTAGATTTAACTTTAAGTTAAATAATTTAACTTTTACCGTGTCTTTTTGTTTTCTTACACTATATGGTTAATACATTTACTATAACATGCCAAAAGAACCCCAAATTGTTTATTATTAATATATATATCCTTATCTAATTCATTTGGCCGAACCTTAGATTTTTAGGAATAAAATAACAATTAATAATATAATATTTGTTTTAATAACTATTTTATGTCAATTTTGACACTATTTTGTAATTGATTTTTGTGAAAATCATAACAGAATGATAAGTTCAAAAAAAAGTTAATTAAATAAATACTAACACGTCTTATTAACCTAGAAAATTAGTGGAATTCATAAAAAGTCTCAAATTATATTTATTTGGGTATTTATAACATCAATTATGTCAATATTTCATTAATAAGATAATTTCTACATCATCGCTGTGTCATAAATAAATTAAATTATTTAATGTCTAAAAATTACAAATAAAATTCCATTATGTAGAAAATCTTTTTATCTTTCTAATGAATATTTATAGTCGAATTTATCTTATGTATAACCCCATATTAAAAATGTTTTAGTAAATAAACTTTGATTTTAACTCTTTTAACCCTTCTTTAAATAAATTAATAATAAATGTCCTAATCTAATCCATGTGGGCCTAAATGGTCATATTTTATTCCTAAGTTTGTTTTTGGTCGAATTAAACTTATCCAATAGAATTAGGACATTTGTTAGGGTAATAATAATAACATCTCTACCCTTAATTACCCTATTTACTTTTAACCGTGGTAAAAAAAAGTCAAAAGTTACTATTCACCAAAAATTATTTTCATCTCATTGAACCACATTTTAGTCCTTGATATTAACCGTGTCTCTCAGATTTTCAAAATTCCACTCACAGAAGCGGGAAAATTACGTTTTATGAAAAATTCAGTTTTTTTTAACTACCACTTAGTGGTTTCACTATTCATCAAAAATAGAAAGTTTTCAGAAAAATACCAAAAATTAGGCCTAAGCTATATTTGATATTATGAACCCAAAAATGATTTCTATTTTATCAAATTCAAAACATATCAGTTTCATTAGTTAATTTAAAAATTAATTCCCGTCATCAAAACAAAAGGTGTGTTTTTAAGAGATAATAACTATCAAAAGATTGAGACTTGATTATAACTGGTTTAAATGTGAAATTATATACAATGACCAACATTGTATTAAATTGTAAAAATATATTCTAAATATAATTTAAAACCACTAAAATTGATAATTTATCACTATTAATTATTTCGATTGAATAAGTTGTTTTTAATTAAAATTTAGTAATTTCCACTATTCATCAAAATATGAAAGTTATCCGAAAATTACCAAAATTTCACCCTATGCTAATTTCGATATTCCGAATCCAAAAATGAAGTCCATTTAAAAAAATAAAATTTATAAAATTTGAAAAAGTGATTATTACTATTCATAACGGCTAGTTTTAATAATATTTTATTAGCATATCGTTGTTTAGTGAAACTCGGTATTGCGTACTACACACGCTATCAAGGAAGGTTGTGATTGCGGGTAATGCAAGGCAAGTCAAGGATGCGTGTTGTGCAAACTCCTTTTGGTGTAGCGTACAACACAAGACATTAATAAAATTAAAAATAATATTTTTCATAAAATCTCGGGCTGTTACATTCTACCCCCCTTAAAATGAATTTTGCCCTAGAAATTCGTTGGGGTTATAAATGGTTTACTATTAGAAAGTTTCTTTAAAAGAAACCCACATCGTAAAAAGAATACCAAAACTTGGCTTTAAAAACTAAAGTATGAAATGTAACAATTCCCCAAATAAACTAATAACTGGGTTTCCACATAGGTGAAAATATGGATATGGAAGAGAAATCTAACCATCATGTTCTGATGGAGAGTGGTAGAGAACATGGCTATGGAAAAGCTAGCAATCACAAATCTATAAATTTGTGACGATCTAAGGTACCATCTGACTAATCAGATATAAGAGCACTAGGACAACATTATTGGTTTTCAAGATCATTTCCCTAAAGTTGATGAAATTGGAATTAGAAGAAATACTTTCATGATTTCAGTATAGTCTCACCGTTTTTCGTTTTTTGGACAATTTCCACTTCATCTCTTAAAGAAATGAAGTTGAATTTGTCATTTTTAGCAAATCATGTGATAGAATGATGGGTCATTCCATCTCTTTCAAACAAAAGGTTAGCAAAAGTTATAAGTCCATCTTATGGTTAATCGTATATGGTTCCAAAAATGAACTTATACTTCATATATCATACTGCTTAATATAATAAAACTAGTTTCTACAAAACAGGGACTTCCTGTAGGCCAGTGGTAGGTGATAAAGGCCAGTCGCACTTCGGTTGTGGGTTCGATTCCCACAGCCTTGTCCGACGCGATGGGCTGTCGCCCATCCTGCAGTTTGTTCTTTTTCTAAAGCTATATTACTATAACATCCAATCAATAATATCGAAAAACGTTTTATCCTAACTTATGTCCAACATAATCCATTCTAAGCTTATCTAAAAACTTCGGTCCAAGCTCATAGTATAAAGAAAATGGTTACTTGAAATGTCACAGAACAATTACGTGAATGCCATCATTTATCCCCCATATATCATAAGATATATCTTGCTGGTCAAATTATAAACATGTGAATACCTTAATCATGTATTCTCTTGAATACCCATTGAACCATAGTGAAAAATTGAATGAAGTTAAAAGTTAACACTTTTCACATACCAAAATCCTCCAAATTCTATATACTCAAACCATGACATCACTTAGTCCTTATATCAATCATGAGCTCATCAATACTGTTAAACTTTTCACTATCTCGTTTTCCCTTCATTATGTGCATATCATCTACTTTCCAAAATATTTGAATCACTTTTCATGGTTACCAGTACCTTAAAATTATTGAAAACCACAATAGACCAATACATAAATATTCCAATACTCCATGATACAACATTATTTTGGAATCCCATTACATAAACACTTAATCATTCCACCACATCATTTTCATATTCAACATCGCCAATAGTGATCGCATGTGCCTTCCCATTGTTCTTTGACTTAAGAGGTTGCTCATTTCGATCATAACTAACCATTGGATTAGGGAATTTATTAGCATAATGCCCCATTTCCTTGCACTTGAAGCATTGAAGTGTTGGTGGTGCGTTCTTTGCAGTGTTTGCTTTATTCACATCATTAGAAACCCTTTTTCCATTACTTCAACACTCAGCTGCTCGATGAACTTCTTTTCCACACTTAATACATTTTCTAGTCACTTTATGACAATCCCCACCGTGCTTCTTTCCACACTTTGTGCATAAGGAAAAATTCATCTTCTTTTCACCATTATTATGAGATTTCTCCTTGAACTTCATCGTTCGTTTCTTGTCAAAACCATGAGATGGATATGTAATACCAACTTCCATTTCTACCTTGATAGAACAATGCACAATTTCTTCATAGCTACTCAAGTTTCTTATAGATAATGCCTTTCGAAGACTTGGTTTTAAGCCACTGAAAAATCGATCAACTTTACTTTCAGGTTGGATGATAATGCCAGATGCATACCTTGAAATTCTTGTAAAATTCGCTTCTTATATACCAACAGATTCATTATCCTTCTGCTTCAGCTCAAGAAACTCCTTTTCCATCTTTTTTCGAAGAATACGAGGGAAGTACATACTGAAAAACAAGTTCTTGAACTCGTCCCATTCCATGGACTCAATTTTATCTCTTGGCCTCGTATTCTTGATAAGATTCCACCATTGATCAGCTTCAGCTTCAAAATGATATACTGCTAAGATGACTTTATCATGTTCAGAACATTGAAGAACTGAAAATATCTTTTCAGTGGTACTGATCCATTGTTCAGAAACAAGTGGATCGGAAGACCCACTGAAAGAAGGTGGACGTTGCCTCATGAAGGACTCAATAGAATATTGTTCCATTCTCTGATCATTTGGAAGTCCAGAATGATTCATAGCTTGTGTAGGTATAACAATAAGATTTTTCACTCCATCTCCCATAACATTTGCTTGTTCACGAGGACAATCATTGCATTTTCCATTGCATTGATCAACACGGTTCCGTCGGGTTCCTGCCATCGTATAAAACCCAAAAAGAATAGTGTGAGAGGCAAAAATCATGCTAAGGAAAACAAAATTATAAAGGGGGAGTATCCTCAATATCTAACTTCTTAGGTTAAATTTTATGATTGTTACCATAGTTATAGGACTTTATCCTATACGTATACTTATCCTTAGGGACATCCCTAGACAAACCTTATAAATATCTCTAGGGATCTCACTAAAGTTCTCGCATCCTAGTTTCCAATGGTTGACTAAACCTTTCCTCTGATACCAACTGTAGAGACCCAAAACATTACGTACATGGACATTACATTACATTTGCAGAATACTTAGTACATAACAAAAAACACACACACAAGGATCGTAATAGTTTAGTGTCTTTGGAAACTCGGAACGTAATGTTCTAATCGTGGTGAAATATCATCAACATATCCTATAAAGATCTTCCTTTTTTTACCTAAAACCTTTATTTATATCCTGAGGAAAAGAAAACATAAAAGGGTGAGCTCAAATGCTCAGTAAGGGTAAACAAAAGAAATATCAATCACATCGAATTCATAAGAACATAACATTTTGGAAATCTTAACCTGCAAAAGAGAGCATAATTTCATAACATGGGATAAATCGTGGCAGTGAAATGTAATCACAATAATCATAACATAAAACATGAAACATTGTGGCATACACACATAATCATAGAGAATCATTTCTTGTTAGTCAAGACTCATTACCAAGACTATCTTAGTGGACAAAGTCTCTTTCTGAATCGAATAACCCTCGTTTCAGTCCTGTTTCACTGAACTGGTATAACCTACCATTCCAGCCATGTCTATCTCATGAGATATAAAATCTTTACCCAATGCATTGGAGGGAGATATAGGTCCCACCCATCTCATAATGATACCATTCTTATGTGTGCCACAAAATCATAAATCATACATCATTGCATAACCCATGTAATACAAATGGGAATCTTAAACATCATGACATCATAAAACAATTCATATAAGATAAAGGAATTCATAAAAATAATTCCGTCACAACATAATCAAATCAATGTAATAATAGGGAGAAAAATAGAACCCGTTATTATCTTAGATGGAAAATAATTTTGATAAAACACTTGAACTCCATTCTTGAGGAAAATATCCTTTCTTCTTCAATTTTTTTTCCTTTCTTAACATTTCATACAACTTTAAACTAAAAGAAGTTGATTAAAAATAAACATGAAAACTTGTAAAGGAAGCTTCTTGGAAATAATGTTTTAAAAATCCATTCATCCCATATAAGTTAAAAAAACATTCTTCGTACTTTTGTCGGAAAAGTCAAAAAGTACCTCGTACGAAAAAATGACAAAAGATTCCATTAATATCTTTTACTAAAAACTCACCGAATGGTAAAAATAGATTTAAAAAATTGTAGGTGGATGGAAATAATATTACATATTTATGAAACATGTATGTGGATGATAAAATACACCCCAGTAAATACTTACGAATAAACAATCTCCGATAAAAATGAGATTGTGATATTTCCCTTACCTTAGATCTGATTTGCTTCGTAAGTGCCTGAACCTCCTTATAATGATTTAAATAATGTCATTGAATTATTATAGAATCATATTCATTGTTATTATATCATATACGGTTCACTTATGACTTTATATTACCCGTTTTTTTGTAAATTCATGTTAAAGTAGCATTTTGTGTAAAATCGTCTCATTTGTCGTTCGTGTTTTTAACTTGTAATTATTAATATGATTACTTGGATCATGATTTCTTATATCCAGAATGTAAAAAATGATTTATATATAATATATATATTCAGAATATATATATATATATAATATCGATAAATGGAATGAAATACACCGTTCATGGAGACGGTAGTCCGTATGTACGCATGAACGCTGCTTTCGTTTCCTTATTGAATTGAATGAAATTAAGTAGATGAAATACATATAAATATACATAAATCCAGTATCATTATTATGTCATATATTTCATTAGTAATTATTATATATACTTTATAATCATTCATGAATGGTTAATCACTGAGAATGAATCTCATCGCGTCGTGGAGACGGTAGTCCGTACGTACGCACGAGCAATGAGATCGTTCCCATGGTCGTGGAATTGTGTTGAAGTGTATGTATACTATTTCAGTATCAATATCACTTTATAATAATCATATATATTTACTCATTACACCATTATACCCATCCAATTAAGGTGGTGGCGGAAAATAGATTACACCACGATGTGGAGACGGTATTCCGTACGTACGCACGCGCGGTGATTTCCTTTTTCCGTAGGATGGATATAAGGTTAATTAGAGTTGTTTAATATTTATAATAACATATCAGTATATAAGAAATAATGATGTTATTACTTTATCATGAAACAACTAAAGAAGAAGAAGTTGAAGGAGAAAGAAATTGAAAAAAATCGGTAATGGATATTACCTCTTTTTGACGTGCCTTTTCTTAGCCTCCACATAAAGAACTAAGTATGGTCTTTGAAGAAGACCAGGACCTCTAGGATGATACTAGGGAAGTGGAGAAGGGATTTTGGCAGGGGTTGGACGAGCATGATGGCTCAATGTTGTGTGAGGAAGAGAGGGAGGAGGTGCCCTTTTATAAGGGAGGAGAGGGGAACGTTAGGAATATCTCAAAATATTATTTTATAGTAAAGTCAAAATCGGTTTATAATGGTTCTAAAGGGTCTTATTTCGAAGCTAAAGTGGGGATGGGTCTAAACCCTATCAACCAATAGGATTTAGACAAGTTTAGGTTATTATTTTAACCTTATCAATTAGATTTAACTTTAATTTAAATAATTTAACATTTACCGTGTCTTTTTGTTTTCTTACACTATATGGTTAATACACTTACTATAACATTCCAAACGAACCCCATATTGTTTATTTTTAATATATATATATATATCCTTATCTAAGTCATTTGGCTGAACCTTAGATTTTTAGGAATAAAATAACAATTAATAATATAATATTTGTTTTAATAACTATTTTAATGTCAATTTTGACACTATTTAGTAATTGATTTTTGTGAAAATCATAATAGAATGATAAGTTCGAAAAAAAGTTAATTAAATCAATACTAACATGTCATATTAACATATAAAATTAGTGGAATTCATAAAAGGTCTCAAATTATATTTATTTGGGTATTTATAACATCAATTATGTCAATATTTCATTAATAAGATAATTTCTACATCATCGTTGTGTCATAAATAAATTAAATTATTTAATGTCTAAAAATGACAAATAAAATACCATTATGTAGGAAATATTATTAGCTTTCTAATGAATATTTATAGTCTAATTTAACTTATTTATAACCCCATATTAAAAATGTTTTAGTAAATAAAATATGATTTTAACTGTTTTAACCCTTCTTTAAATAAATTAATAATAAATGTCCTAATCTAATCCATGTGGGCCTAAATGGTCATATTTTATTCCTAAGTTTGTTTTTGGTCGAATTAAACTTATCCAATAGAATTAGGACATGTGTTAGGGTAATAATAATATCATCTCTACCCTTAATTACCCTATTTACATTTAACCGTGGTTAAAAAAAAGTCAAAAGTTACTATTCACCAAAAAATTATTTTCATCTCATTGAACCACATTTTAGTCCTTGATATTAACCGTGTCTCTCGGATTTTCTAAATTCCACTCACTGAAGTGGGAAAATTATGTTTTATGAAAAATTCAATTTTTTTAACTACCACTTAGTGGTTTCACTATTCATCAAAAAATGAAAGTTTTTAGAAAATTACAAAAAATTAGGCCTAATCTATATTTGATATTATGAACTCAAAAATGATTTCTATTTTATCAAATTCAAAACATATCAGTTGCATTAATTAATTTAAAAATTAATTCCCGTCGTCAAAACAAAAGGCGTGTTCTTAAGAGATAATAACTATCAAAAGATTGAGACTTGTTTATAACTTGTTTAAATGTGAAATTATATCCAATGACCAACATTGTATTAAATTGTAAAAATATATTCTAAATATACTTTAAAACCACTAAAATTAATAATTTATCACTATTAATTATTTCTATTGAAAAAGTTGTTTTTAATTAAAAATTAGTAATTTCCACTATTCATCAATATATGAAAGTTATCCGAAAATTTCCAAAATTTCACCCTATGCTAATTTCGATATTCCGAATCCAAAAATGAAGTCCATTTTAGAAAATAAAATTTAAAAAATTTTAAAAAGTGGTTATTACTATTCATAACGGCTAGTTTTAATAATATTTTATTAGCATATCGTTGTTTAGTGAAACTCGGTATTGCATACTACACACGCTATCGAGGAAGGTCGTGATTGCGTGTAATGCAAGGCAAGTAAAAGATGCGTGTTGTGCAAGCTCCTTTCGGTGTAGCGTACAACATAAGACATTAATAAAATTAAAAAGAATATTTTTCATAAAATCTCGGGCTGTTACACTACTAGTCGAATAATGACATAGATCCATCAATAATATTTTTAAAATGATGTAAGTGAACATGCTAGACATTATGAAACATATTTTCAAGGCCTCTACTAAGACATCTAAGAACGATTATGGCCCCATCCAAAACCATATATCAAATTAGGAAAGGCCTCATCCAATTCCATGTCTGTTTGTCTCATGAGACCTAACGATGCATTGAGGGGATATAGAGACCCCCAAACATCACATAATAAGTCCAATGATATACTAATATGAGTAGGGATAAACATAAACAACATATAAATTCATATTGGAACTAAAATTTGAAATGTAAATGACTTTCACCGAACATTAAACTTAAACACTAACCATTCTGAGTAAATTGGTAAATTGTTTTAAGATAGCATATCTATAGTGAAACTAATAATAAAATAAAATTAAATATTCTAGATAATATCATAGTAGATAAACCACAATGATCTACACGATTCAAAAATGGTCATTGACATAGATGCTGCTACTTATAAATGAGACCATTGATAAATCTTGAGGAAAAAATCCATAAACATTCAAAAGTGTCCCATTAAACCTCAATAAATTCAAATCTTAATCCCTTAGAATATCATGATAATAATGACAATATATATATGATATTAAAACTATATTTACATATACTAAAATTAATATGTATGTGGTGATCAAGGAATATATACTCTAAAAGATAATGTGAGACGAGAGATATCCTTTTTTAATTTGGAAAGAAGTGTTCTTTGGGAAAATTATTTTTTCCATGAAATTAGTTTTTAAACATTAATATCCCAGAAAATATAATACTAGAACAATGAAATAATATTTTTGGCATAAATTATGTCCCACTGAAGTGAAATCATGTAAAAAGAGTTCTTAATATTCATTAGAACTAAATCATTTTAGATCATTTTAAGGAAAGTATTAAGAGAATTTAAAATTTGAAATACACCGATGTTATATTAAATCAATAAATAATCCAAGATAATTTTTCATGATATAATGAGTTTTTTTATAAAAATACTGGTGGATTAAATAAGATTTTGGTGAACACTTGAAAATTGGTAGCAATTTGAAAAGATCTCTTGAATTGGGTTTGTATTTCAGAAATAATTTTGATTGTTCCTTTTAAAATGTGTAACTCACCATGAAATAAAAAATTATTCTTGTTGGTTAAAATATATTAAAAAATATCAAATAATTTATAATGATTGCATAATAAGAAAAATAATTTCATTGAGGTAATTAGATAATAAAAGTAACCAGAATGAAAATGGATGTTTGTGTGGAAAAACCATACCAATTTGTAAGAAAACGATTCGCATGCCCCATAATTAATAATATTAAAATGATAAATTGAATACCATGAAAATAAATATATACATGACATGTTAAATCAATGAGAATTATACATACACCATACAAAAGTATTAGTAGTGAATATGGAAAATCTCACAAAAATGGATCTGAGATGAAGAAACTCGTACCTTAAGTCTGAATGCGTTACGACCTTTACCATAATGTCCTGGAATATAAAATTATACTTAATAATAACTTATATAAGAACATATTATACAATTAGTTACTTTATTTTAATTCTATTTAGTTTATTTTTTTCCTTTATTGATAAGTTATTATATTGAATTTTGTCGTTCTAGAGTGATTTTTTCATTATATTCATAACTGCATCCCTTGTTCTTAAGTAATACATTTCATGGGGAATGGATGTAAATCTTTTGAATTGAAATTAAATATAATTTATGACCATTATAGGAGTTTAAATGGTGATTTATATCATTTTGTTACATGGAAATAGGATGAAACATTAGGTGAAATATTTATGAAATGCACTAAGATTATTTTAGCAGTATTTTGATAATTCGGACCTAGTTTGGTCATATGATTTAATAATATGTATGTGTTCTAGTTACAAAATATTAATTGGTTTATAATACATATATTAAATTACATTTCAACCATAAAATGGTTTCATGACCAGTAACTAAGGAGATATTGAAGAATAAAACATCGTCGTCCATGAAGGTTATAAATTGGATCCTCATAGATATTGATTTTGTTTATAAAATAAGAGAGGGAGAGAGAGAGAGAGTAAGGATGTTAATGATGTTTCATCCATTAAAATTATATAATTTTATTATATATATTATACAGTAACTATCATGGTCATTTGAACAGAGGAGGATATGAGAGGATAACAAAATGAAGATAAATTGAAATGAAAATAAATGAATAAAAGAGGTGCTTTACCTATTCAATTTCATTAGATCCTCCATAAGGGAAGGGATTTTGGTCTTTTGGAAATCCCTATAGCTTCGTAGATGTGGGGAGTGAGTAAGGAAGTGTATTTTGGTCTTTTGAAAAAATTGGACTTACACTACTTATGATGACATAAATAGTGTATTTAACTGATAATTTGTATACGCAGTATTTTACTGTACTTGAGTATTCATAAAAAATTCCAGAATTTCAGAAAAATCCCAAAAATAAACCCTAACCATTTTTCAACATGTAGAATTTAAAATTGCACTCAAATTTTCAAAAATAAATTTTTAAATATTATTACATTAATTTTTAAACAAAATCATAGTTAATTAAAATATAAAAGTTTTGTAAAATCCTTCGATGAGAGAATAAACCACTTCTCGACAAGTCAATAATCTGTCCCAAGGTGGTCAGTTTTAATTCGAATCAATCATTTCTTCACCATTATTGCAACATCAGATATATATTAAGGCTTTTGATTCCCTCAATCATGTTTAAAAAGTTTATCATTCTACTAAATCACTTTTCCTTTATACCATTCATCATATGACCTAAAATACTTAATTAAATATTACTATAATACAATCCTTATATATCTCTTAATTCTTACAACTAACACATTACTGATAAAAAATTTAAATGGAATAATTATTGACTATGTATATTAATCATTCTACTTCATCTACAGTAGCAACATAACTTGATCCTTATCCAAAATCATTATTCGGTATACATTCATTTGATGCTTGGAACACTGATTTTATAGTGTCCCATCTCTGTGAAGTTGATGAATTCAATATAAAGAAATTCTTTCCTTGTCGTGAAATTATGATCATGGTGGCCTTTTTCTCCACACATGAAGAAAACTCCTTTTTCTCTCCAGAATGCACAAAGGTTTTTACTTCCCCAATTATCACATCTGGGAAAATAAATCATTCCCTCCTTCCCTTTATCAATGTTTTTCACTTCCTTCCTCTTCTTATTTTTCATTTTTTCAAATCAATAAGAGTAAGAGAATTATTTAAATACCCTATCAACACATGATACTATTTCCTCATATAGTAAGGATACATGATAGATAATATTACTTTGAAATGATGGATTCAGACCATTACAGATATGATACTTCTTACTCCTCACATCGCGTGCATTGGTGAAGTTATCATTCCTTTTTCTAGGAACCATATCTTATCCATTCCACATTATGTATTATCTCATAACATTATGAACTCTCTATGACTCTAAACATGTTATATAACATAGAATAAATCTTGTCATCATAAATCCTAGAACCATTTACTTTGGTAACATTGGGGGGAATAAATCCTTCATAATGTTGTAAAAATAAAATGTAAATTATCCTAAGCATATACCCTGGGAGTGTCAAACCAGGTGTGTAGTAAGGCCCATTGTTGTGTTCCAGGATACGAAAGGTCAAGCCTTAAACTCCTTATCAGATTTTTCACTCCTAGGTACATTTGTGCCATAACCACATCCACTTATAGTATCCATACATAGATGTATTTTATATGAATATCAATATAATGTTTTACATACCAAAATACTATGATGTCATTGTATTCTTATCCTCAAAGACTATCTTAGGGATTTTCCACTAATCATAATTTTCTCAATCTAGTTTCCACGTTATATACTAAACATCCTTTGATACCAACTATAATACCCAGACCCCAGAAACTCAAATTCGGTAAATTAATTTAACAAATTGGAATCATTATAAGGAATCAACTACCAAAAGGATAGAGTAGTTTTGATGTTTTGTAAAACCAGAATCATACTTATTTTCAAAACAATAACTTGAAAATAAATACAAAATATTTTTTTTTCAGAATATCCACAACTCAATGGTTATCCCCAAAGGTAATTCATAACAAACTTCTTCATTTCCAGATAAAATGAAATATAAGAATGGGGAGAGATCAAACACTAAGTAAGGGTAATAAATACAGTGGAAAATATCATAAAATAAACATTAGGGATGTTGAATAACTAAATAAATATGCCTTTAACAAACATAGGAACACATTGTGGAAGAAATAAGAAATTAATAGATAATGCTAATAATGAGTATTATACAAGTATAATAATCACATTAACAATCAATACTATTTTCATAATGAGGTAAGTCATATTCCGAAATTTCTGAAACATACTTTCAAGGCATCAGCCAAAACCATATATAAAATTGGGAAAGGCCACGACCAAATTGAAGTCTATTTATCTCATGAGACCTACCGATGCATCAAGGGGCTATATAGTGCCCCACACATAACATAATATGTCCAACAAATTACTAATATGAGTAGGGATAAACATAAAAATCATATACATTCTTATTTAAACTGACATATGAATTGTAAATAACTTTTCCAGAACATTAATCTTAAACACTATCCATTCTAACTATGTTTGTGAATAGTTTTAGGATAACACAACCACTATCAAATTAATCACAAACCATTAAATTAAATATAGTAGATGATATCATAGGAGATGAACCTCAATGATGTAAAAGATTCAACAAAGGACATTGAAATTGATAAAGATACTTTTAAATTAGACTATTGAAAAATCCTTGAGGAAATAATCTTTAAAATGTTTAAAGTGTCACATACCACCTTGAAATACTCGAATCATAATCACTTAGAATATAATTAGAATAAAAAGATCCTTTATATTATATACCAAAGTAAAGTACATACTCTTAAAGTACGAAGTATGTGGTGGACAAGGAATATAACTCATAATAGATAATGTGTTATGAGAAAACGCATTTTTACTTTGGAAAGAAGAGTTATTTTAGAAAATAATTTGTATTTTCCATGAAGTAATTCTGTAAACATGAATATAACATAAAATAAAATACTAGGACATTGAAATTGTATTTTATTTATAAATTATGTCCCACTAAAGTGAAAACATGTAAAATTGTTCTTAATATTCTTTTGAACTAAATCATTTTAGAGAATTTAAAGGAATGTATTTAGGAGAATTCTGAAGTAGAAAGACATGTTAGTTATATTAAATTCCTAAATAATCCCAGATTATTTTTCAGGATAAAATGAGTGTTTTTATAGAAATAATATTTGATTAAAACTGATTTTGGTGTACACTGGAAAACAGGTAACAATTTGAAAAGATCCCTTGAATCGGGTTTGTATTTCAGAAATAATTTTGCAAGTTCCCTTTAAAATAAGTAACTCCCCAAAAAATAAAGAATTATTCTGGATGGTAAACATATATAAAATAGTCAAACAAAATTTATTAGGGGTAAATAATAATACATAAGAATTTCATTGTGGTAATTAGGTAAAAAAGTAACCATAATGAAAATAGTGGTTTGGGTAGAAAACCCGAACCACTTTGTAATCAAACGATTCATATGCCCAAAAATTAATAATAATAAATTGATACACTGAATACCATGAAAATAATGATATTAATGATAGGTTATATAAATGGGAATTATACATACACCATAAAAAATTATTAGTAGTGAATATGGAAAATCTCACAAAAATGGAAGTGAGATGAAGAAACCCTTACTTTAAGAACAATTGTGTTCAACTCTTGAACATAAGGTCCAAGAATATGAAATTAAAAATATTAATTAAATATTTTAAAACCTATTGGTAATTTATTTGGTTTATCATAATTCTATTTAATTCATTTATGACCTTATTGATAAGTTATATTGAATTCTGTCGTTTCAGAGTGATCATTTTCTTTATTTTTATAGCCAGTTCACTTGTTCTTAAGTAATAGAGTTCATGTGGAATAGATGTAAATCTCCATAATATAACTTACATATTATATATGAACATTAGATATGTTTATATTTTAATTTATATCATTTGTTTAAATGGAAATAGGATGAATCATTATGTGAAATATTTATGACATTCACTTTGATTATTTTTGCTGTATTTTGATTATTATGAACTTGTTTGGTCATATGATTTAATAATATGTATGTATACTGGTTAATAAATATTAATTAATTTATAATAGATATATTAAAGTCTGTTTCAACCATAGAAATGGTTTCATGACCAATAATGAAGGAGAAATTGATGAACGAAACATCATCATCCACGAAGTCTATAAATTGGAACCTCATGAACATGGATTTCGATTAGAAAATAAAAGAGATAGAGATTAAGGATATTGATGATGGTTAATATATTCACATTATACAATTATATTATATATATTATAAAATATTATCATGGTAATTTGTATATAGGATGTTATGATAGGGTAACAAAAGAAGATAAATTGAAATGAAACTAAATGAAAAAGAAAGGTGTTTTGCCTCTCGAAATAACCTCCTTGAGAACCTCATTAAGGGAATGAATTTTGATATTTTGGTAAGAACTAGAGATTATTTTATGTGGGGAGTGACTACGGAAGGTTATTTTGGAATAAATTTGAGGATATTAAAGGCTTAGAAGAGTGAATAGAACAGGGAATGGTGGGATTACTATGATGGAGAGGAGGGTTTTCATAATTTTTTAATAATTAGTTTATTAATTTCCCTCAAGACCAGAAATAATGATGTTTCCAAGACAAAGAATAATAATAATTTCACATTATTTTGAAACAAGGTGCCTTAAATTACATAGGATGTAATAAATAATGTATTTAACTGATAATTTGTATATACGATATTTTACAGTATTTAACTATTCATAAAAAATTCACGAATTTCAGAAAAATCCCAAAAATTCCCCATCTCCATTTTTTGACATGTCGAATTTAAAGAAGTTCTCCATTTTTCAAAAATTATTTTCTAAATGTTATTAATTTAATTTATAAATAAAATCATAGTTAATTCAAAAAATAACCATATTAAAGGTATAATTACTTTTATATCACAATGAAAAATTAATTAAAATAACATCATCTTATTACCTTAAGAAAATAAAATAATATTATTATGTACTATTTATAAGGGTCATATTACTATTCATATTACTATTTATAAGGGTATGTTACTATTCACCAAAAAAATCATGTTGGCTCTATCCAACTACAAATGACTTATTGATCACAACTCTAGACGAAATTTTTTTGAAATTGAAAACATTATAGAGGTAAAGTTGTGTTCAATGACTAGATTATAAAATGAGTTGTTTTTTTGGGACTCAGTGTTTCATTCATTCTAAATTAAATATATCGATAAATTATTTGGGTGTTATACCAAACCCGTCAGAATTTAATAACATCGATAATTTGTTCGACGAACAACCACCTCACAAACTGATTTGATATGTTTTTCATTTCTATTTTAACCGGATGATAATAAGGATACATTCAATGAATATATAAGTAAATATTATATGGTAGGATATATATAATTATTGTTCTATAATATACTTAACATAAAATTATATACATTATAATTTTTTTAATGTGTTGAAGTGAATTCGAGACTTGAGGTAAGGGAAATCTATCGAACACTTATTTTTATGTGACACATGTCATATTCAAAATGTTTTTGTTTCATGCAGTGTATATACTTCTCATTAATGTATTTTATGAATATTATCTATAAAAGTTTGGGTATGTACAAGTCTACATCAGTATCTCTCTTTCCTAGGGTTTATATTTCATATTTAATCAAAGTGGTGGGGTTTTTATCTCAATTTAACTTCATTGAGGCATAAGTTATGTTCTGAACCTATCTTATGTTATGATTTGTAGATATAGAACCATTGATATGTAATTTCATGAATATATTTTTAATCCTAATATTTTAAGTTTCAATTAATTTTATTCTTTCATGGTCCATATTAATCAACGTTACAAATTGGGTTATGGTTTTATTATAAAATCTAATTATTTATCATCATTGTTTATGTTTATGCTTCATATGATGAAATATTATGATCTATATCTCAAATAAGACATGATTTTTATTATAATTAGGTTATTTATTAGAAATATAATATTTCTGTTCATTTTCCATTCTTTAAGTACTCATGATTCCACAATAGTTTTTTAAAACCTGACATTATTTCTCTTTCTATCGAAGCCATTTTATCGTTAATATACATGTACTATAAAAATATTTTTAATATATTTTTATCATTCCATTGGGATTTTTAAATTAAATTAATCAAATTTTTTACTTTTTAAAAAATGTTTTAAAATGCATCTTCTAATCCTTTTCAAAAATAGTCCCATTTGGATTTTATTGAATATATGAAAGGAATCATTATTTTAACGTGTAGGAAATTTTCCACTGTCATGATGAATATATGTTTAAAAGATTAATTTTTATGTTTAAATAGAAATTCTCAAAGGAAATTATTTTTAATATTGTTGTATGTTTTAAAAAAACATCAAATATAAAATGTAATTTTACTGAAGAAATGTTTTAAATAATTTTTAAATATTCCATCATAATTTCAAAAATTATTTTCAATGAAAATTATTTTAAAAAAAGTTTTCTATTTTAAAATTTATATTTGAAAGTGTAAAGGATTTAATCTTCATAAAGTGTTCAAATTTATTTCTGTAATCATACTCTAGATGTTTTAGTTCTTATTTTAAATGAAAATAATTTCAAAAATGTTTTATGTTTTTAAAAAGTGGGTTTTAATCATAAAAAATATATTTTACTCCAAAAAATATTTATTTAGATTTCAATGATTCAATTATATGATATCAAGGTGATTTTAGAAGAAAAATATTTCAAAAATATTTTACAAATTTATAGTTCTAAAAATGTTATTTTGAAGAAAATATTTATTTTATTAAATTTCCCCAATGATATATCTTTAACAATAATTTTCTATCTAATCTGATTTCCTTTGATGTTACATAATTTATTATGAAGATATGACCCAATGATACCACCATTATATATTCTATAGATATATTATGTTTATAATGACAATAGTTTTATGAATCCCATTTATTTTTTAATGGTTATTCGATGATGGAATATTTTTTGTAAGCAATTATTTTATGGTTTTGGATATGATAATATTATTAAGATATTAATGTAGATGTATTTATTACTTTAATTATGTGAGTGTTGATATCTATATCTTCCATCAATCCATTGGATAATGATACATTTTATACGAGCATATAGGGTAAATATGAGGATATCCTAATCCTGAAAGTGGGTACAATAATGGTTACCCAAGCCGAGATGAGGGTACAAGAGAGGTTATATTAATGTCAATATGGGTAGCTATGTGGTTAGCCAAATCCTAACATGTTATGAATCTCTTGGTGGATAGCCATTCCAAAAAGATTCTTATGATTATTTTTATTCCAAAACACTATATCTTATGAAAATTTTATGAGCTCATGAACTGTATTATTTGATTAGATTATTATTTTTCACTTATTAATTGAAAATATTTTATCAAAGTCTCAATTTTACAATCTATGATATATAGGATATGGTTTTAAAAAGTTATATTATTGTTCTCATATACTTATTCTAAAATTATTCCTAAATATATCTCCCTTGTCAACACTTTCTAATAAAATTATACCACACTTTGTTATGTTTATTTTCCCTAGGTCCTGATTGTATGTATCACTTGTAATTTTACTAATAAGGGTGATTGGTATGAAAAAATATGGAATATATGACTTAAATAACTTATTATCGAGTTGTTCATGTTTTTGTGTTTCTAATGGAACTATACCTTAAAGATATTTAGGCATTTTTTTAATGTAATGAATATTTTTATTAAAAGATATAATATATATTTTTCAGAAGTTTGGAGTATCTAATTATTTTATAAAATGATAGGTTCAGTTATGCTTTGGAATATTGGATGAGATAAATTTAGCAAAAACCATAAGGATAAATCTTAGTATAGGAAAATATCCTGGAAATTTAATGACACATATAGAGAGTTTTTTCCAAGAAATTATATCCCTATCTAAATTCTAAAAGTGAGTATGGATATAGAACATAGGTATATTGGGATAATATATATGAAAAAGGATCTTTGAGAAAGACATGATCATCCCCTACTACATAATAATGATCCTTGATGCACATATAGTTTGACACTCCTAGGGGGTATGCTTCAAAATTTAGCACAATATTTATGAAAAATCATGATGTATTAGAATAGATGATGACCATGAAAAACAAGTTTAAACCTATGGTGTTATATACATAAAATAAGGTATAATGATTTAGATTTTATTTAAATGCTTTTTAATGATAATGTGGTTTCCCACTATGATTATTGTTGCTCAACAAATTGGTTTTGGTTTTGGTTTTAGTCAATTGTGGGAACCAGGAGGAATAGTAATAAAATTATATTTCATGGGTAAGGTGTTTATGGGAAACCAATTTAGATAATTAACAGATTAAATGATACCATGATTATTCTGAATAAGTTATCACAATATATTATTAAAAACATATCCCATTTATAACTCTTGGACTCATCAAAGAAGACATGTATAGAGTTCACTGAGACCTTAACTGTTATAGACCATGGAGGAAAAAATATTTAGTTTTATATATGTCAATATAGTGTGAAGAATAACTCAAGGGGAGATATCAAATAAATAAGGAGATGTTTTCAGTTTTGAAAATATGAGAACCAGGTAATTTATTTCTCAAGAAAAATGAAAATTTAAATTAACACAATGGATAGAAATATTGGCCTTTCTAATTTATTATCATGAATAAATGTTTTAAATTTACAATTTAGAAGCATTTGTCATATTGATGTCTTAGTGGAGAAGTATCTTGAAGAGAATTATTATGGTGGTATGAGTAATACATATAACAATGATGGTGAAGAGAACATGAATGACTTATGAATGTTATGGGTCTTCTAAGAGTATTTTTCATGTAAATATGATAAGGATAATAAAATTGAGGTCGATAAATGTCTATAAATAACTCATACAACATATTGATGGAATTTGGTGTTAATGATTATTATTGGTGTATCTCAGTTAGTGGTCTTAATATGAAGTGGAGTGATTAATGTTTTTGGGTATGGGAATTGAATAATTAAGTTTAATAAATACACAAATATATTTGAATCATTATGTATAATTTTTTAACAAAATATTACAAACATTATTTCAAATGATAAATATTACCTAGAAAAGTGATTTAATGGTAAGGTGATATTTTATGGAAAACACATTATTAGGGGATGATAACCCAAAATATGTTCTTGATGATGATAATATGGTGTAATTTTTGGATAATGATTTTATTGATATGGATAATATAAACTAGACAATATTGATAAACCCATAATTTTTTATGATTTTTTTGATAAAGTAGTATATTTTATCATTTATAGAGGTTACAACATTTTTGGATTCATGAAATATATTAAACCATATATGAACTTAATTAAAGAATGAGTAATGATAAATTTTTGAAAGAATATGTGTTTTAAATAAGCTTTTACAACAATTTAAAATATTACTATGTTACAATAGATTCTCTGACCAATGTATTCATATATTTAGTATTTGAAATTAATATCAACTTAATTTTATTTCAGGGATTAATTTAATATTTATATTTGGAAATATACCAACATTCATTTAATATTTTGAAAATTTGGATGGTCATAAGTTACCAATTTATGATATGGCCTAATTTAAACATTGGATGATGTTTTATAGAAAATTCCTTACATCACTATATGTAGATGTATGAATATTTGATAACATGTGAGAATTTTTTTTGATGATAAATAGTCATATAAATATTGAATTATAAGTTTATTAGGGATCATGGGATCCATTAGTGCTTGAGAAAAAAATATAAATTCATTTATGAGAGTAAGAGATGAAGTAGAAATTTATTGAAGCATAAAAAATGATAAAATATTTATTATGATACAAAGAAAATATTATCTGATTTTATATTTATCTCTTTTAAATTCTTTATCATAATGGGATGGTATACTATTGATTCAAACGTCCAACAAACCTTATTCATATCCACGTTGTGTTCCATGTATCTCTCCCAAGGATGTACATACCGGGTCCTGGACATATATTGAACTCAATGTTTTAACTACATGTAGATAAGAGTTGTTATTAGAAATAATAATTTTAGATTCTAGATCATATAGATAAATTAACAAGAAGAAATACCAGACACCTAATATATTTATTGTGGTGAAACCACTAGTTTGTCTAAGAAACGTGTAAACTTAATAATGTAATGTGGTAGAATTTTACTCAATTATTATAAGAGTGAAGAATTTGGATTGTTAAATTCATTTCAGGTATAATAGAATTTAGAAATTTGGGATTTTTTTCACATAAATTTAATGCCTTCAATATCATGTACTCTAAGAAACACCAAGTTTCAAAAAAACATATAATTACAATATTATTATTTAATATAATAGTTTTTACACAGCCATTAGATTTGATGATATGATTATGATTATGTAATTTATGTAATTATATTCTTTACAGAGCTATATAATATGATTTATTTGGTTATTAATTAATTATAAATTAAACTAATAACCATTCAAAAATATATGAAATTCTCTTCTGAAAAAGTATTTATCTATGCACAAACACATTCTACCTAACAAAACTAAACAAATAAATCATTTTAAATTATTTAAATAAAATTTTTTACATTCATATTTTAGTTTTCCTATCTAAGAGATAATAATTAATATAATTTAAATTTAAAACTGTATTTTTCTAAATGAATTTTTTTTCTCCTTTTAGGAACTCATTTTAGAATTAATTTTTTAATAAAATTATAAAATTTATTTTACATAATTAAATATTTTTTAAAATATATTATTTACCTTATATTGGTTATCAATTTTTATAATGTTTTGAAAATATGTTTTTATTAGAAAATAGTGAAAAATACTGGGTTTTTTAAACTTCCTTTTCAATAAACAGATATACAATTTGAATTTAAATTTAAGATGGTTTTAAAAGTTTGTTTAATTATATATTTATTAATATAATATAGGTCCCCCGAATAAATTTCATAATGATGTTCTATATAAATGTTTTTAAAACATTTCAAAAAATTTCTTTGGAAAAAAGTTTTTCATCTCATCAATTGGTTTAATTTTAAATTAAAATTTTATTCTTCTAGAAATGGAATTTATAAAATTTAATCAATATTAGGAATTATAATATTTAATATTATGTAATAAATAATTTTTTAAAATTAATAAAGAAAAGAAATTTTAAAAATATTAATTATTGCGGTTAAGGTTAAAATGGGTTTACTCGGTGTTAAACTAAAAGGAAAACATGTAAAATTAACAATAAAATTATCCAAAAACAATTTATAGAATATTTTTGACCATTAAAACATTAATGTTGGATAATAAATCATCTTTTATCATTTTTTCATGTCAAAACCAGGGGTACACATTATTCTTTTCAAAAATACCATGCGTGTGCTCTCTGCCATAGAAACATTGTCACCCCTTTTCCTATCTTTTTCACACCTAGAAACACTTTTGGTTTGAAAAATACATACCCAATTATCTTCCATAAATACCTACCCATATAAAAAATTCATTTATGAGATAATAAATCATATCTATGATGGTATTAGGTTAAACCAAAAGAGGTTTTCTGAATAAGAGATAATGTTTTAAACTATGCATTTTTTACATCTTCTTATAAATCCATTAAATATTTTAAAATTATTTTTCAATAATATAAAAAGCATATCCCACATACTATTATGTCATTATATTAAATTCATTACTTATATATTAATCCTCTGCTATCAACTATGATATCAAACCATCGATCATGTGTATAGAGGACTATAACCACACGAACAAATTTTACTTTTTTCCCATTACCACCATTCATAACATGATATAATGATATATTTAATGTATATTTATGTTATTCCGGATATTATCATACATATTTAATTGTAGTACCTCATCTAACATCTTATAACCGAACCCATTTTAAAATAATAACTTTTCTCACATTTATGAAAGAGTACCACCTCACGAACTGATGTAATGTGTTATTCATTTATGTTTATCATGGATGGAAATAAGGATAAATTAAATGATATATATGATAATTTTAATATTATAATAAATTGATAATTATTATATAACATATAAATTCTTACCTTCCATTCCATGGGGCATACAATATCAATATTCATGTGTTTGGAAGACTATAAACTTTCCAAAGGATGTAATTTGTTTTACAATAATGTTTTTTATGTAATTTAATTAGGGAAAATTTAAGGAATATATTGGATATATTTTAAATTAATCTTATTTTTATGGGTAACAAGTTAATTAAATTTAATTCATTTCATCCATTGATAAATTGAGAAAAATATTTTTGGGTTCATATGGTCTACTATCTCTATAAAAAGTGTATTTTATTTTCTACTAAGAACTTTTACGGATAAATATAAATATATTTATAGTGAATATATATATAAATTATTTCCTGATTAAAATTTATTACATTATGTAACTATTATCATTGTAAGATTAAAAAAATTACAAATCTAAACATACAGAAAAAACGTTCCACCATTTCCCAAAATGTGATTTTAACATGGAGTTGTCAGTAAACTTGTAATAAAAGCTAAATAGTGAAATTACAGGGAATTAAATATATATACATATATTAATGGTTCTATAACCGATTTACAATAAATTTATATTTGTTATATAAATGTTTTGAATATGTATGCAATAATTTCAGACGTAAAGTGAGAGATTTATATCTCAATTTTACTTTCATTGAGACACATTAAATATTCACCATGTGATTATTTTATATGGTCTAGATACTACCATTAGATTTATGTTATGTTTCATATCCTTCAATTTACTTTTGTTTCCATATCGATTTTAATTTGTATCTTTCATGGTGTTTATGGTTCAAATGTTACCAAAGAGGTAATGGATTTTGTGTCAATTTCTCTTCAATAATAATATGTCATATTATTCATCATTATTATATTTATGAGGATTATATATAGACTTAATAACATGTAATATCCTAAATTTAGTTTTTCACTTCATTTAATATATTTTTAAAGTTATTCATTTATGTGAATTGTGATTCAAACATACCAACATGGTAGTAGTTTTATGATACTATCCCAATGCATACTAAGTATGTTTATGTTTATTATATTGAGGATAAAATATTATGAAATAAATCAATATAAAAAAAATAAATTTTATTATCCACTTGTTATTTCATAAGAATAATTTTTATTTAATATATTTACATCTCATTTTTTACTCGTTATTCAAAAATATTGTGTTTTTATAAACAGACTTAAATTCTATTTTCAATCAAATCCCTTTATTCATTAATATCAATGTTTTCACAAAAAATTGTCTCAATAAATGTATTAATATTCTTATTGGATAATATAAAGTTATTTTGACCTTTTTTAACTTTAAACAACATGTTTTAAAAGAAATATTTATGTCATTTTGAAAACTGGTCTCATTTTTTTATATAAAAAATTTTATATTTTTTTTAATGTTTGTTCCATTTACAACTATCATGAACATTAAATGGTTTACATAATCCTTTATGATATTACATGGATATTTAAAACAAATATTATTCCAATTTTTCATTATTTTTTAAAATACTTCTTTAAAAACTTTAATGGTTTATTTTCTCAATAAATATTCTAAATGATTTTTAATGCATCCATTATATGTTTCCAAAGGTTATTTTAAAAGAAATTTATTTTAGATAAGATTTATTTTTTAAAAAGTGTTTCTTAAATTTGAAAGGCTATATTACTCAATAAAATTTTAAATGACTTTAGATTATTCAATTTTAAATTTCATATGTTACCTTAAATGAAAATAATTATGAAAATGTTTTATATTTTTAAAAAGGTGTTTCTTAAATAAGAACATATATTTTTGGATAAAATTTTTTTAAATGGTTTTAAATCTACCTTTATATTTTTTCATGGTAATTTTCAAAGAAAATTATTGCAAAAATATTTTTTGAATTTTTTGTTTTATAATGTTGATTTTAAATGAACTATTATTTTCCATAAGACATTTCCAATGTCATTTTTATTTAAGAATCATTATAAAAATAATATGTCATCCATTGAGGTAACTTAATCTTTACTAGGAATATGTTACAATGATACCATCTTTATTCATTATCTGGATGGTTTATGTTTATGATGAAATTATGATTATGGAACATATTTCTATTTCATAGGTTATGTTATGATTAATTATTTTTTGAAACCCATTTATTTCCATTTCTCCTAATATGGTTAATGTTTTTAAGATAATATGGAACATGTATGTATGATTTTAATTATGTGACATGCAGGAACTGTATATCCCATCAATGAATTAGGTAATGATAAAAATTACATAAGCTCAAACAATACAAGGTATGTTATCCCAATTCCATATAATGGTATATAACTGGTTTTCCCAAGCCCAAAAAGGTACAACGGAGGTTATCCCAATCCTAAAATTGGTAAATGGGTGGTTATACCAATTTTAACATGTGATTAATATCTTTATTGTTAGACTTGACATAAGGTTTTCAATGTTTATGTGTTTGAAAATAATATATATCTTTGGCCAATTTAATGATCTCATGGAATATTATTTATATTTTTTATTAATCATATCTTATTAAATTCCAAAATTCATTCCATGGATCATTTCTATAATCTATGATATTTAGAGTTTCTCGTGTTCTTATACCCTTATAATAATTTTATTCTTACAGATCTCCCTTTTTTTCTTAGCGAACATCTAATCACATTCTATATTATGATTTATTTCCCCCTGTTATGATGATAGGTATTATATTTGATATGTCTAATAATTGTTCTTGTTATGAAGAACTATGTAGAAGATGATTTATAACTCTTCTAAACTATTCAGTTATTTTATTCGAGATTCTAAATGAAACATAATTTTATGATCCTCAAGGATGTGTTTTTTTAATGTAATGAATATTTTTATAAAAATATATAATATCTATGTATCATTATATTGGGGTAAATCTATTACCAACAAAAACTATAAGGTAATTCACCCACCATATGGGGTTGGTAATAAAATGATTATCTAAATGGAGGGTAAATGTTTTGGGATAAAGTTATCATAACCAAAATTAATGAAATAATGAGTAAAGAAGAAAAATTATTCAAGAAACTATATCGAAAAAATTGTACTAGTAATTATCTCGTAAGTAACATGGGATGACATAGAATGCTAGGTCTTAGGGCCTATGAGGTATCTATTTTTATAAGATAACACTATACTCCATTATGATATTGAAGTAAAATAATCATCCAAAGTTTTCATATTCAAAAAAAATTTATTTTATGGTTTTAAAAATATTGCACTTAAATTAACTACTCAAGTAAGGTAATATTAAATTTTAATTTCCTGAAAATATTAATAAAATTAAGACTATTTTTATATGAATCTTTTTTTTAATTCCCTATGGAAACTTAATTTTTTTAGGAAAATTCATTACAATTAATTACATTCCCTTATTCTCATCTTCGAGATTATTCATACATTTATATTATTTGTTTTTTAAAATAAATTACCTCATTATTTTTTTTTTCAATAGGGTTCAATAGAATTATCAAGGGGATTTTTAAATTTCTTTGTTCTGGGTTCTCCATATTTAACGTTTCATTTTCATCCATGTTTTCATTATGAACTATTTTGGGATCTGTTTGAACTTCCGAATGTGTTTGAAAACCAATCCTTGTAATGAATTACATTATATTATCCAAATAATTAATTTTATTAGTTCATAGAAACAATAATTCTTCCCATTATTATTCTTCCCTTTCTTACTATCAAATTTTTTATTCCTGTTTTTGAACCCTAACATTTATTTTGCTTAGTCGACATCATATTTAGTTTTCTTAATATCTAATTGAGACATAATTATTTACTTTTGAGTGTCAGTGTTTATTTAATTATATTATATCTTATATGAAACTTCTCAATTAAGACGCTTTTAATATGAATAAGATTTATGTCTATGATTATTTTATAATATTTGGATACGCTATGGGAAACCAAGGGGAGAAGAAGGTCTCAACAACAGAAGTTCTCTCTAGAAATTTTTTGAATGGTTCATATGTCCCTAATTTTGGAAATTTAAAAATGGTTTTAAATTTTTTTTATTTCTAAAATATAATCTAGAAAAAATACATTTTTAATGTCATGGGTATGAATTTTAAAATTGGGACATAAAGATAGTTAATTATCACACATACCCCAATGGTGAAATTATATCTTAAGCGAGTTTTTAGTTTTCTCATGTGAAAGCCCATCAACCTTTATGTCATCTTGATTGATAGGAACAATTTATTTCATAACTCTTTTTCCTTTTTTGTGAGTATATTTTTTACTTATTTTTGATAAAATTGTGTTACAAATATATTTTAGTTATTCATTACTTTCATTACTAATGTTTACTCCATAAGATGGATCCACCAAAGGTCGGTGATATGGGGTGAGTCTACTATAAAACATAACCACAATAAATATTTTTTTGAATTACTGATTTTTTCATTTACTAATTAAACCTCTAAATCTATCCTAGGTATTATAGAACATTTCTCATTCATCCTAAATAAAACTAGGGATTTTGTTCATATTTTTTATTATTTAATCTCGTGGAATTGTATTTTTTTGGAAAATAAATGTACACATGATCTTTTGTATAAAATAATAACACTTATAACTAATGGAATGAAATCTTGGAATTGTATTCATGGAACAATTTTAATAAAGTGATATTATTTTCTTTATCACTTAATCATTACATAGGATATTGATGAACACTATAGCAGAATCCCCTAATGAATCTGAGATAATCATCATTGGGAATTCCATTTTATCTCAGAAGTTGTGATAAAATTAATAAAATTTTAGCATAATTCCATAACCATGGTGAAAACATAATGTATGATATATGGATATATATAAGGGGAAACAAAAATTATCTCACACTATTCCTCTCTATTAGCTCATTGATTGCTGCAATGGAATTTCTAGGTTTTTGATTATTCTTATTTTATAGAAGATATTATTTTTCAAAAAAAATTCAGTATTATATACTATTGTTTTTTTAAATTACATGGTATAAAAGGATCTATCTGTTTCCCATTACATAGTGTGTTCATTAAAAAATTCAATATTTTTTTTAAAATTGGATTTTTTGTTCTATTTTATTATATACATATATGTGCCTAGATATTAATCTATTGGGAACACATGGCATCCCTGGAAATAATCCCAATATATAAAAAGCATAAACCTAGGTCATACACCGAGTTGAGGAAAAATTAATAACATATAACCTTAATAATAATTAGTAAATAAAATAATATTTGTTAATCCCAAGGGAATCACTTAAATTATGTATTTTTTACCAATCAAAAAAGAAATATCATCCATGAAAAGTAATCCACTAATGAAAAGGTAATGTATTTGAAGAATAAATTAAGAGATAATAATATAATCCATGAATAAATATAAGAAATAAATCACAAGAACATAACATCGTTGAACAATGTGGATGTGAAGTTGGGAATTTTGATTTGGTTGTGTTATTTTATTTTATATTTTTTTTGTTCAGTATTCATGAAAAAATATTTTTATATTTTTAGATAAGAAGATGAATCATTAGCACGAATAAAAAACACATGGGTGAATGAGATATGTATTCTATCAGCTATAGTATCCAAAAATACACATAATAAAGACACATATTTTACTCTAAGATCAATTTCTCACTTAATCATAATGTATTAGCCTCACTGGACCTTCCCCTTCATAGATGGAATTATTGATGATCATGTAGTTTAAATAATATATCTATTTAACGTTCATAATTGTTCTAGAAATTATAAACTATTATTTTACTACTAAAACAATGATGTTTTGGCTAGATTCTATCAATAAATTGCATATGAAAAAATTTATTTTACTAAAAAGAATAATCTAATTCCCTTATTTATGTTTTATCAAAATATCCTGAATATATTATCAAAATATTTCAATAAGTTCTATAATATAAATTTAAAGAGTGGAATTAAGGAAAAAAGTGAATAAAATTTGTTTTCATAGGGTGGACTATAAAGATACTCACAAACTCTACTGATATTCAAACACCTTATCCATGACTGGTATCTATTTTGGAATATCCCATGGTGTATCTACAAAGGATACTTCTCTTTATTTTAATATTTATCTTCCAAAACTATTGATATAAATATTACCATGTATAATAATTAATAATGTACCACTAATACACCCGTGAACTCAACAATATAGCTCTTTCTTGACCCGTCCTAGTGGGGCCCGTCCCATGACTCCCCAAGCCTGCCTATAATAGTCTACGAGTTGTGACTAGTGTCTAAAAGGCATATATCTAACATGGGGGGCCTTATCTAATGGACCATTACACCTGAACACATATCCAATCCTATAAAAATACATAAACATAAAAACCACTAATTAACCTTTAATGCATATATCTAAATCCCGTAACTAGAGTATGAATTGAATAATTTAATGTAAATAGGTCCAAATATAATCCCACCAAAAATAAGTCTACAACATAAGTACAACCTGAATGTAAAGGTATTGGGACTATTTTTAAAACACTACAGGAACACACCTCAGTCTGTCTAGTCTCTCTAATCATCATCTAGTCATGGTACGCCTATGACTCCATGAAATGGTCGATCATCTGCATAAGAAAAGACAGGTGTGGTAATACCTGTAAAGGGGTGAGTATAAAAAATCTCAATAGGACACCCCAAAACCACAAATCACATGAAATAGAAAATATAGTCATCTCAACACATGTATATTTCTACAACACATATAAAAATAATGTCCAGATATACTCAATCAAAGACACACAATATATGGGTAAGCCAAAAATACAGTATTACAGCCATAGGTTTCAATATATAATATTCCATGAAAAAATTCCCCAGGTAAACACACCCCTATCATTGATAGCACTAATGAATTATATATGAGAGGTACCTCTTTTTGAGTCTTTCCAAGTGTGATAAAGAGAACATAAAGATAATCTAAAAAGAATATGATACAATATATGAGGATTATAGCCAATGTTAGATGGTGATACCAAAAACTAAATCTGTATTAACATCTCTAAGTTGAGGATCAGTGCCTATGTAGTGTAGGTCATTTCAATGCAGATAAGTCCACCTAGGGAATAAAAATGAATATAGGATCCCACATGGGCCTCTCCGGGGAATTCCAACAACTCTATCAAGGAAGTCCTACTAAACGGATCATTAACCGAAGAGTCGGAATAGATTCATACTAACAGTTAGGGAAACGAATAAGGGAATAGACCATAATGAAACATATCCAATATACATAGGATAATATATAATATCCATGTAATAATGAGTACACTGCTTATAGACAGGTTACACGCCATGCCCCGTTACCCTGATCCCTTATAATGCAAACAGACTATGTCATTCAAATCATTTCTTTGTAAAATTAGAGTACACGACCTGTCAGGGGGATACACACTGTTTCCTTGTATCTAGGGTCCCACCCATCTACTTTAGCTATGTTCCAACACCTGGCTTCATCTCATGAATCGATACATTTGTACCAGTACATGGGGTGGAATGTGTACATAGTCCATTCCATATTTTGTGGGGGAGTACATGCCATGTAGGTAGCTCGAGTACTCTAACCGATGTCCTAGTACATCCCAATGTACACACCATGTTACATGGGAGAGGTCACATGTCAAGTGATAGGGTCACATTCCGTCTGATCCTTTAGTTTCTCAAAACACCATAACTGCTACAAGGGGGAACACACATTGTGTAATCACTAATTACATGCCGTGTGGTACTTGATTTCCCAAAATTGTTGTAGATTCTCCCACATTTTTCCTCTACTTTCATACTCTTATCCAATGATCTATTCAATTGGAAATCAATGATCTATGGTATTACATGTCTCTTTGATGTCAAACAATTTGTTCTTTTGCCAAATCTTCTAGAAAAAATCGATCAAATCATCATTCTTTATTCCACACTAATGAACATCAAAGAACTTGAGATCAGTACTCATCCATTTTCCGAATCTCTCCATATCCATCATCACACCTATATCATATCGTGTCAATTGTAGATATATGATATCAGATCATTATTCCAATAAATAATTGTGCAATGATTGATTGATCAAGATTTTTGTAGTCGTGGGACAAATGAAAACACCAATGACAAATTTTGAATTGTGGGAGAAAAATACAAAACATCAAGAGAGGAATAAACATCCATCGATTTTCTTATTGATCATGAATTGTTTCCAGTATAATTCAAATCAGTTCAATTAATAATTTAATCACAAATAGATTAATATCTTGATAAACCCCACAATCATACCCATCCTGAAAAATAATTGATCTAGAGGCGAACCAGCTCTTCGATTGGTCTACATTCATTTTAAAAATCAGAAATGGAGAAAAAACACATTCCTTACCTCGATTCATTTCAATCATTGATGTTGAATGATATGTCTTCATCATCATTGTAAAGATATATATAATCAATTGTGTATTGATCATCGAAACATGATTTTTCATTGTTTTTCACCCAAGTGTATTTCTCATAACTCTATCCTGTAGTCCTCCAAGAATTCTAGGGTTATGTGGCTAACCCTGGGATTCTTTGATAAATGTCATTTTGATGACTAAATAGTCACTGCATCAGAAAAAAAAAATTTATTTAAATTATTTTATTCATTTATGTGCTCGTGACTAATTTTCTACAATCGAACCACGTCGACTAATGTTAAGTCGCTACTTGTGTAAACATCAAATTATAAAATCAACGATGTCCTCATATTTCTAATCTGGGAACCCATTTAGAATATATTCCATTTTTTTAGGAAAATGACACACCTGTGCTATTTAGAATTTTAATATATTTCAAACATTTATTCCGAGAACACAAGGGATTGGAATCGCACATCGTCTTATCACGTGTTATAAAAAAATAATCTATAGAATATTTTAAAAAAAACATGGAAAATATGAGATATTAAATTATTTCCACATTAGTTAATACATCCCCAAAAATCCAACCCATGGTCTATTGAAAATGATGTCGGTACTAAACAGAAATATGACCCTTCCACTCCTATGCAATCTCTAAAAGATTCATGTGCTTCCACTGGACATGCTCTTAATGAATTGATCATTTTTTAGGATACTCTCATACTGATCCTTGATATCAACTAAGTAATCAGAAAATGTCACTTCATCCTCAATGTCATACTCTCTCTAATTGATAATGTGAAATGTGTCATGCATGTACCTCCACAACTACATCAATTGGAAGATGTCGTGTACCTTGTCTATCTACAGTGGAAGAGCTAACTGGTATCCCACTTCTCCAACCCTACAATTATTTGCAAATGGATGGTTAGAATCCTAGATAGATTGTCTCCCTAACAAAATATTTGTAATATATGATGAGGTGAAACCCCTATAAACACATAGCCTCCTTCCTCCAAAGCCAGTTGCCTTCATCACCTATCAGCATAAGACTTGTTATAGCTCTTTGATGTCTTCATCTGATACTAGATGATCTTCACATTACCTGTTATAGCATGCACCAATATTAGGCCCATGATATATGAATCTCCTAGTTCAGTTCAACAATGTGGTTACTTGCTGGTTCACCCATTAAAATCTTCAAATGGTGTAATACAGATGGTCAAATGGTAGCTGTTGTTATATACTAACTCCACCCAAAGTAGATGATCCTATTAACTATGACTAATTTCTAGCATGAAATATTGTATTATGTCCACTAAAACAATAATGGTTCGCTCAGTCTAGCAATCGGTTTGGGGAGTGATACACTATGCTCAAGTGTAACTAGGTGCCAAACACTTCCATTAATCCATCCCACAACCAGTATGTAAATCAACAATCATGATAAAAATTGATATTTAAGAGTAATATATTGAGTCAAACTATATATTGACTATATAGGAATCCCATTATCTCTACTAAAATATGTTCTCTTATATATAGGAAGTGGGACAGCTTGGTGAGCTAGTGTAAAATCACAAATATGGCATTATATTACCTAGTTATCCATGGTGATCCCATCATGAATCCATAGATATCACATCCAACATAAAATATGGAACCTCAAGGGGTTGATCTAATCTTTCCAGAACATAGTTCTCATTCTTCATTTTCATAAAATATGGCATCGAGAGACTAAATTTGCAACTCTTTTCTTATTCTCTATCCACCAAAATTGTCGTCGGCAGTCCTAGAACATATTCTCCTAAAATTTATGTAAAACCAATGGAGATGTGTGAAGAACAGACAAAACCTCCTCCCACCACATCACTATTACCATAGTGAGCCCTCTATAAATAAATACGTTCTCCTCCCTTTTTAATATCTATTAGGTTCATGTCCAATGGATATCTAATCACGCAGGGTCTCATAGTTGGTGTCACCAAGACGTACCTCCCTAATTTTATAATAGTAGATGGGCGACAACCATCGAATAGTGATAAGATGCTCCCTCTCCACCCAAAAGAGATAAATTCAATGAGTAAAATTGCTCTAATTTTGATTTAAACAACTTCAATATAGATATCCTACTAATAATATCTTCAATTACATTACCCTTCCTAAAATCATAGACAATTTCAATGTCATAATAAAAGAGTAACACTAGCCATCATTTTTTCCTCATGATAGGATGTTTCTATGAGAACCTAAAAATGAGACTCTTGTGAACATAATAGATGATAAAATACACTCCCATTAAGTAGTGTCTCCACATATTCAAAGAGAAGACTATCACTGATAACTCAAGAATTTCAATATTAGAAAAATAGTGTTTAATGTTGGACTTTTAAAAGCAGTTCTCTGACCCTGAAAATAAATGTATTATGGAAGGAATTTTAACATAAATTATTTAAATAATCAATCCAAAAAAAATTATTTTAAATTCGGTTATACAAAAACTGATGTTGAATGTCATCATCAAGGTCTTTGAAATTTATTTTTCTAGAATATATATTAAAAGTCAATTTTTGTTGTTGGGTTTTGAAATTACTGATTATAAAATCCATTAACAATTTCTATTTTATGTCATAATCATCGATTTTACTAGTCATGGAGAAAAAACAGACTTATATATCATTTTTATTGAGGTTGAAAGATGAACGTTACAAGACATGAATTTTAACACTAGTTTTTTTCAATAACTGAAATTAAATGACACTTATTGACGTTAGTTTCTCAAAAAACCTATATTAAAAATCATTACAAAGTTGTAACTAATTTTTTGATACTCGATTTGATTGGTTTTGGAGTGAAAATAGACTTACAAATCAAAAATTATAGATGTTGGAAGTTGAAATTATCTAAGAGAAGACTTAGAGTTGTATAAATTATGATGTCTATACTTTTTTCTGTAACATAGTTTATGCTCTAGAACCTATCTAATCAAAACTTATGAAATGAGTTACAACTTAGAAATGATTTTAAATTTCAGTTATTCGATAAAATGACACTGAAAAGTGACTTTTATCCTCAATAATTTAAAAAAACTGACATTAAAATTCTTCGATGGGTACATTTAACATCCGTTTTTCTCGAACCAACGTAAAAAATCAAAATATCCAACATGTATGTTCTTTATTTAAATTTTTCACATTATGAATTTCAGTTTTCAAAATCACACCAAAATTTTAATATATCACCACTATAAATTTCTTCATTTTAAATATATAAATCCCTATAAGCTTCTATTTTATATTTTCGACATAATCGATCCAATTAAAATTTCAACACATCTTCAATCGATGATTTGTAAATGGTATTTCTTTTCCTCGTCTATTTTCATAATTATTTTTTTCTTATCACTTAAAATATGGATAAATTTTTTTATGATGATGAATAATTCTTCTGACCAATATATAATGATAAATCTTCTAATTATACTCACAAAATGCGGTGAAAATTCTTTACCAACAGTATGTTTATCATTCACTGATTTCATTACCACATGAGTGTATCCTTATAAATATGATAATTAATGATAAGAAAATATTTTTATTTGAAGGAAACCATTAAAATAATTGGAATTAAGTTGAATGATTATGTTTATTTTTTTTCATTAGTGGGTAATTATTTGTTTTTTTCTCATGTTTTTTTGAAGTTAGTTGTATATATCAAAACATAAAAAGGAAAAAATTCCGATGACCCTAACTTTTAATCCAAAAATCAATTTTATCTCCATGAATAGTCAAAGGGATTCTTGTAAACAAACTACATTACAGTATTAAGAGTTTATGGGTTTAAACATTTTTTTACTAAAACGTCTGAGAAATATACATTTTCTCTATTTGACGTCATCTATTTTGTAATACTGATGTAAAAGACCATAGATTCCAGACATTCACTATTATTTTTTTCAAAAATCGATGTTGAAGACCGATATGGCCCACGATTTGACATCAGTTTCTATGAAATTACATTCGATGACCCTAAGGGGCTACGGTTCGGTGTTGGTTTTTTGAAACACGATGTCGATGTCTAATGGAGATGAGTTTATGTGTTAGTGTTTTTAGAAATCGATGCTTAAAATTCCTATAATTGGATTTATAATTGATTTTTAAATGATAGGTTTATAAAAAATGATGTTTAAGCTTCCATTATTAACATCTCAATTATATATGTTGGTTAAAAATTGACATGGAAATAAAATTTTCAACTATTTTGGGGGTCACATAATTCTTCTCATGTGGTCTCAACTAGATTGATCCATATACAATCACTTCTTTCCTCTTCATTAGGACACAACTATTAAAGGTTTTGGATGTATCACAGAACACTACATAGTTAACATATTCCTCCAGCGATCTCTTGATTGGAGATCTAATAAAAATCCACCTCAACTGAAGAAGGGAATACTGGAACTTCTCTTTCCACACAAATGGTGTCCCCATTTGAGTCATGAATGTCATGGGTGCTGATATCCTGGAAAAATATGTTATGAATCTATTATAATTTCTTTTCCACCCATGTATGATATGAACCTTCATCATTCTCGTAGGTGGCTCCCATGCTAACACTACCTCGACCTTGGCTGGGTTCATAACAACTCGACATACTGAGATAACATGTCATGAAAAGTGGACCACCTAAATAAAAATCTATAATATAGAGAGATTTCCATAAATATGGTTCTCTCAAAGTATATCCAAAATAATAATTAAGTATCTCACATTATCCTCCACAAACTTCGAGTCCACAAGGATATCCTCGATGAAGAATTCCATGAACCTATCTAAGAAAGGATATAAGATCTACTTCATGTGTTCCATGAACACTAATAAGTTGTTTTTCATACCAAAGGTAATCCCAAGTACTCATAGTGATTATAGAGACATAATAATTCAATCCTAGGTATATCATCATTCTATACTGGAAACTGATGATGGCCTGACCTAAGGAAAATCATTTAGAACCATCACTCCCCTATCAACTGATCAAATAGTTCATTGATCATAATTAGTGGATATATATTCTTCATGTTAACCTTATTCAAGAACCAATAGTCCCCAAAAAACCCAATACTATCTCCAAATGTTTTTCAAAAAAATGTGGCTCCCCAGGGTGAAACACTAGGTATCATGATTCCCTTCATCTATATTTTTTCCAAATGCATATTTAGCTCATGAATCTCTGAGGGAGACATCTGATATGATGGAATAAATATTAGTTTTTTACCAAGTTGTAGATCAATGACGAATTTTATATCATAGTGGTGAGGGAAACCTAAAACATAAACGAGAAATACATCCTCATATTCTGACACCACTACTGAAAACATATAACTCACAACATCCTCTACACCAAGGGTCAGTCTATCAAAATGATGAAAAATCGACTACCCCATCATATGAATGATTCCATCACACACTATCTTTGTTAACATTTTCTCCAAAAAAGGAGAACCTGGTACGATCATTGAGTACACAACACAACCTTCCCATAAAACAGTCAATCTGAGCATGAACTGTTGATAAATATTGCATACCAAGAATGACATCATAAGGACTCGATGCTTATACCAAGAGACCCCAAATGAAACTCTCACCTCCTAGAGTCATGTCACAAAATCAGTACAATTTCATGGTCATCAATTCTTCTTCAGTAAGAGTCTCCCAGAATAAGGGTTTATTTAATGGGTCAACCATAATATATAATTCTTAGACATGTTATGTTGTGACAAATGAATGACTAAAACCAAATTCTATCAATATAGAAACTATGGTAGAAAAGAAACAGATAATACCCCATATCATTCCTTGATACCCAAGGTCTTAAGATTCGACCGTCTATAGTAGTGCCCTTCCATAACCTCAATCTCCTCAAACCCGACGTGGACCACCAGGGGGTGGGGTGGTGACAAGCTTAAATTTCAACCACCACATTTTGCTCTACCAGTTCATTTAACACATCAACCATCCAACTAAGCTAACTTCCCCTGTCATTATCTCCACCCATATATTAAAACAACTGAAAACTACTGGTTATTTCTTCTTATCCAAGAAACTATCAACCTCCAATGCTCTCTCTAAAACCGAAACATTAGTAGAAATGAATAAGAGAATAATGCTGGACCAGATGTTTCAAAATGAAACCTCAATCGGAGGTACAAGCCATGAAGAACTGATCTTCAACCATTTTCATTTAGTACATGGAAGAGTTGTGAACTTTAGTGAATACTTAGCTATTATCACATTACCCTATTGATGTTATAGAAGCTCGCAGATATGATAATTCCTCATTGTAGAGGGTGAGAAATCATTTATAAAAAGACCCTCAAACATTATCCACATAAGAGTCGCCTCGTTAAATGATAGGGTAGCTAATCCCCACCATCATACCACTGAGCAATGAAGATATCTCATTTCCAGGCCCATAATCGGATCTGCTGGTATACATACTAGAGGGGAAAATCATGCCACCACCCCAAGAAAGTCCATAGATTCTTGTAGGATAGGCTATCATTGGGACCTAAGGGGTTTATACTAATAAAAATTATAAATATTTCTCATCCAATGAATCTCATCCACCGGTACTTTGGGTACACTGCTAAATATTTTACTTTTTCCAAGAGGAACATATCTGTTAGTAAATGTGACTTTTTTATTGGTAAAATGTTTTACCAACATATATATCCCTATCACGAAATTATTGGAAAAAACACAATCACTAAATGTTTTTGAAATGGATTAAACAGTTCAATTGAAATTATAACAATTTTTAGAGATAATATATTTATTTGTTAAAGTGTATAGAAACAGGTTCTGGTGATGAAATTTTTTATTGGTAATAACATTACCGACATATAATATTTGATTATAAATTACATTATTTTTTAGAAAAAAATCCTTTTATATTTATTAATATATCATATATAATTAATATATTTTATTTATGAAGATGTAGAATATTTTAACACATGTTCAATCTTGAAAAAAGTATAATTATATTAATTAATTAATTAATTAATAAACCAATAAAAATAAAAATACTAGACAACCCCCATGTTGAATCCCCACAAATTGGATACACCACCACTTCTATACAGTGACCCAACCCCAGCCCCAACAAGGCTACTCCAGTATTAGCCGCTCTGGTGTGTAAGCTCTAGAACCAATAGTTCTAGACAATTATTACTATTGAGGCACTTTCTACACTAGCCACTCCATCTCATCCATACCAACAAGCTAGCTCCAAAAACCAACACGCACCACTAACCCATACTGTCTAGTGAGTTTTCACCACAACTAGCTCATCTGTGCCAGCAAGCCACCTCTAGTAACTAGAAACCCATCCATTCCCCATGACCATCAAGACACCTCCTGGGAGACATCATTTTGTTGCAATACCAAGAACATAAACTCCATGAACTCTACCACACACAATGAAAGATCAAACCAAAAAACAATCTAGCTCGAGTATAAGAAAGAAACAAATTGATTCATCTCCAATATATGACACACACATAAAATTCAATATCTACATCATGAAAATACAAAGAAAATATACACAAATTAGTGAAAAATATCTATATAAACTAAAACCAAAATAGAAATAAATGGAAGCATAAATGAATGATTTTCATAGTGATAATTTCTCATCATACCTGTTGAAATATCATGGATCATTAGTCCAAATGAATCATATTGAGGAATCATTTTGCTAAAAAGATTAAAACAACATCCCAAACTAAAATACTATTCTACCATAAAATATCATTTCTATATATTTTTTAAATATTGTTTACATAATTTATTAAACTGAGAAATATTTACATGGTATACAGGATGTGTAATGATCTTACACCTGAAAGAAATAAATGATGATTAAAAACATATAGATAAATCAGATAAATAATTTAAATCAATTAACCTCCAAAAGAATACATCATACTTTATCATTTGGAATAATAATACACTGTCTACCCTGCTAAGGACCAATTAAAACCATTGAATCTTGTGCAATATCTCAAAAACAATCAATTATATAGGGACACAACATATCAACAACTCTATGTCATCTTTCACAACATCCTAGATTGAAAACATAAGAAATATGAAATGTTTGTTACCATATCATGGAAACAGATACTCTTGTGATAAAAAGATATCACCAAGTCCAAATTAGATAAAACATCAATAATATTTTTTTCATAAGTAACAGAATCCTCCATAATCAGTAGACAACAGGTACATAGTTATTTAACCATCTTCAAAATATATTTGAAAATGTACCTTTATCCAAGAAGGAACTGGATATAGCTGCTTTAGGACACCATCATGATGAAGTATACTGACCAAGAAGAAAACCAAATAAATTCACACTTCATCAATGATTCACAAACAAAAATTCATCAAGATAATAAATATCCATAGTGGTTGATCAATGAATATGATTTGATAATCCACCCTACACAATAAAACTCCAACCAAAAACTAATCAAATAAACTCATTACTTACTAAAATAAAAAAATATAGCTTCTTTATTTGCGAAAAAATCCCTTGAATTCATGAAAATGATTCCATCAGGAGACACATCACCTAGAAAACTAAAGAGCCATAACCAACATGCATGAAATCTCTAAGATAAAGGATTTTGTCTAGACCCATGAACAAGGTGCCTTAGAACAACTACACTATCTCCAAATACAATTTTGTCTCATACAAGTTCATATGGACAAAAATAAGAAAAATCACATGAGTGAGCGGAAAAACAAATAAATCATATATACTGATGCATGAAAGACACGAAACAAGAAAATTATGATTCCCACTTTGAACAACTCAATATATGTTTCTCTGTTAACATATTTATGAGGTCTTATGTAACTATACAATCTTTAAAATTCCACCACTATAGTATTTTCTATAAGGGAATTGGTCAATTTTAGAGGAATCATAGAATACTATTGTGAGTAGATCTAAGAAGGTGACCAGATTCTAAAAAAATAAGAGGTGGTCATCTACTCTGTCGTATAAAGAAAAAATATCATATATATGATGGAATTTATATATTTTGGCATCTTAATATTAGTAATAACATATTTCAGATCACATTATAAGATCAGAATTAATATGTATTTTTAACCGAATATATGAATAATTTTTTTATAATATACATTGATCCAAATAAACAATATTGTTGACATAATATTATGATAAGTATATATAGTATTAGTAAATTTATATGAGTTCGACATATTACACATTAGTTCTAAACTAAAATATATAAATTTAATATGTATTCTTAACTCGCAATTACTATGAAATTTAATTTTTTGAGAAAATAAATAAATAATTGTTATGATATATATATATGTAGATAAAAAAATTAACTATTTTTTAACTATACACATATTACATCTCAATTTATGATCACAATATTTTCTCATAACTATCATGTATTGATATAAATTAATAAATAAAATATTTTCTAATATATATTTAATAGAATACATGTATTTTATATAAAAAATTTGTTAAAAAACAGATATTTTTGATCAATCCATTTTCGTTTTGTCAAATACATATTTGTTCTATCCCATTTTATGATTTTGTTGGGATCTAGGGGTAAAATAAAGGAATAAAAAACCATATAGGTGCACATTTTTTTCATTACACAGACATGAATTAAATTTATATCAATTTACTCATAGCATAACACTTGTTTAAGGGTCCTATGATCAAATTATATGTTTCTTTATAAATACGTTTTTATTGATCTATTTTATTAACATGTTTTTTATTAATTTGTTTTAAAGATCCACAGATAAAATTATATGTGCATTTCTTAGACCAAAAAAATTTAATTATGAATATGAGACTGAAATCTAATTGGAAACCATCTTACTGGTGATATTCCCATTGAAATTATGGGAATTGTAATAGTTATAAGCCTTTTAGTATTCTAAATTTTGTGAATATATGAACTGTAATTGACATTTTATTGTTATTATATTGTTTAATTTTTCTTTTCTAGTGATTTGGATGGAAACAGTTTCTTTTCCAGTGATCTGGATAGAAATTGGTTGACAGTCCTCTTACTAAAAATCGTAGAAATTTGAGTATTTTTAATAAAATATAGGGAAACTTCCAAACATAGTAGGAAAGTGATTTGGTTTCTAGTTTCATTTTGATGTAATTTTCAATACATTATTTTTTATTCTTATTCATTGAGATCAAAAAAATCATGAATGTTATAATTATATATTTTTTAAATAGTTCATAAAGTCAGCATCAATTTGACTAGTTTATGTTACAAGAATCTATTTATAAAAATGTGCATCATTTTATTTATGTGATTGATGAAAGTCATATAAATATATTATGTTATTTGAAAAAAAATGAATAACACTACAAAACAAATTCGTACATTGAATATAATATATGAAATAATATATCAATGATACACATTTTCAGTTTTTGTGTGTGTTCTATATTAGTTTTTCACTATATAAATATTAAAAAGTTCACATGATAGTATCTTCACAGTATCGTTTATTATTGAAGAGTATTACATATCATTTTGTATTGATTAGTTAGTATCTCTCAGGAGTATGTAAATAAGTAACTCTTTGATATGTTATTATAATATATTTCAGTTTAAACATAAAATTTTCATATTGGAAATGGTAATGAATAATATAAATTTTAAATTGAATAAGATAGTAATATATTTCACCTTAGTTATTGTAGTTTAGTAATATGTAATAATGGGTTAAACTTCTCGAATGTTATTTATGATGTTCCACTATAGACATGAAAAATAAATAACAAAACATATTTTTTCAAATAAAAAAGGAATCACAAACACATTAGTAAATAATGGAAAAAGATTTAATTGAATAATGAACGAAACATGTACATATCAGATAATAAATAAAAAAACCTATTAGTTAACAATGAAAGAATTTTAATAAATAATAAAACCTATTTTTTATATTATAAAATTTAATTTTTAGATGAATATTATAAGAATCATTTTTCTTTTGATACCTCGTTAATTTTATTTAGAATTTGAGCTTTTTAAAGGTGTGTTCTTATTTGAAATCCATATGTGACTTACCTGAATTGTGGCATGATAAACAGTACAATGTAGTCATGGTAGGAAAAAATTTCTATGAGGTGTTGTTATGAAATTTACATGGAATATGTATATGTAGTATTCATATATAGTGTGCATATAAATGAAATATAATCAATAGATGGGAATTTATGGTATGCGTATACAATGTTTATAGTTTTCAAATGATATATATGTGACATCCAGATTTTATAGTATGAAATATTAACATCAAGAATCTAATTGATTTCAAAAGTACAGTATGATTAAATGTTATAATGGTGAAAAGGAAACATAAATATTAACATCATATCACAATTCTATTTAATTTTATATGGAAAATATGAATTATGAATTATTTCTTCACAGTAAGGGATGTTGATACCTGGGAATTTGAGAAATGTGTGAAGATAAAAAAGTGGATAAATTTAGTATGTTAATAGGAATAATGCAATCAAGGTGATGAAAATAGTTGATGTATAAGCTATTGTGAAAAACAATGAAGTCTAAGTAAATAAATGTAATAAATACTTAAAGAAGGTGACAAAGTAATTTTATGGTTTTAATAGAATTATAAGTGACTAGTAATGGAAAATATTGTACTAGAAATTCATGCAAGAAAAATAAAATATGAATATATTCGATGTTCGCTACTAATTATGTAGTATAAAATAAAAATATCAATCTAATGGAATTCTGGAAAGAAAAATTTAATACTAGTAGAGAATATAAAAATGTAACAAACCTAAAAGCACAAGACATAACAAATTGATATTAAATAAATCAACTAATGATTGAGATGAAATTAAATCATGGAATGAAATATGGGAATAAGTATCAGGTTTCACATACCATATAATACAAAATATAACCTGAAACGAAGGAGGAAAAATTTGGTTACCTTATATATACGAATAAAAGATGAGAACACAATTAGGGTTACAAAATTTATGGTGTGCCAGTGTGATATTAATAGAAAAGAAGCACAACACCATCCTTATTCCTACATGATAGTGATAATATGTCTAGAAGGAAAACCTACTACATTGTTGTGGTAAAATGACTAGAAATTCAGAATGAATCACATCTATTTTCTATGGTGAGGCATAACGGATAGTCTAAAAATGGGGGGCATTGCGAGTGGGTCGATGCGATGGAAGAGGGGCACAACTCAGAGGGGAATTAATTTATATTGAAAAATGTTTTGAATTTATATATATATATATATATATATAGAATAAAAAATTATATTTTATATATAATGAAATTGTGTATATATAATCATTTTTTATATTATATCAGATACATATATTATATACCACAAAAATATAATTTTCCAACAAAAACATATGATTATCTTGTTTCATTAAAATATTTATAATTTATAATATTAATTGAAAATAATATATAAGTGTGTAAGTAATCTTTTTTGGTAAAATATTTTATGTTACTAGATAATTTATTTGAATTTATTTATTTTATATAAAAAATATATTTTAGTAATATTAATTAATTGTAATAGATTCATTTATTGGTAAAAAATGTTAGTATTGTTATGATAATGAAACACATTTAAATGTTTTTGAAAGATTTGTTTGTGTTAAATGTTAAATATCAATAGATATATCCATTGGTAAAAACATGTGTTGGTATTTAAAATTAATACCAATAAAACAAAATATATGTTAGAATTCCTCATTTTTACTAACAGATAAATTATGCCAATAATTTTTTGTTGGTACAATCATTTTTTATAATGGTACTACGTGTGTCTCTATAGGTGGATGTATGGTTGGTGGACCACCTTGATCTAATTTATTTAGAAATGGTACCTATATCAAATCCTCATCTTGAAGGGCATCATCCTTATGATAATCATGTTGAATCCTAGCTATTATACAACGTAGAGGTATTATGAATGTAAAGAACACGTACCACAATTAGGAGTACCTCTAGAGAGTTGAATCTAGAAGGACATGGAAACACAACACATCCCAATATGATTCATGTACCACAGTTTTTTACAAAAACCAATGTTCTCATTTTCAAAGTAAAAAGAAGGTGGTCAGAGTCTTAGTGTATGGATATATCGACCTTTGTACCATCACTTCAGTTCCTAGCCTGATATCCACTCTTGATACATATAACATTGTTTCCCCAAACAAATCTCATAGACTACGGGTCATAAAGTATAAATGAATTTCATTTGACACTACGCTCTCATGAACCATTCTAGTGGGACCCAATCTGATCTTCCAAAAGCCTTCCACTATGTGGCCAGGGGCTATAGACTTGCACCGAGAAGGCATATATCTCACATGGGAATTCTTAGACTAAGTACCTGTATACACTAACACATCTACAAGACCATAAAAATTATCAAATGAAAAAACCACTAAGTAACCATTCATTAATACATCTAAATTTCATAACCATAATAGGAAATGATGTAATGTAAATTAAACAGGGCCAAGTAAAATCCCACCACAAACTATATTGTAACACAAGTCCAACTGAAAAGAAAATGTATTGGGAATGTTATTTGAAATCCATAAGAACACACCTCGGTGTATCTGTTCTCTCTATAAATAGTTTTTTCATGGTCCTCCTAGGACTCTGTAAAAAAGAAAATCATGTTCACAAGACATGACACATACATGTAATGACCGTGCAGGGGTGAGTATACCAATACTTGGAGGATTCCACAAAACCAAAAAACATATAAAATAGGAAGTATAGTTAGTTTTACCCAGATATATATCTAAAAAACATAAAAAATAATAATATCCAGATATTCTCAATATAAAACACATTATAAACACCCAGTCATGGTGTACATGGAAATTACAATACTTTTTCGGGATACATAATACAATAAAGAAAAAGATTCTTAAATGCTATATTAGTTTAGTGAATTTGGAAAAATTTAACACATTATTCTAATTTGGCGATTGATCTTAAAAATCGATTATAAAGGCCATCCCCTATTTTTGAACTTCCAAAATCCTTTATTTATATCCTAGGGAAAAAATATGAAAATGGTGATATCAGATGCTCAGTATGGGTAAAAATATCAAACAAAACATGAAAATAAGAATTTAATAACCTGAACATATCTTTTGAAAATTATGCCACATATAACACATAATAAAATATTGATTAGTGTAACAAACCATGAAAATTCATAAGTCATAAATCATAAATGAATATGATCCATGAGAAAATAAGAATGGAACAAAACATGGAGTTGTAGAAAACAATTATGAATATTAAATCATTTCCATATTAGCCATGGCTCATTACCAAGACCATAATAGTAGAAAAAGTCATATACTGAACCAGGTTCACAATTAATTTCATCCCTGTATTACTCAACCAGATTTACTTTCTGTTTCGGCACTGTATTACAAAACTATATTTAGTTGTTGGTCCAGCCATGTATTATTGAACTATATATACTTATTGGTCTGACCAATTATTACGAAAATAGATTCACATACAATTAATATCCTATCACTCTCATGATCTATAAATATTTAACAAATTCATTTGGGTAGATAAAAGTATCACCCAACACATAATGAAAAATATACATATGTATTCCATAAGAACGTAACTCATCCACCATAAAATAACCCATGGAATAAATTTTGTTTTATTAACATCTACAAATTATAAGAAATACATGAAAAACAAATGGATTTCATATATATCATAAACATAATTAAACTATAAGAATAATAGGGATATTATACGTGAATAATATACTTATTAAATAATTTTAACGTAAATGGTATATAATATTGGTAAAATACTTGAAATTAATTCTTGAGAAAAATATCATATCTTATTCAATTTTTTTCCTTTTCTCAAAATTACAAAAAATTTTAAAAGAAACTATTCAATTAGAAATTAAACTAAAAATATTGTAAATAAGGCTTAATGTAAATAATGTGTTATAAAAGAGTAAAAAAACTTTTATACAGTCTAATTTATAAAAAATTCTTCCAATACTTTTATAAAAAATTTCAAAAGTACATTGTATCGAAAGCGACAAAACAGACCTTTATTACCATTTAATTAAAATTTACCAATGGTATAAAATGAATTTAAACAATTTTATGTCATTAGTTAGAAAATTTTAAAATACATATTTAGTAATCATGAACAAGGATGATAAATATACACTACTAAATACATACGTATAAACAAACCCGGATATATTGAGATTGTGAAAGTTTCCCTTACCAATTAAAAATCAGTCAAATTTTATGCCTCATATAAAAAAAATATGCATATAGAAATATCATATCTTTCATAATACGAATCCTAAAATCATTCATGTGAAGCATAAACACCACTAAAAATAATTAGTTGTTTTATAAGGCATATGTCCCACAAAATAAATTCAAAACAAAATAATCCCTTACCTTATGTACGGGTACCTTCGTACATGTCCAAAATTATTATATAAGGGTTTAAATAATATCATTGAATTATTAAAAAATCATATTCACTTTTTTTGATATCACAAATAATCATATTATTACCCATTTTTTAATATCATTATTACTCAACCATCAGGTATTAACTGTTCTATTTTTTTATGTATGTTTCATCAGATAAGTTCATGATATTTTTCTTATATTTTAGATATATCATTTCGTGAATGATATTAATATAATATATATAAAATTTTTTCATTAAATTAATATATAAAATCTTTCATTAATGGATATCATGTTGAGTGAATTGCATCACATCGTGGAGATGGTATATCATACGTACACACAAGTGACGCTATAATTCCCATAATTGTGTAATGGTCTAGAAGTGGATGATATATATATTTTTAAATAATTAATTTAATGTTATAATAATAAAATATATTTTTTTATTTCCATCATTATACCCATCCATGTATGATGGTGGTGAAAACCTTATTACACAATGACGTGGAAACAGTAAGTCGTACATACACACCTGTTGTGATTTATTTTTTCATAGGATCGATTAAATGTGGAATATTGTTGTTCCATAATTATAAATGAATATCAGTATAAAATTGATAATAGATTTGTTAATTAATAATAAAAACAAATCATTAATAAGAATTTAAAGAAGAAATAAGTTTTAAATAATCGGTAGTGAAGATTATCTCTTTTTCTTTCTACTCCCTCTAAATATATTCTTAATGAAATTGAGTTTTTATTTCAAGAATACCAAAACATTTATAATGTAAATATGAATAAAGTAGGTATATGGGTATGGTATTTCAAATAATTAATACTCAATGTGATGAGAATAGGTAAGAGAGGAAGCTCTCTTTTATAATTGATTTGAGGAGGTTTTTTTAAAACTCCAAAAAAAAATAATTTATAATAAACTCAAACAACATCATAAAACCTCCAAAATATCATTATTTATAATATCATAAGATATATGGTTGAAATATAATCATAAATTAATTTGTGGACTTGTTTTGATATCATTTTAAATGTTATCATTTTGTTTTACCCATAATTATTCTCTATTAATTTTAACTAATGTAACAAAATTTTCAATATTAAAACAGTAATGTTTCTACTTACATGATTTAACTTAGACCATAAATAATCAATTTAGAATATTTTATAGAAAAACATAATTATTTTATATTCCTGAAAATATTTTATGCTTTTTAAATAATTTTTAAAAATAATTTTTAAAAAATGTCAGTAGTTTTTATTTTGACACTATTCATTTAAATAATTATTAAAAATACGATGAAATGATGATAACCATGAAAAAATATTTTATTATATTTATATGTGGTAAAGATCATCAATAATATTTTTTAGAAATATTAGTTATCCAAAATTATATTTTTTTTCTAATAACATTAACTTGATATTTATATTAATAAAATAATTACTACATCAGTTTTGTGTAATTTTTTAATATACTTTTTTTATAAAAAATTAAAAAATACTATGTTTAATATAAATCTCTTATTATTCATAATAAGACTTATAATAGAATATATCTCTTTGAAAATCCTACATTAAAAATGTTATATATATTAAAACTTGAATGTGAAAACTTTAACATCACTTTAAATATTATATGTGTTATAATATTTTATATATGGTTATAATGGTAAAAATAAAACCCTTTGATGGTTATGATTGTTTTATTCTAAACCATTATTATTTGGTCAAGTTTTTTGGTCTTTATTGGTTATTAAAATTTTACAAAAAACTATTTTATTGATTTCTATCAATTAAAAAATTTCAGAATAACGAAGGCATAATCCTTTAAGGTAATTATTAATTATCTATAATTTATAAGTATATGATCATGATAAAAAACCTGTTACCTTTATAATCAGTATTTATAGTCAAACTTATCTTATGTGTCACCTTATATTAAAAATGATAATGTTATTTTAATTTTAGTATGGCGTATTAAAATTTTTATTAAATAAAATATTTTAAATGTCCTAATCTAATCCATGTGTCTTAAAATGGTATAATTTCCATCCAAAGATGGTTTAGGTCTAATATAACACATAAAATTATATTAGGACAAGTGTGATGGCAATTTTATAATACTATATTTACCCATAATTTGTAGATTTTCCTCTTTACAGTATTAATAACAATTTCTGAAGTTACTATTAATAATTCCCAAAAGTAACATAATTCTATTTACATAATTTTATCTTAATGATTAAAGATAATTTTTAAAAAAAAATCAAAACACACAAGGTTATGCAATTAATTTAATATAAATCCCATTTTCTAAAAGAAAATGGGGTTTAAAAAGATAAAACATTGCAAAAGATTGAAATGCTTGTACATCAAAATTCATAGTAAACATAACTCCAATGATGAAAATTATATTAAATTGTAAAAATATATTCTACTTTTATTTTAAAAACATTAAATAACATAATTCATCCAAATAAATTATTTCGATAAAAGAAGATGTTTTCAATTAAAATTTAGTATATTTTTACCATTTTTCAAAACATAAAACATATCATAAAATATAAAAAATCCATCAAATTTAAAATTTTAAATCCCTCATTCAAATAAGAATTATATTTTGGTAAATAGAATATATAAAAGTTTCAAAAATGAGATATAAAATGTTGCACCATAAAAAGGCAGAAAAACATCATTTTCTAAAGAAAATAATTATTTTATCTAAAAAATTGAATATGTTCTTATATCATATCTATAAAACATATAAAGAGAATTTTAAATAGTATATTCAATATTTTAAATATATATTACATATATAAAATCCATAGAGAGTGATTTTATTATTTCATAAAAAAACTTATTTTCATTTAAATAGTTTTTTAGATGAATGTTAATGTTGTTCATATCTTCCATTAAAATGAATAGGTTATAAGGTAACTTAATAATATTTAGTTGTTAACATAAACTATGTCTTATGTGAAATTAATTGTATCAAAAAAATTTAAAATTTGTGTAACAAAAGCCAAGAACAATGTTGCATATACTGCAAGCTATGATGGTGTTGTTTATAGGAAAGCTTACCATGGTGTAGATTACAAGAAATCAATGAAATTTAAAAAATATATATCATAAAAATATCAGTGTTTAATATTCTAACCCCATTAAAATGAATTTTCCCATGAAAATGTTCACGGTTATAAAAGGATTAATACTTGATTGTATCTTTCATAGAAACCCACATCATAAAAGGAATACAAAAAAATTTATTTTAAAAAATGAATGTTATAAACATAATGGTTACCAAATGTGAATCATCATTGGGTTTTTACATAATATAGAATAGGTGGGATGTAAAAACATAGATATGGAATAGAAATATAACTATAATGATCTGATGGGGAGTGGTAAAGAACATGGTTCAGAAAATGATAACAATCGTAGATCTAAAAATCATTGAAGATATAAGGGGCTATCTGATTCATCTAATTAAAAGGGACTAGGTAAAAAATTTTGGATTCATGTTCCATTTTTCTGAAGTTAAATATTTATTATTATAATAATTACTTACATGATTTTGGTATAATCTCGCCAATGGACAACATTGATCCATTCCCACATCATTTCTTATTCAACGAATTAATGTTGAATTAATCATTCCAAAATCTTTAGTAGATCATGCGATCTATAAATAGAATTATAGTTCATTCAATATATCTTTATCACAACCAAAAAAAGTTATCACAAGTCAACGAATATGAATAAGTCCACCTATAGTGAGATAATAATTTAATCTAAGATACTTTATCATAATTTCAAATTATCATATCCATAAATTTATAAGCTTATAATCCATATGAAATCTATAAATCCAAAACATTTTTAATTATTTAAACTAACTCAGCTTAACATTTATACCCCATATATCATAATGTATCTCTTTTGGTCATATTCTGAACATGTGATTAACTTCATCATATATATTATTCAGTAATGATAATAACCTGAATTATTATATATCATTATTGAAAATATTCATGTTTACTTATTCCAAAACTTATTGGATATATTTTTTATGTTCTGATTGGTTGTATAATTCATCTATAATAGCTCATCCCTATTAACAACATATCCATAATTAACTCCCAAAAACTAGCATCATCTAATTTAGTTATTCAAATCTGACATATTTTTATGAAAACATAATTATCTTAACATAATGGGCATATTAAGGGTTATATTTTCCTCAATCATATGTTCTCTAGTATATCACCATACCCTTAAATCACCCCTATAGGACCTTAGATTTATTCAACATATACTATTCAATCCTTCATGGAATTTTTTTATATTTAATGATTTATATAACATAATATTTGAATTATGAAACATATACACCTCAATAATCCAAATTTATTCTTAAACTAGAACATACGATCCACTATAACAGTCTTTCTTAAAATAGTAATAATTTATTAAGGTTACTCAACTTTAATACACCAAATATTCTTAGCTTTTAAGTAAAAAATGTTTCTAGAACATCACATATCTTTCACATTTTGTTTACAATCTCTTTATCCACAGTATTATAACTAATACATATAACAAAATCATGATTATTATTATGATATTTGAACTGTGGAAAAATGTTTATAATTCATATACTTTCCATATCTGAAACATTCAAGGTTAATTATGTTCGATCTAGTTCTGGATTTTGACTATGACATGAATGCAAATTGTGACAAATACATAAAAGATTTTAAAAATACATAATTAAGGTAAATTACCAATAATATTTCAATATATGGTATATTAGGTTTAATTCTAGTTTATTCATGATTATTATAAAAACTCTAGGATTTTAACCAATATATAGACTGATCATAAAGACATACATGGACATATCCTTCAAATATATCTATAGAGATCACACTGAATTTTTCTCATCATAGTTTCCAAATGTTGACTAACCCTTCAATCTGAAATAAACATTAATAAACCAAGCTTGATGTGCATGAAAATTACATTACTTTTCCAGAATACACAATACATTACACAAAAAGACACTCAAAGAACCTATTAGTTTAGTGACATCAGAAACCAGAAATACCTTCTTCTAATTTGGTGAATGATCTTAAAAATATCCAATAAAGACCTTCCCATTTATTTTTCCTACCTAAAACCATTATTTATATCATGAGAAAAATAAAACATATGAAAAGGGTGGGCTCAGATTCTCAATATGGCTACAGAAAAAAATGTCAAACAAAATAAGAACATCAAAATGTAATAACCTAAAAATATTTTTTTTAAAATCACACCATGTATAATATATATATAAATCATGAGTCATTGAATATATTTTGGTAGTTAAAAAGGAATAAATCATAAAGGAATAATATCCATGAGAAAATAACATTGACATGGAACAAGAAATTATAGAAAACACATAAGCAAAGAAAATCATTTCAATATTAGAATGGCTCATTTCTATGAAGATCATAGTGGAAAAAGTTATATACCAAAGATAGTTTTCTCTTCACTCTTACCCTCTATTACTGAACAGAATTTACATTCCATTTCAGCCTTGTATTAATTAACTGGATCTACTTTTCATTCCATCCTTTTATTACGGATGTGGACTTACTTGTATTTCCAGTCCTATATTATTGAACCATATTTACAAACAATTCTAGTCCTATCTATGTCATGACATATAAATATTTTCCCAATTAATTGGAGGGAGATATAGGTCACACCCATCACATAATGAAAACAATACATATGTGTACCACAAGAACATAAATAATTCTGAATAACACATCCCATGGAATTAAATGGGTATCTTAAACATCATTCCCTAATAACACAGTCTAAAAAAACAAATAAATTTCATAAATATAATAAAAACAATGAAACATAGGAATAATAAAGACAGAATACCTAAAACATCCCTTTATTAAATATTTACATTTATATAGAAAATAATTTTGTTAAAAGACATAGAATTAATTCTTCAAAAAATATCCTTTATTATTTAAAAACACTAGTTTTTCTCAAAATTCCAGACAATTTAAAAAGAATATTACTTCCTTAAAAAGAAACATGAGATATTTTAATGGAAAATTTATGTAAATAAGGATTAATGAAAGAGTATAAATCTATTCTTTCCATATATGTTAATAGAAAACATTCTTCTTATACTTTAGTTATAAATTCCAAAAGTACAACGTTTTAAAAGAGACAAAAGATTCATTTCATATCATTTCATAAAAAAATCCCCATTAGGGAAAAATGATTTTAAACAATTTTATATGATCTTGAATAATAATTTATCATAAATGTTTAGGAAACATGTACATGGATGATAAATACACCCTAGTAAACACTTACATATAAACAATCTTGGATAATAATGATATTGTAGAATTATCCTTCAAAAATATATAATAAGTTGAATCATATTCATTATAAATAAAATAAACTCATATGAATAGGTAAATATAATAACCTTCACAATAATAATCACAATGAAAATTTATTGTTAGTATAAACGCCACTCAAAAGAAATAGGTGGTGTATAAAGCAAAAGTCCCACAAAAATGAATGTCAGGTAGACCAATCCCTTACCATAGGTCTGGATTCCTTTTTACATGTCCAACCCTCTTGGATAATGGATTAAATAATGTTATTAAATTATTCCAAAATAAAAACCACTTTTTATAATATCATAAGTGAGCTTATTATTTCATGTTTGCTAATAACATTATTTCTCATCCATTAGGTATTAACTTCTTTATTTCGTTACACATGTGTCATCAGATAAGTTCTTATTTCTCTTCTTATATTATACTTATATAATTTCTAGAATTATATTAATATAATATATATATATTATATATTCATTCAATAATTTTATATAATCTTTCTTTAATGAATATCATGTTGACTGAATTACAGTGCATCTTAGAGATGATAGGACACACGTATGCATAAGAGACAATATCATTCCCATAATTGTGAAATTTTATAGAAGTGGTTGGTATATATATTGTTCCGAAATAGATATAATTCTACTATAATAATATATAGTCATTATTTTCATCATTATATCCTTGCACGTAAGATAATGGTGAATAACCAATCACACAACGACGTGGAGACGATATGTCGTACATATGAATGTGTGGTGATTTTTTTTATAGGATGGATAGAAAGTTGAATATTTTTAATCCATAATTATAATATCATATTAGTATATATGTGATACTATATTTATTATTTTATAAGATAAAAATTTCATGAAGCGGATTTAGAATAATAATGAAGTTTGAATGAATTGGTAAATATTTAATATAGGTATTTTTTGAGTAAAAAATAATAATAAATTACTATGATGTATACAAATCCTCCAGATTTTATAATAATACTAATAATTAATTATTTTTCATATAAAATATAACATTAAAAATTATATATGTATTTAAACTTCAATGTGATAACTTCAACATCAATTTAAATAAAATATTTGAATTTTCATAATATTTTCCACATGTCATTAAATTGAAAATAACTCAGTACATGGATTATTATAGTGAGTATATAGTTGAATAATAAGATATTATAAACTATTTTTTAATGGCTTTTTGTTATTATATTAATAATTATTTTATTTTTTTCTTAATAACTATATAATTTCCGCATCACCAACATATAAGCCTTTATGGTGATTATTTATTTCCAAAATAGTAAAAATATATTATCACGTTAATTAAAACAAATTTATCTTTCATTTGTGTATTTATTTTAGAATTTATACTATGTATAACCTTATTTTAAAATTTATATTTTTTTTTGAAATTTGAGTAAAACATATTTAACTTTTTGTTAAATAAAATACATAAAGTGTCATAATCTCATCCAAGTGGCATCCAATGTTTATCATTATGACCCAAGGTTGGTTTAGTTTTTAAATCACTATTAAAATTATATTATTACATGTTTTAAAATAAATTTTTAATATTATATTTACCCTTAACATCCTGATTTACCATTTTTTCATATTAATAAAAATTGTTGATGTTACTATTCCTAATACCGAAAAATAAAATAATTATACTTACGTAATTTAGACTTACTTATTCTAAATACGGAATCCATTTTTTTAAATTCAAAACAATAAAGCTGATTTAATTAATTTAAAATTAATCTTGTTGTTGGAGTGAAAAATGTGTATTTAAAAGTCAAAACATTACCAAAAATTTAAATGTTTTTACATCAAAATTCATTATAAAATCAATGAAAAAAATTATATTAAATGGTAAAAATATATTATATCCATTCTTTAAAACCATTCAATAATATAAGTTATCCATATAAATAATTTTAATGAAAAAAATTGTTTTCAATTAACAATTATTATATTTTTACTAGTCATAAAAACATAAAACATATCAGAAAAATATCAAAAAATTAACCAAATTAAAGTTTTATATCCTAATTCCAAATAAGACGTTTATTTTTTAAAATATAATATAAGAATGTGTCAAAAAAATAGATATAAAATGGGTTCACCATCAAAAGGTTTCAAAACATCATTTTTTTAAAAATATTTATTTTATCCAAAAAACAAAATTTTTTCTTATATCGTGTTATAAAAAAATTATGATGAATTTTACATATTAGGATGAATATATTAAATATAAATTAAATAAATAAAATCCATTAAGTGTGAATTTATTATTTTAAAAACTCACTTTTTCAAATTTAAATAGTTTTTCAAAATAAAGATAATATTGTTCATCAACACCATTATAATTACTAGGTTATAAGGTAAAATTATAATATTTTTCTATTCACTTATACTCGGTCATGTGTGAAATTAATAATATCAAAAGAACATGAAATTATGTGTAACACATTCCAATCATAGTGTTGTGTATAACGTATGTTAATATGGTGTTGCGTGTAGTGAATGATTATCTTGGTGTAGTGTACATTACAAGATGTCAAAGAAATTTTTAAAAAAGAAAATCTATCTTCTAAAAATCTAGAGGATTTGTACACGCAGTCTAGAGGTAATACAGAACCATAACATTCCTACCCTAGGTTTAGTACACTAAAAATCAGTGAAGCACTCATCCTGGAGAACACACCCCTGAGTCTGCAAGCACAAATCAAGTCTGTTTGAGAGATACAACCCATAGGGTTCCTCTATTAGAGAGAGAGAGAGAGAGAGTGAGAACGTTGATGGATCGAAGAGAATATGATGCAATAGATAAGGATCATAGTCAGGTCAATGGGGAGACTCCAAAAACTCAATCTAAAATAACCTCTCTATATAGAAAATCAGTTATTGAGTATTATTTGTCAGGTCGATACCAAGAACTCCACCTTGGGCACGAAGATGAATATTGGATCACAACTAACCCCCTCAGGGTAATTATGATAACACTATAGAGGATGTCTTGTTGAACTGAATGTATTCTTTAGAGTAGGAAATGATTTTTTCCAACCTTCAAGGAAATGATAAATGAAATAAACCATAAAAAACATATCCATTATATGGAGGACAAGATATATTTTCCATTTTAGAAGGATTACACATTGTTTATAAGGGTTACACTCCTTGTCCCTTAAACTCGGGTCCTTCCCATGTAATCAACTGATGTCATTCAAATTGTGTTTGTATAAGAGTAGTACATGATGTGCATAGTGGTTACAAGACATATCCTTGTATCCAGATTCCCACCTATGTACATTTTTCATGGTCCAGTATATAGTGTCATTTTATCTAAACATACCCATGTATTAGTACATGGGGTATCCCTTCTGCATAGTCTATGACATCTCATCTGGTAGAGTTCGCACAATGTTGGTAGCTTGTGTACTCCCCCTATGTCCGTGTACATCCCAACGTACTTTCCTAGTTACATTAGAGAGGTAACACACCATGTGGAAGGGTCACTCATTATGTTATCCTTAACTTCTTCCTAAATCCCAAACTATTATAAGGGGGCCCAGGTGTTGTGTAATCCTAAGTTACATGTGGTGTTGTTTTCAATTTTTCAAAATCACTGTAGCTTCTTCCGGGAACTTCCTACACTATAGTTCTTCAATATGATGATCGGTTCACAAATAAATAAAATATCTAGGGTCTTCCATGGATCTTCATCATTCCAAAACACATTCTGACACTAAATTTTTGTTGAAGAAATTGATCAAATCGACATTATTCATTTTAAGCCGATGAAAATCAAAGAATATGAGATCAAGAATCATTCGTTGTTCGAATCACTCCATCTCTAACACCACACCTCTGTTGTTTTATGCTGATCTTCGATCTATGATATTGAATTGTTTCACTATGAAATTATTGTGAAACTATCGGTTGATCCAGAATAGTTGATCCATGTTCCAAAAATTTAATGACCCTTGAAAAATGATAAATGGGGGGAGAAAATCACATCAAATAATTATATGAATAAATATTCATTGAGTTTGATGTTGATCTTGGGTTGTTTCCATTAGAATGATAATCCAATAAATCAATAATATAATCACAATGATAAAAGTCACCGGATAAAAACCGCAATCATACCCATCATGAATAATTATCAATCCATCATCCAATATATTCAATGATTGGTATATGATCATTATAGAACTCAAGAATAGAGAACTAAATCAATAAAAAATTCCCTATCTAAATTTTATTTGATCACTGATGAAGAAATATGTGTCCTCGTCATCGTTGGAAAGATCCATCGAATTGGTATCACGTTGATTATTGATCCATGATACGTCATAATTATTCTCCTAAGATGATTTCCTAGATCACAATTGATATATCCTTTAAGAATCCCATGGTTATGCTTTTAATCTTGGGATTCTATCATAATAGTATTTTTAATTATTAAATGGTCACAACATCAATCAAATTAACCAAAATAATTTTATTTAAAGTATTTATTCATTTTCACACCCATGATGAGTTTTCTACAAACAACCACACTAACTAATGTTATGTTACACCTAGTATAATGATTACATTCATACCTCAACAGTTCCCTCATATTTTTGATATATTAACCCATTAATAAGATATTCCACTTTTTTGAGGAAAACCATGTGCACATTATATTTATTATTTTAGTATATTACAAAAATTTATTCTAGGAATACCTTGAATCATAATCACAAACCTTCTTAGAATATGTTCTCTAAAATAATCCATATAAAATTTAAAAATTATATATAGAATATCATGACATTTCAATATCAATATTTTATTTTCTATACTCTATATAGCACTTTAACTAAGAATTTTTCTTCTAATATGTGAAATAAGAACAAGCCCCTATAACCAGATGCGTTAATCCTTGAAATTACACACTATGAAGTATCCATGATGCCAGTACTAGATTTTTCCCATATATAATTATAATAGGTTTTAATTAAAAGAAGGGAAATTTTTTGAATATTCATTCCTTGATATATCTAAGCAAACAAATATAGTGAAGAATTTACTTTGAGATTCTTATTTTTTGTATAGAATTTTAACTTTGATAAATGTAGTATGTATAGTTACATTATTTTGGATTTTAGGTCTTATTACAACGTGTTTGGACTAAATCTTTAAATAGGGTATGGATTTCACTACTTTTTAACACACATTTTTTATGTCTTATTGAGTCACTGTTATTGGATTTATTATCAACAACATATCAATTAATATTCATCATCTGTTTTATTAGTCTTCATGATCACATTTATATCATCTAATTAAAAGAAATATTTTTATCTTTACTAAGATACATAGATGAGGCCCATCTCTAGGCCTACAAGTATATAAATTTTATCGCCATAATAACCATCCATGGAAAAGATATTTTTACAACTGAGGAAATTGATTGGAATGACTTGAGACCAAATTTCCATTATCTCTTCTTAAAGATTTTTGTTAGATAAAATTCTCATTTGAAGGAAAAATTTTCTGATATATTGTTCAAAATTTTAATAATTCATGTTTTTATTTTTTTCAACGATGCTCTTTCATGCAAGTCAGCATTAGAAACTCTCAGGATCCTTCATAGCTCAGTTTCAACTCATTAACAATAAAGTGGTTTTGTGGTATTCCTCAATTGAATTAAAAAAACCAAGAGACTTAATTTTGTTATAAGATTAAACTAATATCCAAAATCCAACCCAATTCTAGGTATATATCATCCTTCTTTGGTTAATTATGACCATTCATCTTCATAACCGATGGAATCGTGTATGTTAGGATCCCTCCATTTTGATACCTATGGAAAAATTAAATCCCATGAATAATAAAAAATAATAAAAGGTCCCAAAATTAAATTAATCGTCTCAATAAATGAATTTTAAGCTTAAATAAATCACAACTAGTTTTCTCCTCCTTCTAAAACAATGATTTTATCAACATTGTTTTCATCTTGGTTACTATGTTTTGTGATGTTCATGTTCTATTGGTTATTGATGTTTCTTATGTGAATTCACATGTCTTCTCTAGAAGGTCTATCTATAACATGATTTAATTTATCATTTCACTATTTTTTCTTCAATGCTCAAGCTATCTCTATTAATAGATTGGATTTTATACTTCAAAGCATCCTACATTATCATCTTAATATGAAGTTTGACACCATGATGGTTCTCTACTCGATGGTTTCTTCTACAAATGGATGATTATTTTAGAGCATACACAATTACGTACCTTGTACATACTTTCATTTTTAAGTGTTGGTTTTCTATCAGTGTCATTGTGCGACTATTTATATCTTGGATAATTGGTGAATCTTGAGCATTAATGTTAATGATAATATGTTCGGGGTGGCCACTGTTAATGGGAAATGTGAAGAGAGGTAGATAAAGTAGGATGAAGTGGTTTCACACCATTATTCTTCCAAAAATATTATACCAGTAAACAAATTCTTCTAGATATTAAATGAGTAGTTGATGCTAGCATATTGATGATTTCAAAAGATTAGTAGAAACATTTTTCTAGATGGTAGTTGACCGATAAAAAGTAAAGCAGTAATAGAATAAGGAATACACTAAAATCACAAGTTTCATATGATGGTAGAACAATATAAAAACACAAAGATAATATAAAATGAATAAATATAATAATAATAATAATAATTAGTTTAATTTCTTTAAACCACAAAAACAATTAATTCAAAAAAGAATGAATCTAATAAATACATGGAATATAATTTAGAATTATATTTTTATGAAACCATTACAGTTTAAAACAATCAAATATATATTTGAATAAGAATTCATCTAGAATTCCAAATTTCAAATTCTTTTTAGGGAAATATATTCTGATAATAACATGATAATAATTTTAATATATAGAAAATAATTAATTTCTTCAAAAAACAGGACCTCATAAAAATTTCTATGAAATCCCTCATTTAATTAAATTTGAAATAATATATTTCCAAAATAAAAATTCTCAATGAATTTCCCTATTTAATATTTAGATTCCAGGATAAATGAAATAAAAATTATTTTAAAAAATAGTTTTAAATTAAAAATATAACATTAATAAATGAATTATTTTAAAAAATTAATATTTATAAATATCTCATAAAAAATATTTATTCCCTTTATAATTGGAGAATCATTTTGGAGAAAAAATGGAAATATAAAAAAAATAAAAAAAACAGTTTTTTTTTAATTTTTTCAATCGAAAATAATTTCAATGAATCTTGATCAATTATATAAGCATTCTCAAATTAGAGATTATATTCTCATGAAAAATCCAATCACTCTACCAAAATAGATGTGGCAAGATGTGATAACAGTGGGCACATCACACCCCAAGACCATTAGTTCAAAAACATTTTACCCAAATACCTCCCCATCACAAATATTCACATCCAAGAAGATCTTGCCTCCTCAAAATGTAATCCCTAAAAGGATTAATCTAATTTGAAAAGGAGTTATTCTATGTAGTAATTTAAAAATTCCCAAATTTGTCACATTCAATTATTTTTAATTAGAACTCCTTATTTAAAATAATATTTTATTTTAAAATCTTAAAATAAAAAAATAATATCATTATTATAAATATATTATATTACATTAATATACATTATCTACATTCCTCTATTCTTCTTAGAGAAAATGATTATATTGTACGTGCATTGGTATAAACTACCTCTTCCATGAATAGTATATTTTATTATTTATCACTTACATACATTTATAGTTAAATATGTGTAATTAATGAATAAATATTGTATTTCTATTATTTGTAATTTTTTAATATATAAAACATTCATTACATTTCTTTTGTAATATGAAAAATGAATACCTCATCTTTGTGAATGTGCAGTCTACATCCTCCCTTGAACGACATATTTTATTTTCCATCACGACACTAATTAAGTGATTATATAAATTTAAATATGGTATTAAAATTATTTTTTTCAAATTATTGTGGATCTAGATTGATTATAAAAATATTTAACTTGTAATTTATATCCCAAATTCTATTCAGCATATATTACCCAAACAATATTATCAAAGAATCCATTTTTATGAATGCTGAATAAAACTATCTTTAAATTAATATAAAAAATTATAAATCATTACGAAGAATATATTTGAATATCATATATAATCGAGTAATTATGAACTTGGTATAAAAAATGGGAATCAATATCGATATTGGAAATCATATGCGAAACAATAAAATGTACTAATATATGATAATGAAGATAATGATTTATTTTCTAATGAATGTATAATTAATATTTATAATAAAAGATTATAAATTTTAATTCATTTTAATATTGTTTTGAAATATGTTTTTAATATGGTTATTCTTATTATAATAGAGGTTAACTACCTTTTTTGGAAGTCATGGGTAATACGTAATGGATGTTCCAGACTCAAAATATATTATTGATTCATAATTATTCATATTTGACCAGGGTTTTATATTATTATTTTGTTATATCCTATGATGATATTATATATTATTTCCTACTTCAAATCTATGGAATTAAAATTTCACATAAAAAACAACTTCTTTAAAAGATTTTTTCTTCATAAAACATTATGATGTTAAGAATAACCCCAATATCTTTTACTCTTTATCTTCTACATCTATATTCAATCTTCCAACAAAATTTCTTATTTATTATTTTTAAATAAAAATATAAATTATTGTTTATAATATTTAAACATTTCATTATCTATTTAAAAATGTATTATTTTTCACTCTTTTAACATTTTCGGCTTTTAATAAATTTTATTTTAAAACTAATTTTTTCCCTTCTATATTGTATATATTTTCTTAGAGTAAATATTTAATTTTGAAAACTATTAATTTTTTTTCAATGAATCATTATTGAAATTTTTTATCATATTATTTATGAAAAACTATTCTTTAAAAATTGTCAAAAATTATTTTTTTAATGTGACTCATAACATCATCTATTTATGATAATGTAATGTTTTTATAGAAATTTCTTATTTTTTGTTTTCATATTTCTTACTCTTTATTTCAATATAAGATATCTCTTGCAGTGTTATGTTCTTTGAAATATCTTATAAATTCTATTAGGAAATAATATTTTTTGTGTGATTGAAATTTTTTTATATCAATTGCATTAATTAGTAAATCCATTTTATGCGATAATATTTTAGAACCATTATAAACCAATTTTCATTCACTAAAATCCTTATGATATGATGATTTATTTCTTATGGTACACTTATGTATAGATGTTTATATGTGGGACCATTTATCACCCTCCAATTATTTGGGTAATGTCTTACAATTCAAGGGATAAATATGGGAATCATGTATTAATACTAAATTCACAATTTAGATCTGTAGATGATTCCTACTCTCCTATTTTATAGGAATTAGGTAGTGATTCATGTTCTTCTATGTTATGGGAAATATGAATTCATACATATTCCACTATTTTATAATTTCTACACTCATTATTTTTCCACATCTTTACGTTTTCTTCTTACTCATTTGATGGTTTCTTATACTTCATGTTATGCTCAGATCATTGATTTTTATCTGATGATCCATTTTTACTTGAGTATGACCGTATAATGATATGTTATTGTACCGTTATAATATTTTCCTACATAAAATATCATCTTATTCTCCAATACGATCATCATTTTCCACCCTTACAAACCATATAATCACATCATTTCTTATGTTTCACATCCCCATTCTACGGAAGTTATATTTATTATTTATGGGTCAAATATGGTATCATGTCTAAAGAATTAATATTATTGATTTTAGAATGTTTTAAAATAAATTTTTTTATGTATCTAGCCTTTATAGATAGTTATCCTTTTCATTTTGGGGTGTGGTTAATTGTGATATATAATGAGTAATAATTTCAAAAGAAGTTTTTTAATATGTCTTATTTAGCTTGGATAACCGTATAACAATTTAATAACAATTAATTAAAAATTGAATAATAATAATAAAGTATAAATAATGTAATGAAGTTATTAATGATAATACATTAATGGAAAGAAATGATTTTATTAATATGTATAAGTAGTTCCACTAAAACGAACTATTAACTTCTATTCCAAGGTTTTAGAAGGATCAATACCCAAAGATAATGTAAAAATCTTTTGATACCTTGAAACTAGATCGATCTAAATGATAAAAAGATAAAATTCAAATCCATATACATCATAAATTAAAATTATTAGAAAAAATATCAATCCCCAAGATCCTCTTTAATCACATGATCAATAATAATTCATCTCCCAAGAAATCATCGAACTTGGTCTTCAGAAACATATATTAATATCCTCTACATCCTGTGAATCGTGGTGGATTATAAGTAAAAGATTAAATATAAAAATATTAGAGATTTTATAATGAAAAATACCAAAAAAGTAATATCTAAAACATTCTATAAAATAATAAAAATGGAATCTATAAAATCAATTACATAGTTAACAACTTTCAAAACATATTTTCATAAATTTATAGTTTTCACATCTTTATGCCCATTATTCCTTAGAATCGTTTTAAATTTTTTTGGTGTTGCAAACTATATAATAGTAAACCCATAGTTATTAAAGTATATATATGACAACAAACAAACATGAAAGCATTAACACTATCATACATTCTATATTTCTTAGGTGAATTCACAATGATATTTCATACACATAGTTCATAATAATATTACATGAACATCATGATTAAAAATTTTACTCCACAAAATAACCTCACATTAACTAAATATATATAATGATGCGCATAGTAGTATTCAAAACCCAAGATACAGAAGAATTTATTCATGACATTATAAAAAATTAATTTTGTGGAATTAAATGCTTGACAAAATTCATGTGTGTACCTTTGAATAAATAGAGTTGGAGCATAAATTTATCTATAAATAAAATTCAATAATGATTCTCAAAAAATTATTGAGATACTTTTGGAATAAATAACATGATTTTTGAAGGTATATAATAGTAATACTGAAATGGAGGAAGAAGCATAAGAGACTGAAAAATAAATTATGATTATGTACCAAAATCTGTTCATGGATTTCAATATACAAAAAATTAAGATAAATTTTATTAATGTGAGTATAATACAATACTTGAGAGATTAATATAATAAATAATAAATACTAAAAATATTTATAACCTTTTTTTATAACCAATGGTATAGCCTATACAGTTATTTTGATGTATCATTATGTGAGTTTAGCTCAGGATAGATCCTTATGTATGGTTTAGTTAAAAATATTGTTTTAAAATTTTCTTTATATGTAATTTAAAAGGAATTAACAATACCAATAGTTTAATGAAACCATTTGTATATGTAATTATTGATAATAATTTAAATAGTAGGTTTATCCAACAACTTCATTATTCTATTACAAATATATTACCACTATAATACAACCAATATTTTCAAATATTTTTTAACATAAATATTCATGTAAAAAAATAATTTTTAATTTTGAAGTATTAATTATTATAATTATTATTACACCTAAATAATTTGTCCACCTATGCCAATGCTTTTACCCAACCATTGTTATTAGTGGTTGAAAGCAAATATTGTACCAAAATATCACTCAAAATATTGGTATAGGTGGATAGAAAACCTAACTATACAAACAAGTTGAAATCCAATTGGTATATGTTATTGGTATAGGTCGTATTTCTAGTAATGAAATATCATATTAACATGTCCATAAAATAACAAAAGAATATTGATTATATTCACTATAACAAGACCAACTTGATCTATTGATCATATAATAGTATAATAAAGTAAAACATTATTATTTATTGAAGGATTTTATATTAACATAAAGACATATATAATAGTTAAGTCATAATGAGGAAGAAAATAATAATCAAATTAATTGACATGACATAGGAACTAAAGTAAAGATTATATTTATTTGTGTTATTAAAAATGAACATTACATATATATATAGGTATTATAATTGGAAGGTTAAGGTAATAATATTAAGAAAAATGCCACTATATGATAATTAGAACAGTTTTGTGACCATTATTCATAAAAGAATGTAATAAAATACATAAAACATTTAGTAATGTTATAATTAAATTTTTTTATTAACGTATATTAAATAATTAAAACTAATCCAATCTCACACAAGTTTTATATAATAAAAGTAAAATATATATTCATTTATGGTGTGACTTAGTAATGTTGGGACCAAGATCATTAAGGTCTCGAGTTTGATTTCTGCTGGTAGTGGGCATGAATTGAAATCATATCACTAATGATTCACTACCTTCAAAATCAAGGGTTGTGTGGAGAGGCCAGTATCACGTAGTGATTTCATTATCCACAATCAATGTCTAGGGTTAAGTACCCACTATATAATGGGGGATTCATATACTAGGAATACTTATAATTGTTTTGGCTTGTTTGAAAACTATACAAAAATAAATTAAAAATAAAACAATTCTCAAAAATAATTTCATATATTTCAATTTCAAATACACCAATATTTAAAATAAATTAATAAATTTCACAAAAATATAATAATATTTTTATAAAAAATATTAATTTGGAATCCCTATGTTGAAATTTTCCATCAGAAAAATTCCATTGTGTTCTATGGAAGTAATTTTTTTTATAAATTTTATAATAGGATATTAATATACTATATTATTATGAATTAATTAGAGTGAGAAAACTATATTGTTGTTAATATAATTCAATTAGTGAATGTAGTATTACAATTTATTAAAATAATGTATTTTAAAGTATTAAAAATTATTTTCAAACCTATCATAAACGTTTTGAAGTCTAAACTTGAGAATATGTTTTTAAATACAATAAATTTTTAATGAAATTATTTTATATGGAAAAAAGTAATGATAAAGAATATATATAAATTCAAAAATAAATAAATGTCAAAAATAATGTACTTAATTTCAAATATATTTGTCTATAACCATGGGTAATCATGGTAAGTATAATTTTATAAATACTTGTAACCCCTTCACCCTAGAAGCCTAGAGTTGGTGCATTATTTTATTACATTGGAATGATTAAAATGAATCATGTCTCAAAGGACCGATATGTTTAATAGTCTTGAATAAACTGAATATTTACGTGGAACCCATTTTACATTGGGAGAATAAAATAACCTATAATACATAATAAAAGCTATCAAATTGCATCCTTGAAAAATAAAAAAAGTAATCTCTTCTTAATAACATGTTGAAGGAAACGAAATGAATGTGGAACTATAATAATTTAATCATAATCAATTAGACATAATAATTATGGAATTGTGAATAATTGAAAATACATAATAGTAATAAACTTAGAATGAAAGTGCATATATAGATTTTTTTCATTGTTAAAACCTCATTTATAGTAATAACTGAATAATGAATTAATATAATTTTTATTATATGGAAGTCTTGTATATCACAAACAAACAATCATACAATCGATATTGTTTATGTATGTGGGTAGAAACCTATTTCATTTTTGTAATGAAACTCGAAGGCATTGTCGCCAACTAGTTTGTATGATGACACATGTCGATGCATCATGGGGAAGTAACGGACCCCACCTGTCACATCCAGTCCAAATAATTTATTATAAAAATATTTAATATAATAAAAATATGCCTCTCCAATATATGTATTCATTATAGGATACAGATTCATCAATATTTTTATAGTAAATCGAAATTCCCCAGTCATTAATCATAAACAATAACTATTTGGAGTAATATGATGAATGATTTTAAGAGATCACATCCACAATAAATCTAATTATAAAACATTGAAAAAATATTATAGATAATATTATAATATATAATCATCAATGAAAAAAATGTTTCAATAATGGATAATGATATAGATAAATATTCTATTAAATGAGACCATTGAAAAATTCTTGAGGAAATAATCCATAAAAAATACAATGTGTCCCATATCACCATGAAACGTTCAAATAATAATCCCATAGAATATCATTAGAATAAGTATAATACTAGAAAAAAATACAATAGGGAATCACATAAAACACATTCAAAGAAAATGTGGTGAACTAGGCATATATCATAAAAAAGTTTAAGTGAGACGAGAAAAAAAATTCCTTAGAAATTAGATTTCTTTTGGAAAATCATTCATATATGTCAAGAAATCATATTTAATAAAAAAATATATCCCATAATAAAAGATATAAAAAAATTAAATTATAATTTTCACTTAAATTTTATCCCCCTAAAGTGAAATAATGTAAAAAAATTTAGAGAAACATTAGAGAGAAAAACACTTTATTGTGGTTTTAGGAAAATATAAAAGAGAATTTAAAGCATAAAAAAATTTGATTTCATAAAACAAGAAATTAACCAAGATTGTTTTTCACGATAAAATGTGTAACTTTACAAAAATAATAATAACATAAAATATATTGCATTGTGCACATGAATGTATGTATGAATTTTAGATGTTCCCTTGAAACAAGTTTGTTTATAGGGAATAATTTTTGAAAGATGATTTTGATACATATAACCCCACATAAAGTAAAAAAGGAATACTATTGGTACACATATATAGAAAATTCATACATAATTTATGAGGAGTATATAATAATTGATAATAATTTAATTTATATTAGTAGAGAATAAGTGAGACCTGAATGAAAATGGAGGTTTGAGTATAAAACCCTTACTTTAAGTCTGATGTTGTTCTTCACTTGATCTTAGTGTCATGGATAACCATATTAATATCATTAATTAATATTTAAATGACATCATATTTATGTCATTTATTTTTCATTTCCTTATTAAGTTCATTAATGTCCTTTTTTATGGTTTTAAGAGGTTCAATATTATTTTTTTGGAATCATTTTCTTCCTTGGTTTTCATGATCAGTTTACTTGTATTCAGGAATGTATGTTCGTTTGAAATGTCATTAAAACAATAAAGTTTTTAATATATATTATAAGTTAAATTAACCATATAAAAATGATATTATAATGATTGTGGTTATATACCATGTGGATAACTCATTAGATAAAATTTAATGATAAATTCTTGGGTTTACTTGGCGGTTTTGTGAAAAGAGAACTTTTTTGTATTATTATTTTATATTTTGAGTGTTTAAGGATTTAAAAATATTAAATAAGATAATATATATATATATATTATGACCTTTTTCATAAATTGAAAAAGATTCATGATGAGTATTTATTATAGTAATGAAAATTTAAAACCCATATTCCTTGAACGTTATAATTATCACTTCTCATACCGTGTTTTCGATTATATTATAATGGAAAGGAAAAAAAGATACGATGACAAAATATTATATTATCATCACAAAATTACATTATATAGAAGATACTAGATTTTTCATAACATTTTTCTGATAATAGGTGAGAATAGAGAATATAAAAAGGAACTTGAAAAGAAAATAAAATAATGGAAAAGAGGAATTTACCACTTGAATCTACCTTCCTTTGAGAGCCTCTTTAGGGGAGTGGATTTGGTCTTTTGAGGAGGACAAGGATGTTGGACTTCGGGGATGATATTAGGGATATATTTGATAAGAATATAAGATATTCTTGAGTTTTGATAGGTGTGATGAAATGAGGGTGTGAAGGGCGGTAATTATACCTTTGTGGAGGAGGGTTTTATTAATATTTTAATCATTAGTTTATTATTTTTCCCTAAGATAAGAAATAGTTTTGATTATATGGCTAAACATAGTAATAAGTTAATTTTAATTTTAACTAATGGTTTCTTACATCATCCATGATCCATGTAATAGTGTATTTATCTCATAATGCGTTTATATCATAATTACCCTATTTTACTATTCTTAAAAAATTCATGTTTTTCAGAAAAATCACAAAAATTCACAAACACCATTTTTGATGTCTAGAATCTAAAAATGAACTCATTTTTTCAATAATTATTTTCTAAATATTAAAAATGTAATTTTTAATAAGAAACATCATTTAATTGAAAAATATTGACACTTAAAATATTCATCTTTATTTTTAAGGATCCTAAATTTTATTTATACTTTCATGTGTAAGGTTACCATTCATAAGGGTCATATTACTCTTCATATGGGATATTTAAAATTCCTAAGGGTATGTTAATATTCATAAGAGTATGTTACTATTCACTAAAAATTATGTTGATTCTATCAGACTCCAAATATCATCGTGAACACAACCATGTATGTTCGTTTTTTGTAATTCAAATCAAAGAAGAAAAATATTATTTTCATTGGCTATGTTATAACAATGTTTTTTTCATAGGGGCTCAATTTTTCATGCATTATATGTTAAATTTTTGTTTTAAATCCTTGGGGTGTCCTACTAATAGTGAATATATTCATAAAATTATTTAGTATTTATAATTATAATAGCCAATATAAATTGTTCATATTCATTTAAAATATTTAATTATGTTATATTTTGTTATAAAATATATTTTTTAATAAAATAATTATATATATTTATATTACAGTTTTACTTTAGAGAAAATAATACTACAAAATGGTATTTGTTTTTTAGAATATTAATTAAGAAGAAGTAAATATTTATATGTTCTATTATTATTAATTAAAACTCAAAATTTTAAATAACTATTTTTCTTAACAGAATTAATTTAAATTTATAGAAAAAATATTAGGGTGTTACAGTATTCCCAACTTAACATAATTTCATTCTCGCAATTCGTGATTTAACTTCAAAAGTTAAATGATCATATTTGAAAATTATCTTATGGGAAACCCGCATCAGAAATAATGTTAATAAAATATATCATTGAAAGAGGTTAAATGAAATGAGGTTGTCACCCCAAAAATCATGCATTTTAATGTGGTGACATTAGTTGGAAGTAAAAAACTAGAGATTAAAGAAAAACCAAACTATGATGTTCTGATAGAATGTGATAGAGAACATGTTTAGAAGAGATATGATTACTAAAAAACTTTAAACTAACGTATGAAAAAATAATTGATACTATAAAATATGGTGATAATAGGGAAACATTTTATTTAAGACTCTTTTTCTTCAGTTGAGTAATTATTTGGCTCTATAAGAGTATAAATATATGTTTTTATTTTAAAAAAAATATTATCCTTCATATCATCCTAGAACTATTTATACATTATATCTTAGCATATAATGCATCATGTGGTGAAGTGGTACATTAACCTCTAAAACAACCTAAAATGATCAACTTAATCATTTCATAAATGGTTTAACATTCCAAATGATCATGATTTAATAGTTTAGAATAATTCCCATATCCATCCATGCAATATCCATGTACACTGGGTCCTCCAAAATTCTCTTTTTTTAGAACTCTGTGATCCTAATTGCTCAATGCATCTTCTAGCTTATATTACATTACTCATCATGAAGCAGCCCTAAATTTCTACAATCCAAACATGTGAATATCTTCATCATGTATCCACTAGAAATATGTTAATAACTCAAATTTCTATAAAACTTTATTGGAACCATGAAATCATCCATAAGCATGATATTGGATAAATTCCTTATATACATAAGTATTGGAAACTCCATCAATGACAGCATAAATGACTTGTAGATATGTCAATAATTTATTTTGAGGTAGTGAGTACTTATCCAAATAAATCATTTCTTCATAATTTTCTAAATCAACAGGAATATATTTTGGGTTGTCTTTCCCTTATCAATACACATTCCTAATATATTAACGTTCTACTTAGTCACCTATCCTTGGTGCAGTTTATCATATGACCTCAAATTATTAATGAAATATTACTGATGTAAAGTCCTTATATATTCCATAATTCTTATAAGAAGTACATTACTGAGAAAATATTCAATTTAAATGATTCTTGATGAGGAATATTTATCATTCCAATTTATTTTTAGAAGTATAATGGCTTTCCCATCATCGTGTAACATCATATTGGTGATATTACTTTGTCTCTTGGGTTGTTGATTTTCATAGTGTCCCATCTACTTACAATTGATGAATTGTATAATGGAACCCATTTATTACTCTTGAAATCATGAACATGGTGTCCATTTTATATATATTAATAAAATACTCACATTCCCTTAATGAATTTACTAGGGGGGTTCTTTATATAGTATCACATGTGGGAAAAACCTTTTTTTCATTTATTCCTTTTATCCATAATTTTCTAATCCATCATCTTCTTATTTTTCATCCCGTTAAATCAATAGGATACATAGAAGTCATTACATACTATGTAAGGAGATGATACTATTTCCTCACATAACAAGGATACATGGGATACTATCTTCCTTTGAAATGATGGCTTATGACCATAAGAGATACGATCCATCATACTCTTGGAATCACTTGCATTAGGGTAGTTATCATTCCTTATAATAGGTTCTATATCAAATAAAATCCATATAAAATATTAGCTCATAATATTATAACTCTGTGTAACTCTAAACATTGTATAACATATAACATAAACTGATGCGTTGTAAATCCTAGAACCATATATTTTGGTTACTTTGGAATCATAGATCATTCATAATGGTTTTTAAGGAAAATCAGAATTATCCTATGCATATCCCCTGGGAGTGTCAAAATAGCTATGTAGTAAGGCCCATTTTCATGTAACAGATTACCTCGAGTCACACCAGAAACACCTTGTTAGAGGTGTTAGTCCAAGGTACATTTATCCCAGAACCATGTTTACTTGTAGTATCTACACATGGATGTATTTCTAGTAATAAACATATATTATCTACATTAACATAAATCTAAGATGTTATTGAATACTTATCTTCAATTCATATATTATGGTTGTGATCCCTAATCTATGTTTTCTAAATCATGTTTCAATGGACTCTACTAAACTTCCTCTGATATCAACTATAATGCCCTAACCTTAGATGCCCAGAGCCACTACATTACTTTGTTACATTATCATGATTACTAAGAATCATGTCTTGAAGGACTGTTCAGTTTACTACTCTTGATGTAACTAGATATATACATGGAACCCATTTTACATTGGGAGAATAGAATACCATATTATACATAACAAAATTTAACTAATTGCATCCTTTAAAGATAAAAAAATTAAAATATTATTCATAAAATGGAGAAGGAAAACAAATTAAAGTAGTTATGTTAAATGCTTTATAAAGTTTACATGTAATAAAAGAATAAACCAATCATAATTGAATCATAATCAATTAGACATAATCATTATGTCTTTTTGAATAATTGAAAAACACACAACACTAGTTAACTTAAAATGAATGTGCATCCATAGATTTTTTTCATAGTGAAAACCTCATAGAGAGTAATAACTAAATATTAAATAAATAGAATGTTTATTATTTGGACGTCATGTATCTGGCACATGAACCATCATATTGTTGATACGGTTTACATCTGTGGGTAGAAACCCATCTTATTTTTGAAAAAACACTTGAATGGTTTGTTGCCAACTAGTTTGTCTTGTGAGACATGTCGATGCTTCGAGGGGATATAGAGGGACAAAATCATCACTTTCATTCAAAATAATTCATTATACAACAATTTCATACAATATAAATATGAATTTTTAATATTCATATTGAGTTAAGGATACATATTCATCAATATTTCAACAGTTAAAGCATCATTTACCAATCTTCAAACATAAACACTAACCATTCGGAGTAATATAGTGAATGATCTCAGGATAGAACACCCACAATCAAACTAATTAGAAACCCTTAAAAAACTGTATATAATATCATAAGAGATTGAAATCAATGTAATAAATAGTTCAATAAATGATGTTGACGTAGATGAGGATAATTTTATGTCGGACCATTAATAAATTCTTGAAAAAATAATCTTTAAAAATTCTAATGTATCACATAAAACCATGAAACATTAAAATAATAATCATATAAAATATCATTAGAATAAATAGAATCTTGATATAAATACCAAATTTATGAACATACAAAAAAATCAAGGACAAAGTAGTGATCAAGGTGTATATCTCAAAAAAGTTAAAGTAAGATGAGGAAAAAAACATTTTTCACTGTAAGGAATATTTCTTTTGGAAGATATTTTATTATTGTCAGGAAACAAGATTTGTGAAAAATTAAAAATAAGAAAATAAGAGATTAGAATATTGAAATTATATTTGGGGAATAAATGTTATACCACATATGTGAATCTAAGTAAATTGACTTTTTAAAGAAACATTAGAAATATGACATTTTAGTTTGGTTTTAGGAAAATATTAAAGAGATTTTAAAGCAGAAAAGAATATTTGATTTATAAAAACCAAAATGAACCATGATAGGTTTTCAAGAAAAAAAATTTGATTTAGAAAAAACTATAATGGCATAAAATATATTACATAGTGCACTTTCAAATAGGTAAGAATTCATGAAGTTCCCTTGAAATGGGGTTGTTTATCAGGAAGAATTTTTTAAAGATACTTTTGAAAAATATTACTCTCAATAAAATAAAAAATCAATATTATTGAGACAAATATATAGAACATTATCACAGAATTTATGAGGAGTACATAAGAATGAATAATAATTTAATTGCGATAAGTAGATAATAAGTGTGACCTGGATGAAAATGGAGGTTCCGGTATAAAAACCTTACCTAATATTTGATAGTGTTTTTCAATTGATATTAGTGTCTTGGATAAAAAAATTAAATTAATTAACTAATATATACATGACCAATAATTTATGCAATATATTTATTATAGACTTATTATGTTCATTCAGGGATTTCTTGATTTGTTTAAGAGGTTCAATTTTATTATTTTGGAAGCAATTTCTTCCTTGGTTTTCATGATCTGTTTAATTGTATTCAATGAATGGATGTTTGATTAAAATGTGGTTAAACATGTATAATTGTAAATATATATTATTAATGACATTAAATAGATATAAATTGTCTCATACTGATATTGTTTATATACCATGTGGATGGCTCATTAGATAAAAGGTAATTATAAACGCTTGGGTTAACTTGGTAGTTTTCTACAAAATGAACTTGTTTGGTATTATTATTTTATATTATGACTGTGTAAGGATTAAATAACATTACATAAGATAAAATACATATATTATGATTTAGTACAACCATTAAAAAGGTTTAATGACCTATCTTGAAAATATAAATGGAAATAGAAAACCCATCATTTTTAACTTTCTAATTAATACAACTCTGGTAGTATTTTCATTTATAGTATAAAAGGAGGGAAAAGAAATTATTGTGATGGAATATTCCACTATCAAAAAAAATTTAGAATATATAAGGAACTAGGTTTGTGATAACATTTTAATTAGAATAGGTGAGAATATAATAGATAACAATGGAACATGAAACAAAAACAACAAAATGGAAAATAAGAATTTACCTCTTGATTCAACCTTCCTTTGAGAGCCCCTTTAGGGGAGTGGATTTGGTATTTTGAGGATAACAAGGCTGTTGGAAGTGGGGGATGAGCTTAGGGGCATATTTGAGAAGAATATAGGAAATTCTTGAGTCTTTAGAGGTGTGAAAATATGAGGGTGTCAGGGGTGGTAATTATACTAGTGTGGAGCAATTTTTTCTTAATATTTTTATCATTATGTAAGTAAATCATGTATTTATCTCATAATATATTTATATCATAATTTTCGTATTTTACGATTCACCAAAAATTAATGTTTTTTGGAAAAATCTTGAAAAATAACAATAACCATTTTTTAATATGTAGAATCAAAAAATAAACTCTATTTTTCAAAAATAATTTTTTAAATATGAAAAACATATATTTTAATAAAAATGTTCATTTAATCAAAAAATACCAACACATAAAATAGCCATTTCTATTTTTAAGATGCCTAAATTTTATTTATACATTAATGGATAAGGTTTCCATTAATAAGTGTCATGTTACTATTCATATGGGTAAGTTACTATTCCTAAGGGTATGTTACTATTCATAAGGGTTTATTAATATTTCTATGGGTAAGTTATTATTCACCAAAAAAAATTATTCTGATTCTATCAAACTCTAAATATGATCTTGAACGCAGCCATGTATGATCCTTCTTTAAAATTCAAATAACATAATTAGAAAAATTATGTTTATTCGATAGGTTATAACAAATTTGGTTTTTGTAGTGGATTAGTGTTTCATGAATTCTACGTTAAATTTATTTGTAAATCCTTGGTGTGTTCTACTAATAGTGAGTATATTTGTATCCTGATTTAGAATTTATAATTATAAACAAAAACATATTTTCCCTATTAATTTAAAGAATTTCATTAATTATTATTTTTATAAAAAGGAAATTTGTTATTAAATAATTACATATATTCATATTAAAATATATTTTTTCACAAAATAATACTGCAAAATTATATTTGTTTTTAAAACATTAATTAAGATGAAATAAATATTTATAAGTGTAATTATTATTAATTTAAACACTTAATTTTAAATTATTTTTTTTTCATAAAAAAATTATTAAAAATTATAATACAAAATATTTTGGTGTTACAATACCCACCCATCTTCTGATTTCTCTTCAAGGTAAAATCAAAGAGTAACTTATACACTAATATACTAGGTCATGAGTTCTTCTAAATATTTCATATGGTTCAAAGGTATTCTTTCCCATGTTTTTAGAAATTTGTAAGCTATGTAATAGTTTTTAATGTTATATCTTATTTTATTTTAGGTAGAACATCTTGTATTCAATTCCATTTCCTTTTAATATGGTCCTTTGTAATAATTTAGTTTTATAAATCAATATTATAATAACATGAGTGATTATTATTCCAAATAATTATAATAACTTTGTATGTTTCTATAATGTAATATGATTTCCACATCCTAAAACATCATTATCTAAATCCATTTTCATTCAATGACTTTTTTTAATTATAGATAGATTATTTAAATGTGGTGTGATTTAATTTAGGAAGGATGAAATCAATGTATACGGTAGAGACTCTATCATTTATGACATGGATAAAAATTATTCTTCTCACAAGTTCACCTATTAGTGAACGTATACTAACCTGGATGTGTTTCTACAAGTAAATTATGTATCACTAATGGCTATAAAATATATATGATATATAATACTGAATTTTATACTGATTTATTAAATATTTTAATTGGATGAAATCCATTTCAAACTATTATATTCAATATCTTCTTTAAAATGATATATTTATAGTATATACTAAATCTATAATATTACTTCATTATGATTCCGTTTACAAGGTACTTTACATTTTTTTAGATTAACGTATACATTTAGCGATTGTGGTTGAATATTAACCTAGATAACCATATTATTACATTAAATGGGAAAATTTATATATCATATGTCACTAATTTCTATACTAATATCTATTTACTATATAACCATGATTGTGTACATGGATTCTTAGATAACATTATAATATGTGTTATTTTTAAATTCACTTTATATGATGAATGTTTTGTGTTTATTAGGTTCCTCATAGGGATGAAAATTATATATCCCATCAATTCATTATTATATCTCATGAGAAAAACTATATTTAATATTTAGTGAATTCTTACCTATTTTTATGTGATTATTTAGTTTATTCCTTGAATATATGGATAATATGTCCAACAAAAATATTTCTATTACAATGTGATTAGGTATTACAAACCATGTGATTTTTTATTACAAATACCAATAGATTTTTAAGGATAACATTTATTTCTACAGTTTCTATGACCTTTAATAGATTTTTGTGATTTAGGGTAAGTTTACTAAGATCGGTAGACTAATAATAATACCATAGAAATATGATTTTTCTTAAAGGATAAAAAATATATTATTGATTAAGTGGATATCATTTTTGTGTTGGATATTGTTATTTATAATTAAATCGTGATCAAACTCATATTTAATGGATTTTCATGTTAGCTAAAGGCCATTTGGAGGTTTGGAGATAAATTATATAAATATGGAATGGAAATATTGATATAAAGTTGGTTCTAAATATAATGACTAAATTACTTTAAAAAATGTGTAATCATGTTATGGTGATGTGTGTATTTCATTAATTTATTTGGGAATGAGATATACATAAGGTAAAACCATCTATGATAGACTTTGCATAAGGAGATGAATAGTGGGGTTATGCCTTCAATGTTTTAATCAATGAATAAAAAGATATATGTATGATTGATTTATAATGATATCAAAGTTGTGTAAGGAGTATGCTTTTTGATGGAATATTTAATCTCACTAAAGCCTAATGTTTTATATACAGATTCATGAATTGAATAGAAAAATGTTCTAAATTAGTATTTCATGTAATGGAAATTATAGCATGATGTGAAACTAGAAATTTTAAGTATTTCTCTATTTTAATAGGTTTGAGGTACTAGCACAAAAAAATTATCTCACACTGCAATACCTGATAATATGTGGATTAATGTATGGTGTTGTGTTAGGATAATAATCCAAGATATTTAAACTTGTTGCTATTTTAAGGTGGAAATATGGATTTCCCTATAAAATTTTATATCGCAACAATACAATTAATTCCTAATGAGTAAAAGATAAATTTATCTCTATAAATAACTTAATAAGGGCAAAAAAGAAAATGGTACATGATAAATAGTTTGAGGAAAATTGATTTGTAACATCATTACTAATGAAATCACACTGTGATTTCTACTAGTTACAAACAAAATTTACCATTTTATGCATAATGGGTAGTACCAACTAAAATATTTATGTCACTTACCTATTTTAACTAGTCAATGGAAGTTTGGGAAAGATCAAAATATTGATGAAGAAACTACAATAATTTAATGATTTTGTATTATTTAGTTTTAATTTGAAATTCAAAAACTCGATGATAAATATTTAGTTATGTCAGAAAATTATAACAGAATTTATAGAGGAATATATTGTTATAATAAAATATTGAATAGTTTCTATCACTGTGTAAGTAGAAGAAAATTTTTAAGAAGAGGAGGAAGAATTAGAAGAATCAAAATGATAATTTGATGGGATTATCACATTATTAAAGACCCTATTGTAGATAAAAATCACATATATATATATATATTTATAATACCACAACACACAAGTCATGAGGAATATTATGTATCTTTGGCTAATGGATAATGACTACTAATTTTCAATTCACTTAGTGATTATAGAGAATTTTGTGGTCACTAGTTTAACTAAATCTTCCAATGTATGTACCTATTCATTTGGAGTAGTGCTCCTTCAAAAATATATTGTTCAATGTTATTTTCCTTGTAGATTTAGAACTGTGTATGAACATATATATTTTTGTACATTCATAAATGTATATATATTTTTAATAATATATAATAGGTGTTAAATCATTTATTTACCACCACCCTCAGTAAATATGATAAAATTATATCAATAATTTGAAGACTTTCAAGAAGAGGAAAATTAATGTATCAGGGAATGTTACCACTAGAGTAAATTAATTATAAATAAATGAAAATAAATTAGACATTGTCCAAGGTAGAAATATTATGAATTTTTTAAAAATTATGATGATAGATCAATACTTCCATATGGAATAAATATTCATGATTTTATGAACAAAATGATTCTTTAATGGGGATAGTTAATAATATTTCTAAATTCATAATGTTTCATTTATTATTAAAGTATCTTGAAAATGTAAAACATGTGTATGATGACTCAGTGTATATTTGAAATTATTTTTCATAAAATATACAAATTATGAATGTAAATAAATAAAAAATTACATGTGATGGGAGTTTAAATTATGTAAGAGAGGTGGGAACTGAAACGGTGTTCATTATAAAGAAAGAACTAAATGAATGTATTTAAAAGATTTCAAGTCTTGATAATAGATAAATAATCTCATGAATGAATATCAACCATCAAGAGAATTTTATGAAATATAATCAAAAAATGACTGAATGTTGATGAATAAAATTAAAAATAAGTTGAAGATAGTCACTAAATAGATGGAATGAATTTTATTTATAGAAGATATAGCTAATGAAATGGAGATGAAATTTGATAATTTCAATATAAATTGATCACATATGAAAAGGAAATGGAAAATTTATTTTCTAAAATATTTAAATATATTAATAAATGTATTCACTCTCATTGAAAATTTTAGATGAAAAAGATGAAGTGATGAAATAAGTATTTTTTTTGAAAAACTAAACATTTCACAAAAAATCAAACATTTTATAGAAAAATTTTATCGAGAAAACTAATATTAATATTTAATGAAAATGGTCTTGGTATAAGTCTATAATAATTGAGAGCGTTTTAGGAGTCTATAATTATACAATTTTTATAAAAGGGTCATTTTTTATTTTTAAAGGGTGAAACAACAGCATGAGACAACTACTATAAAACAATTTATGTTCATATAAAAAAATTAGTTTCAAGGTTTTTATAGGTATTGTGGATACTTAAAAAACATATCAAGGATATTTTAGTTCATTAATATAAATTTATGTGATACAATAGGAAATGAGAGGTAGATATTATGGGGGAATCAATCCACTGAAGCTAAAAAAATTCCTAAATATTTAAAAAATTATAGACTACTATTTTAAAATAAATTTATATCATTTGAATATCCTTTTAGAATCTATAACAAAAATGATAAAATAATGAATTTTATCTTAAAAAACTACTTTATTAATTCAGTGTTAGTTTCAATACTCAAAAGTGTAAGAATTATAAAGAAAAGGGAATTTATAGGTCATTTTTAGAGATGTTTCACTCAAAGACTCTGAAAAGGAACTACCATGGATCATAGATAATATATTATATTAACATTTAAATAATGATTTAAGTCTCTTAGTTTGTTGGAAATGTATAAATAATGGTTGTCACCATTTTTAAATAGTGAATCACTTAAAATAAATGGAGTTGATCAATAAGGATAAGTTAAACTAGCTAATGTAGAAGCACACTCCATCTTTTGATACATTAAAACAAAACATTCTGAGTGTGTCTCAAAATTGGGATTGATATGATTAATAAATGTTTTGTAATGTTTACTTTTTTGAACATTAAATTAAATAGTGATTTATGTTGATGAGAAAATAGTGAACACATGAGAACTTATTTTGGATTTTTGATGTTAAGAATTATTTTTACATGGTATTTAAAGAATAAAATCCACAATGGAATTCAAGACATATCAACTTTAGTCAAAGAAATATCAGTAATATAACACAATTAAATAAGTTATTGCATATTAATATGATATAGATAGATCTAAATCAATTGGATATTCTCTAAATTCCAAATGGTTAACAATGTTAATTATTTATATATTAAGTTTTATATTCAAATATATCCCCCATTGAATCTCATTCAATTAGATGTTTGTGGACTTATGAGGAACTGGTTAAAAAATATAGATAAGGATTTAATATCCTTTATTGATGAATTAACTCATATTTCATGTCTTAAAATTATGAAATACAATATAGTGGTGAGGAATATGTTTGAGAATTTTAAAATAACAGTAGATTAGTAGTGTTGATTCATCATGAAGTGGTTATAGAAAATTAATTTTATTGAATACACTAAAGAAAATTTATATAAATAACATGGAATGAATGATAATTATTGATAATTTATTACACTAAATACCCCATATATAATCATGTGGGTAAAAGAAATATCAATATTTTCAAGGGAATAGATCAAACTGTGTAGGCGTATCATGATACATCTTGATTTTTTCTTGATATATGAAATTGGTAAAGTGGTTAAAATTAAAATCTATTGTTTTGGATAAACCAGTTAATATTGATATCTATATTAAATTTATTATAATTATACATAATTTATGAAATACCTTATGTTAAATAGTAGACCTCATATTATCAATTTAGATAGAAAAAATTATGGGGAAGATTTAAAAAATAAAATTATAGGGGATATTCAATAGATATCATTCAAATGAAAGAGGAAATCATTTAAAAAAATATGTTAATAAATATTATACATAGTTTGAGTTTAAATTTATAGAAAAATATAATAATGAATTTACATAAAGAAATAGTATTCTATAAGTGAAGATGATGAAGCATAATTTGTTAATAATAATGACGATTTATCTATAAAGAATATGAATTATGGGTAATTAAAGGTTGAACATGATGATACGAAAACTTATAATGAAGAATATAATAATTTTTAACTCATTTAAAGATAAAAATAGAGTTTCATGTCAGAAATAGGTTTTGGGATCCAAGATAGCTAATTCAAACAAGGATAACATTGAAGAAAACAACTCATACATCGTTGTGTTCATAGTTAAAGCTAATCCAAGTGATCTAAGATTTAGAGCATCAAGTGGATTGATTCTGTCAATTAGAAGTATTATTTCATTTATAATAATGAATCATGGGGGTTCGTAGAAATGATAAAAATAAATATTTTTTAGTGGAAAAAATTGGGTATTTATTTTACAAATTGAATGAGAAATGATAGGTGATGAGAAACAACGAAACACTATTTTGAAATGACTAGTCACTGGATGATGGAAAAATATTTGACAAGAATATTACAATGGTTCTAGGTGTGAGATAATTATATCTGTTGACTCTATTATCATAATAATATGACACAAGATCATTCATATCGATGTCAAATAAGGATTAATCAATTAATATTTGATAAATAAAGTTTATATAAATAAAATAAATTTAGTCATGCTTCTATAAAATTAATGGAATTCTTAAAAGTTAAAAATTAAACTACCCAATTTAATGAAATCCCAAAGGGAGTGGTACTCAATGTTAAAATCAATTATTAGGGAAAATAATTTCAAAAAGGGATGTGTGAACACTTTCATTTACATTAGATAATATAAAGAGGAATAATTGATAAATATTATATATTTTGATGATATTATAATTAATTCAAAATATGAATTTATATTGAGGAGTTTTCTTTCAAAATATACTCTATATTTTCGAATTTGTATTTGATATATGATTTATTTTTTGGTTTTCCAATCTATAAATAAAATGAACATATTTTATTATCTCAATATATGTATGGAAGTGATTATTTTTAGAAAATTTAAAATAGAGGATTCAAAGGTGGGTTATACACAAATTTTCATGTAAAGACTATAAAAGGATTAATTTGGAATGAATGTTGATTCAATAGTGGTAAAAAATAAGGGGATTTTTCTATATTTGAAATATTAACGGTTCTATTTAGTTTATACATTCATGATGTGAACCTAATTTCAATTTTTACCAAAAAAACATCACATATTAGTGTTATAGATAATATTCACAAATATATCCAAATCATGGTGAGTTATTGATTGAAATATGATAGTAAATGAAAGATGTATATTTCTAGATATAGTAATACTTATTCAGTTGTAAATGTTTTAAAAAATAAATACATGTTGGTGTTTTTTTCTTTGAGAGAAGTGTACGGCCTAGCATAATGAGAATCAATGTCGGGTGACCATGATTATTATTGAGTTGTTGTATATTAGTGAAACTCAATATATAAATGGATTTAGTATTATTATAATATTATCATATGTAGTGGAATAAAAATGAAAATTATGAATAGTACACTTATATGGCACAAGCATATAAAATTACAAAAAAAGAATGCATGAAAAAAACAAAAAGTGTACTTAAAATTCCAGTGTTATAGACTTATTTTTTATGGATATATTTGTTTGACGTTGATAAAAAGAAGTAGTAGAAAAATAAATCCTACATTGTAACACCCCAAAATGATAGAGGGTTAAATGACTAAATGATATGACTCAAGTCAACAAGTTGAACCTTCTTTTTCGGGAGCCTATATGATTAGAACTCCACAATTAGGTGTGCTTGGCCTGAAGTAGTGACCAGGATGGGTGATCTTCTAGGAAGTTTCTCATGGTGTCTGTGAGTGAGGACAAAGCACACTGGAAATAACAAGTGTTGGCCTATGGGGACTATCATTAGTCAGATGACTCGTTCGGGCACGTGGGTGGACCCCAAGGTGAGTCTCACGTGTCTGCAGGGAAATTGGTGGTACATGGTGGGTCAGGACCCGATAGACGTGTTAAGGTGGGGTACCTATGCTATCACAAGGGCCCATTTGTCACATTTTGTATTAGAGGAGGAACCTAGCCTTAAGTGTGGTGCACTGCCTAGGATGAGATATAGGTCCCACAATGAGGACGTTGTGCTCTAAAGGGTTTGATCGTAACACCCCAATATGGTAAAGGGATAAATGACTAAATGATATGACTCATGTCAACAAGGTGCACCTTCCTTTTCGTGAGCCTACTAGATTTGAACTCCACAGTTAAGCATACATGGTCTAGAGTAGTGATCAGGATGGGTGACCTTCTGGGAAGTTTTCCAGGGTGTCTGTGATTAAGGACTTCTGGAAAGATTCCCAGGGTGTGTGTGAGTGAGAAAAAAGCAAACTAGAAGGGAAAAGTGTTGGCATGTGGAGACTATCATTAGTCATATGTCCTATTCGGGCACGTTGGTGGACCTTAGGGTGGGCCCCACATGTCTGCGAGGGCAACTGGTGGTATCTGGTGGGTCAGGACCCGACAACCATGTTATGGCGGGGTGGATGTGCTATCACTGGGGCCCAGTTGTCACATACATCCTAGGGTGGAACAAAAGTAAATGGATCCCAGTTTATAAATGGAGGATCCTCACACACCCAAGGGGTTATATTGCCTCTACCAATAGAAATAAACAAATCGTGTTAAGTAAGAGCGTTCTGGATGTGTTTTAAAATATCACAAGCTACTAAATTGCATAACATCTCATAATATTATATAATCTATCATTGATGCCCTTTATTGAATGAACAAAATTGAACATAATATAATGTAATAGGTTCTATCCCATGGAACCAAAACGTTACATTTTTTTGGTCATGATTAATTGAAATTTCTAGATAATAATGTTATCCAAAAAAACAATCCATATAATATATAATAAGCAATGTAAAACTTTATTAGATAGAACATGGAACAAAATGAATTGTATGCTTCTAAATAGAGATATCTATAATAGAACATGACATCACATTCACCACCATTATGTTTTGGTTCCCATTTTTTTACACTTTCCAAAATTTCAACATTAAAAAATCATTGTGGACTGAAAGAAAAACATCATAACTCATTGTGAATCAATCCAAAACCACTTTTGGGTATGGTTTCTTTAAAATATCTATATTATAGAATAAATAAAATATAAAAAACCTTATCCTTATCTAATGATCTAAATTTGTGACCCTATGAAATTTAGTGGCATTTTAAAAAGTATAAATTCACTAATTCATAAATGAATGAAAAGAAAACCCCCTATAAAATAATTAGTGATACTCTAGCTATATAGTGTTCTAGTGGTATTTCTATCAATAATAATCATATCTATAAATGAACATGTACACTATAATATGTATCATATACATCATATATATATATATATATTAATATAATACATTTTTTCATAACATTTTGTAACCACTGATTATAGAACATATTAAACACATTTAGGATGACTCATCGTTATTGTATCTACTAAAAATTAATGACCAATATGATGAATACATCCCATATCATTCATCAAAAAGATGAGTTCATTGATTTCCCATTATAAAACTATTTTAACATATCATAGGTAACTAAAATATAAATGGACATCCATTTGGTTAGTAAAATTCAATCAAGGGATATATTGATTTACCAATCATACAATCATTCATATCCCACCATGTTTCACTATAACCAAAGTAATGATTAACAATGTACCCAACCATCCCATAAATAGTGAATTTTATATTTTGACTTACATAAGTATGGTATCTAAGTATGAATTTTATAATTCTAGGTATCTCTCCAACCTTAGGTAAGATAGTTTGATAAAAAATGCATCTCTATGTAAATCAATGAATGTATGAAATTCCATGAGATGCAATTTAGTGAGCTAGTCTGTGTAAAATATATGTACTTATTAAATCACAAATCCATTCTTCATATCTCTTGTTCAACCATTTGTATTGTGTAAATTAATCTATTAAATATAATATAATCCTTTCATATTTTCCCAAAATAATCTCTGATGATATTTTAATAAGGGAAGTAAAATTCATCTATTGTGGGGATTCTACATTTGGCCACACATGTAAAATAAATTCCTTCTTGTATAAATTCATATAAAATGTAGATTCACTTTTTTATAAAGAAATGATACATTTACAAAAACTACAATAAATATCTTCAGTGTCTAACACAAATAGATAATACATGACTCTAATATTATTAAACCAGTAATGGATTATTTAATGGATCTAATACATTCTTTTGTGTATCCCAAGAAACTGATATTTATATCACCCCTCTCAATGATATTTCATAGGAGATAGTAGTTTAACATGATGTGTTTTATCATTCTAGTAGTAGAAATATGGACTTTAACGTCGGTTTTCTTTAATTATGAATTCAGTTTTTAACTGATGTTGAAGCCACCAACATAAAAAATAAGACAGTTGATGTCATTTTTTGTATGATGATGCCAAAAATGTAGTAAATTGGTTTTTTAGAGTTGCTTTTTTAAAAAAACATTCCTCAAAAATCCATCAGTAATATTTTTGGCATCAGCATCCTTAAAAACTGATGACCACAAGTTAAAAAGCGATGTATTTTGGCCGTTGTTTTTTAAAAAATCATCACCATAAATGAAAAAATAATAATTTTCAGCCTCAGTTTTTAAAAAACCTTCTATAAAAAAATTATTTTATGTTTTAGAGCATTTACTATGCTTATATTTGACTAGTAATGGAGCACAAATGGTGTTACAGATAAAAATATATAGGTATCGGAAGTTGAACTTGTCATTATTTTGATTGATATATCTTATTTTATTGAAAATATGATAAACATGTATTAAAAACACAAAGACCAAAGGAAATAAAATAAACATCGTATTTCTACCATATTTTAATGGATTTAAGAGATTTCATCAAAATAATATGATGTTTATCATCATATCTCTTATATTTATGATAAAACTAATGCAATATTGAAAATGGTGATTGATATTTAAATATATACAATAGTTAGTAAATATCTTCCAAATTATTTATATTAGTAAATATATCATAAGAATAAATCATCGTTACAATAAAGATAATCTATTTTTTATAAATAAAGGAAAATAATAAAAATAATCAATGATTATAATAGTTATCGTGTTCAAATTAATGATTGAAGCCATGTTAAAAATTTGAATGCATTTAAGAGGTTGGAAATGTTGAATGAAGGAGATAATAGATTTATATATACTAAATGAAAAAAAATTCAATAGAGTTTTTTGAAAATATAGGCAGGATTTCAAAGAGATAAATGTAATTTTTGAAAAATATGAAATACTAAACTCGCATATTCATGAATAATCTTTAGAATCAGTTTTGTTGAAAACCAAAAAAATTGAGATTTAAATTGTAAATTTGGTATACATATTTAGAAAAACAATGTCAAAAATTCCAATTGAAACCATTATTGGCGTCGATTTATAAATAAACTGACACCAAAATGTTTAGAAAAAGTATATTTTATGTTGGTTTTTTAATAACTGACACCAAAATGTTAAAAAAATATTTTTGGCTTCAATTTTTATATAACCGATGCTAAAAAGTTTAATAAAATACTTTTCACATTAGTTATTTTAAAAACCGATTCAAAAAAATTGTTTTGGCATCGATTTAAATAAATGAGGTGAAAAATTAAGGAAAAAAATTTCTGTTGGTTTTTCATAAAAACAACACCAAAAACGAAAAAAACCATGTATTAGATAATTCTTTAAGATTATATTTGACAGGTTGTGGATCTAGAAAAGACTTACAAATTAAAAGTTATGGCCTTTGAATGTTGGACTTCTTTAAGACTTCTCTTAGAGAAGATCATCTTCCAAAATCAAGAACCTTTAATCTGTATCTCTATTTTTATCAACAACCTGTCAAATCAAAGGTTAAGAAATAATACAAAACATAGTAAAAATAATAATTTTTATCAATGGTTTTTTTAAAAATCAATGCAAAAAATAATTTTTAAAAAATATTTGGGGAATTTTTTAAAAAAACCAATGCCCAAACTATTCTTTTTGGAATCTATTTTTAAAAATATTGTTTCCAAAAAATCATCCCCCACATATTTTACATTGGTTTATAAGAAACCAATTCCAATTTTTCAACATTAAAAAACATTTTTCTAGTTCATTATCGGGAACAAAAACCCCTTTATTTCACAATATCACTCAATTTAACCATAAACGTTATTAAATACAGCCTGTTCTATAATATGATTCTCAAAAATAATACTTCATTTTCAATATATAATGTAACGATATACTCTTCCACTATTGTCACATCTACTATTTTGGGTTTTCTCTGGATCTTTTCTTGCTAAATGCTTCACCATTTAGGAAAAACACAAATGCATGTTGACATTTCATATCATTATTATCTATTTGATAACTAGATTTTTTCTAACCCTTTAAATAGAGTACATATTAATTCCCAAATACCAATAACATATCCTTAATAATTTTATTGTACTTAATAATGTTATTAACAAGAATATAGTAACTCTTAGAATGGTAAACATAGTATATAATTGTCATTGATAAAGAATAAAAGACATTGAGATGAGTATACATCCTAACATACATGATAGATACTATGTAAGATAGAAAATGAATTTTTCAATCACATATAACTTTTTAAAATTATCCAAAAATGTTTTAATTATTTATTCCATGCAATATCAGTAATGATGCTTTTTTAGAGTTATCTATTCTAAACATCATTAGAGATTTACCAGTACGTGTGTCCTAAAAAATTCCAGTAAACCTATTATATCTATCAATATATCTCATTGTACAAATAATGTAGTTAATTTCATCCTTAAAATTCATTGAGAAACAATTACACACCAATATCATCACAGAATAAAGTATCGGGATGTCATTTATGATATGTAGTGTATCTGTAATATAAATAATTAGAGAGAATACTATATCCCCACTAAAACATGTGTATATATTGGAATAATTAATGGTTTTTTTAAAACTGTACACTTTGATCACATTACCAAACTAGATATTCCAACTCCAATAAGCTTACATAAGTCAATAATTTGACAACTATAATGTAGAAACCGTAATATAATCATTTGGGACATCAAAACCTTATGTTTTTATCACACACATATCCTAAACTAAATTTTCATTAAGTAATATAGTTTTACACCCATTTGATATAAATAATAGTCATAATGAGCCGTTATGGCATAAAAATTTGAAAATACATTATCATTGTTATATGTGAAATGTTTTCTTTTATAGTCAATACCATTGTTTTTTTTTTGTAACATTTATCCAACATACATGACTTTTAAGTAGAAAGTTTACAACCTTTTTCATTTAATTTAAAGAAAATTGACATGAACCCTATTAGTATTACTTAATCATTTTCATATAATATTATTATAACATAGTTAGTGTACATGGTGTACATTTCAGATTCTATGGATTATAAAAATTTCTCACAATTAGATGTCCCAATAGATTCATGGTAGGAAATATGATCATCTTTTATGAGCATAAATTCATAATTATTTTGTCGGATATATCCATTATTCTCTAGTTCCTCATTAATCTTACATAACCTTCAAGGTCTGTGTGTAACTTGAATTATTTATTATTTTAAAATTATTTTTGGAACCATCTCAACCACTTTCTATCAAACACATCATTCTTATTTGTCTTGAGCATCTCAGATATTTAAATTTCTCCCACATAATCTTCATTTTATATATTAATTCTTAGAAAATACACTTGTGTGACCCATAATCACTTTTTGTTTAGTAGAATTATTGATATAATATCCTATAATTTTTTCCTAACATAAACATATAAATTATGTGATTTGGGGTTAATTCTATCAGAATCTAATCAACATCAAATTTCTATCAATCCAAAAATACTCATGCCACACTTTTCATTATATTTTCGGGTCTTAAATTTATATGTTTCCATTATAGATTATTTAAATCTAATTTTATTTAGTAAGAATGCAACATTCTTTAGAGAATGCCTCTAAAAGGAAATAATAAGTTCAAATAAAATGATCATTGATCTAAAAAATTCTAATCATGTATTATTCCACTTCCTAGAAACACTATTCCATTATAGTTTATCTATCGTAGTGAGTTGTAAATCAATTCCACAATCTCATATATGATTTAAGAATTCGTCGTTTAAGTATTCACAACCTCGATTTGATTGGAACATATTAATACTCTATAAAAGTTTTTATTACATTATTCTGAAACTCCTTAATCTTTTCAAAAATTTCATACATTTGTTTCATAAAAAATACATATCCATACTAACTAAATTCATTAGTAACTATAATGATGATTATATAACAACTAATTGACTGTGTACTCATTAGTTCTCATACATAACTATGTATGAGACCCAATAGTCTACTATCCCTTTTAAATTTTATCCCAAAATGTGTACTTTTCATTTTTCAAAACAAAAAATATTTTCATATGTTAAATGACTCATAATAGAATGATTATAATAATCTATATTATTGGAATCTTTCTAAATTTTTCCCTTTTATATGTCTATTATAAAAAGTCCAAAACTAGGTGGGTTAGAGTGAAATATAACCTAATTATTTTATGTTTTATATATTGGATAATTCATGTCTAGATTTTATAAGATAGTCATTATATTTACAATTAAATATATTTTTATTCATTTATATAAATATATTATTGTTCATAATAATGAATGAAAAAAAATTATCCAAAAATGATACTCAAATTAAATTTTTATTTATGGTAGGAACATAATAATTATTTAAAAAATATATATTTAATCCCCATAGAAACTGTATTTGTTGTACAAAAACTCTAATCAACCAATATTACAAAATTACTGATACAAATATATACTACAACCTTCATCAATTCACTTATATCTCCATGTATGGGTATATTAGCAGAAATGGATTATGAAAACTATATATCTAATACAGATAAGTTATAAATGATGAAATCTAATTCAATATAATTCATATTTAGGGGATTTGAATTGTTTTAATTTTAAAATCTTTTCAACACTAGATACCAATTTTATAACATTTTATTTTTCATACTTATTAATGATCTTAACAGGATTTCCAAAAATAATTTCATAATCTACAACAAGGATATTTAAGTGGTTGAGTATCATCTTTTTTAAAATTTTTATCATTGAAATTAAATTCAACTGTTCCAACGAAAATTTATTAACCCATGAACCATATTATTTTAGTGATCCATGATCCATATTTACCTAGTTTTATGTCACATTAACAGTTATCTCATCATATATCTATTATTTTGGGGATCATGTTAGCCATGATTCTTGGATAGATGAGTGGAAAACTTATTATCCCAATCATTGATGTGGTTTACCTAACCTTTATTCTACTTGTAATCAAGCCCTATTATGTTCTTCAGGATAGTATAACCCATAGAAAACATAGAAACGGTAAAAAGGAAAATCCCTAGTAACTACTATGGAAAGAAATACCTAATAACATATTACATAGTGACTTATTACATTCCTTCCGTGTATAGGATAATCCAACGGAACACAATATTGTTATGATCTAATTGGTTTTATGATTTATGTTGTGACAAGTTCCACTTTAAAATTTATCACACACAAAATATTTAAGGGGTTTTCATTATAAGTTTTATCCCATTTAATATACATCATATAAAAAATAAATTGTTAACTATTAAAACTTATATAAAAATTATCTTATTATTTTATATTCCCTTATATGTGTGAATGATTATGAGGATTAATACTTGGAATCCATTTCCGAACCACTAACACAATGTATTAAAACCAAAATAAAGTGAAACTCTTTACACAACACACATGTTTTTGTTACTCACTTAGAAAATATTTTCACGTATATTGATATATATCTTAATTCATCATATGCATAAATTATATGATATTTTAATATAAATTCATAGAGTCTTTTAAATTTAAAAACATCACATAAGTATGCCTAGAGAACCATATATCCAAAACATTCAAATATCTAGATTAGGAACAAGCCTCCAAGATGACAGTTTGTTCTACCCCAAGTCCATCTATTGGGAGAGACATTTCTCAAGTTTGAAATTAATAATTGGTAGTTTTAAAATATTGTTTTAAAAAATTGTATATAAAAACTATTAAAAATATCAAAAATACAATTAAAAATTATGGTCATGGATGATGAAACCTAATTTTTATTGGGTTGTACATATTAGGAAATAAAATTATATATCTCCTAGAAGAAATTTATCAAAAAAATAAATAAATACATAATATTCAAAATATAAAAAATTACTTATATAAATGAATTATGTGGTGAATAACTTCTAATAAATGGAATATTTAATTATCTAAACACAAGATAAATTTATCATCCTTTTCATAAAAAATATTTTTATAAGCATTTTATTATGGAGATAATACTTATAAATGATAAATATAAATTATTTTATTAATATTATAAAATATATTTTCTTTTACATATAAAAAAATTAAAAAATATATTTTGATTCCTAATTGATTTTTTTTAATAATAGAAAAAAAAACTAAAATATGTGAATAAAATTTGAAGTTCTTCACATTTGATTAATATTTATAACAAAGTTAAAAGTCAATAAAAGTTTAATTTATATACCATTTTAATCAATAATTTAAAATTATAAAAATAAATTTTAAAATCTTTTAAAGACCAGCATTATAGGTACTTAACTGTAGTCCTTAAATGATAGATGTTTTGAATTTAATTACTTTGTATAGAGGTTAATGTCATAGTAGGGCCATTTATGAGCCACCAAATCATTCATTACATCATTATTCTCTATCTGTTTCCATTTTCTAGGGTTATAAGGACACTTACACCATATATTCATTCGTGAAACTAGAATGGTACCATAATAGAACTAAAAGGTAGTTATACATCATGGATATGATTATGTTTTTTAAGCATGGATACACAAATTTAATCTTTTATGAAATGTTCAATAATATCACTGAAATATTTTTTGAGCTATCATAATTCATTCTTAGGGGAAGATAACCTAAAAACATTCATAATCGTTCATCAAGGATCAATAAACAAAAATTTAATTGAAGAAGTTCATGTAAAATTCCATAATAGTACCTGATATTCTGTTGTATTTGCTTATATATTCTCCTTTAATGGAAAATATATGATGATGATCCAAAGTAATATGATAAAAATATATCTCGTAAAAACGAGATATATCACTATATATTTTACTTAATAAAATTTACAGTGTTTTTCAATCACAAAACAAAAAATCATGAAATAAACTAACAATATTTTTAATGTTTAAAATGACCATTATAACATAGTCATTAGTTATCATACATAAATTGAAGTATGCATATCAAAAAAACCAATAAAATATAATAAAAATGGAATATTTTATAAGGATTATTCATTATGAATCCATTTTGTCTGAACATGGAAAGAAGGAATCATTGTTGTGGTTTTACATTGGCTAATATCACGAAAATTGAAGTGATTACAGTTTGAGAAAAATCATTATAGGATAAGTTCTAGATCATGGAAATTTCAATGCTAGTTAAAAAACATCCAAAATTTCAAATAAAAGTTATATGATTTTTGGGTCATACATAAAGATCTTAAGGGGTTATGTAAGTAATCATTTTCATTATATCAATGTGAAATAAAATATTTATAATTATAGATATATCATGATTTAATATACCTTTCAGAATAATTTTTTTCTAAATTAAAAATAATATTATTAGATAAATATTTTAGAAATTGAAAATTTATTTCATGAAACTAACCTCCTTTTCTTTTAATAATAATAATTTAAATTAAAACTAGATTAATTTTTAATTTATAAATAAATAAGTCCATATAAATCCATTTTTCAATTAAAAATATGTTCCAAACATTTAAATTTTTTATTAAAAATAAAATTCATAAACATTAATATGTTAAATTAAAAAATTTAATATTGTCACGACCCGCCTTCACCAAAAGGAGGGAAGGGTCAGCAGATTGCCAGGCCCTTCCTTCTTTAAGTTGAAGGAGAGATAATGACCCCCGAAACCCGCCTTCAATAGGTCCTGGAGTGGTGACTAGCACCAAGGGTATAGGAAATTCTCGCAAATGGAAGGCATTACCCTTTTTATTTTATAGGATCGAAAGATAAGGAGGAGAAAACCCAACAACACCAAGATAGAAAGAAAGTAAAGCCAAAAGTAAACCATTCCCACATGCATGTTTCAAAAGTGAAAGCCACAAAGTGCAAAAGAAAAGAAAGCTCTCAAGTACAATACCAAAAGAAAACAAAGGTACGACAACAGCGACAACTCCAACCGTCCGACTAATAGGGTCCCGCGCAGCCCTGGTAGTCCTCCTGGAAACCTGAAAGTAAACGTAGGGTGAGCATACAAGTACACTCAGTAGGGAAAACCAAGACTCTCGTGCACAAATGGGGGAACGTACTAAAGTCCCGTGAGAAAAAAAAAGTGAACCAAACAACTAACAAGGCAAACTATCCATCCCAGGCCTCACCAAGGCTCACTCCCCAAATAACGCAAGTCAAGTAATATATATAATAAGAGCACATCGATGTTTGGGTACCCCGCGCCACTTTCCCACTGGTTATTGAGACATCCTACGCATCGGACCAATCCCGCCATTCTCACCGCAGTCCCACTGCCACACCCGCCCGCACACACCTGGGCCACCACCACACGCAGTCCCACTGCCAAATCCCGCCCGCACACACCTGGGCCACAACCACACGCAGTCCCACTGCCAAATCCCGCCCGCACACACCTGGGCCTCAACTGTCACAAGTAACCATGCCTGCAAACACCTAGGCCAGAACAACCACCGCTACGCCCGAAGACACCTGGGCTAAAGGATCCACTGCCACGCCCGAAGACACCTGGGCCTCATCCCGAAGACACTTGGGAAAATCACCTGCCGCACACACCTGGCCAACCACCACAACACCCTGCCCGATGATTCTTGGGCTAATAATGGACTTCAGGCCATCACAGCCTGCCCGAAGGTACTTGGGCTATCCGGGAAAGGGAGCAGAAAAGGAGCTAATAACCAGCCACTAAGGATAGTGTTGGGAAAAACACCCTTCCCCCATAAATGGGGGTGTTCGGCACTAAGTGCTCAACTTGGGTGGGGTGCGAATAAGAAACACAAAGCTACAAGTATAGATATAGGTAACAAACACTCACCCAAAACTTAGGTTTTCCTAGCCAACCTACAGAACACAACACCACAACGTCCGAGTCAAAGTTCACGACCCTTGCCCACAAACCATCTGTCCCATTCTTGTTTCACGTTCGGTCAATTGTTCAATTAATTTTGAGCACTACTGGGCAACTACCATAAGCATAACCAAGGAAAACGTCAAGCATAGATCAACCAAAACACTCACACCCGGTTCTGCCAACAGAGGATCTCTCCCCAATTTGTGATAAAAACTCAACCACTGGAACCATGCCAACAGGAGATCCCATCCCCCAAATTCACACAGTCACCGAGAGTATAAAAGGACGGGGAATCCCATCCCCTCCCACATTTCCAACAAACGGCCCGAAGGGAAAACAACCAACCACCACTACCAACATAGGTCAGGGATTTTCAGATTTAAAAGACTTAACACACTCCATGATTTCAAAATTTCGTGTGTTCTAACCGGGAGTTATCACAGAAGGGCTGATCCTGGTGCTTTCAATTATTCGGCCGAATGTACGTGATTAACCAATTTTCACAGCAGGAGTTCACAATTTCAGCAACCCATTTAAAACATCACGAGAGGATTTATCAGTGCACATACAACGACCACCAACAGCCTCGATTTTCAGAAAACACAAACCAGCACAACTAAAAAGGATGATTCAAGATAAAGCATAACAACGATCACATCCCCTTCCCCTTCTTCCTTTAGAACTTCGTTTATTATCTTCATTAGGGTTTGGTTCAACCAATTCCATAGGAACAAAAGTAACGCCCACCCCGCATGATACACAAAAGTGAGAGACGAGAGAAAATCCCTACTTGTTGATGGATGATCGACGTTTAGGCCGGGGGCGCGGAACTTTACGGATAACGACGCGGCGGTCCCGTGCACCAGAAGAGCCACGATCGAAGAAGGGGGGAAGCCACGGCCTAACCCTTAATTTATAAGAGCTGGGGACGGTTGAGATGAAAACACAAAACCACGGGAGACGAGGGAGTCGTGAGTTGACCACGTGGCTTGACTCATCATTAATGGCGCTGGGTGGTTTTAACTGACCCATGAATTAATGAAGCATTTAATTAAGACCTTTGCGCGCGTTTCGGATTTCCAAGATATTTTAGCAAGGAAGAATAGGGTTTAAAACCCTATTTGCGAAAAGGAACATTACTGGAACAACTTGGCAGGGCCGGTCTCACCAATCGGTCTCACCGATCGGTGTCACCGATCGGTGTCACCGATCGGTCTCGCCGATCGGTCTCACCGATCGGTCTCGCCGATCGGTCTCACCGATCGGTACCCCGCAAGAAAACCGGATTTTTTTTTTGGCAAAGGAAGGGACCAAGGGGGTCTGGGGTCTTCACAAATATCATTTTTTTATTTACCACGGAAAAAGTTTCTTATTAATAATTTCTGTAATTTTTCTAAAATAATCGATTTTTAGGTGATTAGTAAACAAATATTTATTTATCAAATACTATCACTTTTATTTGACTTATATGTTTTTGATCTTTTTTTAATAACAATTATTTATTTATAATTTAAAATGATGAATTAAAAATAATATTTTAATTTATAAATTCCAAGAATATCATCTTAATAAATCCAATAATATTATTTTTAACTATTTTATGTTAGTTTAATTAATTAATTTTTTTCATGGGGAAATTAGGTTTTGAATTTATTTTAATATCACAATAAATTTTTTTAAAATTTTTAACATCTTATTATTATATTGAGAATGAATAAAATAGATAATTTTTTTCTATAAATAAACTTTATTATTAAAAATAATCTCTTCTAAAAGATGGTTTTTTATATGTTACATTCACTAACGATACGATTAATTTCCTTAAACATAGGAAATTGAATTAATAAAATATATCATATATTTTAGATAATACTTTTAACATTATTTATCGTGAATAAGTTTTTTTCGGTATTAAATATTAATTTTTTGGAATAATATTAATTTCCATGATAATAGTGAAACTTTTATTTTTAAAGTATTATTTTATTAATTTTAATGAATGTCAATAAAAAAATTAAATTTAAATACTTTATATAATGAAACTAATATTATGTGTAAACATAAAAAATTAATATATTACCAATTAATTTTTTTTTGAAATCAGTAATAAACATAATTAAGAATCAATAATAATCCAAAAAACTTTTTCCTATTAAAATTATTTTTCTACACATTCGCTCTTTTTTCTAAAAAAAATATAATAATATTTTTGTTGAATTGGATTAAATATCTGTTAAATTTAGTTATATAACATCAAAATTTAAATATATAGAATATTTAATTTATTTTATAAAACATAAATCACATAGTTAAAAACTAATTACCTGGTTTTGGGGTTAATGAGTAAAATATAAATGTTTAAGGGTAAAAACATTATGACATGAATAAAAAAATTTATGTAAATAATGTTTTGAGTAATTATGAAGATAAATAAACCAAAAAATCAACTATTTTGGAAACTTTGGAGTCACTGAACTACAAATAGTAGGATGATAATATAAAAATATAAAGGGAGTTTCCCAAACTGACATTTTCTACTCTTATAAAAGGCGGTAACATTTACCCTTCCAAACACACACAGATCCATTGAATTAATCCATGAATATATGTCCTTTTTCTCACCCTAGAACCCTATCCCACCAAACAAATCCCATGTTCACCCATATTTTTCTAAATTCCTTCATTTTCCAGGGGAATTCCTTGGAAAATTCATGTTTCAAAAATTACTTTTATCTCTATCTTAGGTTTTTCAACATAATAATAATATCCAAATTAAATCATCACCATAAAAAAATAATGGATTATGATTCAATTTTATAACATTATATTGTGATTATTAATGTTACAACCCCCAGTTATTCCTTTATATCAACATATAAATAATGGAACTCTAGTCGGGTGTGTGAGCACACTACTAATTCATTGGGGAATATTTTTTTTATTCTACATTCATAGATGTCACCCAAAAAACTATGGTTCACCATTGTAAAAAATTAAATAATATATTATTAATCTTTTATTATAATTATATTAATTAGAATGATATAAAACATTAACCATACTCACTAACCAAGTTAAAGTGAGTTCATGTTTGGGTATTCTTCATCGCCTCTATATATGATTCAATAATACTATATTACGTATAAAATTGGGAAACTAAAAAATAATATTACTACAATGTAATAATAATTCCATTTTTGAAATATGGTTCTGTAAATATTGTATTATTTATTTATATTATAATTTATCTATCCCCTTTTGTCCCCTAAAATCATTAAAATAGGCCAACACAAATTCCAATGACTCTTGATTAAAAAATAACTAAATTTGTAAGGGGTTTTCTTGACTCAATTTTCATCCTTATGTCCTGATAACTCTTCTTTATATACTATCTTTCAATATTTATTCAATAAAACCTATGATTATTTCTGGATGTATTTTAACATATTTCCTAGGAAAATAACATTTCACAACAAATTCTTCTTTCCTTAATGATTCTAATGTTTTATAAAAAATTATTTTTGAAAATAATTCTAACTTATCTAATGGATATTTCCTTCATATCCATGTTTTTAATTATACATATTTCCCCTTTTTATAGTAGGAAAAAATATATTTTTCTCTAAATATTATTTTTATACGCTTAATTAATTTTAGATCAATATTTTTATTATCTGATTAATATTGTGGTTTTTTCAACAATTTTGTTTTAAAATGTTTAAAAAAATTGTATCTATTTTAAATAAAATTATATTCAAAAACTCCACATTTTATATTTATAATAATTAATTATTTTTTAGGGTTAGATTATTAATTTTTTTTAAAATTTAATTTTTTTTAAATTATATTCACTTTGACTTCTCTGAAACATTAGAATGTTTCAATGTCTATGTTATTAAATAAACATTTTAAATATAATGTTTTCAATTAATTTCCACTTTTAATTTTTGAAAAAATTATTTATTTTTAATGAAATTTTATTAAGAACTCTTTATATTAATGGTTTTTATAATTTATTAACATTCCAGTCTCAAAAAAAATTTAATATATTTTACATTACAAATTTTATAAAAATGTAAAAAATATTTGTTTTGATAACTTTAGTATTTTCACTAGTATTTTTCAACCAATTTTAATATCATGTGATTTGATTTTTTTTAATCATACTATATATGATATTATATTATTAATACTCTAGAAAAATAATTATACTGATATCCTATGATTTTTTATTATTTTGTTATGTGATTGGTTTAACAAACCCACTCTTTTTTCCATCAGTTATTTATAAGATGATGATGAATGTTTTTAAGTGTCACCCATATGAATAGAAGATAAAGTTAGGGGTCCAATATACCATAAAATTCATTGGTTTAAGAATATATATGGTGAGATAGATAGTTTTGGAGATAATTATTTTGTTAACACAGGAATCATCATGATGGCCTTTATCACATTTTTTGGTGAGAACATAATGAGTTAATTCACATAAGTGTTGGAATAACGAGTTTCCTCACGCAAGTTTTAAAAATATTATGGTTATTCCACATTTAAACGTTTTTCATAGTGTTATTTTAAAATTTCAAGATACAATTAATCTCAATAAAATTCCATTTTTTCATGATTATTTTATATCTTTTGAAAAGTAATCATCACTTTTATAACATGCTCTCACATTTTATGTTTTCACCTATGATATATATTATAAGCTTCCTTAATGAAGTTTTATGGTTTTATATTACTATAATATGTTTTATGACATTCATCTAAGTTATTTTGATCATTAATTATAATATTTATTTCATCCTCTAGTTTTACATCATGTAATGTTATGGTTTATCATGATTAAGTATTTGATCTCACCCAATTTACTTTTCTTCCAATTCCTATGTTATTAATATTATTATATCATTTTAAATATCTAGGAATGATTATGTAGGAGCATGAATATAAATAAATGTTCAAAGTGTTACTAAAATAATTTTTTTTTAATTTAGTTTTCTTTATATTCAACATATCAATCTGTAGTATATTCCTGTATCTATGAGATAAAAAATTTATATTTATATTTTGAGGTATAGATCCTTTCAAATGAAATTTAAATATATTTTTTTATATTATTGAATTTTTTTAAATAATTGATAAAGGATTTGTGATGGTATGGGGATTATTAGAAACCTAGTACTCCATTTTATGTAGAATCAGAAAGTTGATCACTATTTGTAAACACTTAGTCATAATAATTTGGTTAAACCGTGAATCCCAAAATAGAGGATCACAATTTTTTAACAATCCAAGTTTTAGACACATAGAAATGTGAATACTATAATAAATAATGAGTGTATGTCACATACATGTTCAATTTTTTCTCCTAACCATACTCAAAGCCATATGATGAGGTTTCACCGTGGATATTTCCACGTGCATAGATTACATAGGTTTTTTCCAACCATTCACATGGACCATGTGAGGTGTAACACTTAACAAAAGGGACCTATGTGGTTTCTGAATTTTTCTGAAAACTATGTGGTCAAACCACACAACACATTAAAAATAAATAAACACTAAATTTTTATTCCAACCCTTTGAATCATTTTCCCTCACTCACTTACCTCAAATAGACAATATAACCTCCATTTGAGAGCAACCATCCCTCTCCAACTAAGCATTTGAGCATCTCATCCAACTAATGTTTAATTCATTCATTTTTATCACATTTTATATCCAATAATAAGTCTATTATTCATCTTATTTTCTCTCAATTTATGTCACCATATCAGAAGAAATTTCCATATGAGCTTTTATACCCCATTTTGGGGCGTTTTCCTATTTATTATAATTTACCCCCATTCAGGTCGAATATAAATTTGATATAGTATTATTATTTCTGTACTGATCTATTTTATTTTTTCTATTTCATTTTCATAAATGTTTTCTTGTATATATAATGTGACATTATGTTATATATATGCACCTTAATGTGATTCCCCATAACATGTAAAATAAATTTAATAAACTCTTAATACCATGAAGTGTTTGTATTTACAATATAATTATCACCATCAATGGCTAGATACAATTTCATGAATAACCCTATAGTGATAAATTATATGAAATTCCTATGAAAATTATTCCATTTTGTGTTATTAAACCACTATTTGAGGCATGTTTAATTAACCCACATAAATGAAATGGTTTACCTAAATTTAATGAAATTCTATGATACCGTGATAGGTCCCAATACATTGGCTATGTAATTTCTCTACATTCTATGTTTTGTTGAATTTTACGTGAAAATGAAATGGATTATTTATTTAAATTAATTGTTAACAGTAATACAATGTTACCTCATCCTTGTCTATTTAGAATTTTGATCATTTCTGTCATCAAGATTATATCACTTGAATAAAAAACTATTTCATGGTTGATAATGGTCACAAACCTGAATTACCAATGTTAGAGTAGAATTCCCTAAGTGAAACATGGATTCCCATTGTGTTTTCCATATTTTTGCTAATGGGATGCCAAACAATTCATCAATCCATCTTACAAATGAATGAATATATTTATATTTTTTCTTAATGATAGATTTATAATTCCATGACTATGCACTATGGGATCACTTAGATATGAAAATTTTAAATTGAATTCATTAGAGGATTATACTTGGATTCTTCATGATGATACAATATTTCTTGGGTCATTACATGGGAATATTACATTTCTCACAATAAGGATTCTAATGACACGAATGTAGGGGTCAAGAATTACATTCCCTTTATGGTTAATTTTTAAGAATATAGTCTTATAGATTTCAAATAACTAATTAAACAAAAATGGATTTGAGACTATGAAACATTACATAATTATCAATATACATGGATTCCTTGGTTATATTACTTAGTTTCCGAATTTATTAAAATTAATGAGAGTATAAAATGATTGAAAACATTTTTGGCCTAGGATGGAGAAGGTATTATTAGATGGGAATTATACGAGGGACCAAAACTATCATGGTGTAATTATTTATAAAATTAATTTATTATAGTTAAAGTAAATTATTTTATATTCATAGAATATATAGTTCTAAAAATAATTGAACTCAGCCTATAAAATATTACTCACTCCTTGTTTAGCTCACCGATTGGTACCTAGACAAACATCTTGGATACAGGTAGGGGGAAATTAAAGTTCCTTACTATATATACATTATATCTGTACTATGATAGAGCATGGTTGTGGAGGACCAGTAATACACTAAGTATTCTATTAGAGATATGATTTTTTCATTTTTCATTATTGTATAGTATGTACTATGTATATATGCCTTCTACATGTTCCTTTTACACCATTCTCATATATCATCATGGAATCATATTTTTTATATTATGGTTTTTTTAATTACATAGTTTTTTTCTAGATAATCTATATTTATTTTACATTATACTAATTCCATTTTTGTTTTATCTATACATCATCGTTGTTATCCTCACTAATAATGTGGGTATAGTCCCCAACCCCAAACCATTAAAGACCCTAGTTGAAAGTCCACATCATTTTATTTATAGTGAGGTGTGATTATGGCCATGTGGCCAAATGATTTTTGTTACTTATGAGTGAACAACATACAGAGAATCACATAATATTTAAATCAATATATTAATTTATGAAATTTGTTGTGTTTATATTTGGTAGTACATTTCTTAAATTTGAGTTGGGAACATCTTCTAAGTAATACATAATCATAACTGGAAAACTCTTTTATTCTAAAATGGGGGCTAGTACCCCACAAATGGTGATAAATTTTCTATGGGAAGAAATGGAGTATTGCATTTGGTTTACTATATATCATAATACTAATTGTATAGGGTCACAATGTCTTTAATAACCGTACTATATGATATTTCGTGAATTAATATTTTTTTCCATAATGTAACATATAATGTTACATAACATGGAAACCAAACATTACAATCTATTGTTGTTCATTCATTGAACACATCAATGGATGAATAGATCAATAAAATAATGATCTATTCCATTGACCATAGTCAATGTGAAACTATTACAAAATAAACATGGAAACCACATACAACAGATGAATGAAAATGGGGATTATGAAAATATATAATGACATCATATGCACCATGGTGTGTTGGTGGTTAAAATTTTAATTATCTTTTAATAGTGGAAACCCAATTGATTTTTATGAAGAAATAATTAGACAATCTCAAGTGCATGTGAAATTTCAATAGCTCATGGGTTGTGAAAATCAATATTCAATAATTCTTTCAAGAATTTCAGTTCAACATTTACAACACATGTACATTGATATAAAATATAAATGTAGTAATAATATTATGAATCATTGATATAAGAATTTTGAGATTCATCATATGAAGTATAAATATATGGATATTTCCACTAAGACAATACTAGGAGAGTCATTTCCAAATTTGAGGTAGATTATAGGATTTTGAACTCACTCTACTCAAGGATATGGTACAGTGGATTCTTCCTATCTAAATATTTGGTAGGTTATATTAAAGAATAATTTTTTTTTTGAATTATATGTGTGTTTCAAGAATGTGAATTTTTGTAATATTATTATTGAGAATGTTTTTATTAATTTCTAAAACACATGTTTATGGAATTTTTTTAAGTGATGTAAAATTTATTTCAAGAAGATGATCTCATATTGTTTCAAGTGATGTTAATAATTACATGTATTTCATTTTATTGGAATACTATTTATTTTTCTTAAGTTATTTTATTTCATAAATACATTTAACTCAATTATGATTAGAATTATTGAAGGATTATTCATGTTTAGGTATATTGTGTTTAAAATGTTATTTATATTCCATGGTTAATAAAAAATCTCATGTTAGATATTTTTTATAACAAGAGATTATTAAAGAAGTTTTTTAGATATATACTTTTTTGTAACATTGGACTGATTTTTCTGACTAAGTGCATTTTTTGAGATCAGGTTGTAAAGAATAATTCCAGAGCACTATAATGTTTTTCAAAGATTAAATGAATCTGAAAAGTTACTGAGTGGAAATGTTTTCTGTTTTTTAATTTTCATCAATATAAAAAGACATGTTATTACTCACATTAAATAGAGTTTCATGTGTTTTAGGTGTATTTGGATGTTTATAGATAGATGTAATAATTTGGGACATAAAATTTTGATGTTTCAAATAATTTCTAAAGGTGAAATGTAAATCATGATTTTATATGGGTAATAATTCCATAATTAAGTCTATTTTTGATTAATTTAAATAAAATTAAATTATAAATTAGGATAACATTTATATGAAAAACATTACTTAAGGTTTTCCTTATTCTGGTCATGTTGTCTGTTCTTATCATGCTATAGTGGTATCTACACAATAGTGATTAATACAGTGATGAATGTTGTATAAGGATTAAATTTTAATATTGATGAGTAAATCATACTGCTACCAAAATTTTATCTCCATGATTAAATAATCGAATCTAATTTTTCTATGAGTTGGAATTTCAGGAAATGGAAACCATTCAATGATTTAAAACATAGAATTTTCTTACTTTCACTATTTTTGGTGGCTCCAAGGATTCATACTACAAGGTTGTATAACGAATTGAAATATTAAATGAATTGTTTCTTTTGGGATGGTATTACACCATGATGAGATGTTGTGAGCATAAATACCACAATATTTATTTGTAGCTAAATGTATTGTGTCATAATATATAAAATTGAGTCCCAATCATTTAGATTTTGAGAAAAGATTGTAAATGATTCTTTATAAATAAATTGATCACACAAGAAAAAAAGATAATATTTGACAATTTTTTAGAAGAAAACTTATTTATCACACTACAATTAATTAAATACTATTATTATTTTTCATAGTGTCTATAAATATTTTTCTTATGATTTGGATAATTTTTTTCTTCATAGTTTTCACCAAAATTAATATCTAAGTTCACTAACAACATATATTTATTGATAAAAATAATATATATATTTATAAGTAATGTAATTAGAGTGAGAAATTGATGGAAGTTTCATTTATAAATTTTAATTTTATATTAAACAATTTTGGGATATTTTGACTGCTATGTATGAAAATTGTAAGAGAATATAAATATGAATATAGAGAAAAAGGGAAGTATAGAAGAGTGTTTACTGCTATTTTAGTGGAAGATGATGTGGAATAAGAGGAAGAAGAATATAAGGAATAAGAAAAATGGTAATATGATTGAATTTTAACGCATTCTGGGACATTATTACCATTATAATTTATATTGTATTCCTTACATGATGAATACCTTAATAAATTTTGGGAGACTCATTTTGTATCTCTATTTTCTGGATAATCCCATCTTATTTATAATTCAAATAATGATTCTAGTGGAATCTGTGATAATGGGTTTTATCAAATCATTCTATAGATGTAGCCACTCATATTGAGTGGTGAAAATTATAATATTATACCATGTTTTATAATTGTATTCATTGGAATGTTTCTATCATGTATGCAGTGATCTTAACATAATTTTAATAGGTTTTTACTATTGTTCCGAAGGAGAAAAGTGAAATGAATTTATTTCATTAATTTTTTCACCCCTTAATGAAATTTCATTTTTCTTGTGGTATATATTCAATTGAAATTCCATATATATATATATATGTATATGTATGTATTTTTATCATATTATCGATCAAATGGAATTATTTTAATATTGATTCTTATCATATTACATATTCCTTATTTATTCAGGATATATTTTTCTATATGTAACCCCATACAATGAACTACAGCTAACCCCTTTTGTATTCATTCCATTTTTTTCTAGGAAGCCATGAAGATTATTAAATATTATATAAGGATAGGAAATAAAAGTTAATATTATTTTATATAATAAAATAATAAAATATAAATATAAAATTTAATTTATCAATCATATATTGTTCTATTCTCTTGATACCACAAAACTAATGAATTCTACGATCATTGAATTTTATACCATTATAATAAAAAAACCATTGTTTCTAGGTTACTAGATTTAGAGTTGTAATAATTTTAGCATAATTTTTATGTTACATTGTTAACGATGTGTATGATATGAAAAAACTTTTTTCCTTTATAGATATAGATCAATATATGGTTTTTTCTAAAGTAATTAACAAGGATTTAACTTTGAGAGGAATTTTTATTTTATGATCGACTAGGTTTCAGTTTCTAATCCCATATCCATTCTATTACATTGGATAAATATTATTGATATGGTAGAACGGGAGGTCCGGTTATCTGATTCATTCACCAATAAAGGAAATGATAGATTATTTTTATATTTGGAATCTATGAGGATGAATCATGTAAAAATCATGAAACATATTTTTTTAAAACAAAGATTATAAAATTAATTGTATATGGGTATCCTAGCGGTTGTCCAAAATTAATAAGTGGTTTGGACACAATCATCTCTATGAATAGACAAACATGTTACTACTTATTTCAATATTTTATGCATCCTATACGAGTTTTTTCAGAAGCCCTTTTTATATAGAATAAACGGGTGGTTTTTAGGTCCCTAATGATTTTTTTAATTTGAATCTTGATTCCTTTATGAGTATTTTCATCGATGAAATTTAGGAATAACATTATACATTTTAGGATTACATTCAACACCTAATTATTGTTTTCAGTACCTTGAAAATTAATTATATGTATTTTAGGATCCTATAATATTTTCTTTGGATTAGGTAGGATCATTTCATAGGTCACGAGATATCAAAATATAGCATATCAGTGGACTTTGGTATGTGTGAAGATATTGTTAATTATGTATAACCAAATATCATATTTGAGATTTTTTCTTTTATATATTAGAAGGCCACTCTATGAGATTCCTTCATGACATATCCCTCTGAGATGTGATGATGAAAACTCTAAGAAAGAAGGTATAAGAGTTTATGTGTTCTAATAAATAAAGTAGTTTCTACATCATAATTTCTTATCTACATAAGACTATGTTCATATATTAGTAACACAAGGTACTGAATATGTATGTATAACATAAATAATTTCATAGTAATAAGACTAAAATAAATACTTTACCTCATATTTTGTTATTGGTTAATAAAATATACTCCATAAAAGTCGACCTTACATAATTTTATCATAAATAAAAATATTAATGAATTAATTGATCCTATCAGTCCAAAAAATATGTATAAATTCAAATTCAACTACATAAACATGATATAGAGGAAATTAACATGGTTGTGGGGATAAATTCTCCCTATGATGGATAAATATATCCAAGTGGGAGTGATATATATATATATATAATGTTTCTGATGAATATTCATCTGCCTCTTTCAAGGCCCCATCATCAGTACCCGATAGTCCTACAATAAATTTTAAAATTATCATTATATGATTCTTATCTATATATAATCATTTGAAAACATATAAATTGATTAAATGGTAATATTAACCATCTTATGTTACTTTGATTTTATATAAAAAATATGATATTAAAGTAAACTTGATAGGGGATAATGTGTGGAATATGGATTATAATCATTTTAGGTATCACGATAGAATAATATTTTCCAAAGAAAACAATACTTAAAAATTAAATTTAAAATTCCATTTCTTTAGAATCAAATTCAGTTAATGTTTATGTCCACTCTATCTGATGTCATTTCTAACCAACACCCTATAAAAACATGTGAAGGATGTGAGTACACCTTCATATTAACATAGTAAATCATAATATAGATGATGATTTAAGAGTGTATTTCAACACTCAATGAATCCAATAATATATAATTAGAGAATTTAGGATTTTACCTAACTTTTAAAAAGGAAAATATATATTAAAATTAATGAAAGGATAACTTACCACAAGACCACCAAATATGAGCATAATGTATGGATTGTGGGATTAAATTCCAATGTTGATGATTTATTTAGAAACCTATATGAAATTTTAATAAATTATTTGATATATTTCTAAAAAAATGGTTAGAAAAAATTTAAGAATAAGGGTTTCTTGGGAATATTATCACCAAATATGAGATTTTTAGGTATCTTGGAAATGATATATATCAACATTAGATAAGATATAACTTTATAAATAATATTGATGGAGTTCATTACCTAATAATGATATGGTGTTAGAATATCATCAGCCTAATATGGGGACAATGGGCATGTGATGGATAATATTTTTATAAAGTATGGATTATATTTGTTTATAGTGATGTTTTTTGTTATAAAATCAATCTATTATTATTTTGGGGCCTAAAAAATATGTTTTTATATATGAATCTAATTTATTTTTTGATTTTGTTCATTCATGATGTTATGGAATACTCACATATATTGTGGTATCATGTTCAATTGTTGGAGATTTTATTAATCACCTTGGGAGTGCATCAAATTAATGCCAATGTCATAAAATTAAAATTATTTATTAGGGAGTTTAATTTTTGTAGTCATGTGATATTAGTGACCCTAATATTAGTTTACCTATTTAATGTCTATATTATAGTTTATTAAGAGAAACATTGGAATGAATTTAATATTTTCAAATCGTTGGTAATAATTGGATATTATTAGATATATCATTGAGACTTCTCATGATTGATATTCCCAATAAAAACCTTGACTGTGAATAGATAAAAGTTTACATTCATCAATAAATATGAGTGATATTTATTAAATTTTAATGGGTTAATGATGGTTATGATGATCCATAAATTAAATCTGTTGGTTGAGGAGTATATAGTGTACATTGATTAATCAATTTTTTATCTAGGAATAATTTGGATGGAAATTGGTTTGGTGGTCAGTAATGGGTGTTGGTAGTTAGGCCCATATAAGTGAAACAACATAAATAATGATGTATATTTGATATATTCTTTTAATGTAATAATATGTTAGTTCTATTATCAGTTAGGTGATATATTTATTTTTAATACTGACTATATGAACATGATGTACATATTATCACTATGTGATTATTCAATATAAATGGTTCATTGAGTACTTACCACCATTTTACATTAAGTTGATTTAAACCCTTGATAATGTGAATTTTTAAGATGATAAATTGTATTTAAAAACTCAGGCTCTAGTGTGGATATAGTTTAACATGGATTATTAGCTGATGAACCTCTTTGGTGAGTTGCATATTAAATTCTATGTTTATTATCTCAAAGATACACACATAGATTTAAATTTTACATCATCACTTTTATATGGGGAAGGATATATGGCTATTAAAAACATATTATAAAGTCGTAAAGTATAATATATATGTTGAGGAGTCTCTATCAGACTTCTCATAAGGTAATAATGTGGTTTTAAATGTATGATGTATATTTTATTCTTTGGTAAGAATGTGTGTGGAGTTGATACATGATGAACACACATATAGATGTTTATTTCACCTATTTTTTACATAGAAATATCATGTAAAATGTTGCATGTAATTTTATTTAAGGATAAATAATGAAATAATAAGATTGGTATATGCGTGAATCAATTTTAGTAACTAAAAGTGAAGTACTCAATACCAACGGTTCTTATTAAGATGCTACATATTATTGTTTATAAAAGGAATGATTTAACCATAGACTTAATGTCGATGTTATTTAGGTCATATATATGTAGTGAAATATTTTGGGATAATATAAATTGATTGTATAAAATTGAATATATAATATTAATTAGGCAGATGAGGTTCTTTGATTTTTTGAATGAGCTATATGTGTGAGAGGTGGTGTAGCTGATTGGGGTGTCTAAGAGTATTATATATGATTAGGATAAAGAGGGTCCTACCTAAGACATTAAAGGCTTTAGTGAAATTGATTGTGGTGTACCATCAATACATAGATGTTCATTTTGAACCAATGATTTAGGAATTGGATGATATTTTTTTAAGAATGAGTCCATGGTTTCTGAATATTGGATGATTCTCATCAATATTTTCTGTAGTGCTCCAATGAAAACCATTATCCGAATTTTATTTATATGGAACCCTTTGAGTATTAATGTAGTTAGTTGTGCTGATAGTTTTTATATTAGTTGGAGGAAGGAGAGAATTTTATTATTGGAAAGAGGGTCCTACAGGAGACATTAAATCATATTCAGCTTATAGATAGGTAGTTTTATACCACCTAGAGAATGAATTCATTAAATGTAAATTAAAATATTTATGTATTTCAATGTAGGAAAACAATTTTTCTTTAAAGTTTCACCTATATTATGAAATAAAATGATTTAGAGGTACATGATATCTATTCCCAGATTAATGTGTCTGTTTGAGATAATATATGTGTACTATAGAATGACGACAAGATGTCTCTCTCCTATACTATGTGACTCAAAAATTAATCAATATATCTGAATTTTAAAGATATTTTATAAATCTTTACAAGTGATAGAAATCTATGAAATTGATCTACATTATAATATGCCATTTTATGAATTACCAATATTTATATTAAACTAATGTGGGAATGTACTATGAGGCAATATAGTACCCCGAGTATGTGTTAAAGTAAAAAAAATATATAATGGGGGACACATGATAGTGGGAAGAAGCCATGTATGTGTTGTGTGTATATTATTTCACTGATTAGGCCCAATGTTTCATCTCTAGGATATGAATTTGAATGGTAGGGGGATTAATACACCAATTATATCAAAATATGAATTTAACCCAAATTATTTCATTCTATATATTTTATTAGGGATATTCACAATTATATTTTTTATGGGAATCTGGTTTGGAATTGTAGAAAACATTCTCAGTTGTAAAACATGTCCAAATTTATATATTTAACTAAGTACTAGGTGGCATTATACCACATACATAATTGAAAAAATTATATGTGTTTGTCTAGGGTGGGATACCAACTAGTAGGAGGCCACTTTTGGTGTATATGGTGATACAATAAGTATTATATGAGGATCAATCAGGTACCTGGTGGAAACCAATAGAGTTTAAAAAATTAATTTAAATATAATTTAATGTTTTAATGTTTTAAGAAGAATATATCTCTTATACTCATTATTCCAATGTGAATAAGTCAATCCTAATCCCCCAGTTTACTCTCTTCTGAGGGGAAGATAGTTTATGCCAATGATCTAATTGAGGCCCCTCCCACAAGTTGGATCATTAGAGGTAATGATAAACTCTACAACTATATTCCATTTTCATCATCTATGGTAATAAATTCTATCTAAAATAAATAATTTTTTTAATCTAAATTTGGGATTTATATTATTGAAGTTCAATTAATCCAACAATATTCAATGAGTGTGTGTCTATTAAAATGAGGTAAGTGGTACGGAAATATGTATGGTGTATTACATGATTTTTATATCTTGTAAGATATGTGAGCATGGGTGGTTGTGTACAAACAACATGGAATTTTTCCAAAAAAAGTTTTACTTATTTATATAGATATCATTATTGTATTTACTATTTGGATATGTGAATACTATTTTATGTTTTGATTTAGATTCCTAGAAAGATAAATTTTGAATGATATTTTTAGATTGATGTTCATAATAGTAGATGAATAATTAAAATAGAGGAAGGTGGTTGAGTTGTTATGTTCTTATTGAAATGTTTAAATTGTAAGTTGTATAAAAAATGGATTTTTATAATTTTTTGAATATATAATTGTCATTCTGGTGAATATGTGTTGGTGTTCCTACAAATTTATTGTCAAATAAATGTCTACAAGAGTCAAAATATTTAATGTAATAGTAAATTAAATTTCTAATAGAAGTTGATGGGAATAGTCAATGAAAATATTAGAGATTATAGGTGGTTATATAAAATCATTGATCCCCTATAAATGTAGAAGAATGGTGGAATCAGTTGATTGTGTAGACCCTAATATAAAGGTTGAGTGTGACCTTCAACATATGTCATCATGTAGTAGATGAAATAATTGGATGATTTTCAAATAGTGATCGAAATATCATAACATATAAATAAATGATTGGATTTAGTATTATTCTCCCATATATGCATGACTTATTTTTCAAAACTTTATAATACCTTTGGATCATTTCATGGATTCTTTTATTTCACCAAAATGTTTATTTTTGTGATATCTGTTAGGTATGTTGAATCGTTGTGGTTTTTTATTGGGAAACACAAGTTCCTGATTTCTAATAAAACAAAATCATGTTTTTCATCCAGTATAAGGATTTTATAGTTCTCTATGTCTATGTTGTTTCACTTTGGTGTTTTAATTTTTAGTCATCAATGTTTGAAATATTGAATAAGAGGTGTCAGATCTTGTGGTTCAATAAGTCTCAATAGAACACTCAAAAATAGACATAGATTTGATTATTTCTATAATGTTAGTTGATTAAATAGGATTCATTTTATAAAATCATGTATACTAATAGTAAAGAACGCTCCCAATATTAAAATTAAATGTGTTTGAATTTCTCTTCTAGATGATACAGATGCGAGACTATCTGATTCAGAAGGACCCTTAGGATCTATCGAATGGATTCAAACTATAAATAATAAAAAAACATTAATGGTAAAGGATGAACAAAATTAAACAATGATTCAATCATATATTACTATTAAGAGATTTTTTTTTTATTTTTTGGGAGCTGAAGACCATAGTGGATCTGATGGATGCTCTAGCTAGAATGTATGAGAATCAGATAAGGATACACAATATGTTCATAATGTGGAGGATATTAGGCATGATGTATTTATATGGGAAACTATTGTCCTGTCATCTCAATCAACTTATTATGATTTAGATTTTGAAAAAATTAGTTTTTTCATGGATGATGTGTGGAATTTATAATACTCTAGTCATTACAAAAATCATGGCATATAATGTTAGAAACAATATGTAACTCTTGAGAAAAAACTGACCTGCATTTTTAGGATGTTAGAAATCATATTATTATTATGAATTTTTGTAGAGAGATGTCTAAAATGAATAGAATACATAATTTAGAAGATATTTTTTCTCATAAAGACTTCATATAAGATCAAAAATGTAAGTCAATAAAGATAAATTAAGGTACATCAATTAGTTTTGAAAATGTATCAAGGTACTGTTGGAAGAGGGGCATTTTTATAAATATTTTAGAAATCAAAGGGTTAATTTTTTATGAAAATTTTTTATGAGTTAATCTTACAATAATTATAATGTTAAATTTATTTATATTATAATTATGAGTTTCAAAATTCTGTCAGAATCATTGATAATTAATTCTACAGATTTATTACACTATACAAAAGAGGAGGGATGCCTAGAAAATTATATACAGAAATATTTAGTAAATATCAAGTAGATTACATTGAATATCAAAAGATCATGGTGATGCATTGTGTTATATTATGGATTTCAAACATAACTTACATGATTATATAGGATGATTGAGGAATACCATGGTTATGTAAGAACATAATTTACATTGGACATCTGTATGAAGTTGGATTCGGAATTAGATTCAAAAATGTATAATGAAAACTAATATGAGATCCATGTTGGTTCACATCTGACTAAAATAAGGGACATTGTATATAAAATGATGTTTGGGTAGAGTAATAATTTCCATAATGGAATATTCTAAAATATCGGAGTTATGGAACCATAATTATGTGAATATTAACAGGAATAATAATCATGTCCTAGATGAAAATTATATATTCATCCATTATCATATAGAATTCCAAATTTAAGAGAATTGTATACACAGAATGTAGAGAAAGGTTATATTTAATATAAATTGAAGTATTATAGAATCAATAATTTTAGAACATGTGACCATTGATATTTAGTGTGTTGTATGATTTTATTTTGATAGTGGGTCAATGTATTATGTTACATTCATTGATGTTTCAACAAGGAAAATATGGGTTTGTTTTTTTATGAAAAAAAATTGATTATTAAATAATGCTGAAGAGTAAAAAATCGTGGATTTATAGAATTATTGTTAGGGAAGAGGATTTAGATTCAACAAAATAATTCATATAAATATAGAAAAAATAATATTTTATAATATATAAATCATACATTAAATTAAAAAGAATGAACTATAAGACTGCATTCTTGAATATTCAAGGAGATTTGGGTGGATCACACATTTACACAATATATCTTATTAAAAAGAATCATTCCATTCTAATGGGGAATAATATTATCAATCAACTACTTTCTGAAAATAAAAGGTTGAAATCCACAATATTTTTTTTATAAATAGTCTATGAACGTTTTTAGGCCATTAATTGGTAGAAACGTGATAAAATACCCCATAAAAATTTCTCTAATACTTATAGTGATTTATACATTGGTTTTCAACATTAGGAAAATGAAAAAATGATGCTCATTATAATTCAAAATTTTATCTTACCTGATAATGTCTTATGGAAATACCAAAACTTAGTTAAAATGAATGTGTAAACGAAAAATCACTAATCATATTAAATTTATTCAAAATAGATGTTCCAAAAAGTAATAATTTCTTTAAATTTTAGGTGAAAAAAAATTAATAGGGTTTCGACCATTCTAGGAGGATATAAACCACAATGATTCACAAATATGAAATCCTATATAACCGTTATATAATATGAATCTAAAAAAATTTAGATCTAAATAAACATAAATACATTTTGAATTATATACATCCACTAGGGTCAGATGACTTGTTAATAGGTTCAACACTGACTTGTCATCCAATATTATTATGGTTAGACAAGTGACTATAATTCTAGAAGAAGTTACTAGTCTCAGTGAATCTGTACTGTGGGATTTATATATGAAATATGAGATGATTTTTTATATAGATGAATCATTAGAGCATATGAAACTATCACAATATAATAGTTCACCCAATAAAAATGGGTCTTCTTATAGAAATATTATGTTTGTGTTATGAATATATACAAGAAAAAGATGATTATGAAATAGTTTTCATAGAACGATAGAGTGGAATTCTATGAAATATTTTTTGTAATAGATAAATAAACTAATATCTAAATTTTGTTATATATAGATGATTATAAAAATTTACACCTAGAGTGGATTGATGTATGTAAGGAAATATTTCTGGGTGATTTGGAGGAGGATAGATAAATGAAACAACCATAAAGCTTTATGAGAAAACAAAATGATGTCTTCGTGTTAAATCTAAAAATAATATTTTATAGCCTAAAAGATGTTCCGTGGTAGTAGAACAAATAATGACTTGATTTAATAGAATAAAATGGTTTCATCTAATGAAACATAGATATCTATTTTTACTTAAATGTTTTCACATATGTAATATTTATATCCCTATAAATTTATTTTTATGAATGATTTTGCATGTTTATAACTTTAAATGGATTTATGAGGTGAAAATCCGTTTATTGAATGAGATTATAAATAGAATATATAAACAGGATTCAACTATATACTACATAAATGTCCAAAATTCCATTAAGAAATAGCGATAAAAAGATGATGGGGATAATTATATAGTGAGTGTTTTATTTTTATCAATATAAAAACTCTTAATGTATTCCCCGTTATATACAATTTCAAACATCATATTTTTAGTGAGAGATTCTATATATTTTATAATGAATCAAGGAAAATAACATTGAGAATATGTGAAGTGGATTATATGGTATCATAAAGGATCCAAATATATGAAATTTTCTTTTATAAATGATGACTTGTTTAATAGTTATGTGGAAGTAGAATTTATAAGAGATAAAAATCAAAAAAGTGTTCAACAATATTTGTGTTCACATTCAGAGGAGCATCAATATGATGGATGTGTAGGTTATTTATTGACATTGAAATATCCAAAGTGATATTTGAATATATAGTAATCATTTACGTTTTGAAATAAATAATATGGATTTGTTTATTTATTACAGATCATTATAATTAATGAAGGTGGATTTCTCTTTTTTCATAGTTGGAGTGAAATTAGATTGGAACTAAATATAGTGTATCAAAAATGAATATATAATTTTGAGTTGAAATATAATTTCATTTGGAATAACCTAAAACATGTAATTTTAGATTTATGGAAGATATGTATAGTACAAAATGTGACTGATATGTTCCCCAAGATTTTAGTTCAAGAAAATCTAAAAAGAATTATTCCATTGTAAAACTAGTGTGACCAAAAGTATTGTACATGTTATTACTAATACATAATATATAAGATTAATTTATATATGTGTTTTCAGATGATATATCTTCCTAAAAATTAATATTAAGTTGGAAATGTTTTGGAAATGTAATATATCTTTCATATACTAATTGATATATAAGGAAGGAGAAAATCTATAAGATTTTGTTTTAATATGATGTTTATATTAGCGACATTTGAATTCCAATAGAGGAAGTATATCTATGTTATATGTTTTAGAAGATTTTTGTGGATGGTATGTTTTCTAGTTGATCTATATGTTAATGTAATAACTTACATAAAGCTTAATATGATAGTTTTTAAAAAATTCCTAGTAGTTTTTTTAGAAATGGATGCTACGTTAGAGTCGTCAGGAAGGATTTTATGAGTAACATATACCTTTATCAAAAGATGGTGGTCATGTAAAATGAACATACAAACAATTGAATGTTTTTAGGTTAAATGGGGGTCATCCATGAATTTTGTATATTGGTGTAACTTTTTGATAGGATGGACCTCACTCTAACGATGGATGGGGACCCTTAAAACTAATTTTTATTTGACCCATCATCTAATTAGTTTATTTCTCAATATATATTTTAATATTTTAACTTATGTTTAATAAAAATTCTCCATATGTGTTCTCCCATGGATATATGACTTATTTAATGAACAACGAAAATCATTGGTTTCTTATCTAACATGATTTTAGTCACTGGATTGACTATTTTTTTTATTTTCTTTATGTTTTTGAGGAATATTGAGTTAGTGTAGTTATTTAAGGGGTGAGTTAACTTCTTATATTTCAATACATCATTCTTGAAAGGTTCTTCCAATTAAGGTACTTCATTTTCATTATGTTCTCTTTTTTAGTTATTTTGGTTTAACATTTATTGATCAGTGTTCCATATCATTAACATATACAATCCTTGAATGACTCTTGAACCCCACTTTTTTAGACCCATGGTATTTAGTGATAATTTATTCATACAGAAATATTTACATACATAGTGTATATATAACATGATTGGTATATTTGATTATAAAATTATTTATTTAACCATTTATAGAAACATGTATAATTCTATGATGTTAGGATGGTTACATATGGTCGTGCATATGGTGTAATAACTAATATTGGGGATTTGATATATCTAATTCCAAATTTTGACCAAACATTATAATATTGGAAATTATGTGAGACTTTATGTAATATTGGGTGAGGAAGATCTTTATTTGAGGTGTCCTAGGTGTAACGTATAATATATATGGTAAACATAATGAGGAATTTAAGTTTATATTAAACCTAATTATTTGTGATTTCCTATTCACCTATGATATGATAAAATGTATTGTGATAAACTATTAAAATATGATATTGTTATGATTGTATTTATAAACCATTCTCCACTATTATTCCAACATTTATTGTCACAATCTTTTCACATATGTTATGATTTTTTTTATTGTGATTACCCACTCATCTATGTTATAATTCGACATATAATGAAAAATTTGTCCCCCAGGTTATGATTTGTATGAGGGAGATAACACATTCCTACAAAAATTTATATTTATGGAAATTAATAGTTCATCCATTTTATATATATATCCATCGTGATAACCCATTAACCTATAGTGGATATTGGAGTGGAAATAACTGATTCACCAAACCTACATCAATAATAGAGATAACTATTTCAGCATTCTATATTTATATTGATCAAACACTCAAGCATACTATTTTTATAGTGATGAAACATTAACCATTGTAATAATGGTGATAGACCATTTAATATTCATACAATTATGGTTATAATTGGATTACCCATAATTTTATTTGAGTGAGAAACAAAACACCTTTATTAGTATATAGTAATGACCCATTCATCAATGGATGTTATTTTCAGTGGAAATGAAGTATTCACCCACACTATTTTTATTAGTAGTGATGAATCATTAACCATTTATATCTTTATTAATAATGGTGATAAACCATTCAACTATATTTAATACATGTGTGGAGGTAAACCATTAATTCATCATCAATTATTTAATGTGAAACTACATTCATAGAAGTTATATTATTTTATAGGTCATAACACATCCATCCTACTGTTTTTTCAAACTATATAATTTTCCATACCATTATTAAAATAGTTGTAATAGGTTTAGTCATTCATTCATGTTCTCACTATGAACCCCAATGTATGATAAATGTTATGCTTGTTATTATTTTTTCATGTATATAATATTGTGGAGGGACTGATATATTCTGGTGTTATTTAATAGTATTGGAATATATATTATATTTCTAATGCCTTACTCATGCACCTTGGTGGTATTGATTAATTAAATGATAGATATTCAGGTAAATAAAAAAATTGTGTGATCAATAGAATATTTGGATTGACAGCTTCTATGTAATACAATATTGAGTGGGGCCTTAGAGACAATTTTTGTTTTTTACCACTGTTATGTATATTTTTTTGGATTTTATATGATCATCCCATCTTAAAATCTTATTATTGGAGTATGAAATAATTGTGGGTTTGTATCATTAGAGATTATTTTTATATATTTTACCCTTAGGTATGAAATAAATTTTTTTTACTCTCTATTATTTCCTTATAAAATTATAATTTGTAATAAATATATTTTAATCACCATTTTGAATGGGAATATATATATAAATTTTTCTTTTGTTAAGTGATTTATAAGATTATTTGTGAGATTTCTTAATAAATCATGCATCAAAGGTGACCATCACTATATAGCCATTGTAAAATTTATTTTAATTACATATATTTTAAGGAGAAAAAATGTTAATTAAGATAAAAATATATATATTTGAAATATTTTTTTAAAAATAAATAATTACTTAATTGAAAATCATATAATAATTAATTAATAATAAAAATTGAAATAATATCACTCATAACTAATAAAAATTCTTTTATTTGAAATTATTTTTCTTTCTATATTTAGTTTTTCCTTTGTTAATAGATTTTTTTTTCATATTTACAAACTTTTTTTCATTAAATTAATTGCATAATTAAAATTATAAAATTTAAATTAAATAAGAGTTATTTTCTATTATTTTACTAATTTTTTTAAATTTTCATTGAATAATAAAAATATTTTTTTTAATATACGTTAACTTTTAGGTCATCGTTTAGATACTAAAATGCCCAAATAATTTTTAAAAATAATCATAACAATAAATTTATTTAATTATTTAATTATTATATTTTATAGTATTAAGATGAATATTGATATTTATAAATCAATTTTTAAACTCTTAATTCATTTTATTCAATAAAAATAATATTTTATTATTTATAGTGAATTATTTATTCCACTGGTACTACTATGTCTTGGAAGCAGTTAAATATTAATAAAAAATATATATTTTAATATATCCCTATTAATAGATAAAAATATATACACTATTTATTGTATTGAGCTATAATAATATATCATTTATCATTTTATTCAAGTATAATCATTTTTTTCCACCTAAAAAATACTTCTCTCCACCCATTTCTTCTCACTTATAAAAATTCTTCCGTTTCATAATATTTCTCAAATATATATATCTTAACCGTCTTATACATGTTCTTAATTCATTTTTCTAACTTATATACCCTCATTCAAAGTCCCAAGACTCATTTGAAATATGATTTCTCAAAGATGAAGATAAAAGTGTCACCACCCAAGTCCCTTCTATTCCATTTTCTACATCAACCTTCAATATAATTAGTAATCATTATTTTAATATTAAAAAATATAATTATAATTTAGTATATTTGTGAAAAATAAAATATTTATTAGTTTATATCTTATTTTTATACTATTAAAGTCAACATTCAAACCATAGTTGGTTTATACCACCTCATTGTTTGATCATATATTTCATTAATACATTGAATTTACGGTTTCAAAAAAGGTTTTATTCATTAATATAAAATTAATAATAAAATTAAATTATTTTTAAGATTTTTTTAATGATAATATAATAATAATAATATTATTATTATTAAAAGTAAATTATTATTGTCGATTTATGCATGCAGAATAATATTATAAAAAGTGTTTTGTGTTTTCTTAAAATGTACTAAGCTATTTATCTTATATAATTATATAATAATATTGAAAAAATACCATTAAACCTCTAGATATTACTTAAAATTTAAAAATAAAATTTGATCATTTCCACTAAACAAAGGTAGTTTTTAAACTATTTTTGAAACGTCACTAAATGAAAGAAATAACCATTAAACTAAAATTCTTGGAACAAATTATTAAATAATCAAAATGAAAATAAAATTATAAACATAATAAATATTTTATAATAATTAATTATAAATAAAATGTTATTATTCCAGAGGTTATAGTACATACGAAAAGATATGGGACTCATATTATAGGGTTCCCTTCAAAATATTCATTGAATTCATATATTGTTTCTATATGTTTGATATTATCATAATTACATAATTTTAAAATTCTAAATGATATAAATTACATTTTTTATTTATATTTTTTTATTAATTTTTTATTAACCTCTCTTTTGATTAAGGTTCTTACATTATGTTATTTGTAATGGATTCTTATCTCAATTTCATTTATTTAAAACATGTACCACATTCCCAACATTGTTTCATTTATATAGTGTATAAACATAAAAATTAGAATATTTTAACAACTTTTTATTCATGGGATTTAAAATTTCATTTCAAGTTATGAATTTCATTTTATTGTGGCTCATGTGTCATAGATTTGATAATAGGGATTTTATTCATTAGCTCATTTTTTGGATTCTTTATGTTATTTTCCATGTTCTTTATAAGTCTTCGTAAATTATTTTTTATCTTTCCCACTATTCATCATGTTTTAACTGTCAATTTTAATTATTTGAGATACTTTTGATGTTGGGAAGGGACTCTTCACTCTCCATCCCATTTTGTTACTCTTTAAATCTCAATCCCCTATTCCTTTATTGGGTATTCATTAATAGGATTACTTTTAATTTTATCTTATTTTATATTTATTCCACATAATTTTACTACATTCCTTTATCTTCTCATGAATCCATTTATTCTAACATTATTTATTTTAAAAAAATACACCAAATAGAGATGGATGTTCTATATTAATATTTAAACTATTTATCATTATCCTCTGAATTATTTTTCCACAATTTTAATACCTATTAAAAATTGTCCATTTAAATTTTACTTTTATTAGATTCTCCATCTTTATATGTTTTCATTTTTTTTAATCATGAATAACTTATTTTATTATACATAATGTAGACTAGTTTTATATTTATTGTATTACAGAAATGAAATCATTTGATAAAATTGATCCAAAAATATTTTTATCTTTTCATATCATCAAATATGCATAAATAAAACCTTTCCAAAGATACCTTGCCTTCATAAATACCCTAAAACACTTTCTTCTAAATGAATTGTGATTAAATAAATAACTATATAATTTTAATATGTGGGATAACTATTATCATTACAATATAACCCTTTATTCTATATAGTCTCAATTCCCTATACTTAATTATTCTTATTTATTACTATTTACTATGATATATACATTATGTATATGTGTTTATTAATTTTCATTTATATTATAGAACATGTTTCATTTTATTATATAAAACCTGAAATTACATTTAAAAATCTATGATTACTTTCATGCACATGTGAAATTCATATGTATAGAAAATCAAAATGTAATGGGTGTATTTGAAATAATATATTTGATTAATTATTTGGGAACATGTTTTCATTTAACAAGATTACTATATTTATGAGACTCTAGAAAAGCTAAATCATATATGATTACAAGACTAGGGATAAATCCAAATCAATAATCATTGTGAAAAAAGGAATTAGACTTAATTAAGTTTGTTTGAGTTATTGGGGAATAAGATCAATTAACTATGTTATAATGGTTATATATTTTTACCCTTGAAATATGTTATGATTTTTATTCTTATGCTTATATATTATTTCTATTCCATATCACCATGATTCTTGTCATATTATTTATCATTCTTATTTTTTGGTATATGCTATTATATCAAGATCAACATTTTATGACTTTTATTCATTGTTTTATGATTATGTTGGTATTCCCCCAAATCAATTTTTGTCATTTATTTATCTTATTCCATTATCCTTACAATATCAATCATGTTTTTTTCTTATACGTGTTTATGATATATTGATAAAACCTCTATATCGCATTGATAATGTTATATTCTTTTTAAAGCATTGAAGATCACTCTTTTGTTTTTTATCTCTATTTAACCAAGAAACATTCATCCAATGTTTAGTTTAAAAAGGGAATCATGGGTAGGGAATTTTATAAAGGATTATTTTGTTATGACTGAAAATGGTTATTTTTATTATCACTAATTAAATTAAACAACTTTTATTTAAGAGTGTGTATTTATATTAAAATGATAAGATTTATGTGAATTTTTATCATCTAAATTGGTATTAAACTGTGTTTCTAAAGTTTTAATTTGTTAAACTACATCTGGAAGTGTCGTTCTTGGGTAAATTTTAGCTGGTATCAAAGAGGGTTTTAATTATTTTTTTGAATTATGTTATGGACTATATAAGGTTAAAATGTAATCTGACCTAGGATAAACCAATAGTATCATTTATAGTACAGAAATATTTTGTGTTTGAACCCATGGTTAACTATATTTCGACCTTTTAGCATTAATAATTAATATTTATACGAATGTTATATCTTATTTTTTTGGATATTATCATTAAATAAGATAACCATATTTGATTAAGTAAATAGTTTTAAAAATGATAATTAATCACTAAAAAAATACTTCAGATATTACTTCAATAATATGAAGCACGTTACCTAAAAAATATACATAGAAATAAAGGCTGAGATTTTTTAAAATCTCAAAATCGGCACAATAGAAATAAATATTATTCTAGAGATACACTATATATTGAATAAATGTTCTCAATAAAACACATCTATGGAGTTGTTATTATTTAAACCACATTATCATTTGTTTTTCAGTTTTGGGGGAAAATTATAATTACGAGGATGCGATTTAATTTCACACATAAAGTAACATCCAAATTGTTCTAATAAAATTCATATATTAATGAAATAAATATTTTTTCCTTTCCTATATTTCAATTTGGAATTAATATTATATATATATATATATATCATTCCTATTCTAAATGTAATAAAATGAAAATAATTATTTCATTTATGTTATTAAATTTTATTTCCCGTTTTATATGGAATTTAATATAAATATCATATTACAAAATGGAATAATTTAACTATTATTTATTTATTTTAAATTTTAAAAAATAATCAATGAAATTTGTAATGAATTAAAGTGTATAATTAAATTTCTAGATTGCTGAATATTTTTAAGAAAAACCAAAACTTTTGGACCTTGAGTAAACATGTAATCCTGAAATATATAAGTTCTATAAGAATTATGATTTTATTTTAATAGATATAAATATAAATATATTCATTTTTTAATTTCATGTATATTACAAGTCTTGGGATTTAAAAATAAATAATTCTTTATAGTTGATTGTTATAATATAATATTTATAAGTATTTTTATATTAATTATATTATTATGAGTAAAAAATGAGTATAAATTATAAGTTATATTTTATATTACAAATATTATGTTTAAAATGAATAAATAATTCATTGTTAACCATATATTAATAATGAAATAATAATAGATAAAAAAATATTCACTGATAGTAAAATATAATAACACTTATTCAAAATAAATTATTTTTCTATGTATTTTATGTTTTATATAATATAAAAAATTTCATATTTAGAATTTGAATTTTATAAAAGATAACCTAATTTGGAATCACAATTTCATGATTAGGTAACAATGTTTTTTATGTTTTTTAAAATAATCAATTTTAGTTAAAAAGTATGAAAGATACAGTTTTGGAATATATTGTATTTTTTGAGACAAAATTATGAGGCAAAATGATTAAATATTTTATAAAATAATTTATATAGATTAAAATATATTTAATGTTCAATATAATGTATTGAAAAATTATAAATCATTTATATAAACCTATAAATGAATTTTCAATGTGGAGATTTTAATTTATTTAAATAAAATATCTATATTTTTTTCCTTATATTAAATTGAATATTCCAATGAATATTTTTTTTGAGATATATTGATGTATTAATAAAATAACATAATTTATTCAAAATATTATTTATAGTTTCCTAAAATAATGCTATTTATAATATTGACCCAAAATAATAAATTATCAAATATTCAATTTGTGTAAACATATTTTCATTTACAATAAATACACCCCTTCTCCCAAAAGATCTCTTAACATACAAATCATACCACATTCATAAATATTTGCCAAAATTCCTCTCTAAACCCTTGTAGAAATATTATTATGGCCTTATTTTCAGAAAATTATCTACCCTTAAAATCATAACATTCATTCCGAAGGTGGAGCCTCATAAGTCTATTTAAGGGTTTCAAAACACATATATTTTCATTTTTATTACCCAACAATCCATCTCATAATTTACGTAATTAATATATTAGCATTGAAATATTATAAAAATTAATCTTATATATCAATGATAATCAAATATTGATTTTATTTCATATTTTAATCACTATTTAGAACACTACTAGCATCAAGTTATATTTATTCAACCTATGTAAGTGATTTTTTTTTTCATTTACAACTTTTAATCATTTTCAAAGAATTATTTCCATGTATAAATATAATATTAATAATAAAAGGACGTTATGTTTAATTTTAATAAAGATAATTTTTTTATTTCATTAATAATATTGATGATGAATCATTATCTTTGGTTTAAGTATCAAAAACAATTACAAAGAAATTTTATATTACATTTAACTATTTTCTGATATAGTGATCTTTATTACATATAGAATGAAATGAATAGTGTACCCTGATACCTATGGGGTTCATGGATTCATTGGTCAAGGAACATTGACCATAACCATTATAAAAAAATTATATTTTGAATGATGGATATAACATCACTGAAAAACTGACATAAACTACATGAATCTAATAAGTGGGGAATAAATGAATAAAAAAGAATAATAGTAATGATATTAAACATTATAAATTTTTCTAATATGGTAAATTAAAAATTATAATTTTATTAATTAGTGGTTTAGAGCATGTAGAAATTAAATCAAGTCTCAATGATTGTGGTTCTCTTACAAATATTCATTATTTTCGGGCATTCATTGCATATAGACTATCATCTCTTTTATGTACCATCACTATTTTCCTTAACATAAATCTTACCCTTTTACATTTTTTGTATTTTTTTATTTACCTAACTTATCAAATTATAGTTTTACATTATGTTTTCTATATGGGATTTCCATCTGATGTTCATTTATTTGAGAAATGATCCATATAATCCACATATATTCATTTATATAGTGTATATACTCTCTTAACAACATCATTTTTCATAAAATTTCTTTTTATTTACAGTGTTTAAAAATAAATTTTATATTTTATCATTGATTTTATATCTATGTGTAACTTAATTCAATATTTTAATTATATGTATCTTACTTAGATGTAATATTTATATTATATGTAATTTTTCAATATATTTTTTTAAATAATTATTTTATATCATTTTTAATATTTTTATTCATTTTTAATTTTTTCTTATAATTAATTTACCTAATTGTTATAGTTTTATGGAATTATTTTCTCTCTCTATCTTTATATTTTACTCATGGTAACTCTTAAAACATTATTTTTTAACATTAATTTATAAATTATCCTTTCAATGTATTCATACTTTAAGTCACATTAAAATTATTTTAACACATTTATTATTTCATTATTAAAACTAATTATTCAAATATAATTTCTTAATCAAATACAAAAAATAAAAGAAAATTTTATATTGAGTTGTTTTTAAAAATAATTTCCCTTGTAAGTATTGTTCATATTCGTTAACACCCTTAAAATTAAACCATTTGAATTTTATTTATGTATTTATACCTCTGTAATATTTTTCTAATAAAAATTAATTTCATTGATCATTTTATAAATTCTTATATATCCATGGTATTGTGGAAATGAAATCCCAATGAGTATATTTATCTTCCAATTCATTATTAAATCATTATCCTCAAATTTTAATAAATTTATCCTCTCATCCCATATATATCCATATATAATACAATATAAATTATTCTTATGATTGATGTGTTTTCATGTGTATGTTCAGACTAGGTGATTGAATATAGATAACTATTGAATTTACCATATAATCCTTTATACTATATGGGGGAATATCCATGGAATAATTATTCTAATTTAATGTTATTTAGATATACAACAACATTATTTATTGGATAATATTCATTCCTTATTTTATTTATTTTAATGTTTTCATTTTCAGGGGTTAATCATATTATAACCATAAATTAGTTTTATCTTATTTCAAGCTCATATGGACCACATCTATATTCATGTATCATTGTTTGATAGGTTTATTTATTATTATATAACCCTATAATGTACTATGTAATTATTTACATTTATTGAGGTTACTATGTTGATGAGATTGTGGTGTAAGCCCAATCTAATTTGTTCATGGGACTTAACATTATCAACATTGTATATGAGATTAGAGAGTAAAAATATTTCAATATATTGATGGCACTAGGGAGTAATCCAAATAAGATATATTATGATTATGTCCAGATTTATTCTTAACATATTTTTTCATTTTCAATGATTATACATGTTCCACAGTCATATTTTTTGTATTCAGGGTTCATGATTAATTTTTACGATTATATATCCTTGAGCCATTGTAACTGTTATCCTTATTGGATTATATTTTCATATATTTTATGCTATTATATATGATTATATCTTCATTCCACATGATTAATTATTATAATTTCAATATAGTATTGAACTAATCATGTAATTTCTCTCATGATCAAGACCCTCATGTCATTATAATATACTAATAACTTCTCCATGTCTCATTAAAAATATGTAACCCATACTCTGATTGTGTGCACGCTTCATTATTATATTTCCACATTTATTATGGAATATTATACAAAGGGTTTGGTATATAATGGATTCATTTATGGATAATTTTATTTTAGAAATTCAAATTTTTTGTGTATTAAGATCAATATGTAGCTAATAATCATTTAACCTAAGCCATGGGGTTTTGAGAGAGTGTCATAATATTGGGATAATTTGAATAATGTTGATAAATGACGTATGTGATTTTTTCATCCCAGTTATTATTTGAATGTATATACAAGTTATTGATTTTTATTACTAGTCTCAGATGTTTAGAACTAGGGGCACATTAGGGGTTATATTTTTTCGTAGAATGTGATGTTTTATTATGGATAAAATATTGTTTAATTATATATAATATCTTTTCCAGTTATGTATTATTATGTATCATTAGTTGTACTATTATTTATATTTATTTGAGAGATATCATAGTCTCATCATGGTTTTAATATAAATTTTTGTTTTTAAACCCATTAGAAAAAGAGGTGACATGTTTATTTTTGGTGGATCTCAAGATAGGTATTGTATTCTCTAAACGTATTAAGGATGATACATCCTAAAATAATTTAGGTTATAATTAATTATTTTAAGGGATGAATTTTTCAAATGTCTGTTTTTTGAATAATGAAATCTACTTGAAGCTAGAATATCATGTTTGAGAATATAATCAAATAGTTTTGATTCATCATGTCATCAAATTTTTCTTATGTATACAAGTGTGTTTGTGTGAGTTCAATGCTAATGATAAAAAGGAATCATTAAATTATAATGATTGTCTAAAAATTTAATAAATTATAAAACTCATAAATTATAAATAAATATTTTTTTTAATTATCCAAAGTGTTAAGCCCATGAGGACGATCTTTATGCCATAAATTAATTAAAGGAATTGAAATTTCTATTATTTGATTGTTGGTAGAGACATAAAAATTAAGAAAGATAAAAGGATTGAAATTAATATATGATAATGGAATGTTTAAGTTATTTTTAGGATCATTTTGTAACACACAATATGTTTATAGTATGTCACTTTTGAAATTTAACATATTTCATAGATTATTCATTACACAACACTGAGTTTAGAACCGAATTTTAATATTATATATGACAATTAGAATATTAATGTGAAAATTAGAAATATTAATGTAACCAATATAATATTATATTCACCTATTAACATATAAATAAAATTTGGGTAACATATAAATGGAAATGTGGTATATTTATATAAAGCAATAATTGAATAATTGATTTGAAAGATGATAAATTATGTTTTGGTATTTATGTTGAAAATATTTTTTTTATATAATTTTAACAATAATATAATGATTTTCATGAAAATTTATTTTCATAAAATTGATTCATAAATTAATATTTTAATTTTTAAGGATTAAAATGTGATTTTATGAGGTCTAAATTAATTTTTCTAAGTGTTATTCAAAAATAGTATCATAATTGGTTTTTTTAAGTAAATGAAGATTTTATATAAAATATAAATTTACCATAATTAGAATGGTTTTTTCATAAAATAGCGTCAATTTCATAATTCTACATGTTTAAAAACAATCAGGGTGAATTTTTTGTGTATTTCTAAAATAGTTGAATATTTGTGAATAATGAAATATAACAATTTACTGTATTAGCTAAATACATGAGTTATTGAGTCATGGGTGATTTATGGTGGATTTAGGAACCATTAGTTAGAAAATAAATGAAAATTTTACTTCATTTATCCAAAAAATAATAAAAACTATTGATAATCTTGATCCAAATTAATCAACTAATAAAAAAATAATCAATAACCACCCATCTCCACCTATTTTACTCTCACCTCCAAAGCCTTTAAGCTTGTACAATTTCTACCAAATTTCATGTACATAACTCTTCCCCACATTTTGGTGTACTTGTTCTCTCAAAATTACTAGTTTAATGTACCTTAATGATGTTCTCATGGATAGTAATTCATGAGGTAAATCCCCTTTGGTTGTTTTAATTTTCATTAAATTTGTTTTATTTTCTTACCCATCACATACCACCTATATACAAACATTAACAATAACTCATGTATCTTATATATAATGTAATGTTATTATGTTAATGGAATTTCCATAATGAATTCTTTTTTTCTCCCCTTTCTGTTCTAAAAATAAAAATTCCATCCTTGTGGGGTTGATTCACCCCTTAATGAGTTATGATTATTTTTCTTCTAATACTACCTTCATGGTTGGCCATAAAACAATTTTTATGGTTCTTAATGTTTATAATAGTTATATAACATATAAATTTCTATTTTGTACTAGTATATATAGATATTATAAATTAATAAATCAAAAATACTATTTGAATTTTGAAAGTATGCCAAAATAATCCAAACAAATATCAATAACTTTTTAACTAATAAATCATCCTAATATGTGAAAAAACTGATATATAATACAATTAAAGCTTTTATAAGTTAATTAATAATAAGTAATTTCAACTCTAGATTAATATTACTATTTCACATGATCTTTCATACATGTTTATAGGTGAACTAATAATGAAAACTATTGAAATGTCCTCTTCAGAATGACTAAATTGAATCTCATAACTCATAAAGAAGTCAATAAATTATCCTTATATTTTTTTACTAAATAAAATACATGTGTAATAAGTTATGAATTAAATTATTAATGAATATAATATCATTATCCAGGATGTTACATAAAAGTGTATAATGTTTTAGACCATAAGGTAAGGGTTTCTACCCGAACATCAATTCTTTCATTTGGGTATTGATTTCACATTAAATAACAAGATTTAATTATTATTTATTTTCATATAATTTTTTGAAATTATTTTTATATGTCATAATTTTATTTATCAATATCAATTAATCATTCTTTTATGGGTACAAATATGTTTAATAAGGTTACATTTTAAATTATTTTTGATAAGAAATCCCTATTAAGGGAACATCATGATTTGTTATCAATTATAAATTAAATTGTATACTATATTATAAGCTAGCATAATTTTTCTAAAATAACACTTTTTTATCATGAAAAACTATCTTAGATAATTTTGTATTCTAATTAAACTATTAGGCTTTTGTCTTCTTTAACAATTATTTTATATTTTCCTTAAAACCCCACTAATTTTGCCCATTTCTAAAGTTTCTTAAAAACACTTTTTAAATGATTTAACATGAGTTTTAATTCATTTAATACTAAAACATAATTTCATTGTTCATCCCCTTTCTTTTTAAGGATATAATGATATATAATCTTATTTTAAGGAAAATAAAAAATTATTTTCCAAAAGAACTCTTATTTCTGAAAGATAAAATTGTATTACACTAAATAATTACTCACTGATTTTATTGAATATTTACATATATTTCAACACCTTCTATTGTATCTTATGATTTATTGAAGTTGATCTCTTTTTTTACAATCTATCATATTTTATTTAAGAGGTTATAATTATTTTTACTAGGTGTGTACTATCTTGAAACCAATCTCTATATTACTCTGGATGGTTTATAATTATGTTAAATCACCAGGAAATGTAATTAACATTTCATCTGACAGTTTCAATATGAATATATATTTTGTTTATTTTCCAACCCTTTCATATGAGGAATTTATTGGAGTTATTAAATTATGTATGTGGGTCTCTATAACCTCTCAATTCATCGGTTGGTATCATGAGACAAACTCGACCATTTTTTACCTGTTTGTATATTGTTTCATAGATTAAGCCTCCAATGTAAGTTTCTAATGTTCAAAAATATTCATTACCACATAATGACACTATTAATGGATAATACAACTAATTATTCGACTACTATAATATCTCTAGTCTTGTTTCTTTATCTTGTCTTTTTTATGGAATTATTTAATCAGCTTTTATTCCAACCATATTCTGATCATGATTATGTTTTAATGTCATTTTTTAGATAATTACCATACCATATTTTTTATTTTTATTTATGATAACTGCCACTGTATTGCTTACCCTTACTAAGAATCTGATTTCACCCATTTCACATGTTCTATTTTTCCCTAGGATGTGAAATTTTATATTATTAATTACATGAAATAATAATCTAATATTTTAAGGATGTCTTTAAAGGGGTTTATATATTGTATTCCATTTCATATTGTAATTTAATTGTTGTTTTTATATTAGGTTTTTCAAATATAAAAAATATTTACTATTTTGGGATATGAATTCCATGTTTTTTATACCAATGTAATTAAATTAATCAATATGATCCCATATTATGGGGTCAGTGTGTTTTTAGTAGGAATCAGAAGAAGTTTAGTGAAAACCTTAGAAACAATATTTAGAAAAAAAATCAATAGGGAAGATAACACTAAGACAGACTTTGAGTATAAGGAATGAAAAGCATCTTAGAATATTGGTAAGGTAGTGATTATATGGGTATTCATTGATATTCCTAAATTTATATATAATACAAATAAATGTGGTTCTGGAATATATTTTATTGAGGTTAAAAACTCTAAAAAGGTGTGTCGGTCCTAACTTTGTGTAAGCTGATAAATGAAAAAAGGTCCTAATGTGCACTTGTTTTACACTACTAGGGTACATGCTTAGGATAATTTAAATTTTATTTAAAAACTATTATTAATGATTTGAAATTATATATTTTTCTTATGAAACCATGTTTGTGATTATGAGATTGGCTTTGAACAAATTATTCAATTTATGTTATGTGTTTCTAGTTCGAAATTATACATTGTGTTTAAGAATATAATTTTGTGTATTTTATGGATCAAAAATAGAAAATATTATAAAGAATAGAAACTATATAAATTCATGTATTAAATTTAGGAATTTACATCTTATGAAGGATAATGATATTGGGGCATGAGATTCAACTAAATCTAAGACACTTATAACTATTCTGGAATAGATTACTCCCATTATGAACCACATCCTTACCCGTATTGAGCATTGTGATCTACATTGTAATGGAAAAATTGTTTACTTATTCATGATAAAATAACCTCCATCATTTAAATGGACTAAAAACCGATTTGTAGTTGAGTAGTGGATATGTTTCTTAGAGAAAATATTTATCTCTTTAGAAAGTACTGAAATGGAGAAGGGTTTCATGAGATTTTATCATCTATCATGATATGAATATCATTGGTGGACTTTCATTGAAAAAAATAGGAGGTGGAAGAAATGAAAAATATGTAATTGAAGGATTTTTAGGAAATATTATCAGAGAAATATTTCCCTTATGAATAGTGAGTGGATATAGAGATAAAAATATTGAATATGAGGAAAAATGATGATAAGAATGTTTATAAATATGAATGAAACTATTCAAAGGTACCAATGAATGTTGTGGATTGCATACGTAATCCAAAGGGTAAGATTGATTAATTATTTAATGGGTTAAAATAATTTATCAGAAATGTATTGGTATCTCAGACAACTACATCATATGAAGACATAGTTTCATGTTCTATATAGATAGAGAATAAATTTTCTATGGATTGTGACATTAAATTATATAATGATAATAATAGAAATGTTGTACACTCAGAAAAATTAATTAAGGACATGGGTCATAAGGGTGGTATTGAATTTTTAACCTTCAATAAATGTAAAATGAAAAATCATGGTAAATTGTTTATTGGGGATGTGATTTTGTTACCTGTGTGGATAACAATGCCTCCAAGACTGTGATTGTAATGGAAATAAATAATTCAGCACTATTTAATGATTGAATTTTAATGATATTGGAAATTATTAAAATGATCCCTATAAACATCAAGAAAACATTCCCTATAGAAGGAAAAGGGAATTAGGCCATACTTATATAGTAAAAATAGCACTGGTTGAAATTCTTTGAGATATGGTGACACGTACATTATTCATCTAAAGAAAATTTAGATAAATATTTTTTTTATTCTGGATCATCACATTTTTTATGTATTCCTTATTTTCATTAGAAATTATATTTTCCCCATAAATCTTAAGAAGGTGACATTTAGTAGGGACTCTTAGTGTAAACCTTATATCATCTATGATATGTTGAGCTACATATTGTGACACAAAATCTTGCTTTGATTTCTAATTTTACAATCAAGGTTGTGTTTTATTTTGATATTATAATTGGCATCAAATAGATTTCCGAATATAATGAAAAAAATATTTAAAATAGAATAAAATTATTATTCATAATGAATTTATGGAATTTCTCTTCTTGAGAGGGGAGACTTCATCAACTAAGTTATATCCGGATCCACCTCTAATATCATTTCTAAATAAAATTCTTAAGGACCAATGTAGAGACCCGTATCTTGACGTACATGAACATTACATTACTTTTGCGGAATACATAGTACATAACAAAAACACACACACAAGGATCGTAATAGTTTAGTGTCTTTGGAAACTCAGAACGTAATATTCTAATCGTGGTGAAAGATCTTCAATATCTCCCATAAAGATCTTCCCTTTTTTCACCTAAAACCTTTCTTTATATCCTAGGGAAAAGAAAACATAAAAGGATGAGCTCAAATGCTCAGTAAGGGTAAACAAAAGAAAAATCAATCACATCATATTCATAAGAACATAAATTTTGGAAATCTTATCCTGCAAAAGAGAGAATAATTTCATAACATGGGATAAATCATAGTAGTGAAATGAAATCACAATAATCATAACTTAAAACATGAAACATTGTGGCATACACACATAATCATAGAGAATCATTTCTTGTTAGTCATGACTCATTGCCAAGACTATCTTAGTGGACAAAGTCCCTTTCTGAATCGAGTAACCTTCGTTTCAGTCCTGTTTCACTGAACCGGTATAACCTACCATTCCAGCCATGTCTATCTCATGAGATATAAAATCTTTACCCAATGCATTAGAGGGAGAAATAGGTCCCACCCATCTCATAACGATACCATTCTTATGTGTGCCACAAAATCATAAACCATACATCATTGCATAACCCATGTAATAAAAATGGGAATCTTAAACATCATGACATCATAAAACAATTCATATATGATAAAGGAATTCATAAAAATAATTCCATCAAAACATAATCAAATCAATGTAACAATAGGGATAAAAACAGAACCCTTTATTATCTTATATGGAAAATAATTTTGATAAAACACTTGAACTACATTCTTGAGGAAAATATCATTTTTACTTCAAAACTTTTTCTTTTCTTAACATGTCATACAATTTTAAACTAAAAGAATTTGATTAAAAATAAACCTGAAAACTTGTAAAGGAAGCTTCTTTGAAATAATGTTTTAAAAATACATTCAGGCCATATAAGTTAGAAAAACATTCTTCGTACTTTTGTCGGAAAAGTCAAAAAGTACCTCGTACGAAAAACATCAAAAGATTCCTTTCATATCTTTTACAAAAAACTCATCGAAGGGTAAAATTGGATATAAACTATTGTATAAGGATGGAAATAATTTTTCATATTGAGGTAACATGGATGTGGATGATAAAATACACCCCAGTAAATACCAAAGTATAGACAATATCGGATAAAAATGAGATTGTGATATTTCCCTTACATTTGGGCCGACTTGCTTTGTAAGTGTCCGAACCTCATGTATAATGATTTAAATAATGTTATTGACTTATTCCAGAATCATTTTCATTGTTATTATATCATATATGGTCCACTTATGACATTATATTACACGTTCTATTGTAAATTCATGTTAAAGTAGCGTTTTGGGTAAAATCGTCTCATTTGTCGTTCGTGTTTTTAACTTGTAATTATTAATATGATTACTTGGATCATGATTACTTATATCCAGAATGTAAAACATTATTTATATATAATATATATTCAGAATATATATATATATATATATATATATATATAATATATCGATAAATGGAATGAAATACACCGTTCATGGAGACGGTAGTCCGTACGTACGCATGAACGCTGTTTTCGTTTCCTTATTGAATTGAATGGAATTAAGTAGATGACAAACATATAAATTTACATAAATCCAGTATCATTATTATTTCATATATTTCATTAGTACTTATTATATATACTTTATAATCATTCATGAATGGTTAGTCATTGAGAATGAATCTCATCGCGTCGTGAAGACGGTAGTCCGTACGTACGCACGAGCGATGATATCGTTCCCATGGTCGTGGAATTGTGTTGAATTGTATTTAGACTATTTCAGTATCAATATCACTTTATAATAATCATATATAGTTACTCATTACACCATTATACCCATCCTATTAAGGTGGTGGTGGAAAATAGATTACACCACGGCGTGGAGACGGTATTCCGTACGTACGCACGCGCGGTGATTTTATTTTTCTGTAAGATGGATAGAAGGTGAATTACGGTTGTTTCATATTTATAATAACATATCAGTATGTAAGTAATACTGATGTTATTACTTTGTCATGAAACAACTAAAGAAGAAAAAGTTGAAGAAGAAAGAAATTGAAATGATTGGTAATGGATATTACCTCTTCTTTGAAACGCCTCTTTGAATCCTCCACTTAGGGAACTAGGATTGGTCTTTGAAGAAGACCAGGACCTCTTGGATTATTCTAGGGAAGTGGAGAAGGGATTTTGGCAGGGGTGGGCCGAGCTTGAGTGCTCAAATTGGTGTGAGGAGGAGGGGGAGGAGGTTTCCTTTTATAATGGAGGGGAGGGGCACCTTAGGAATACCTCAAAATATTATTTTATATTAAAGTCAAAATCGGTTTATAATGGTTCCAAAGGGTCGTATTTCGAAGCTAAAGTTGGGATCCGTGGAAATCCTATCAAACAATAGGATTTAGACAAGTTTAGGTTATTATTTTAACCTTATCAATTATATTTAACTTTAAGTTAAATAATTTAACTTTTATTGTGTCTTTTTGTTTTCTTACACAATATGGTTAATACACTTACTATAACATGCCAAAAGAACCCCAAATTGTTTATTATTAATATATATATCTTTATCTAAGTCATTTGGCCGACCCTTAGATTTTTAAGAATAAAATAACAATTAATAATATAATATTTGTATTAAAAACTATTTTGTGTCAATTTTGACACTATTTGATATATGATTTTTGTGAAAGTCATAACAGAAATATATGTTCGAACGAAATTGATTAAATCAACAATAATATATCATAGTAACCTAGAAAATTAGTGCAAGTCATAAAAAGTCTCAAATTACATTTATTTGGGCATTTATAACATCAATTCTGTCAATATTTCATTAATAAGACAATTACTGCATCATACTTCTGTCATAATAAATGATAAATATTTAATCCTTAAAAATTATAAAGAAATTACTATGATGTAGATAATTTTATTAGCTTTCTTTAGACTATTCATTTTTGAAGTTTCATGAAGTTTATCACTAGATTAAAATTATTATACTTATAAGATTTAAGAAAGTGACATGTTGTCACATTCTTTGGTTTTAATAAGAATTAAATTATATTCATTGACAAAATTTAATTAATTTAATCTAATCCGACCCTTAGGTGATATGGGTCGTTTTTTAGTCGTCCAATAGAATTTTGACATTTTTTTGGGTAATTTTAAAAAATTATATTTACCCTTAATTACCCGATTTACCTTTAACTATGGTAAATAAAATTTACCGTAGTTACTATTCATAATTCCCAAAAATAAAAAGTATCCTATTAACATAATTTGGACCCACTGATTCCAAATATTGAATCCATTTTTTAAAATTCAAAACATAGAAGTTGTAGAAATTAAATTAAAATTAATCCCGTTGTCGAATAAAAACGGGTTTTTGTTTAAAACATTGCAAAAGAGTGAATTGATTTATCTTACGAATTCAAGGTAAAATTAATTCTAATGACATAAATTATATTAAATGGTAAAAATATATTCTATTTATACTTTAAAACCATTCAATATTATAATTTAACCACATAAGATATTATGATGAAAAAAGTTGTTTTTAATTAAAATATAGCGTGTTTTTACTATTCATTAAAATGTGAAAGTTACCAGAATAATATGAAAATTTTTTCCAAAGTAAATTTATATTTCTTGATTCAAAATAAGAAGTTTATTTTGTCAAATTGAACTTATAAACATGTCAAAAACTAGATTTAAAGTGGGTGCGCCATCGAAAGGAGGCAAAACTGCATTTTTTGAAAAATAATTATTTTACCCGAAAAATTTATTTTGTTCTTCTTCCATGTTCTAGAAATGTGTAAGATGACTAATAATGTTATAAAATTAAAATTTTAGTTAATACTATTCATAACGGCTAGTTCATGACAATATTATAATAATATAACATTGTTTATTAAAACCCGGTATTGCGTACAATACACACTATCGAGGAAGGTCACGATTGCGTGTAATGAAAGCCAAGTCAGGGTTGCGTGTTGTGAAAGAATCCTTCGTTGTTTCGTATAATAGAATCCAACTATATTTCATTTATACATTTAATATATATATATATACTCAATGTTGCGTAGAATAACTATTATCAAAATTGTGTGTAACACGGTCCAAGAATAGTGTTGCGTATACTACAAGCTAATACGGTGTTGCATATAGCGCAAGGTAATCTTGGTGTAGAATACAACAAAATAAATTAATGAAGTTAAAATAATATTTTTCATAAAATCTCGCGGTGTTACATTCTACCCCCCTTAAAATGAATTTCGTCCTCGAAATTCGTCGGGGTTATAAATGGTTTACTATTTGAAAGTTTCTTTGATAGAAACCCACATCGTAAAAAGGAATACCAAAACTTATCTTTAAAAACAAATGTATGAAACGTAACGGTTACCCAAATAAACTAATCACTGGGTTTCCACATAGGTGAAAATATGTATATGGAAGAGAAATCTAACCATCATGTTCTGATGGAGAGTGGTAGAGAACATGGCTATGGAAAATCCAGTAATCACAAATCCATAAATTTGTGATGATCTAAGGTACCATAAGATTCATCAGGTATAAGATCACTAGGACAACATTTTTTGGTTTTCAAGATCATTTCCCTAAAGTTGATGAAATTGGAATTAGAAGAAATCCTTTCGTGATTTTGGTATAGTCTCACCGTTTGTCGTTCTTTGGACAATTTCCACTTCATCTCATAAAGAAATGAAGTTGAATTTGTCATTCGTGATGTGTTAGCAGATCATGTGATAGAATGATGGGTCATTCCATCTGTCTCAAACAAAAGGTTAGAAAAGTTATCAAAAAATACATAAGTCCATCTATAGTGATATTAATCATATATGGTTCCTAAAATAAACTTATACTTCACATATCATACTGCTTAATATAATAAAACTAGTTTCTACTAAACAGGGACTTCCTGTAGGCCAGTAGTAGGCGATAAAGGCCAGTCGCACTTCGGTTGTGGGTTCGATTCCTACATCCGTGTCCGACGCGATGGGCTGTCGCCCGTCCTACAGGTTGTCCTTTTTCTAAAACTACATTACTATAACATCCCATCAATAATATCGAAAATCTTATATCCTTAAACAATACTAACTTATGTCCAACATAATCCATTTTAATCTTTAGTCTTATCCATAATATTGCAGTCCACTCTCATAATATAGTGAAAACGATTACCAGAGATTTAATACCATCGTCGATCCCCATATATCATAAGATATGTCTTTTTGGTCACATTCCAAACATTCAAAGGCCTTAATCAATTATTTTCTTGAATACCCATTGGACCTTAGTGAAAACATGTATGCAGTTAAAAGTTAACACCTTCCACATACCAAAATCCTCAAAATTCTATATACTCAAACCATGATATCACTTAGTCCTTATATCAATCATGAGCTCATGAATATAATCAAACATCTCATTATCTTCTTATCCCTTCATTATTATTATATCATCTGTTTACCAAAAATGTCTCAATCACTTTTCATGGTTACCGGTACCATAAAATTATTGAAAACCACAATAGACCAAAACATAAATATTCCAATATTCCACGATACTATATACAACATTATTTTGGAATCCCATTACATAAACACTTAATAATTCCACTACATCATTGTCATATTCAACATTGCCAATAGTGATCTCATGTGACTTCCCTTTGTCCTTTTCCTTCAGTGGTTGCTCATGTTGATCATCACTAACCCTTGGATTAGGGCATTTATTAGCATAATTCCCCATTTCCTTGCACTTGAAGCATTGAAGTGTTGGTGGTGCGTTCTCAGCAGTGTTTTCTTTATTCACATCATTAGAAACCCTTTTTCCATTACTTCGAAACTCAGCTGCTCGATGACCTTCTTTTCCACATTTAAAACATTTTCTAGTCCCTTTAAGACAATCTCCACCATTCTTCTTTCCACACTTTGTGCATAAGGAAACATTCATCTTCTTTTCACCATTATTCTGAGATTTCACCTTGAACTCCATCTTTCGTTTCTTGTCAAAACCATGAGATGGATATGTAACACCAACTTCCATTTCTACCTTGATAGAACAATGCACAATTTCTTCATAGCTACTGAAGTCTCTTATAGCTAATGCCTTTCGAAGACTTGGTTTTAAGCCAGTGAAAAATCGATCAACTTTACTTTCAGGTTGGATGATAATGCCAGATGCGTACCTTGCAAGTCTTGTAAAATTTTCTTCATAGGTACCAACAGATTTATCATCCCTTTGCTTCAGTTCAAGAAACTCTTTCTCCATCTATGTTCGGAGAATACGAGGGAAGTACTTATTGAAAAATAAGTTCTTGAACTCGTCCCATTCCATGGACTCAATTTCATCTCTTTGCCTTGTATTCTTGATAAGATTCCACCATTGATCAGCTTCACCTTCCAAACGATATACTGCTAAGATGAAATTATCATGTTCAGAGCATTGAAGAACTGAAAATATCTTTTCAGTGGTACTGATCCATTGTTCAGCAACAAGTGGATCAGAAGACCCACTGAAAGAAGGTGGACGTTGCCTCATGAAGGACTCAATAGAATATTGTTCCCTTCTCTTCTCATTTGGAAGTCCAGAATGATTCATAGCTTGTGTAAGTATAGCAATAAGATTTTTCACTCCATCTCCCATAACATTTGTTTGTTCAGGAGGACAATCAATGCATTGTCCATTGCATTGATCAACACGGTTCCTTCGGGTTCCATCCATCGTCTAAAACCCAAAAAGAATAGTGTGAGAGGAAAAAATCATGCTAGGGAAAACAACATAATAAAGGGGGAGTACCCTCAATATCTAACATCTTAGGTTAAATTCTAAGATCGTTAGAGCAATTCTAGCACTATAACCTATACGTATACTTAACCTTAGAGACATCCCTAGACATACCTTAGAAATATCTCTAGGGATCTCACTAAAGTTCTCGCATCCTAGTTTCCAAAGGATGACTAAACCTTTCCTCTGATACCAACTGTAGAGACCCGTATCTTGACGTACATGAACATTACATTACTTTTGCGGAATACATAGTACATAAAAAAAACACACACACAAGGATCGTAATAGTTTAGTGTCTTTGGAAACTCAGAACGTAATATTCTAATCGTGGTGAAAGATCGTCAATATCTCCCATAAAGATCTTCCTTTTTTTTCACCTAAAACCTTTCTTTATATCCTGGGGAAAAGAAAACATAAAAGGGTGAGCTCAAATGCTCAGTAAGGGTAAACAAAAGAAAAATCAATCACATCATATTCATAAGAACATAACTTTTGGAAATCTTATCCTGAAAACGAGAGCATAATTTCATAACATCGGATAAATCATAGTAGTGAAATGAAATCACAATAAGCATAACATAAAACATGAAACTTTGTGTCATACAAACATAATCATAGAGAATCATTTTTTGTTAGTCATGACTCATTTCCAAGACTATCTTAGTGGACAAAGTCCCTTTCTGAATCGAGTAACCCTCGTTTCAGTCCTATTTCACTGAACCGGTATAACCTACCATTCCAGCCATGTCTATCTCATGAGATATAAAATCTTTACCCAATGCATTGGAGGGAGATATAGGTCCCACCCGTCTCATAATGATACCATTCTTATATGTGCCACAAAATCATAAACCATACATCATTGCATAACCCATGTAATAAAAATGGGAATCTTAAACATCATGACATCATAAAACAATTCATATATGATAAAGGAATTCATAAAAATAATTCCATCAAAACATAATCAAATCAATTTAACAATAGGGATAAAAACCAACCCTTTATTATCTTAGATGGAAAATAATTTTGATAAAACACTTGAACTACATTCTTGAGGATAATATCCTTTTTACTTCAAAACTTTTTCTTTTCTTAACATGTCATACAATTTTAAACTAAAAGAATTTGATTAAAAATAAACATGATAACTTGTAAAGGAAGATTCTTTGAAATAATGTTTTAAAAATCCATTCAGGCCGTATAAGTTAAAAAAAACATTCTTCGTACTTTTGTCGGAAAAGTCAAAAAGTACCTCGTACGAAATACGTCAAAATATTCCTTTCATATCTTTTACAAAAAACTCATCGAAGGGTAAAATTGGATATAAACTATTGTAGAAGGATGGAAATAATTTTTCATATTGAGGTAACATGGATGTGGATGATAAAATACACCCCAGTAAATACCAAAGTATAGACAATCTCGGATAAAAATGAGATTGTGATATTTCCCTTAAATTTGGTCCGACTTGCTTTGTAAGTGTCTGAACCTCATGTATAATGATTTAAATCATGTTATTGACTTATTCCAGAATCATATTCATTGTTATTATATCATATATGGTCTACTTATGACTTTATATTACACGTTCTATTGTAAATTCATGTTAAAGTAGCGTTTTGGGTAAAATCGTCTCATTTGTCGTTCGTGTTTTTAACTTGTAATTATTAATATGATTACTTGGATCATGATTACTTATATCCAGAATGTAAAACCTGATTTATATATAATAAATATTCAGAATATATATATATATATATATATATAATATATCGATAAATTGAATGAAATACACCGTTCATGGAGACGGTAGTCCGTACGTACGCATGAACGCTGTTTTCGTTTCCTTATTGAATTGAATGGAATTAAGTAGATGACATACATATAAATTTACATAAATCCAGTATCATTATTATGTCATATATTTCATTAGTACTTATTATATATACTTTATAATCATTCATGAATGGTTAGTCATTGAGAATGAATCTCATCGCGTCGTGAAGACGGTAGTCCGTATGTACGCACAAGCGATGATATCGTTCCCATGGTCGTGGAATTGTGTTGAAGTGTATGTAGACTATTTCAGTATCAATATCACTTTATAATAATCATATATAGTTACTCATTACACCATTATACCCATCCTATTAAGGTGGTGGTGGAAAATAGATTACACCACGGCGTGGAGACCGTATTCCGTACGTACGCACGCACGATGATTTCATTTTTCTTGTAGGATGGATAGAAGGTGAATTAGGGTTGTTTCATATTTATAATAACATATCAGTATGTAAGTAATACTGATGTTATTACTTTGTCATGAAACAACTAAAGAAGAATAAGTTGAAGAAGAAAGAAATTGAAATGATCGGTAATGGATATTACCTCTTCTTTGAAACGCCTCTTTGAATCCTCCACTTAGGGAACTAAGATTGGTCTTTGAAGAAGACCAGGACCTCTAGGATTATTCTAGGGAAGTGGAGAAGGGATTTTGGCAGGGGTTGGCCGAGCTTGAGTGCTCAAATTGTTGTGAGGAGGAGGGGGAGGAGGTGTCCTTTTATAATGCAGGAGAGGGGCACCTTAGGAATACCTCAAAATATTATTTTATATTAAAGTCAAAATCGGTTTATAATGGTTCCAAAGGGTCTTATTTCGAAGATAAAGTTGGTATGGGTCGAAATCATATCAAACAATATTATTTAGACAAGTTTAGGTTATTATTTCAACCTTATCAATTAGATTTAACTTTAAGTTAAATAATTTAACTTTTACCGTGTCTTTTTGTTTTCTTACACAATATGGTTAATACACTTACTATAACATTCCAAACGAACCCCAAATTGTTTATTATTAATATATATATCCTTATCTAACTAATTTGGCCGAACCTTATATTTTTAGGAATAAAATAACAATTAATAATATAATATTTGATTTAAAAACTATTTTGTGTCAATTTTGACAATATTTTATATATGATTTTTGTGAAAGTCATAACAGAATTATATGTTCAAAAAAAGTTGATTAAATCAACAATAATATATCATAGTAACCTATAAAATTAGTGTATGTCATAAAAAGTCTAAAATTACATTTATTTAGGCATTTATAACATCAATTCTGTCAATATTTCATTAATAAGACAATTACTGCATCATACTTATGTCATAATAAATGATAATTATTTAATCCCTAAAAATTCTAAATAAATTACTATGATGTAGATAATTGTATTAGATTTCGGGATACTATTCATGTTCTAAGTTTCATGAAGTTTATCACTAGATTAAAATTATTATACTTATAAGATTTAAGAAAGTGACATGTTGTCACATTCTTTGGTTTTAATAATAATTAAATTATTTTCATTGACAAAATTTAATTAAATTAATCTAATCCAACCCTTAGGTGATATGGGTCGTTTTATAGTCATCAAATAGAATTTTGACATTTGTTAGGGTAATTTTAAAATATTATATTTACCCTTAATTACCCGATTTACCTTTAACTATGGTAAATAAAAATTACCATAGTTACTATTCATAATTCCCAAAAACTAAAAGTATCCTATTAACATAATTTGGACCCACTGATTCCAAATATTGAATCCATTTTTTAAAATTCAAAACACAGAAGTTGCAGAAATTAAATTAAAATTAATCCCGTTGTCGAATAAAAACGGGTTTTTGTTTAAAACATTGCAAAAGATTGAATTGATTTAACTTACGAATTCAAGGTAAAATCAATTCTAATGACATACATTATATTAAATGGTAAAAATATATTCTATTTATACTTTAAAACCATTCAATATTATAATTTTTCCACATAAGATATTACGATGAAAAAAGTTGTTTTTAATTAAAATATAGCGTGTTTTTACGATTCATTAAAATGTGAAAGTTAACAGAATAATATGAAAATTTTTTCCAAAGTGAATTTTTATTTCTTGATTCCAAATAAGAAGTTTATTTTGTCAATTTGAACTTATAAACATGTCAAAAACCAGATTTAAAGTGGGTGCGCCATCGAAAGGCGGAAAAACTGCATTTTTTGAAAAATACTTATTTTACCCGAAAAATTTATTTTGTTCTTATTTCATGTTCTAGAAATGTGTAAGATGACTAATAATGTTATAAAATTCAAAATTTAGTTAATACTATTCATAACGGCTAGTTCATGACAATATTATAATAATATAACATTGTTTATTAAAACCCGGTATTGCGTACAACACACACTATCGAGGAAGGTCGCGATTGCGTGTAATGCAAGCCAAGTCAGGGTTGCGTGTTGTGAAAGAATCCTTCGTTGTTTCGTATAACAGAATCCAACCGTATTTCATTTATACATTTAATATATATATATATATATATACTCAATGTTGCGTAGAATAACTATTATAAAAATTGTGTGTAACACGGTCCAAGAATAGTGTTGCGTATACTGCAAGCTAATACGGTGTTGCGTATAGCGCAATGTAATCTTGGTGTAGAATACAACAAAAGAAATTAATGAAATTAAAATAATATTTTTCGTAAAATCTCGGGGTGTTACAACCAAGACAAAATGGTATCTATGGATGAAAAATAAATTATTCAAATTTAGGTTGACCCTATTGTATAATTATAGAGTTATGTATTCCAAGAGTCTTTTCCTGGACATCCTTTGGAGTGGTAAGTTGATTTTTGAATTGATTTAATCCCTAATGAAATATATATATTTAATACTCTTTATATAACGACCATGGTGAAGTAAATATAGTTAAACAACCAATTAATTTAATTGAGTGACATGTGATTCATATTCCCTAGTGTTTCACCTTGGGGAGATTATATAATTTTTATCAGGAATAAATATGTATCTATCAAGTTGTGCATTGACTGTAGAGAGATCAATACTAGTATAATATAAGATAATTATATCTAGCCTCACATTTATGAATTATTTGATCAAATTTACATATATTAATATTTTTCAATGATTTATCTTCGATCTTGATATCATCAATTTCATGTGAAAAGAAATATATTCCATAGACAAAATTGAGAACCATGTATAGAGATTACGAGTTTACAGTAATTATATTTGGATTCACTAATTGAACCTGTATTTTTATGGTTCTATTGAATAACATGTTCAATGAATGTCTTCATATTTTTTGTGGTATTTATCAATGATATATTTATATGTTCCAAAACATATGAGTAAAATAAGAACCACTTGTGTATTATTCTGGAAGATCTTAGAATAATAGAGTTATGTGGAATGTTTAACAACTGTGAATTCTGACATCAAATAGTTTATTTTCATCTCCATATTATCTCTAAAAACAGAATTTAGTTTATCCTTTAATGACAAAGGAATTTTATTAATGGCCTAAACAAACAATCATAACTGAGGTGTGCAGATTCATTGGTTTAGTCGGTTACTATCATTACTGGTTCAAAATATTTTCTGATTAGCTAACTCATAAACCAATATTTCTCATAAAACCGGTATGTTATAATAAAAAGAATAGTGCGAATAATGATGTGAAAATTTATAGAAGAGATTATTGAATTTTTGATACTATCTATACCATCAGAAAATATGTTAGATTTAATTATAAGTGATGAGTCAAAAATATACAAGGTTCTGTCCTTATGGAGTATTCTACAGTTATTTATAATTCACCAAGGATGCTAGAAACAAATGAACAGAACTATCAAACCTAGTATATTGAGTTAGCATCAAAAATATTTTCTCTGAATATATGGGGACACTATGTCTATGGTGAATGATTTGAGATATATATAGATCACATAATCTTGAAATATAATTTCTCACAGAAATAAATGAACATGTGGTAATTTAAATGGATTAATATTCTTTTGAATTATGATTTTTTATTGAAATACAATCAATATAATGAGAATAAGGTATTAGATACATTTAGCAAGAAGGATAATTGTTTTATGAACAACATGATGATTGATAAGGATCGTATATACATGGATATAACATTATGGAAATTAAAATTATCATAGAATGTGAAAGATAATTATTTTTCAATTGGTTTCAAAACAATATTTATTAGAAAATATTAAATTTTATAAGTCGTGTGATTAGAATTTTCAAAGGAAAATATATAATGTGAATGATGGGAAGTGGGAAGACATCATGTATAAGGAAGGAATTATAAAAATTAGAAGTAGCTTAATGTTATCTATAAAGATGATCTATAATGTTTGTTACCAGATGATTCAATTATATTGATTTTCCCTATACACCCCGGTAGCAATAAGATGTATCTATATTTGAAGGAACATTTTTGGTTTGATAATATGATGTATGAAATTTATTATTACATATCAAGATGTTTCATCTGTCAATATGTGAAGGATGAAAGAAACTGTCCTTGAAGAGTCATATGACATATTCATATTACTACTTGTAAATGAGATAAAATTACTATGTATTTTGTCCTTAGATTATAAAAAACTATAAGAAATAATGATACAATATGAGTATTTGTAGATCAATGTACTAGGTTTTGACATTTCCCAGCTACATGGCAGTATTTTCTTCTGTAACACCTTGCATGAATCTATATTAATGAAGTTGTAAACCTAATACCATTATGTCTTATCATGATCTACAATTTACATTGAAATTATGGATATGTCTTCAGATAACAGTAGACATTGAGCATCATTTGAGTGAATTATATCACCATCAAACTGGTGGGCAGTCCAAATGGACTAATAAAATATTTTATGACATGTTGATATAATTATAAAAAAGAATTCAGTGTATTTGGATCAATATTTAACTTTTTTAGATTTTTAATACAATTATATTTTCTATAAAAATATTCAAATGGAACCCAATGAAGAATTATAAGGTAAGTTATTGTAAAAACCGGATTTTTCACTCAGGTATGAATCCTTTAATTTTCAGTATAAATATTTACTTTGGACCTAATGTGGATGAATAATGAGATAGTAAATGTTTTGAGGGTGTTCGGGGCTTGTTCAGAGCCCAAAACCCATCTTTTTGGGGAAAACTGGCTTGGGTAATGGTATAGAGTAAACATGGTATGAATTATGCACTCTTTACCAAACCATGGAGAAGGTGTTTTCTAGGATAGATCCATCTCACATGATTTGTGAACTGTCGAATGGCCTTACTAGGTGAACACCCCTTTTCCCCAGATACCTGTGCATGGCTTGCACATTGTTTGATCAAACCATGTAGGGTGTGTATTTTTAGGTAGAACTATTTCGTACGGTCTGCAGAGAGTTTGAAAAAACATGCAAGAAAACCATGCACAGGAAAACATTATAGGTAAATTATATTTTCCACCCTTAATGATCTATTTAGCTCCCACTTCCTCCCAAATCCAAGAACCAAATGGATAAACCCCCTTTCCTCTCATTTTGGATCTTTTTAAAGGCCAAAGGTATTGTTCAAAAGATCTCCTTCATCCGACATCTAATCGAGCATGTGTTCTTCACATTGGATGTGCAATGACATACTTTAATATGAGTCAAATCAAGGGTCGATAATAGAGTAGGAGAGTCATATAATCCAAATGTGGGGTGTCAATAACTCATCCCTATGTTTTTCTGATTTTTCAATATTCGTGTGGGGACCACTGATTTCACCGGGGACCGTTTCTTAAATTTACATTCCATGATTATATGTGTTAGAATCATATGGTTATTCTCCGTAAAAATATGAGATTAGATTTTTTCTTTTACACCCATAACTCAATCCTCCCCATGTTTAAGGTTATGCCATAGTTAGGTTTTACTGTTTTGGAACATTTAATCCCTAGTTCGGGTGTGCCATCGCCTGACCTTCCTAAATGTGAACCATGCTATAATAAATGTCTTGTTATTAATTATAATTGAATAATTGAATTTACGATGTATGAAAACCACTTGAACCACCTAAGGAAAGTGCTTCAAAATGACTATGAAATGTGAAATTTTAAATTGAAAATATACCATTTATATATCGTGGCCTAATTAAATGAGATTGAATACATGTTACAAATCTGTAGCACCCGTTTCTATATTGATGAAAGGTAGTAGAGTGATCCTCACTAATTGAATAAGGATTAATGGTTAATTAATTCTTGATTAAATGGTTGAAATTACACATGGGCTATCCAAACTAATATAATAAAAGGCTTAAATCTAATTAATGGTTACATTATTACAATATCAAATAGGAATGGACTGACTAATACTTGTCTTGCATACAAAGAGGAGAATACATGGGGACTTGGGAAACCTGTTCTGATTCAATGGTGTGGTTTTCTTAGGTTGACCCCACCTAGTATTCCGTTCATGTGTTATCCTAGAATGCCTGGTATACTAACATAGGGCCCAATACATTGTTACAGGATACCGAAGATACGTTCCTTAGGTCCATCATTGTCTAGTAGGTTCCATGGTGAAAGCCCATGGGGCCCTGTCTTTGCTTATCCCCATTTTACATTGGTCGATCACCTTGGACTTGGTAGGCTTCTTATTTTTGAATTCCTTGGATTACTCTCCTTGGATTACACTCTTACCCCTTAGATATAGTTAGATACTATTGAGTTAGTGATCTGTGAGATCTACATTTCTTTGGTTATTACCCTGGAACTCCCTCACTAGATATCTTTGTCATGTTAACTTGTTATGTATTAGGACCTTAACTACTTATACTATCATGAGGTGATATTAGTGCAAGTTATGTATCATGTGACTTATTAACATTAAATGGTAATTACATAATTAAAATAATTTGGTTAAATGTTTAGACTCAAGCCATGGGATGAAGTAGGTACTTGGGTATTTAGTTGTATTGTATGGTTTTCTCTACATTATATATGCATTCATGGTCACTGCTATATTCCATTACATGGCTTGTATGTCATAGATCATATTGTTCGTGGCCCATTGATATTTATCTCACACCCTCTTCAGGCACTGTATGATACCCAGAGTAGATTACATGGCTGCAGGGGTATACAGAGTGATGCATACATCTTCGAAAACATGATTTTTTGCCGATAGGATGGATCCAGATATCAGATGGACTTAGTGGATCTCATGATTCTTTGAGTAGTCCTTGTTTTCTTTTAATTTGTTTTTCATTTTATGCTTATTGTCTTTTATCCATGAATTCCAATTTTCTAGATACATGACATTTCATTATCATTGTTCCTATTGATACAGTTACTGTTATTCCCGGTTTCTATTGCATCAGTATGATACTACTATTTATTTATATTGCATCGGCTATTTACTATACATTTATATTCCTTTAGATGTGCTTCACTATTCTAATAAGGTTTTATTCTCCCCAAGGACACACCCTAGGACCTCGCTGCTAGTCGGAAGACTTTTGTGTTTGGGAAGATGAGCTTGAGGCCATGTGGCCCACTGGTCTCAGGCACACATTAAGTGGAATCCAGGTCCGAGACTAACAAAGTGATATTAGAGGAGTTTCTATTGTTTCTTTTTCTATTTAAATACATTAGATCAGAGAATATGAATGTTTGGTACTTGGTCATATGTCATGCTTTGGTGTTGCAAACCCATGTTCATGGTAAAATCAATGTTACCCAAAATGCAATTTTTTTCTATTTTGCCTAATATAGTTGATATTATTTCACCATTGGGTGACACACATGTTGTATGGCGTGGTTGATTATTTCTCTATTTGAGGATTTTATTTCATCCTTGACCTGATTATATAAGGGCTGGGAGTATTTCCACATGCATCATTATAGGAATGTAAAAAATCACATATCATACATATTTCCATTCCATATAGGTGCATTTCACATCTTTTCATTTCTTGATATTCTTGTAATTGTTGACTGATATTGTGGTAGTTTACTTTTACTTGTATTAATTTGGTTATGAATAAGTGATTTTATGTCTCAATTCATGTGTTTTATTGGACATCATGGGATGTGATTAGTATTTTTCAAGTCAATCCATTATTCTATAAGTAAGTGGGTTTCATTTTTGGGGATAGTTATATGGGAACTGATTCATCAGAAATGATATCCCATATAAAGTGAATCCTGGAATCTAAAATGAATTGGATGAACATCATTGTCCTTAATTATCATGTCTTCTAATGGTAAAGGAGTGAATTTAGAAATTAACATCAAAATGACATGTAATGTATACTTGAACACTTAACGACACCTAGCCATCTATGCAGCTAGTTTGGGGTAGTTTGCCTGGGGTAGTGATGTTTCATATGATCTGTTTCCACTAGTGATGCTATCCCCTTGTTTATAATATCTTTCCAAGGGGTGCTATTTGAATTTGTAGACCAATTACTCCACGATGTACTCATGTCATTCTCCATGATGGTGGTTACAACTATGTTCTTGACATAGATGGTCTTCATCCACAAGTCTTACCTCTAGGATTTCCACTTGTGGCACCACCTGTTGTACTTGATACGTGAAATGATTCCATATTCAATAACAGTTTCACACTTCAGATGTAGTCCATTCTTGGTGCTTCATATGTTGCACCCAGGATTTCCAATCTGACCCGTGAGTTCCTATATCAGAATCCTCCTACTTTTTCTTGTGATGGTCGTTCTTAGGATACTATGTATTGGATAGATGCCATTATTTCTAGCATTGATCATTTAAAAACACCTCTAGTGTAGATAGTCGATCCTTCTACATACGTGCATGGGGATTCATCCGAGCATTGGTGGGATTTGGATACCCAAGTCGGTCATCATCAGGGCATGTTTTGGTTTGATTTCAAGACTTCCTTCTATGATCAGTTCATTCCCTAGGCACTCAGAGCTGACAAAGAAAGAGAGGTCATCCATCTCAAGAAGGATTCTATGTCAGTTATGGAATATTCACCACATTTCAATGATTTAATGTTATTTGAACCACTTTTAGATAGTGATGACATTTCGCATTCTAGGCATTTTTAGGATGGGCTCCAGTATTCTAGTTGAATTCTGGTTAATGTATTTCACCTTACTACCCTTTTTTAAATATTTGATCTGGCCCATATCATTGAGTGTAACTTGAGGGACGGTATGAGTACCGGATTCAAACTACCAGTGTCACGACAGTCCAATAGTTATTTTGGAGGTAGGAAATGTTCCTTTGATGTTTATTTTCAGGTTAGTGGTAGCTAGAGTATCTAGTTTAATAGCACTAGGGTGTGTCATTATTTTGGAAGACCATAGCAATATAATCATAAATTAGACAAAGACCTTATAAAGTGTCCTGTTTGTGGCAGTATGTGTCAAATTCAGCGTTTCAATATGTCCTTTCCACTAGCTTCAAGTGGAAAAGGATTCGCATCCACTGTAACAATAAGAGTGAGTTATTTTGCACTATGTTAGGTGGGAAGATAGAATAGAACTGGCATGTTTGGTCGAGGAGGAGGTCATGGTCGTGGTAGTCCAACCCCTGATCACCAGCAGTGCCAACAGAGAAATCCTGATCATGGAATTCTACCCAGTGCCCTGGGTTGTGGATTAGGTTAGCTCCATGATTTATAGCCAATACCTGAGGATCATGTTGTGGGACCATCTAAAGTATTAGGTACTATTATTGTAGCCTCCACTATTGCCTTTAATTTGTTTGATATTGGTACATCAAACTCTTTCATTTCTATATCTATTGTGGATAGTCTCAAACTAGGAAAACAGTATCACTATAGTTTAGTGACCTCGATACATCGTTGTTAATATGGATGGAGGGATTATGCTAATGCAGGGACTGTCTCATTGAGGTTGGTAGTTACCCTTTCTTGTGGAATTTATTTGACCATATGATGATAGGATTCGAAGTCGATAACATGATTAACTGGTTATTCAACTATGATAACATTGTACACTATTATCGACACATGGTCTACTTTACCAAACCATAAATTAGTAGTTATCTTTTCAAAGGTGAGTGGGATGTCTAGGGTAGGATATCTAGATCGAAACATCATGGCCTTTGTGAAGTGACTGCCCAGATTGAAAATCTTCTCATGGAGGGTAGGGGTTTTCTTCAAATAAATTTCACTCTAGTAGTTGATCATTTTAGGAAAGTCTTTCCCAATGTCTTTTCTGGATTAAATACTAAAAGGGAGGCAGATTTTAAAATTTATATTGTTCTTGGAGCAGCTCTATTATCCATCCCTCCATACAGGATAGAACCTACTGAGATTTAGGAGCTCAAGAGGTTGATAGAGGACCTTGAGGCCAAAGTATTTATATATCCTGGTAAATCATCTTAGGGTTTATATGTGCATTTCTCCAAGAGGGATAATAGAAAGTTTTGTTTATGCAAGGATTACATAAGGATGAACTTTTTTGCGGTCAGGAAATATTATCCACATACTCAAATCGATTATCTCTATGACCAGAGCTGAGGAGAAAATGTATTCTATAAGATCTAATTGAGATCAGATTATCATCAGGTGTGATTCAGACCATCAGACAGACTTCATAAAACATTCTATAGTAGTTATGGTGTATATGAGTATCTTGTTATGCAATTAAGTCTTACGAACTGTCCTACCATTTTTATGGCTTTGATGAATAGAGTTTTCCACCCTTATTTGGACTCTTTTGTTGTGGTCATTGTGGATGATATCTAGGTATATTCTCAATCACTTAACGACCATGAAAAACATATTGATATAATTCTAAGTATGCACATGAGCCCTATCCCGGTTGGTAAGGACTCCGTAAGTGCATCCAAGTGACCAGGGATCAAATCCAGGCAGAGGCAGTATTTATGGTACTGTAGCAGTACTGTAGCAGGAACTTTAGTAGTACTGTAGTAGGAACTGTGCAGTACTGTAGAAGGTACTGTATCGGGAACTATAGCAGGCACTGTTTGGCACTGTACCAACCGGGAATATGCCACCGATTTGGTACCTGAGTCATATAAGGCCTTCGAGCCACCCATGCCTTTAGGTCAGTAAGGCCTTTGGGACTCCTCAATGCCTTAGGTCCACCTTAGTGTAGATGCAAACCAGAAAACCTACAAGGAAGAAGCTCTACAAGAGGATGAGCAAGGATCTTTCCCCACAGCAGAAGCAAAATGTATTGCCAGAACGAGAGAGTATGGCACCTACCATTGGTACAAGACTGTGCATGCACTGGAATGCCTATCCGAACATCCATGCGAAGGTGGAGAGCGAATTTCACGATGACCATGCTGGGGAGGAGCAGTTCCAAGTAGTTAGTCTGAGTTGCATGTAATGTTTTAATCCTACTAGAAAATGAATTCCTCTAAGGCCTACAGGCCATGTAATACTTATGCCTACAGGCCTTGTAAGGGTTCCACCTCACCACTTAAAAGGTGGATTATCAAAAATCACGAAAAAATGAAGACCTTCGGGCCATTGGAGGATATCATTATATGTACAATGAAAGTGTATTAGCTTTATGGAAATATTTCTATGTGCGACATCTGGATTGAAAAGGTCCGCTTCTAGGGTTATATTATCTCAGAATTAGGTGTTTCTGTTGACCCTAAAAAGGTTAGTTCTATAGTTTCCTAGGGGAATCCGCATAACGTCTTCGATATCAAGAGTTTATTAGGGCTCACTAGATATTATAGGCATTTCAAATAATACATCTCACATATTGCATCACCTTTTACTGGGATTACAAAGAATGGTGTTAAGATCTTGTGGTCAGAAGAATACAAGAAATCCTTTTAGCAACCGAAAGGGTGGCTTTCCTTGGCACAGATTATGATTTATCAAGAACTGTTTAAGGGTTATATCTTCATCCACAATGTACCAAGCATTGTCCTAGGTGATGTGTTAATATAGCATGACAAATTTTTTGCAAACAAGTCTCATTAGTTGAGACCTCTTGAGAAATATTACCCGACCCATAACCTCAACCTAGCAGTTTTTGTTCATTCCCTACATTGATGGAGACATTATCTATTGGGTGAGAGCTTTATGGAGTATATATATTACAATATCCTCATTTATATCTTTTCTCATAATGACTTGAACCTCCGAAAGTGGAGATGGGTCAAATATCTACAATCCATTGATTTTGAGCTTTCCTATACACATGGAAAGGGAAATGTGGTCAGTAATACACTGAGTCAGAAAACTCAAACACAATCCGTACAAGAAGCCATTGAGGAACGGAAGTTAATAGCCCTTTTTTCTAAACATCATCTAGTGTTTCATGACAATCGTGAGCAGTCTTACCTCATATCATTAATAATTACATCTTCTCTTCTTGAGAAGGTGAAGAGTAGGTAGTTTTCAAATATTGATGGTGTAGAGACCCAGACCATGACGTACATGGGAATTAAATTACTTTTGAGTAATAATTAATACATAACAAACACATACACACAAGGATCATAATAGTTTAGTGTCTTTGGAAACTCAGAATTTAATCTTCTAATCACGGTGAAAGATCTTTAACATCTCCCACACAGATCTTCCCATTTTTTTTTCTTACCAAAAACCTTTCTTTATATCATGGGTAAAAGAAAACATAAAAAGGGTGAGCTCAAATGCTCAGTAAGGGTAAGCATAGAGAACATAAAACAATCCATAAACATTTGAATGAGAAAGCTTGAACATAAAATCGAAACATCAAAATCTTGAGCAAAGACATAAATCTTGGAAGTACGTAAGGCATATATCATAAAGGAACATCAATCATGATAAAATAGTAAGGGAATAAATCATGTAATTATGTAAACCATTCAACACTTGTTATGATTTCCATAGTATCCAGGGAATTGTTTCCAGGACCATCTTAGTGGACAAAGTCCCATTCTGAATCGAGTTCACTCCTCGTTCCTATCCTGTATTGCTGAATCGGATTAACTTACCATTCCATCCATGTGTCTCTCATGAGATATAATTCATTACCCAATGCATTGGAGGGAGATTTAGGTCCCACTCATCTCATAATGAAATCATTCTTACTTGTGCCACAAAATAAACATAAATCATTCATCATAACCCAAAGAATAAAATGGGTTTCATAAACGTCATCCCATCATAATAGAATCCATATAAAGAAAATGGATATCATTTCATCCTAAGAGAAGTGAAACCATGTAAATCATAGACACAATATACTGGAAACGTACTCATATGAAATAATTTCATCTTGGATGTAATATAGTTTTTACAAAACACTTGAAATGAATTCTTGAGGAAAATATCATTAATTCTTCAAAATCATTTTCTTTTCACAAAATGCCATGAAATTTTAAAGGAAAAGGGTTTTGTAGAAAATAGTCATGAAATCATGTACATGATTCTTCATTGAAATAATGCATTATGAAACCATAATAATCCATTCATGCCATATAAGTTAAAAAAACATTCTCCTCATACTTTTTTCGGAAAAGTCAAAAATTACCTTGTTTGGTAAACAAAAGAAAGATTCCATCCATACGATGTGGTAAAAGTAAGAAAAGGGTAAAAATGACTTCAAACATACACGGAAGGAAAGTAAAAATTTTATAAAAACATTTTGAGAACATATGGATATGGATAATAAACATAACCCTTAGTAAATACTTACGAATAAACAATCTCGGATAAGAATGAGATTCGAAAAATTATCCCTTACCTTACGTCCGATATGCTTCGTACATATCTGAACCTCCTGTATAATGATTTAAATAATTTCATTGACTTATTATAGAATCATATTCATTGTTATGATGTCATAAATGGTTCACTTATGAGTTTATATTACCCGTTCTTTTGTAAATTCCATGTTAAAGCAGCATTTTGGGTAAAATCGTTTTATTTATCGTACGTGTTTGGACCTGTTGTTCTTGATATTATTACTTATATCCTGATTTACTTACTTCCATAATTTAAAAAATTATTTTTATATAATATATATAAATATATATATGATAGATCAATAAATGGAATGAAATACACCAATCATGGAGACGGTAGAACGTACGTACGCATGAATGCTATTTTCATTTCCTTATTGAATTGAATGGAATTAAGTAGATGAAATACACATATATATATACATAAATACAGTATAATAATTATGTCATATATTTCATGATTACTTATTATATATACTTTATAATCATTCATGAATGGTTAACATGGATAATGAATCTCATCGCGTTGTGGAGACGGTCGTCCGTGCGTACGCACGGGGGATGATAACATTCCCATGATCGTGGAGTTGTATTTAAGTGTATGTATAATATTTCCTAATCAATATAACATTAAAATAATCATATATAGTTATTTATTTACACCATTATACCCATTCAAGTAAGGTGGTGGTCGAAAATAGACTACACCACGTCGTGGAGACGGTATTCCGTACATACGCACGCGCGGTGATTTCTTTTTCCGTAGGATGGATAGAAGGTGGAATAGGGTTGTTTAATATTTGTAATAAAATATCAGTATATAAGTAATACTGATGTTATTACTTTATAATGAGACAACTAAAGAAGAAGAAGTTGAATAAGAAAGAAACATGATAGAATCAGAAGAAGATATTACCTCTTCTTCAATGCACCTCCTTTAAGCCTTCTCTTATGGAAGTATAGTTGGTCTTTTGAGAAGAACAGAACCTCCATAATGTTTTGAGGGAAGTGGAGAAGAGAAATGGGCAGGGTTTGGCCGGGCGTCAAGGCTCAAAAGGGTGTGAAGAGAATAGGTAAAGGGTGCCATTTTTATAAGGGTGGAGAGAGGCACCTTTGGAAAAATTAAAATAATATCTTATAATAAAGTCATATTCGGTTTTTAATAGCTCCAAATTGATTTATTTAGAATCTATGGTGGGGATGAGTTGAAATCCTCTCATGAAATATATTTTAGACAGGTTTGGGTCATTATATTAACCATATCTTTTAGTATTAACTCTTAGTTAATTAGATTGACATTTACCATGTCACTTTGTATTTTTATATTATATAGTTAATAAACTTACCATATACATCCAAGTGACCCCCCCAAGTGGTCCATTAATGATACACCTACCATGATATAAGTATCTTGGAGGATCCATATATTTATAGGAATATAATAACAGTTAATAATATAATATTAGTTTTAAAAACTATTTTATGTCAATTTAGACACTATTTTGTAATTGATTTTTGTGAAAATCATAAAAGCATGATTAATTCGAAATAATTTAATTAAATTAATACTAACATGTCATATTAACCTAGAAAATTAGTGTAATTCATTAAAAGTCTCAAAATAAATTGATTTGGGTATTTATAACATTCATTATGTTAATATTTCATTAATAAGATAATTACTACATCATCATTGTGTCCTAAATAAATTAAATTATTTTATGTCTAAAAATTATAAATAAAATACCATTATGTAGGAAATCTTTTTATAATTATAATTAAAATTTATAGTCGAATTTATCTTATGTAAAACCTATATTGAAAATGATTTTGTTATTAAAAATTTATTTTAACTATTTTAACCCTTCTTTAAATAAATTAATAATAAATGTCCTAGTCTAATCCAAGTGGACCTAAAATGTCATATTTTATTTCTAAGGTTGTTTTTGGTCGAATTACACTTATCCAATAGAATTAGTACATGTGTTAGGGTAATAATAATATCATTTTTACCCTCAATTACCCTATTTACTTCTAATTGTGGTAAATAAAAGTAAAAAGTTACTATTCACCAAAAATTATTTTCATCTCATTGAACCACATTTTATTCCTTGATATTTACCGTGCCTCTCTGATTTTTTACATTCCACTCACATAAGCGCTAAAATTATGTTTTATATGAATTTCCATATTTTTCTAAGAGGTTGGTAAAAGACAGTAAAAGTTCAATAAATTTTTTTTAAAAAAAAAATTATAAAATGACTCTAATAAACTACATTGAACTTATATAGATATTATGTATCAATTTTGACCAAAAATAAATTTAAATAAAATAAATAATTATTTAAATAAAAAGTAGGTTTTTAAATAGTAACCCAGTTTTTTCAGTATTCATCAAAAATTGAAAGTTTTCAAAAAAATATCAAAATTTTACCCTAGTCTAATTCCGATATTCTGAATCCAAAAATGAAGACCATTTTGAAAAATAAAATTTCAAAAAGTGGGTATTACTATTCATAACGGCTAGTTCATCTAACATATTGTTGTTTAGTGAAACTTGGTATTGCGTACAACATACACTATCGTGGAAGGACGTGATTGCGTGTAATGCAACCCAAGTCAGGGATGCATGTAGTTCATGCTCTTTTTGGTGTAGAATACAACACAAGACATCAATGAAATTAAAAAGAATATTTTTCACAAAATCTCAGGGTGTCATATTCTACCCCCCTTAAAATGAATTTCACCCTCAAAATTCGTCGGGGTTATAAATCATTTACTATTCATAGAAACCCACATCGTAAAAAGGAATACAAAAACATAATTTTAAAAACTAATGTATGAAACGTAACTATTACCCAAAGTAACTCATCACTGGGTTTCTATATAGGAGAACATAGGTGAAAATATTGATATGGAAGAAAAATCTAACCATCATGATCTGATGGAGAGTGGAAGAGAACATGACTATGAAAAAGCCAACAATCACAAAGACATAAATTTGTGATTCTCTAAGGTACCATATGATTCATCAGATATGAGGGCACTAGGACAACATTTTTTGTTTTCAATATCATTTCCCTAATGTTGATGAATTTTCGAATGAAAAGAAATACTTACTTGATTGTGGTATAATCTCACCATTGTTCGTGCCTTGAACAATTTCCACTTCATCTATTAATGAAATTAAGTTGAATTTTTCATTTGTGAAGTGTTAGCAGATCATGTGATAGAATGATGAGTCATTCCATCTATTTCAAACAAAACGTTAGAAAAACTTGTCAAATATACATAATTCCATCTATGGTGAGATTAATCAAATATGTTTCCAAAATGGACTTATACTTCAACTATCATCCTACATAATAAAATATAACTAGTTTATACTAACCAGGGACTTCCTGTAGGCCAGTGGTAGGAAATAAAGGCATGTCGCACTTCGTTTGAGGGTTCGATTCCCACAGCCTTGTCTAACGTGACGGGTTGTCGCCTGTCCTGCAGGTTGTCATTTTTTTCTAAAAATACATTATTATAACATTCTGTCAATAATATCGAAAATGTTCTAGCCTTAACCAATACTAACTTATTTGCAACGTAATCCATTCCAATCTTTAGGATTATCCAAAATAATATTGTCCAATATCATATTATAGTGAAAATGATCACCCGAGAGTTCAAATAACAAGCATGTTAATACCATCGTTGATACCCATATATCATAAGATATGTCTTGTTGGTCACATTCCAAATATTTTAAGGCCTTAATCATGTATTCTCTTGAAAAAGGAATACCCATTGAACCTTAGTGAAAACATGAGTGTTGTCAAAAGTTAACTCTTTCCACATTCCAAAATCCCAAAATTCTTTATACTCAAACCATGATATCACTTAGTCCTTATAACAATCATGACCTCATGAATACTATCCAACATATTATTTCCTCCTTATCCATTCATTATGTGCATATCATCTTCTTTCCAAAAATATCTCAATAACCTTTCATGGTTACCAGTAACATTAAACATATACTTTCAAATACATTAGGAAAAACAATAGTGTAATAATCCTTAGGTGTTTCTTTATTCCATAGTTCCATTAAATTACCTATATAGGATAACTCTTGATAAACATACAATCATTCCAATACCTTCTTAAACCATTAACCAAGCTTCAACACTTCCTTAATCTCATATATCATTTGAAGTGTCCTCATCATCATCCACATAAATACTACCCATATGACCATGCTAATTCTCTTCATGAAATTTTCCCTTAGGGAATTGGTTTTCATAATGCCCATACATTCCACATTTAAAACATCTAATCATTGTTGATGTCGTAGAAATACCATTATCCTTATCCACGGTGTTAACTGATCCTTTTCCTTTGCACTTACTAGATTTGTGTCCTTCTTTTCCTCACCCAACGCATCTTCCAGTTCCATTGAAACATTATCATTGATGCCTCTTCCCACCTGATTTACATGATAGAAATTGAACTTTCCTTCCTCTATGATCATTATGAAACTCCATTTTTCTCTTATTAGGTGAGTCGGGAAACATAACAAAGATAAGATTATTGATCATATTATGAGATTTATGATTATGAATAATAACGATATGTGGACCTCTAGATCCAATTTCATTTGGTTTCTCATGAAGAATATTATTCCATTGTCCATCATATCCTCTATTATCGTGAATGTTCCCATTCCCAGCCATTTTCTAAAACCCAAAAAGAATAGTGTGACAGGACAAAATAATAATCATGGGGGAATACCTTCAATATATAACATCTTAGGTTAAATTCTAAGATCGTTACCATAATTCTAGGAGTTTAACCTATTCTGGTACTTAACCTTATGGACATCCCTAGACATAGCATAGAAATATCTCTAGGGATCTCACTAAAGTTCTCGTATCCTAGTTTTCAAAGGTTGACTAAACCTTTCCTATGATACCAAATGTAGAGACCCAGATCTTGACGTACATGGAAATTACATTACTTTTGTGAAATTCTTAATACATAACAAACACAGAAACACAAGGATCGTAATAGTTTAGTGTCTTTGGAAACTTGGAATTTAATCTTCTAATCATGGTGAATGATCTTCAAATTCTCCCATAATGATCTTCCCCTTTTGTTTTCTTACCTAAAACCATTCTTTATATCCTGGGGAAAAGAAACCATAAAAAGGGTGAGCTCAAATGCTCAGTAAGGTAAAGCATGGAGAACATAAAACAATCCATAAATATTTGAATGAAAAAGCTTGAACATAAAATCTAAACATCAAAATCATGAGCAAAGACATAAATCATGAAAGTATGTAAGGAATATATCATAAAGGAACATCAATATTGATAAAATAGCATGGGAATAAATCATGTAATTGTGGAAACCATTCAGCACTTGTTATGATTTCCATAGTATCCAAGGTATTGCTACCAAGACCATCTTAGTGGAAAAAGTCCCTTTCTGAATCGAGTTCACTCCCCGTTCCAGTCCTGTATCACTGAACCGGATTAACTTACCATTCCAACCATGTCTATCTAATAAGATATAAATCATTACCCAATGCATTGGAGGGAGATATAGGTCCTACGAATCTCATAATTAAATCATTCTTACTTTGGCCACAAAATTAACATAAATCATTCATCATGACCCAACGAATAAAATGGGTTTCATAAACGCCATCCCATCATAACAGAATCCATATAAAGATAATGGATAGTAGTTCATCATAAGAAAAGTGAAACCATGTAAATCATAGATACATTATACTTGAAAAATACTCATATGAAAAAATTTCATCTTAGATGTAAAATAGTTTTGACGAAACACTTGAAATGAATTCTTGAGAAAAATATCCTTTCTTCTTCAAAATCATTTTTTTCACAAAATTCCTTGCAATTTTAAAGGAATTTTTTTTGAAAATAGTCAATAAATATTGTATAGTATTCTTCATAGAACTATGTCTTTATGAAACCGTTAGAATCTGTTCATTCTGTATAAGTTAAAAAACATTCTCCTCATACTTTTGTCGGAAAAGTCAAAAAGTACCTCGTATGGTAAACAAAAGAAAGATTCCTTCCATACGATGTGGGAAAAGTAAGAAAATGGTAAAAATTAATTTAGACATACATTTAAGGAATGTAAACATTTTATGAAATCATTTTATGAACATAGGTATATGGATAATAAACATAACACCCAGTAAATACATGCGAATAAACAATCTTGGATAAGAATGAGATTGGAATAATTATCCCTTACCTTAGGTCTGATATGCTTCCTACGAATCCAAAACTCTTGAATAATTATTTAAATAATTTCATTCAATTATTAAAGAAAAATATTCATTTTTATGATGTCATAAATGCTTCACTTATGACTTTATATTACCCGTTCTTTTGTAAATTCCATGTTAAAGCAGTGTTTTGGGTAAAATTGTTTTATTTATCGTACGTGTTTGGACTTGTTGTTCTTGATATTATTACTTATATCATGATTTACTTAATTCTAGACTATAAAACATGATTTATATATAATATATATAAATATATATATATATATAAATATATATATATATATGATAGATCGATTAATGGAATGAAATACACCGTTCATGGAGACGGTAGGCCGTACGTACGCATGAACGCTGTTTTCATTTACTTATTGAATTGAATGGAATTAAGTAGATGAAATACATATATATATATACATAAATCCAGTATCATTATTATGTAATATATTTCATGATTACTTATTATATATACTTTATAATCATTCATGAATGGTAAACATAGAGAATGAATCTCATCGCGTCGTGGAGACGGTAGTCCGTACGTATGCATGAGCGATGATACCATTCCCATGATCGTGGAGTTTTATTGATGTGTATGTATAATATTTCAGAATAAATATCACATTAAAATAATCATTTATAGATTTTTATTTACACCATTATACCCATTCAAGTAAGGTGGTCGTCGAAAACAGATTACACCACGGCGTGGAGACGGTATTCCGTACGTGCGCACGCGCGGTGATTTCATTTTTCGTAGGATGTATAGAAGGAGAAATAGGGTTGTTTAATATTTATAATAACATATAAGTATATATTTAATACTGATTTTATTAATTTATAATGATACAACTAAAGAATAAGATGTTGAAGAAGAAGGAAACTTGAGAGAATCGGAAGAAGAGATTACCTCTTATTCGACGCATCTATTTTAATCCTACTCTTAAGGAAGTAGAGTTGGACTTTTGAGAAGAATAGAACCTCCATAATGTTTCTCGGGAAGTGGAGAAGAAAAATGGTCAGGGTTTTTCTGAGATTCAAGGCTCAAAAGGGTGTGAAGAGAAGAGGGAAAGGGTGCCCTTTTTATAATGTAGGAGAGGGGAACCTTTGTAAAAACTAAAAATATTATTTTCTAATAAAGTCATATTCGTTTTTTAATAGCTCCAAATTGATTTATTTGGAATATAAGGTGGGGAGGGGTCTAAATACTATCAACCAATAGATTTTAGATAGGTTTTGGTCATTATATTAACCTTATCTCTTAGTTTTAACTCTTAGTTAATTAGATTGACATTTACCATGTCACTTTGTTTTTTTTATATTATATAGTTAATAAACATACCATATACATCCAAGAAACCCCCAAGAGGTCCATTAATGATAAACCTATCATGATATAAGTATATTTTCTGAACCTAATATTTTTAGGAATATAATAACAATTAATAATATAATATTTGTTTTAAAAACAATTTTATGTCAATTTAGACACTATTTGGTAATTTATTTTTGTGAAAATCATAAAATCATCATTAGTTCTTAAAAAGAAAATAAAATCAATAATAACATGTCATATTAACCTATAAAAACAATTTAATTCCTAAAAAGTCTCAAATTACATTTATATGTGTATTTATAACATCAATTATGTTAATCTTTTATTAATATGATAATTACTACATCAGCCTTGTGTCATAAATAAATTAAATTATTTAATGTCTAAAAATTATAAATAAAATACCATTATGTAGGAAATTGTTTTATCTTTATAATGAATATTTATAGTCTAATTTATCTTATGTATAACCCTATATTAAAAATGATTTAGTTATTAAACTTTTATTTTAACTATTTTAACCTATCTTTAAATAAATTAATAATAAATGTCCTAATCTAATCCAAGTGGACCTAAATGGTCATATTTTATTCCTATGGTAGTTTTCGGTCGAAATAAACTTATCCAATAGAATTAGGACATTTTTTGGGAAATAATAATATCATTTTTACCCTCAATTACCCTATTTACTTTTAACCGCGGTAAATAAAAATAAAAAATTTCTATTCATAAAAAATTATTTCCATATCATTGAACCACATTTTATTCCTTGATATTAACTGTGCCTCTAGAATTTTCTAAATTCCACTCATAGAAGCGGTAAAATTATGTTTTATGTGAATTTTCAAATTCACCTAGGAGGTGGGTAAAAGACGGTGAAAAGTTCAATAAACTTTTTATATATCTAAAATTATTATAAAATGACTCCAATGAATTACATTGGTCATATATAGGTATTATGTATCAATTTTGACCTAAAATAAATTTAATTTAAATAAATAATTATTTAAATAAAAAGTCGGTTATAAATAGTAACCTAGTGTTTTCACTATTCATCAAAAATTGAAAGTTTTTAGAAAAATACCAAAATTTTACCCTATTCTATTATAGATATTCCAAATCCAAAAATGAAGTCCATTTTGAAAAATTAAATTTGAAAAAGTGGGTATTACTATTCATAATTGCTAGTTTATATAACATATCGTTGTTTAGTGAAACTCGGTATTGCGTACAACATACACTATCGTGGAAGGTCGTGATTGCGTGTAATGCAAGCCAAGTCAGGGATGCGTGTAGTGAAAGCTCCTTTTGGTGTAGCGTATAACACATGACATCAATGAAATTAAAAGGAATATTTTTCATAAAATCTCAGGGTTTTACAGATGGTTTGGTTATCTGTGAGAGAATATCATGAGATAACCCAGCTCCATATTGTTCTATGGAATGATACGACATCCTACATTAACATGGATGTATCTGGGTTACTACAAATTTGAGATATGATATGATGAAAGAGTACCACACTTATCAGTGGGCAGTTCATCTCAGAATCTCAATGATGTATCAAGATATGCGACGCCATTATTGGTGGCCTGGAATGACACATCATATTCCACCCCTTATCACTAGGTGTTCCACCTGTCAGCAAGTGAAGGAAGTGCACCAAAGACATGTAGGCTTGTTACAACTACATCTAGTCCTAGAATAGAAATGGGAAGATGTTGCTATGGATTTGATAGTCTGCTTCCCTAGGTCACTGAGGGTTAGCGATTCTATCTGGATATTTACTGACCGACTAATGAAATCATCCCATTTCATTCATATACATGATACTTTCCCATTTGATGAGTTTGGAAAATAGTATTTTTATGAGATCATACGACTAAATGGGGTTCCACATTCAATCATTTCAGAGAGGGATGCTTGTTTCACATCACAGTTCTGGAATGGTTTGCAAAAATCGATGGAGAATCATGTGCTTCTATGAAAACTTTTCACTCTCAGGCTGATGAAAAATTTGAACAGACAATACAAGATTTTGAGTCTATGCTCCTATCATGTGTCCCTAATTTCGAATGTTCTTGGGATATGCATATCCCTCTCATCAAGTTCATAAACAATAACAGTTTTCAGGTGATGATTTAGATGGATCCATTTGAGGCCTTATATGGTAGGCCATGTCTTTCACCATTATACTAGCTAGAGGCAGGTGAGGATGCCCTACTATGTCTTCATTTTGTTTAGGAGACTTCAGTAGAGGTTCATCTGATCATAAAGAGTATGAATACTACTCAATTTGTAAAGAAATATCATGCCAATAGTCATTGAAGACCTCTTGATTTTTTGGTTGGGTACCATTTATTTCTGTTATATCCCATTCAAGGGTATAGATGGTTAAGGATGTAGGGAATGGTTTCACCTCATTATGTTGGGCCATTCAAGATTCTTGAGAGTGTAAGGCTAGTACCCTATCGGTTGCAACTACCACAAAGTTATTATTCCATGTACGATGTCTTTTATGTCTCATAGATTCACCAACATTATGATGACCCATTTCATACCTTGGATGACAAGGAATTTAAGTTAGATATTGATGGTCCTTTGAATAATATCCAGTATGCATTTTTGACTAAAGCACAAAGGCTCTCTGTGGTATGTATGTCCATCTTGTCTGGGTGCTATGGTAGCACGACTGAGTACAGGATAAGACATGGGAGAGGGAAGCCGAGGTACATTCCCAATGGCGATATGTGTTCTGTGAGAGTGTTTTCTTACCTTTGGAAGGGGAAATCAGGGGTGAGTTCATTTAATTGGTAAAGATTGTAAGAAATCAGTTTTTATCTCAAATAGGGATCCTTTAATTTTCAGCCTAAATCATCAATTTGGACCTAATTTTTATTCCTAATGAGATAGTAGAGGTTCTGAGGGTTTCTAGGGATTGTTCAGATAATAGAACCCATCTTTTTGGGGAAACCTAGATTGGTGTATGGTTTAGAGTAAACTGTCAAGTATTTCTGCATTGTTTGCCTAACTGTACAGATGGTGGTTCATGAACATAGCCATCTAGCACAGTTTTCACATGGTCATGTAGCCTAATCATGAATACTCTCAGTTTTCCTAGGTTCTCATTCACTTCTTGCACACGGTTGTATAAAACAATTCGAAGGATGTTTTTTCAGGCAGACCAGTCATGTACAAATTGCGTATGGTTTGACAACCCGTGAAAACAAATCGTGCAAAGGCTAAATTTCTTGGTAAATTTCTTGTTTCACCCTTAACGAACTATTTACCCCCTATTCCTAACTAATATGAGAACAAGAAAGATTAACCCCATTTCATCTAATTTTGGAGCTTTTTGGAGGCCAAAGCATGGGATCAAAAGATACCCTTCGTCCGACCTCCGATTGAGCTTCTGTTCGTCACATCGAATGTTAAAAAATCTCCTCCGATCTAATTTAAATCAAGGGCCGATACTGGATTATGAGAGTCTTACAACCCTAATGTTGGTGTTCTATAACTCATCCATATGGTTTTTTGATTTCAGAATATTCATGTGGGGCCCTCGGATTTCACCTGGGATCGTTTCTTAAATTTACATTCCATGATAACAATTGTAAGGATTGTATTGTTATGATATTTAGAAATATGTGATTAGTTGTTAGTGATTACATCCATAACACAATCTTCCCAATTTTGAATGTAATTCCATGGTTTGATTTTAGTGTTTTGACACGTTTAAGCCACCATTCTACTGTGCCTTTTTTTGAACTTCCTAATGGTCATCCTTCCTTTAAAAAATGGCTTGTTATTAATTACAATTGTGTAATGGAATATAACATATATTCTCACCACATGACCCGACTAAGTTAAGTTCATAAAAATTATTATTAAATGTGAAATGGAAAATATAACAAGTATATAACAGGCCATATTAAATTAGACTGAATAAAGGTTACATGTCTATATCACCCCTTTCCATATTGATGGAATGTAGAAGAATGAACCTCAATAATTGAATAATACATAATGGTTAGTTAATTCTTAATTAAATTGTTACAACACTACATGACCTATTCACACTTATGGAAGACAGATTTGGAACCTAATGAATTATTACATGATTGCAATATCAAATTGGATTGGTCTGACTCAGTCTCACCTTGGATTATGAGAGGAGAATACCTTGGGACTCAAGAACCCCATTCTGATTCAAGGATTCTGTTTTTTATGATGATAACCACCTAGACACCAGTTCTTTTATTTTCCTTGGATTCCTGGTATACTATCATAGGTTCCTTTAAATTATTAAAGGATACCTCAGATACACTCTTTTGGTCTAACATTGACTAGTAGGTGCCATGGTGAAAGTTCATAGGGCCCTATCTTTTCTTAGCCCCATTTTACCTTGGTTGATCACCTCAGACACGGTAGGTTCCATATTATTAAATTCCATGGATTAAGCACCATATATTACACTATTAACCCCTATCTAGACATAAATACTACCGAGTTAGCAATCTATGAGATCTTCATTAGCTTGGTTATTACCTAAGAAATCCCTCAGTAGATATCTTTTTCAGGTTTCCTTATTATGTATTTAGATCATCCCTACATATGCCATCACTACGTGATGTTAGTGATGGCTATTCCTCATATGACCTATTAACATTAAATGGAAATTTCATAATTAAAATGAACTGGTTACACATTCAGACTCTAGATAAGGGATGATGCAAATACTTGGGTATTTAGTTGTAATATACTATTTTCTTTACATTATATATGTATGACAACACACTGGTATCTTTTATTACATAGGTCATATATTATAGACAGTATTTGTGGTGGCCCACTAAGATTTATCTCACACCCACTTTGGGAATCAGTTGGTACCTGGAGTAGATTACATGACTGTAGGTTCTGAAAAAGGTAATCATTCAACTTTGAACACTTGATTGATTACCAATAGGATAGAGCATGATAACATATGCTCGAGTTAAATATCAGGACTCTTGGAGTATTACTTTTTTTCTTTTAAATTAATGAACATGTTATGGCTATTGTCTTGTATCCATGCTTTATATATTTCTAGTGACTTGACATTATATCATCATTCTTCCGGTTGATATAGTTATTGTTATTAAATTTTTCAATTGCATTATTTTTCTACCATTATATATTTATATGGCTTTAACTGTTTACTATTCATTTCTATTCTTTACACTATGCAACACTCTGCTAGTGAGGGAATGGTCTCCCAACAGACACACCGTAGGCCCTCTCTGCTAATCAGATGCCCTTGGCATCTGGGGAGATGTGCTTGAGGCCATGCGGTTCAACGGGCTCAGGTCACCCATTATGTGGAATCTGGGACCAGGGCATCACAGATATGTTGTACAACAACATGTTGGGATAAAGATTGTGAAAGGAAGATAATATGCCCAGAACCAGTGGCGGAAAAAACATAAAAGGAAATGATTATTCAAACCCATATCAAAGCTTCTCAATAGAGAAAAAAAAACTATGCTGATAATCAAAGGAATGATTTGGAATTTCATGTGGGAGATCATGTTTTCTTGAACACGGTAGGGTGTTATAATATTTGGAATGATATGGTAACTGAGAGCTATGTATATTAGCCCTTTTTAAATCATAGATAGAATTATAGTTTTGGATTATTGTTTTTTGATGCCACCTGAAATTTATAATGTAAATAATGTGTACCACATCACATTGTTATGAGATTATAAGGTAAACCCAACACATGTCCTCACTTACGATGAAATAAAATTGGAGCCTTATTTATCTTACTATGAATATCCTATGAAAATTGTTGACAATTGAAAGAATGTTTTGATGAATCGGATGACTCTTCTTGTGAAGGTAATTGGAACAAAATAATAAAATCGAAGAGGTGTTATGCGAACTAGAGGAATTTATGATAAATAAAAAACCATATCTTTTAATGTGGTGAAATTTCATTAATTTCTATGGATGAATTTTTTAGAAATATTGGATAATCTAACACCCCAATATTTTATGTTATGTCTCCTTTAAAATTTATCATCTTCAATAGTTTATTTTTCACACAACACTGAGTTTAAAACCATAATATATTATTAAATATGACAATTGGAATAGTAATATAACCACTAGAAATGCTAATTTGACCAATATAATATTAATTTCTCCTATAAAATTACACATTTTTTGGGTAAATTAAAAATGAAAAAATGGTATACTTATATAATGGAATTAGTTAATTATGTTTTAAACGATGATAAATTAAGTGCTGATTTTTTTTGAAACATTAATGTGTATCAAAAATTTTATAATTAATATAATTATTTAAAAGTTATTTTATTCTCATTAAATTGATTCAAAAGTATTTTTTTTTATGATTAAAATATAATTCTTTTAGTCCTTAATTAATTTTCTAAAGTGTCATAAAAATAGTTATAATATTAAAATATGTATTTATTGAGTAAATGAACATTTTTTTTAAAAATTTAATTCCTCATAATTAGAAAATTATTTTCATAAATATGATTACATATTTCAATTCTTAACATCAAAAAATGGTATGTGTAATTTTTTTATTATTTTTCTAGAATAATAAAAAATTTATTGAATAGTAGAATATGATAATTTTTTGTATTAGATAAATAAATGCATTATTTAGTCAAGAATTTTGTGTGAATATTTAAGAACCATTATATAGAACTAAAATGAACTATTCACAGTATTTAGTCATAAGATTAATTACTATTGATATTCCTGATCAAAAATAATATTATAATAAATAGAATAATCGAAAACAGCCCTCTCTTTCACTATAAATACCAACCCTCGCCATATATTCTCATCACACCATCATATCCTTAAATCTTGTCAAAATTTGGCTTAATTCCTCTACAAAACATCTCCTCTATGTTATAGTATACCTATTCTCACCAAAATATAATTTCAGAGTTCCATAAATAGTTTCTCAAGGAGAAGAATTCAAGAGGTAAAATCTAATTTCCTTCTTATCCATTTTTATCAATTTATTATATTTTCTTATCACATTCTTACCTCCTCTATAAAAACATGCATGATTAATCGATTATCTTATATACACTAGAATTTTACTATTCTGATGGAATATCAACCATCAATTCTATTCTCTTCCCCTTTTATTTCTAATAATGAAAATATCATTTGTGAGGTGTGGATTCACTAGCTTCATGGGTGATTATTATTTCATTTTTAATACCTGCTTCAAGGACGATAATAAAAAAAACTTTATGGTTAAATAATATTATAATATATATTACAACTTATTTTTTATTCTATAACAAGTATATATACATAATATTAATTAATAAAACAAAACTGGTGTGTGATGATCGAAAAAACACAAAATCATCCAAAAAGTTATCATTAACATTTTATCTAATGAATAAAACTAATATGTAGAAAAATTAGATATATAAGATCATAAAATAATCTATATGGTCAATAATTAAAAATAATTTTATTAATGAATAGTTATTCCCATTTTACCTGATCTTCCACAGCTGTATAGAAGTGAACCAATCATGAAAGAAATTTAAATGAACACTTCCAAACGATGAAATTGAATCATATAAATCATCATAAATTCAATAAATTAAAATTATAAAATTGTAATAAATAAAAAAAATTAAATATTATCTAAATTATATTATTAATGAATCGAATGTCATTATACATGATGTTATGTACAAGTGAATAACACTTCCAAACATAGGGTATGGTTTTCTTTCAGAACCTTCATTTTTTTCCTTCAGGTTATGATATATATATATTTAACCAAGTGTAATTATTATTTAATATTAAATAAATATTCTAAATTCTTTTGATATTTCCTAAACTCATTTATCAATATCATTTCAACATTATTTTATTGGTAAATACATTTTTTATATGGATCCATTTTCAATTATTTTTTAAAAGAAATTGTGATTAACAGAACATCATTATTTATTTCCCATTTTAATGTACACTTCATACTCAATTAAAAAAAAATATTTTTTATAAAATCATTATCTTTATCAGGAAACTTTATTTACCTATTTTATTATTTTTAAACAATTAATCTTTTGTATCTTCTAAAGGATGTTTTCCGTCAAACAGAACTGTAGTGGTCCATTTGTAAATATTTTAAAAAACTATTTTTTATAATATTTTAATTAATTTAGTATTAATTTAATTCAAAAATAGCAATTAATTTTTATCACATTTTATTTTCTATAATATTGAATTTTATTATCTAATTTTCTAATAAATAAAAAATTATTATAAAAAGAACACATTTCTCCTGAAGTAAAAGTTTATTTATCACATGAATACATTAAGTATTTTATTAGAGTATTTACATATATTTTAACACCATCTATTCGATCTTATTATTTATTGAAAATCATCTCTAATGTTAACTTGTACCATATTTAATTTAATAGGATATGATTATTTTGATTGGTGATGTACTATCCCGATACTATTCACCATATTACATTGGATGATTTATGATTATGTTTATTATTTGGGGAAAGTTAATGACATTTCATATGATAGATTCAATATAATTTGATATTATGATTATGTTTCACCCCTTTAATATGAGGAATGAATTGGACATAGTAAGTGATTGGTGAGGCCCATAGTAACCCCTCAACGCATTGATATGTATCATGAGGCAAACTAGACCGGGTTTTTACCCATTCAGGTATAGTGTCTTAGTCATAGCCTTTAAAGTATGATTATAAGGTATGGAATTATATATTACCTCATTATGATACTAGGAATTTATAGTCCATGTGATTATTCAACAAGCATAATATCCATGTTCATGTTTCTTTCTCATGTGATTATTATGGAATTATTTAATCTTATTTTATTCATTCCATATTATTCTCAATATTATGTTTTAATAGATGGTGCTTTTATTTGTTGATGGTAACATAATTTTTATGTCTATTTAAGATATATTATATTATTTTTCTTACCCATATTGAGAATTTGATTTCACCTCTTTCATGTGTTTTATTTTTTTTCTAGGATGTGAAAATTTATATTATAAATTATGTGATAGGATAATCTAATAGTGTGTGGGTGTCTCAAAAAGTGTTTTAATTTTGGGATTCATTTCATGTTGTTTTGTAACAATTATTTTGAATCAATTTTACCAAAGATACTAAACTATTTGGTCCTTTGGTATGTGATTTCCTTGTTTATTATAAAAATGTAGTAAATGTATGGCATTGGCTCTAGGATACTGGGGTTAGGGTATTTAAAGTTTCTTTAGGATAATGTTTAGTAGAAAAAATGGAAATTATATTTAGAATAAAATATTAGATAAAAAAACCTTGTGATAGGATATAAGGATAATCATATAAGAACATAATATAATTTGGTAAGGTAGATATTATATTGGTATTCCAAGCCATACCTCTCTATCTATATAATACAAGTGGATATGGTTCTTGAATATATGTACCTAGGGGTAACAACACTGACAAGATGTGTTGGTCCTGACATGACATATCTTGGTACATGATAATGGGGCATAACACACACCTGGTTTTAATCTCTTGGGGATATGATTACGAAAATTACCATTTTATTTACAAACCAATATGAAGGATTTAAAATTAATCAATTCCCCAAATAAACCATGTTTATGATTCAGAGATTAGATAAGCATAATTTTTTTCAACTAATGTTAAGTTTTCCTAGTTTGAAATTATTCATTATGTTTAGTAATATCATTTAGTGTATGACATTGTTTATAAATAGAACCTAGTTCAATTAATGGAAAACATACCAATGAACTTATGATAGGTAACTATTTCCCTCTAATGAAAGATAATGATTTTGGGGAAGGAGTAGAAACTAGATATGAGATACTTATAACTATTCTCGAAATTTGACTCGGGTTATGAAAAATAACCATACCCATATAGAGAATCATGATGCAGAATATATAGGAAAAATGATAGACAACTTCATGGGATAGTAGCCTCCATAATTAAGTTTGACTAAATACCCATTTGTAGCTTAGTAGTGGATAAGTTCCTTAGAAAATATATTTCTTGGTTTGGGATGTAATGAAATAGATAATATTATCATGTTTTATTATCTTGAATCAAGAGATGTAGAACATTAGTGGTAATTAATTAATGACACAATAGAGGAGGAGGAAATTTAAAATACATAATTGAAGGATATTAATGAGATTTCCTGAGAAACATATTTCCCTCAATAACAACGGGGGTTATAGAAAGATAGTTTATAAAACTCAGGAAAAAGGAAGATGAGAATGTTTCTATGTATGAATCCATCATTAAAGGTTTTCGAGGCATGTTACTGATTACATAATCAATAAAAATACTAATATTTATTGGTTATTTTATTGTTTAGAACCATTCCTCTAAAGGGAACTAGTCTTACAACCATTCTCATCATACAATGATATAGTCTCTTGTCCTATCAAGGATGAGAAACAATTTTCCATGTCTTATGACTTTAATGGAAATTAATATTATTAGGGATCTTCTAAACACTCTTTAATAGGAATAAAGGAAATGGGGAATAAAGGAAGAGTTTAATTTTCATCCTTCAATAAATATGGAATTAAACATCATGGAACATTACTAATCAGGATGTCACTTTTTTTACAATTTTTGTTAATATGTAAACAAAACCCATGATTTTAGGGAAACAAAAAAGACAAAAATGTTCAATGCTACAATTGTAAAGAGATGGAACATTATGAAAATAATTTTTTAAATTACAAAAGAACTTTTCCCCTGAAATTTCCAGGAGAATAAGACCATTATTACATAATCACAATAGTTGAGGTTGAAGTTACTAATGATGTAGTGACATGTAATTTAATCATTTCCTCAAATATTTCTAAATATTTATTTTATTTTGGACCATCATATTACAATATATCATCCAATTATTCTTTAAAAAAGTAAATATTAACAATTCCCCTCAATAAGTGAGTTTTCGGTGAATAATCATAGTGGATACATTATTTCACCAAAAATGGGTCGAGTAGTTCATATTATGGAACATAAACATGCTCAGTGTTATGGTTTTATCATCACACATATAACTTATTTTGATATAATAATTGTAATAGATTGGAAATTAAAATGTAATGAGAAAAATCATTAAAAGGAGAAGGAATTTATGATTCATGATAATGGTATAGAATTTATTATCTTTAGATGGAAGACTTCATCAACTGATTCATATCTGGATCCAAATATAGTATCTCTTCTAAATAAAATTAATAGAGAAAAGGATTTAATATAATATATGTATGAGGAAATAAATATTCAAATTTGGGATGTAGCTATTATACTAAAATAAATTTATTTATTTACAAAGGATTTACCTATACATCCTACAGGGTTGGAAGTAGAGTTTTATATTGACTTAAACCCTAATTCAAAACATATATAAAATAATACCTATAAAAAGGTTGTTTTAAAGTTAATATGGACAATGAAACAAATATTGGAATTGATTGATAATGAATTTATATTCCCTAGTTTTTTACCTTTGGGATCTCATATTCCCTTTGTTATGGGATAAAGATGGATCTATGAGGCTATGAATTGACTACCAGATGATCAATGTTATTTTGATAAAGAAAAAGGATATAATCCCTCAAATTGATCTCTTATTTGATCAATTTCACAAACCTATATATTTACAAAGATTTATCTTCGATCTAGATATCATAAAATTGTTAAAAAAGGGAATATATTCCAAAGATTGTGTTTTGAATCTTGTGTGGACATTAAGAGTTTACAGTAATTCCATTTGTCCTGACTGATGAACCATATATTCTTATGGATCAAATAATTTGAGTTTTCAAGGAACATCATGATGATTTTGTGTGGAATTTATTGATGGTATTTGGATATATTCCAAAATCTAGGAGGACCATTAACACCACATACATATTACTCTAGATACTCTTAGAATTAAATAGGTATATGGGAAGTCTAGTAAGTCTGAATTATGGCTTCAAATTATTTATTTTATTGGCCATATTTTCGTTAAGGATGGATTATTTGTTGATCCAATGAAGACAATGGGTGTCTAGTAATGGGATAAACCAACTATATTAACTAAGTTACGTAGTATCATTGGTTTATCAGGTTAATATTGGTGTTCATTTATAATTTTCCCAATTAAATAAATCTTTAACCAACTATATTCATATGGTGGTAATGTTCATATTGGGAAAATATTGTGAATAATGTTTTGAATAATTGAAAAGGAGATTAGTGAATTATCTAATCTTGAATTTACAATCAGAAAATTGTGGATTTGTGATTTATAGTTATGCATCAAAGGGATTGTTGTGTTCTTATAGAGTATGATATAGTAATTGATATTGAAAAAAGGTGGTTTAAAACTCATGAACATAAAAATATAACCCATTATAGTGAGTTCTCAACCATATTATATTATATGATGATATGGAGACACTATCTCTATGGAGAAAGATGCGAGATATATACAGATCCCAAGATATTGAAATATATCTTCTCACAAAATTACTCAACAAGGGTAATGTTGATGTCTTGAGCTACTCAAGGATTATGATTGTTCAATAAATTAATAATTAGGGAAATAAAATAAAGTAGAAAATTCATTGAGTAGTAATGATCATGGAGTTCTGAAAAAATGAGTACTGAAAATGATTCTATGTACATGGAAGTATAAAATATTTTTATTTGAATTACCATGGAAGGTGACACATCAATAATTTTTCGATATGTTTCCGAACCAAATTTTTGTAAATGTTTAAAATTTATCATTCTCACTATGATAATTTTTAAAGGTAACTTAATGTTGTGAATTAAAGGAAATTGGAAGACATCATGTATGTGGATGGAATTTTGAAACTTGGGATGTGGTTTTGTATTCCCTCTATATTCGAGATAAAAAGGGAGTTATTGGATGATACCTATAGCTCAAATTTCACTATATTATATGGTAGAACTAATATGTATTGATATTTTAAGGAATATATCTATATAGATAAAATAATGTTATAAATTTATGATTATGTATCAATATGTTTATTCAGTCAATAGGTGAAGGCTGAAAGACAACATCATAAAGGTGTCATAAAATCTCTACCTATTCTGACATTGTAAATTGATGATATAAATATGGATTTTTTCATTGGATTTCAAAAAACTCAAAGAAGCAATGATGAAATATAGATAATTGTTGATAAAAGTACCAAATATACACATTTTAAAACTAAAAAATGGTTATTTTCTACTAGAGTTACTTTTATGAATCTATATTAATGAATTTGTAAATCTCATACAATTTTATCTAATCGTGATCCCTGATTTATATCAAAATTATGGAAAGTCCTTCAGAAAGCATTAGATACTGTGATTTATTTGAGTACATCTTATCACCTTCAAACTAATGGGTGGTTTGAAAGGATCTTTCAAACACTAGAAGACATGTTGAGATCATTCTCACTTGACATTCATGGTTTTTGGGAATCGTATTTACCTTTGGTAGGTTTTTAATACAATAATAATTTCCATTCAAGTATTAATATAGAACCCTATAATGCATTTAATTATAAGATATGTCGTACACCATCTTGTTGGGATGATTTTTTGGAATAGAAGATTGTAGGTCTAGAACATATGGTGGAAACAATAGAAAAAGTAAACACTATTAAAATACATATAAAAAAGATAAATTTAAGAAAAATATATATGCTGATAATTGAAGGAATGATTTATAATTTGATGTTGGATATGAAGTTTTTTTAAATTTATTTCTATGGAAGGGTGTTAAAATATTTGGAATGATTGGGAAATAGAGCCCCCAGAACAATATTTATTTTGAAATCAGGGAGAGAATTGTAGTTATGGATTATTATTTAGAAATTCAACCAAGACTTTCTAAAGTACAAAATATGTTCCATATCTCTTTTTTAAAGATTGGCATGCCTAACCCAATGTATTTACTCACATATAATGGAATAGAATTGGATCCAAAGTTATCTTACTATGAAGAGCCTATACAGATTTTGGACAATACAGAGCATGCGTTGATGAATCAGACAACGCAGCTGGTAACGATACTTTGTAAAAATCATAAAATTAATGACATAACCTATGAAACAGAGGAATTTAGGATAAAAAACTACCCTATTATTTTATTAGGTGGAATTCTAAAGATTTTGGGGATGGATATTTTTTATGGAGGGGAGAATGAAACACCCTGAGATTTTATGGTATGACTCCTTTGAAATTTACCATTGTTTTATAGTTTCTGTTTAACACAACACAATGATTAAAACCATAATATACAATTAAATATAACCATTGGAATTGTAATGTGTCCATTTGGAATAGTAATATGACCAATATAGTAGTAAAATCACCTATGAAATTAGAAATAAAATTTTTGTAACATATAAATAAAAATATGGTATATTTATATCATTGAATAAGTTAATAAATTTTATAAAAATTAAGAATTAAGTATTGGTGATATTTTGAAACATAAATGTTTATTTATAATTTTATAGTTAATATAATGATTTAGAATAATTTTTTTCAGAAAATATATTTTTAATTATTGTTTTTTTATATTATGATTAAAATATAAGTTTATGATACCTTAATTAATATTTCAATGTGTCATAAGAATAGTTAGAATATAAACATTGGCATTTTTTATGTAAATTATGATTTAATTTAATAATTATATTTCATGTAATAATAAATTTATTTTCAAAAAATGGAGTCTATTTTGTAATTCTAAAAAACAAAAAATGTTTAGGATTATTTTTTGGGATTTTATAATATAGAGGAATTTTTGGTAAAAACTGAAATACTTTAATTTTAGGTTATAGATAAATACATGAATTACAGATTCATGGATGATATATGGATGATTTAGAATCCATTATTTAAAAATCACATTTAATATTTGTATTATTTAGTAAGAATAATCAATACTATTGATAATAATGAGCTAATATAATATACTAATGTATAAAATAATAAAAAACACCCCTCTCCTCCACTATAAATGCCATCCTTTTCCAACTCCTCTACTCACACATCAAAAGCCTTAAATCATGTAAAACATATACCCAATATATCTATAAAACCTATCATCAAAATTCCAGTATTTCTGGTCCATCTAAAATACAATAGAAAAGTTTTTTAGGAGGTTATCAAGGAGAGGAATTCAAGGGGTTATATCCCCTTTCATTTTTTAATTTTTATTCAATTTATTTTAACATTTTATTATTTCCAAAATGAATCTACCCAAACATGAATTATTACTCCAGTATATTATATATACTAGAGTTTTATTATGTTAATTTTATATCCTTGATCAATTAGTTTCTCTTCCATATTTTTCCAAAAAAATGAAAATGTTTTCTGTCAGGTGTCGATTCACCATCTTTATGGGAAATGGTTCATTCATTTTATAATACCACATCAATGTCTGGTAATAATACCATTTTTTTAGTAAAAAATATTATAATATGTATATTCAAAATTATTTAGTGGTCTGTAACTATTATATATACATAATATTAATTAATAGCAGAAAAATAGTGCATGATGATCGAAAAATTCCAAAATTATCCAAACATTTATCATTAACGTTTTTTCTAATGATTCATCCTCATATATATAAGGAATATGATATATAAAAAAATTAAATATTATATTATTTCATTAACAAAATATTATTTCAATTTTTGAGAACTACACAAATTTCACATGATCTTTCATACATGTATTAAAGTGAAAAAATCAGGAAACCCAATAAAATGAACACTATTGAATGATAAAATTAAAACATACAACTCATCAAAAATAATTTAAGTAAACTTAATAAAATTATAATTAATAAAATACATCGTGAATATGTTCATAATTACATTATTAAAGAATATAACTTTTGTTATCTAAGATTTTTTGTAAATGTTCAAAAAAAAATTCGACATAACGTAAGGGTTTCTTCCCAAACCTCCCTTTTTTCCATAGGGTTATAATTTTCTCTATTTATCATAATTTAAATCTTATTTATCTAAAAATAATTCATCTATTGTCTCTATTTGTTTCAAATTCATTTATTAGGGTCATTTAATCATTCTTTTATTGGAAAATTCATATTTTATATTGATCTCTATTCAATTCATTCTAAAAAGTAAGCCCAATTAAGGGAACTTTCTAATCTCATAACCATTTTCACATACACCACATACTCTATTATACGAATGAAATATTCTTCTAAAATAACACTTTTTTATTGTGGTAAACTATATTATCACTTTTCTACTATTATGTAAACAGTTAATAATTATTCCACTTTAAATACTCTTATATATTCCCTCAAACCGCATTGATGTGGCCCATTTTTAATGTTTATTAAAAACTAATTTTACTTATGTTCACTTAAGTTGCACATTATATAAGCCTAACTAATAATTTCATTATCCTTTAATTTTATTTTCTATGATATATGTGTTTATAATATTATTTTTATGCAAAATAAAAAATTATTTTCAAAAAAAATAACTCTTCATTCCTAATGTTTAAATTGTAATTATATTAATAATTCTAGAATAATTATATTATAGTATTTACATATATTTAAACACCATATATTTAATAATGTAGTATATTTAAATTGACCACTTCTGTTTCTATATTCCATATTTTATTAAATGGGTTATAATTATTTCGACTAGAGAAGTACTATGTTGACAACATTGACCATATTACTCTAAATGGTTAGTGATTACATTTATTCTTTGGGGAAACATATTATCATTTCAAATTATTGTTTCTATATAAATGTATATGTGGATTATGTCTCACCCATTTCATAATATTATTTCCTTGAACCTAGAATGTGATGGGTGGGGCCTTCTATAGCCCCATGAGGCATCAATAGATCTCAGAAGACAAAAAAGACCAGGTTTTCATCCATTTATGTATGGTTTCTTGGAGGAAACGTTGATGGTATTTTTATGATGTTTAGAATTATGAATTCTCTCATTATGATACTAGTAGTTGAAAATCTGTTTGATTATTTGACTAGTATGATATTTAAGGTTAAGATTCCATATGTTTATTTTTCATTGAATTATTTAATAAGCCTTTATTCCTACCATATTAGACTCAATATTATGTTTTAATGGAATGTGTTTTTATTTAGTCACCATACATATTTATTTTTGTTTATTAATGATAGATTCTATTGTATTTATTTCTCTTACTGTGCATTTAATCTCACCCATTTCTTATTTTTTGGTTTACCGTATGATGTAAAGAGGTATATAATGAATAACATACCAGGATAATCTAGTAGTTTATATTTTTTTCCAAATAGGTTTAAATGTTTTATTTAATTTCTTGTTTTTAGGTAATAATTATTTGTTATCTGGTTTTCCAAATCTAATAAACTATCTAGTACTTCAATATGTTACTTACTTGATTATTATTCCAATGTAATAAAATTAAGGCAACACCTCAAGGATATTCAGGATGAGGACATTACACATTTCCAGGGAAACAATTAATTACAGGTTCATTCACATTTAGTGTCATAATTAGGTATTTATGTAACCTTTTCCTTGATAACCTACACTAATCTCGTAATCACGTTATTGGAATAGTCATTAACTAGGTTAAATCATAATGATAGGTAACATAAATCCTTATTATGAAATAATCACCCAAGATTATGTAATAACCATGTGTAATATAGGGATATTAATTGATGTATGAAGATAAAACTCCTCATATCAGAAACAAATGTCATGAAATTTAAAAATAATAATGATACAAATTGATAAATTGAGTTTAATCAACCAGAAACATTAAAATAAACTGTAAATAATCCCTAAAAATACTCCCCAACCAATCACATCACCCAAAAAAAATTAAACCCCTTAATCATGCATTATGTGATAAGAATGATAAGCATGGATTCCCATATAATAATGAGACAACATCAAAAGTGCTATGAGGTAGAATTTGTTACTATAGAAGTCGTTTTTTTTCTCCCAAGGTCTCTAGGATTTCCATGATGGTGTGGAAAAAGGTTCGAATAAAAAATAATTTTTGTGAAATCATAGTATCTGATGTATTAAAATATATAAATACTTATAGGTTCATTATTTGTATTGGTTACATGGAATTTTATATGTGGTGGTGGTATTTTCTCTATATATTTTTTGTCTTATAACTCCTTAGATGTTGGATGAATCAAATGATGTGTATTGTCACAAGCCATGAATCACCATTTCAATGCTAGTTGGGGTGACACATTATTGTAGAAATTCACATTGTGAAAGGATCACAAGATGTCAAAATATCTATCACAAAATTATATAATTGTTATCCTTCTTGAAATCAGCATCAATTTCTAGTGTCGCTCTATGACATTAAGCAGCGCAGCCCAAATTGAATTTTACTCATAGATTCATTTTTTTTCATTTTTGGGTACTATCCTATCATAAAATACAATGAAAGTATAGCAATCCAATTATTATAAGGAATATCAATTAAATTACACAAATTAGTTCATTTAAACCTAGTATGACATATTCATGAAATACACATATCACTATAGTATTTAAAGTTATTTAATGGATAAAATACTTCTAATATAAATTTATATCCCAAAATTAAATTTTTTAAGTGTATGGTTGGGAAATTACTTCTCAATGAAATACATCTATAAGGCATAGTATATCTTGGTATAATGATTTATCAAGTTAAATTTATGTGGATGATTAGACAATGTTAGAACACATGTATTGATAATGTTATAAAGATAAATTCCATAGAGACCTCCAATAATGGTTCTTTAATATACATATATATAATAGGGATTATGATGACTCGGTGTCTTTCTTGGGAATTAGATAGGAGAGAAGTGGAAAAATTCTTAGAAACATCTGTTATATGATATTTTTTGAATGTGTACTCAGCTTGATGTTTCTTATTATTTAGAAATAACTATGAAATATTCATCTAATACTAGTATGAGTCACTGGATTACAATGATGGTATTTTTATGTACATGAGATGAATTTAAGGGACTGATCTTCGTATTTGGAGGTGAAGAATATAACCTTATAAAGGGTTTTATTATTGAGGGCCTTTAAATAGACCCAAAGGATATGAGATCACAATCCAAATTTTTTTTACTCAACGCTGTGGTTATAAATTGGAAGAGTCCAAAATAGTCCACTGTGAAATGAACAAAAATAGAGAGAGTACATAACCATATATTGTTTATCATGGAATTATATGGATAAAAATTTTCATCCCAAAACATAGTAAGGTTCCTAGTATTTTGTGATTAATTGATATTTATTATGACAAAAATGGAGCTATTATTTAGGCCAAAACCCCTAGTATAACTAAAGTAATAAATATGTTGTTATAAAATATTAACTCATTCAGGAAATCCTTTAAAGGGGTGAGGTAAATATCAGTTGGGTATCTATAGATTAATATGCATCAAATCCATTATCAAATCCATTAATGAAGTAAAATCATGATGATCATGTAAATTTTCTTAGTATTGAATATTTGTGAGTGTATATAAGATGGTTATTACCAATGAAAGTATATCATGGTTTTAAAATAATGTAAATATTTATTTATGATACATTTATTGGGTCTATTCATTTTACATGAATAGTGGAATAACAAAAACCCACCTGAAAACTGACAATGAGTTTTCCCAAACTAATGATCATTTTAAAGTATTATGGTTTATGATGATATCTAAAAATTATTTTCTGTGTAATCATATATATGTTATATAATAAACTCATGAGATAATAAGTGGTGGTGTATCATCTGGACTGTATTAACAAAGTATATCACATATAATTTTATAAACACTTTATAACAACTGATATTATATTATCCATTAACCTAGATAAATCAACTGTAGAACCTAATGCACGATTCTAGATTTCCTGAGGCTGGAATATATTTTGGAGAAAATGGTATGATAAATTATGTAATTTTATCACTTATAGATTTAAATGATATTAATAAAATATTCTACTAAAAATTAACATGAACCATTCATATAATAAACATTCCAAAAGTATAGAATCTACAAACTATGGATACCTAATTTAACAATATACCAATATATATATATATATATAACAACAATCTATATGTATAGATATCTGAATAAGAAAATGAACAAAAATCCATATAGTCCAGAGAAGAACATAACTGAATTAAACATATATACACAAATTTCATGTGAGTAAAAATAAACAATAAAATTATGGACAATGAATCTTCATGCATTATATATACTAAAATGAAACCAAAAACAAAAAAAATAAATCAATGTATGAGCCATAAACCAAAATTTCCAAAAATTCCATCATGGCTTTGATCATTATGAAGTAGCTAACAAAATTATTAAATTAGGAATTAAAATAAGAGGGACAAATGAACATAATAAGGAAGAAGAATGATACCCACTTATACTAACTAATAGGGATAAATTCATGTTGATCTACATAATTATGAGTGATGAAAAATACAATTTGTGAAGATAACAAACCACTCATATAGAAGATAAATATACCCTAGGGAGGGAGACTAATATATATATATATATACATATATCATATTCCATATAAATTGATTTTATCCTCTCACCAGGCTCCATTTTAAAAAGAAGAAAATAAAATATGAAATTTTATAATAGTCTATGTTGTATGTTTACCTACTATTACTCATAAGAATGTGTATATATATATACAATGATAATAATAACATTATTGAGATACACTAAAATTCCATATCAAATATGATAAAACAAATTTCTTCAACAAGCCATAATTGATGGTTGGTTAACAAAAAAAATATCATGTATCTTAGAAGAAACATGTTTTCTAAGAAAAAACATTATTAAAAACAAATTATTAAAACCATTTATTAAAATGAAAACCCATATTTAGTTTAGGTACTCTCTACCAAATATCAATATAAGGACTCAGCCATAAAACATTACATAATATTAAATTAAATTAATTATTCATATTGAATATCTTTTCAGGTTTAGAGTTTTAAAGAGTTAGGCCATATATATTACATTACATCTCAAAAATTTCGAAGTCGACACTTCTACTCTATTTCTATTTTTTCAGGAAATAATAAATCTTGAAAAAATAGAGTCATTTCCAGTTCCATGATTTAGACATCATGACTTTCCCTTGATCCCATCCTTGGCCCTATTCATCTATAGGTCCTGTGAAAAACATTTCAAAACTTTGGATGAGCATAAAAATCTCAGTAAGGGTTGTAATAAAAAAGAAAGAAAACATTATTTAATCAATACATACATAACATAAGATCTTTGACATACCTTATGAAAGCACAATATTTATGAATCACACATATAAAACACAAATCATAAAGGTTACTTGTGGCATCCATATCATACTTACATTGTAGCTATCGCAACTACGTAGGGAGTTACATTTGGAATACCCATCACAATATATTTTCTAAATATCTTAGTATAAAAATTAATGTTTACCTCCATCATGTTACCCAATGCATTAGAGATCTATCTTGGGCTCACCCACCCTAGGTTTATCACAGAACCACCTGTATACCTAAACAATGCCCATGAACCATAACACATAAAACAAGCGTAACAAAAAGATAAATTTTTTACATTTTAATCAAAATATATCATTTTAAGATATTTATATAATCAGTTATTTCTCAAAATCATTTTCAAAACCACAATACTTAAAAAGGGTATATAGTATTTATTTTCCTTTAAAAAAATAGTACAACTTGTTAAAGAAGCCAATGATCAAATAATAATCACGACGGAAGAAAGGTCATTGTCATCGAATACGTTAAAAAGTACATTTTATTCCATTTATAAAGTACCTCATAGAAAAAATATTCCTATTTAATGAAATTAATATTAAAAGGTGTTTATACAGTGTATAAATGAACGTCATGTATTAATACAAAATATTCCCTAATGAAAGAGATTGAGATGAAGTCCCTTACAAAGAACATCTTTGTAAAGAAAACAGATCGATTATGTTTATTCAAAATAAGTACACATAAAGAATGTATAAATAAAATATTGGATATAAAAATTGAATTCTCACATAATCAAATGATGGCATCAAGAAGAAATAAAAGAGCAACCCAAGGAATAGAAATTGGGTTAAAAGTTCCCTTACCTTGTGTCCGACTTGAACAGTTTATTCTTTAATCTCCTGAATAATAAAATAATGATAATTTATACTTTCTTAAGAACATTTTTCAATTTTTTAATCCTTTTATAACACTTATTTCCATGTTATAAACATTATTCACTCATTTATGTTAATAACGGTTGTTTTGTCGATATTTGGTACTTGAGTCAAAAATGAACACCTTATATTTACATGTTTTCCATGTGGTCAATAGTAAATTATCTCTAGAGTTATATTCATTATTTATATTTCATATATAACATATATATCCATTATATATATGTATTTATAATAGTACATAACATTTAAAGATAAGAAATGAAACACACCGTTCATGGAGACAATAAGTCGTACATACGCCTGAACTCTACATTAATTTACATTTCATATTTTAATGGAATTAACACATAATGATATATAGGTATATTATAGTTCTAGTATAATATCATATATAATATCATTAACTCCCTCTTTTATACATCCCACATATGGCCTTAACGAGTCATATCACTTTGAGGGGGCGGCAGTCTGCACTTCCTCAAATGAAATTATCGCATTTTCCCATAATGGAAACCATAAAGGTATGCTATAAATGGAAAATAAATAAACATAAATAAAAAATAAACATAATATATATCATATATAAATACATTTCCATCTTATTTCCCACCATGTGATGCGGTAGAAGATAATCGAACAATCATCGTTTCCTGAGGCGTTAGTTTTCCATCCAGAGAAATAGTATGTTCTTCACCCATTAGATAGAGGTGTGTGTAAGTTTAGATATAATACTTCTCATAAAGTTATCCTAGTATATTTAGGAAACTATTTTTGTATTAAATTAAATTAATAAAAAGAGTGTAGGGGTTGGAGAAGTAAAATAAAAGGAAATAATTTATGAGAAATCGTTGCCTTTAATTTGGGTAACTCCATTTTGTTTGATCCAAAAGGACTTCTTGAAGTGAGTTATGACAAAGGAAAGGATTATAGGTTGAAGACAAAAAACATTAGAGATTATTTGGGAAGGTTTTGTATGATCCAAGGTCCTTTGAGGTGTGAAGAATGAGTTATAATTGAATACCTTTTATAACGGGGAGGAGGGGCTCTTTAGGAAAGTGTGAAAATATTATTTTATTCTATAATGATATTCGGATTATAAAGGTCAAAAACTAATTAAAGCAGAAGATAAGATGAATCACGGTCAAAATAAATTCATCCAATAAGAATTGGATAGGTTTTGGATGTGATTTTAATATTTCTAATCATATTTATTTAAGTCATTTATTAATGCGGTAAATACTGCATCATTATAGTTTCATAAATAATTTAATTTATTTGAAGTCTAAAAATTATAAAACAAATAACATGATGTAGGAAATCTTTTTAGGTTTCAAAATAATTGTAATAGTCGAAAATATAACTTATATAACCCTATGTAAAAATTAATTTACAAAAAGATATTTGTTTTTGTCATTTTTGTCTTCACTAGAAGTTAATTAAAATAAAGCATCATTATCACTCTTAAGTGGATCCAGGGGATCCCAAAATCAACCCATAGATTACAATGGTCTTCCATGACTCATCCAATAGGTCTAGGACATGTGTTAATGTTATTTTGTATTATTATAAAAAAAATTACCTTAAATTACCCTATTTACCTTTAAATGCGGAAAATAAAAGTCAAAAGTGACTATTCGCCAAAAATTATTTTCATCTTATTGAACCACATTTTACTTAATAATAACAACCATTTATGTTGGAATTTAGAAATTCAATTAACAGAAGTAGTAAAATTTCATTTAAATGAAAAAGTAATTTTTTTAACTACTACTAAGTGGTTTCACTATTCATAAAAATTGATGTTTTCTAGAAAAATACCAAAATATCAGCCTAAGTTATATTTGATATTCTAAATTAAAAAATTATGCCTATTTTACCAAATTCAAATCATATAAGTTGTAATGTTTAATTTAAAATAAATTCTCATTTTCAAAACAAGTAGAATTTTTTTAAGAAACAATAACTATCAAAAGATTGACACTTGTTTATGTGTAATTTGAAAGTGAAATTAATTCCAATGAACAACATTGAATTAATTGGTAAAAATATAATCTAATTAAACGTTAAAAAAATTAAAAGGATAATATAACCATATAAATAAATTAGATTAGAATTCACTTTTGAATTAAAATACTGTATTTTTCACAATTCATAAAAAATGAATGTTATCAAAAAAATACCCAAAATTTACCCAAAGTAAATTTTGATTTCATTAATTTAAAAAAGAATTTTTTTTTTCAAATTTATCAAATAAAAGTTCCCAAAATATATATTTTAAAAGGGTTCACCATCAAAAGGCGATAAATTGACCTTTTAGAGAATTCACATTTTAAGCCTCTAACTTTTATTGGATAAATGTAAAAACATTTAAAAAACATGTGTAATAATATTGTAGTTAGTTCTATTCATTCGTTCCAATACAATGGCTAGACGTTAACTACCATTTAAAATAATAATATTATATTATTAGCGTGCTATGTAAGATTTCAAAAAAATCTCGTTGTTGCATATCAGGTATGCCATCGGACATAGAAACCGCTTAAAGGTAAAATTAATATTTAATTCAAAAAAAATTAATCAAAAATATCTATTATTTATTTATTTACCAAGGATGTTACATCCTTCTCGCCTTTTTGAAATTGTTTCCTCGTAATTTTTTTCACTTATCAAATATATGGGGGTATTTATCCCTCGTAACATTTTTAGATTCCCACGTCGTCTCTTGAACCATATGGGTTTTCCACAAAACCATAACATGGTTAATTACCTTATTCCGCAATACATGCTCTCTACGGTCATGAATATGGACTAGTTGTTCTTCATAAGAGAGATTCTCTTCCAAATGAACTACTTCTGGTCTCAAATCCTGAGATGGATCTGGCGTATACATTCTCAACTTTGAAACACTAAAAAAATTGTGTACCTAAAATAAAAATAGAGGTAAATCCACTATGTATGCAACTAATCCAATTTTCTCCAAGATTTCATAAGGTACAATGAACCTCAGACTCGACCTTCCCTTCTTACCAAAATGCATCACACTTTTCCATGGAGAAAAATTGAGAAATACATGATCACCTACCTCAAAAGAGTGACCCTTCCTCCGGTTATCTGCATAACATTTCTGCTTACTCTGAGTTGTTCTAATGTTATTTTTAATCAACTAAACCTTTTCTACCATCTCTTCTTCCAAATTTGGTCCCATCAGCTTTCTTTCACCTAATTCATCCCAAAAATATGCAGTTCGACATCACTTTCCATATAATTCCTCAAATGGAGCCATATGTATACTGAAATGAAAACATTTATTATATGAGAATTAAACCAAATAAAGTTGTTGGTCCCAACTTCCCTGGTAATCCAGTGAAAAAGAACATAGAATATCTTCCAAAGACAGAATTGTTCGTTCTGACTGCCCATCTAATTGAGGATGAAAAACAATACTAAAATTTAATTCATTACCCAATGACTTCTAAATGCCTTTTCCAAAAATTAAAAGAAATCTTGTGGTCACGATCAGATACAATGCAATGGGGAACTCCATGCATCTTGACTATCTCTTTAATATACAACCGAGAATGTTGATCTAGAGACAATGTTTCACGAATAAGAATTAAGTGAGTAGATTTAGTCAATTGATCAATAATTACCCATATTGCATTATTACCTCATGACTTCTTTCTTAATCCCACAAAAAATTCCATGGATTTATTTTCACATTTCCACTCTAGAACTAGTAAAGACTGGAGAATCCCTTTTAGTAACTTCCACTCAGCTTTAACATACTGACAAGTCAAACACACCACAGTAAAATCAAAAATATCTCTTTTCATTCCATCCCACCAGTAATACTCCATAAAATCACCGTACATATTAGTATTTCTAGGATGAACTAAAAAATTGGAACTATATGCTTCACAAAACAAATCATTCATAAACTGTGAATGACAAGGCACCCATAATCTCTTTCCAAATATCAAAACAAAATCATTATCAACATTAAAATCAGGCAACTTACCCTTCTGAACCAACTATTCCTCCTTCTGCAACTGATTCTCTTCCTTCTACGCTTTCATAATTCTATCTGATAGAGATGATTTCACTGACACCTGAAACAAAACAGCAGAATTTCCTACACCAACAACATCTATCCCAATGTTTATAAAATCAAAAACCAAAGGATCTAGTTCCAATCATAACATGGTTAATGTAACATTAACTTTCCAACTCAAAGCATCATCCACTTTATTTGCTTTTCCCAAATTATAGAGGATCATGCAATCATATTAATTGATTAATTACAACCATCTCCTCTTTCTCATGTTCAATTATTTATGATTGGATATATACTTCAAACTTTTGAGGCCAGTAAATATTTCAAATTTTACTCCATACAAATGATGACTCCAAATTTTTTAATCATATACAATAGAAGCTATTTCCAAATCATATGTTTTGTAATTTAACTCATGAGGTTTCAACTAATTTGAAGCATAAGATATTACATGATCATTCTCCAAAAGGTCCCAACCATGTCCTTTCAACGAATCGTCACTATAAATAACAATCTCACTATTTCTGGAAGGCAGTGCCAAAACTGGAGCATTCACCAATCTTTTTTTCAATTCCTGAAAACAATCATCACATTATTTTGTCCTAATAAACATAACACCTTTTTGAGTTAACTTAGTTAATGTGCTAGATAAACATGAAAAATCTTTAAAAGCCTTTTGTAATAACCTACCAAACAAAAAAAAACTACGCATCTTAGTTATATTTTTGGGTCTTGGTCATTCTTAAAAAAAATTTGTTTTAGTAGGATCAACAGTTATTCCATTTTTTGAAACAATGTTACCAAGGAATGAAATTTGTTGTAACCAAAACTCACACTTGCTGAATTTCCCAAATATTTTCATTTCTTATATGGTTTTCATGGAAACTCTTAAATTACTTTAATGTTTCTATTTACTTTTATAATAAACAAAAATATCATCAATAAACACAACCACTATTTATCACCTGAGTCAGCTGATCCATCACTACAACAAAATATTCTGTTCTGGTTCCTACCTTCTCAGATTGTTGATTTTGAAGGTCATTTTCCTATGTATGGCTTCCCAACATATCTTCCATGTTTCATCTACGAAATATCATTCTCAACACAAAAATATCTTGGGTGAATCAACATGTTAGTCTGTAAATGCTATATCATTTCAATAATAACTTAAATAAAAATAATTTATGGATATTAATTTTACAATATAGTAACTCCTATAGTAATCTAAACCAACCTCTGATACCAAATATAAGGATCCAGCCTTAAAACATTACATAATCTTGAATTAAATGAATAATTCACATTGCAGATCTTTTCAGGTTTAGAGTTTTAGGGAGTTAGTCTATAACAATAACATTACATCTCAAAAATTTCAAATTATACAATTATACTCAGTTTCCATTGTTTTCATAAAATAAAAACTCTTTAAAAAAAAGTCATGTCAATTTCCATGTTTTAGATAGCATGACTTTCCATTGATCCCATCCATGACCCTATTCATCTTTAGGTCCTGTGAAAAACATTCCAAAATATAGGATGGGCATAAAAAGTTCAGTAAGGGTTATAATACAAAGAAATAAAACATTAGTTCGTAAATACATACATACCATAAGCTCTATAACATACCTCATGAAATCATAAGATTTATGAATCACACATAGTAAAAACAAAAATCATAAAGGTAACTTTTATCATCCATATCATACTTACATTGTAGCTATCGATGCTACATAGGGAGTTTCATTTTGAATACACATCATAGTATATTCCATAAATCTCTTAGGAGAAACATTCACATTTACCCCAATCACGTTTCCCAATGCATTGTAGAGCTACCTCGGGCTCACCCTCCCTAGGATTATCGTGGAACCACCCGTATATGTAAATAATTCCCATGATCAACAACCCATAAAATTAGAATTAAATAACAATAAAATTCCTCATTTAAATCACAATATATCATTTCATGATATTAAAATAATCAATTCTTTCTCAACACCATTTTCAATATAAAAATAAACAAAAGGGTATATAGTATTTATTTTAATAAAAAACACTATGGCTTGTTAAGGAAGCCAATGATTAAATAATACTCGATGTGGCAGAAAGGTCGTTTTCACTACTTACATTAAAAAAACATTTTTTTCATTTAGTAAAATGCCCCATATAAAAAATATTCCCTTTGAATGAAATGTAAATTCAAAGCTGTTTATACATTTTATAAATAATGTCGTGTATTAAAACAAAATATGACATGTGGATGGGAGATTGAAATGAAGTCCCTTACAAAGATCATCTTTGTAAATAAAATGGATCTATTATGTGTATTCACTATAAGTACACATAAATAAAGTGTAAATAAAATATAGGATATAAAAGTTAATTTCTCACATAATCAAAGAATGACATAAACAAGAAATAAAATATCAACCCAAAGAATTGAAATTAGGTTAAGAAGTTCCCTTACCTCGGGTCCGAATTGACCCGTTTGTTCTTTAATCTCCAGAATAATATTAAAAAGTTAATTTATACTTTCTTAAGAACCTTTATCAAGTTTATTATTTATTTTTTATCACTTATTACCATGTGATAAACATTATTCAATAATTTTACTTAATAACAGTCGGTTTTTCGATATTTGGTTCTTGAGTAAAAAATGAACACGTTATATTTACAAGTTATCCATATTGTCAATAGTCCATTATCTCTAGACTTATATTGATTATTTATATTTCATACCTATCATATATATCCATTATTTATATTTATTTATAATAGTAAATAACATTTGGAGATATGAAATGAAATGCACCATTAATGGAGATGGTAAGTCGTATGTAAGCGTGAATGTTAATTTCATTTCTATTTCCTATTTTAATGGAATTAAAACATAATTATACATAGTTTAATTTTAATTCCTATATAATATCATATATAATATCATTAACTCCACCCTTTTACATCCCAGATATGGCTTTAACGAGTCATATCACTTTGAGGGGGTGGTAGTCCGCACTTCCTCAAATGAAATTATCGTGTTTACCCACAATGGAAAAAAAAGGTATTCTATAAATGAAAAATAAAAAAGAATAGAAAAAACATAAACATAATATATATCATATATAAATACTGTTCCATCTTAATGGCCACCATGGGAGGCAGTAGGAGATAATCAAACAATCATCGTTTTGTAAGGCATTAGTTTGTTATCCACAAAAACAGTATGTTCATCACCCATTAGATGGAGGTGTGTGTAAGTGTAGTTCAAATAATTTTCATAAAAACATCCTATAATATTGAGGATACCAGTGGTTTTATAAAATAAAGTAATAAAAAGAGTTCAGGTTTTGGAGAAGTAAAATAAATGAAAAGATGTTAAAAGAAACGGTTACCTTTAATTTGTCTAACTCCCTTTGGATTGAACCAAAAGGGATTATTGAAGTGACTTATGCCTAAAGTAAGGCTTCTAGGTGGAAGAGAGGGATCTTGAGAGATTATTTAGGTATGTTTTGGATAATCCAAGGGGATTGAGAGGTGTTACGAATGAGTTAGAAGTGAGGGCTTTTTTTAAGGGGGAGGAGGGGCTCTTTAGGAAAGTGTGAAAATATTATTTTATTATATATTGATATTTGGTTTATAAAGGTACAAAATTAATTAAAGTAGAAGATAAGATGACTCATGGTAGAAAAAAATTCATCCGATAATAATTGGATTGGTTTTGGATGTTATTTTAATATTTATAATCTTATTTATTTAAATCATTTATTAATGTGGTAAATATTGCATCATTATTATGTCATAAATAATTTAATTTATTTGATGTCTAAAAATTATATATGAAATACCAAGATATATGAAATAGTATTATATTTAAAAAGAATATTTATATTTTAAAAGATAACTTATACAAACATTCTGTAAAATTTAATTTACTAAAAGTTATTTGTTTATTTAATTTTTGTCTTTACATTAAGTTAATTAAAATAAATTGTCATTATCACTCTTAAGCGGCTCCATGGGGTCCCAAAATGGACCCAAAGATTCCAATGGTCAACCATGACTAATCCAATAAGGTCATTACAAGTGTTAAGGTAATTAGGTATGATTATAATAATCTTTTTACCTTGAATTACCATATTTACCATTTACAGAGGTAAATAAAATTCAAAAGTTATTATTCACCAGAACTTATTTTCATCTTAGTGAACCAAATTTTAGTTACTAAAAAAACCATGTATGTTGGATTTTTTAAAGTCATTTCAAAGAAGAGGTAAAATTTAATGTAAATGAAAAATCCAATTTTTTAACTACTACTAAGTGGTTTCACTATTCTTCATAAATTGACATTTTTCAGAAAAATACCAAAAATTTATCCTAAACTATATTTGATATTATGAATTCAAAAATGATGTATATTTTACCAAATTAAAAACATATAAGTTCCATAATATAATTTAAAATTAATTCTTTTTTTCAAAACAAATAATGTGTTTTTAAGAAACAATAACTATCAAAAGATTGACACTTGTTTATGTCCAATTTCAAAGTGAAATTAATTATAATGACCAATATTGAAATAATTGGTAAAAATATAATATAATTACAATATAAAAAAATTATAATTATAATCTAACCATAAAATTAAATTATATTAAAACTCACTTTTGAATTAAAATACTATATTTTTCACAATTCATAAAAAATGAATTTTATCAGAAAAAACAAAATATTAATCCAAAGTAAATTTGATGTCCCAAATATAAAAAAAGAATTTTATTTTGTCCTATAGGACATATAATAGTGACCAGAACTATATTTTAATAGGGTTCACCATCAAAAGGTGGTAAATCGACCTTTTAGAGAATTCACATTTTAAGCCTATAGCTTTTATTGGATAAATGTAAAAATAATTAAAAGACATATATAATCAAATTGTAGTTAGTTCTATTAATTCCTACCAATACAAAGGTTAGGTGTTGACAACCATTTAAAATAATAATATTATATTGTTAGTGTGCAACATAATATTTTAAATAAACTCGTTGTGGCGTATCAGGTACGCCATCGAACATCGAAACCCCTTTAAAGTAAAATTTATATTTCATTCGCAAAATATTAATTAAAAATAAAATTTATTGTTTCATTATTTAAATGGGATATTGCAATCAATGTTCACCAGTACACTATAAAAATATTTGAAATAGGAGGGTCAACGTAACTATTATATTTTTGAACCCTAATATAGAAGTTGATTTAAGAGGGGATCCTACCACTTGAAAAACTATACCATACGGTAATATAAAAATCAATGTATTTTTTTCCCGAAATCAATGGGAAATAAATACTATGATAATTGAAATTATAACGTTATTCATTATTTCCATACATGAGTTTCTTATATCACTCCAAATAATAAATCCCAATGGGGATGAAATTTTTAGAAACATAGTTGATTATTTATATGGTTATTTGATCCACTACTCAATGAATATCATTTAAAATAATGAAAATGTTTTTCCATATATTATTCTCCAAAAAAACTATTTCCTATGAAAACATGGAAATAATAAAATTCAGGGATAAAGAATAGATTACCTAAGAAAGGGAAAAAAATAGGGGTCGATATTTTAGGATATTATTTGGATAAATGTTGAAGATATTAAAAAGGGATCATAAAGGGATATTATGATTTCAAATTAATATGAAAATTTTCACCGAATTTAAAAAAAATCCTAAAATAATTTTCAGGTAAAAAATATAATGATAATGGGTCCCTATTAATAATAATATAAATCTAAAAAACCCACACCAGATACCACCATGTATTTTTTACCATAAAATCAGGTAAACAATGCTACTTCTACGGAATCACAATATTTTATTTCATTCATTTTCTATCCATTTCTCTTCCAAACATCCTTAAAAATATTTTTCATTAATTTTAATATTATATAATTTTAAATTAAATGATTACCCATACCCATGTTTTTGTTGGACATTTCATACTCTACAAAATTTTGTGTTTGATCTTCAAGAAGAATCTCTGAAAATTTGGAATGGTATACCCCAATATTCATATATAAAATCACAAACTATAAAAAAATACAATATTTAAAAAATTGAGAATTCCTGGATCGCCACTATTATATACTCTATGATCAAGTATATGTTTGTGAGAGAATAATTTTTTCTTGGAGATAAAAATATCTAGAAACTTGTTCTTGAAAACCATATATATGTTGACAATCAAAAATGAATTATATCAAGTCACCTATTATAACTATAGAACAAAGGATAAAAAATTAAATATCAAAGGTATCCATAATACCATTAAAAATGTATATCCCAAAAATCACACTACCACTGATTAAACTTATAACCAAATGTTTAATGTTGTTTAGTTAAATATTACTAATTCAGGGTAAATGTTATTAAAATAAACACTAGGGATAACCCAAACAAGAACAGAAACAAACAAAATAAATTATATAATTATTAAACATAAATTTTATTTTAACTTATTCAATATAAATAATATAAATACCAATTTATAATGTAAATAAAATTATTAAAAATACATAAAATTTCAAAAAAAAATCATTTTAGAATGAGTTTTTATACATGTTGAATTTCACTTTATAAAGTGTTACTGTCAATGGGTAACATGTTTTTTTTTGAAAATTATCTCTCATTTTTGGTTTTAATGGTTTCGATGTGATGTAAATTTTGAGCATTGGGTGAAATATAAAATGTTCATGGTTTAAGCATACTAATATTCTACTAGTGTCATAATAGTACGACATGGAATTATTAGTTCCATAGGTGATTTTAACAACTTTATTTGGGGTTTTAAAAGCATATGAGTAGTTTTGAAAACTTTTATAATGAATGTTCATAGAGAAGTGGTAATCTTTTGGAATATAGATTGATTATCCATTCTTGTGTCTATTCATTGGTTTCTGAGCATTTTGGTTTTCATGGGATAGTTGTTACAATAAATTTACTTTATTGTTTGTATAATCATGTCACATAACTATGTACCCCATGAAGGTTTCGAAAAATTTGAATATTAACCTTATTAACTGGATCACGTTTTTTCTCAAATATTTTCTTATTCTCATAATAGGTCAAAAATTCCCCTCCTTGATGATCTATAGGGTTCTCTCATCAATTTATTATGGATTATAAATCAATTTGGGTGGATCTCTTTAATGCATGTGTTGATCATAACACGATGTCTTGTACTATTTGTAGTTTTATTCTTGATCTTTTTTCCCCATTCCATGTTGAACCACTTTTGGGATGTGATTTCTCTGTATATAATATTGGATGGGTAATTGATGTTTTTTTTGTTATGGATATTGGCATGTGAGGACCTAATATATCTAACTTGAAAATCCATTCTCCCTAGAATCATAATTATCCCCATTAGTGAGTTAGGTGTGTCTATAAAGTGGTTTTATCTTGTGATTAAAATTATATTATTGTGAATTACTTAGATTTATTTTAGGAAATTTATTTATTTAAAATTTATCATCAATATTTTAGGTAATAACATTTCTTTGGATTGTGAAATGGTTATAAAAGGGTTTTTTGTAAAAATAGTATTTATAGGAATTTTGTAGTAGGAAATACCTTCAGGATGTGTTTTTCACTAAAATGAATTCTTAAGAGCATAGGTGGTGATGCTTTTCATGTGAAATTTCATTTAATTTTATATATTATTTATTGAATTTTTTGACAAAATATGGCAGATGGGAACATTTTGCGAACCTTTGGTTGGAACATATAAAGATAATAGACGGGAGGACCCACTATGGGTGACTATTGTGATATTGATAGATAGTGGATGGAATTAATATTGTTATGATTCACATAATTCATGGATTAGAGTTACTTGTGCATCATAGTTATTTATTCCCATAGTCCAAAGCCTAATTATTTTTCATGCCCTTGGTTTAATTTATGTGTCATGTTTTAAATTCCATAATAGTTATATTATGAGTTATGAATGATTTGATTATTTTCCAATAAATTACCATCATATTGACATCCATATTATTGTGGATTTTAATATGGAATTCATTTAATTTTAAAAGTACTGTTTTTTTGTAATGTGTTCTAAAATGAAATAGAATTATAAAATTTATTTCCTAAATAAATAACTAATTGTTAACAGGTGGTAGAAATTTTTTATATTAAAGGTGTTATCTTACATAGTATTTTACTCACATCCAATATATGACTTTTGGAATATACAAATTTGGGTTTATATAATATAGGTAAAGGGAAGGGAATCCTTTACTTTTGTGTTTTTCCTCGGTTATCATTTCTTTTATAATGGGTTTGGAGTGTTGTGAAGGGATTTTGATTGATATGTGCTTTTAGGACATGGTATTAAATTTAATTTGTTTTCATGGTTTTTATTTTTCTTGGTTTGTTTGTCTCATTCGTTTAAGAATTTTGTTCCATGATATACTTTGATTATTTATATTTTTTAGGTTAAACATAACTATTATATTGATTATTTTGTTGTTCTCCACCTTGTGTTGATTCATTTTGGGAGAAGCATCATATTGACTAAAGTTAGTTTTTTACAATATAATACTAATGGGAATACCTATTCAAATATTTATTTAAGCTACATCAGTTTGGTTTAAGGTTTACAGTACACTAGGTTCAAGACCATAATAACTCTTGTGGTATATAAGGATGTTTCCCTATCCAGTACACATTCATATATGACTTTGAGCCACCATAGGTGGTCACAGATTTTACCCCCAAGCACAGTTCTTGATTTTGGATTATTTAGATGATCTTGATTTTTTAGTTTATTTAGATGAACCTTTTCTTTTATTATTTTTCATTTGTGAATATATTAATTCATAAAATTCCTAAAATTTGAAGGATTAAATGAATAATTTTGTAGTTTTCTATAATCAAGTGTTTTCTATTTTGGTAGATACATACTTCCTCATATATGTTCTCTTATAAATCTATAAGAGTAATTTGATAGGAATGTTCCATATGTTATCTTTATAGTAGACTATGCTCTAGTGGAAGATGTTATTCCCACAATCTAGATTGTAGTCTAGACAAGTGTTAGAAACCAATGATTAATGGTGGATTATAGCTTGAAATCATCCATGAAAAATACACCTATATATGGTTTTGAATAGGGAACCCATATTTCTAAAAATAGGATTGAATGAGTAGAGATTATATTCAACATAATTAAGATAAAAAAGTTCTCAAAGGCGGGTATTTTATAAGCATGATGGATTGAGAATTAAATGGTGGGACTCCATCAAGAAATATAAGTTTCTTATGTACCTTACTAGGATCACATTCAGGAATGTCTGTAATCAATGGTTTTATCGTGAAATTTTTTTGTGGAGAAGACATGGGAATTTTTGCGCTTGCCTAATGCGAAGTGTTCGGTTTTGTACTGTGCTAATTATTTTTTCATGTTAGTTCACATATCAACCAATCTTGTTTTTACTGACTACCTTAATTCTTATAGAATTTGGTTGGGTTTGAGGGCTGATATTTGATCACTGATGATCTGATTCCACCAGAAGATTGTTTTCTAAGGTGGTTGATAAAGAAGCTATTGATGAGGTAGAGTTAGGTGGGAATATGGGTCAATATAGAGCTTTAGTTTCATAATGGGTTATCTAGAGTGTGTTTTTTGGATATAAAATGATGCTTATTACGGGTACTTAGTTTTGGTATAGAGAACATGCTTGGGTTTCTTGAGAATGTTACTAGGTGGTTTTATATAAGTTTGGGAGGCCTGGACATACTAAACCTGATAGTATAGTGTAAACCAAGACATTACATCAATATTTAAAATACAACAATCTTCATTGTTTTTTGTAGAAGAGTATCATTAGGAAGCATAGATGGATCCACTCTAACCATAGGTTCTAAGATCATTCTAATGTTAAAAATGGTTTTGGATCTTATTATCATGATTATGGGGACTTCCATATAGAGATGAAAACATAAGAAGTATATGAGTCCAGACATCAATATGCATCAGATTATACACTAGGTGAATATGAAGAATGTTCTTCTATTGTGAGAGGTAAATTGTTCATTTCATCCTCTATATTACAAGATTTTTTTGATACATGTGAATCCAACTAATTTATATCGTTTATGTTAAATTATTCGTTGTTTTTATGTTTAATAATATTAAATTCATGATGGATCTTCCAATTAAAATAGGATGAAATAATGATAATGTTTTCAATTTTTTGTGTGTCTTTTAAAGATCATTATAATTGTGGTTCTGTGGGATTTTATAGTTCATTATCATGATATATTCTACCTTATAATTGGAATGAACTGGTTAGTAACATTTCAATCCCAGATCAATAGTTATCATTTTAATTTTTAATTTATATATTTTGACAAGGTTACTAACATATTTCATGGAAAGTGGGATCCTAGATCCAAAAGAGAAAAGAATGTTATTTAGAATTTCAAAATAACCTCATAAAATTAGGAAGATATGTTTATTGACATAATTGAGAAATGTTTTAGTTAGTTTAATTGCGCCAATAATGGATGATAACCAAGAGGTTTTCCCTATTTATTTTTCTAGTTTACCAGACTTAAGGGAATTTTATATTTCAATCTAATTTATCCCATTGATAAGATTGATTTATATTCCCTATTTTCATATATATCTTTATAATTTGGAGGATCTTTTAGATCATCATTATGATCTTGTGGCTTAAAGATATATTCATCATATCAGGTTACCATAGGCTTCAGTTGTAACCTTTTTAAAAACTACATACTGAACAATCTGGCATTTTTTTCTTACTAAAATGTTTATATGGTCACCAATAATAAGATTTACCATTTTCATAGTATTTATGCCTTGATTGATTAAATTAAAGGATAAAAATGGTTTCTTATTATTTATCTTCATTTGGGGTAGAATTAGTTAATTGTTTGAGAGGAGAAAATTCAGAAACTATCCTTCATGGTATTTATTACACATTTTTAGTATTAATTTTTCCATTTAAATTTACTAATCCTTTATGGTGTTTATCACTTTAATGAATTTTGTATTACATCAATTCATAGGCTCTTATGGGTTCATTTTTTTATTATATTTTGATTTACTATAATTTTTAATAAGAAAAAAAGTAATAATATAGGTATATTCCTCAAATTTATGATGGGACATCATTTATGTGGAATGTTTTCTAAATGTCAGTTTCAGATAAAAAATGTAATACTTATGGTTTATGTAATATCTGATAGGTGTGTCTTATAGAATCCTAAAAATATAAATATTATGATATCATGGAAAGAACCAAGAAATTTGTTTGAGAAATGATGATTCTTGGATGTAGTGGGTTATTAAATGTGTTTTGATAATTATTTCTATAATCTTGGATCTCTGGTAACCGAGTTAACCTTGTAATGGTGGAAAGTTTTAAAGGAATTAAAAGGTTCAAATATTATTTGATGAATAAAAGACAATATTGAAATCATTTTAATTGTTATTCATCTATAATTGGGATTGGTCTATAATGTCTTCTTTGATGCAACATTTATGATGTTATGATCTGTTCTCATGCTAAAGAGATAGGTGGTGGCCTATGCCTCTAAAATTGATTTCCTCATTATAATAAGTATTCATCCCATGATCTGAAGTTTACTATAGAGATGTAAGATCTCAAGACATGGTCCCACTACCTCTTCCAAGAGTGATTCGATGTGTTTTCAATACACAATATATTGAATTATATAATAACCTAATAAGAAATAATCATGATTCACATATACTAAATTTTGTGTATCTTTAGTCATTTTATTTTGATATAATATATTCTCCTAGGAAATTGAAATTGTCTTCTAATGTTCTAAGAAAGAAGTTTCAAACACGATACATGTAGGAATTAAACGATGAGTGGTAATTGATAAGTTTTTTTCACTAAGATGTGATTTTATGTTGAGGGGGACTATTTTTGGGTGTTTTATATTAATTTAAATTTACATCATCACATGATGATATAATTAATATTAAGAAAAAGTAAATAAATTTTCATTTTTCTATAAAATCCATAATGGTTGGGAGACCTTGACTATATTGTATCAGTATGCCAAAATAAATCTATTTCTCCAATAAATCGTGGTTGTTTTTAAATAATTGAGAAAAGAGATGATGGAAAGTGGACATTAGTATAATAATTCCATTAACCATGTCAATATGTTCATATACCATTATTTTATACATTGGTATTAGTGTTCTAGGATATGGTGGTAAATTTTAGACTTCATGTAATGAATATTTACTTGATAGAAGATTACGGTAAAGACCTGGAGAACTTACGGGGTTTTGTATCAATTAATAATTATATTGTGGAAGTGAGATGAGATATATATTGGATTCTTTGAGGGATTTTACATGGATTCCTACAAGTAAAAATTAAATTTGGAAGATAAATTATTGTATTATAAAATCAACTCTTGTATTTCCTATTAAGGGGGTGATGAAGTTGAAAGATATCGGGCACTCATATGTCTGAGATATCATGAGCCACCATGGAGTGTCATGTTTAATTTTTTAAAAATATGTATCCCAATATTAAATCAAGGTTTTGGAATGGTTTACCAGAGGTGATGGGTACCCAATTAAATTTAAGAACTATGTATCCCCCTTAAGTAGACTTGAAGATTGAGAATGAAATTTAAATTACTGAAAATAGTATTAAGGTATAAGTTTTTTATTTTAGCGGTTCATGGGAATATAATATAACATTGGATGAGTATTTACAGAACAAGAATTAGTATTCATGAATTAAAATCCCACCCATAGAAGAATTTAATGGAAATCCAAGTACATCTCCCTTTATGGGTGGATTTTTTAGAAAATTCTTGTATTTAAAGATGCCCTCTTGAAGAGATGATAAAAAAATTAGTTAATAAGAATTAGTTAAATTATATCTCATAGTCTTCTAAAATCTTATGTAGATTATGATCATTTCCCATTGGATTTCTTGGTGGTTGATTGGTTTTTTCTCATGGTGTCACCTTGCTTGAGTCATACTCATTTGGGTAGAAGCGTATGTTGGCCTTAAAATTTCTTCTCCATTTAGAGATCATCATGTGACTTGATTTTTGGATTATCAGTTAAAATTTATATATTTATTTATGATGATCATGATGTGCTTCATTTATCCTGGTTGAGAATATTTCAACAATATCCTTCCCATGGTATAGAATTGGAGGATATTGATCCTTATCTACAAACCTCATTGGATGAGAATCCATATCATTTTAGGGATCCCTTATATAATGATGTTCTTTATAAATAGATTCATTTGATTCATTTATTATGGTTTTTGGGTATGATATTTATAAGACATGGTAGTGAGAATTTATAATCACACATCATTGGCCTTCTATTTTTGTGATACCAAATTATTGAGCACATTCTTGGGGAATAATGTTTCTTAGGGTGGGGGATTTTTATATGATTTGGGTCAGAACTATGTTTTTTTACCATAGTTTCTATATTTTAAATATTGAAAGGATTTTTTGGGCAGTGGGATGAAAATATATATTTTCTTTGGATTAAAAATCTAGGAACATAATTTATGTGAACAATATGACTAGTCGTAAAGTAACCATGTAATATGGTATTGTTTTTTCCAAATGAATATTGCATCAAATGAGTATGATTTTTCTCACATTCTCAGTCACTAGGAAAAACATGAAAATGAATGTTTTTAGGATAGTGGTTTTTACATAGAATTCACATGGTCTATCAAATCATTTAGTTGTTCCTAGATATACATATATTGTTTTTGTGTTTTAGGGAAATTTACAACCAAACATTTAGAGTATTGTTTTTTTAACCATGTGTCTCAAATAGGATTTAAAAAATTATGATATATTCTCTGTAACACCCTTACACAAACCACTAGTTCAAATATATAATAACAAACAACATCATGTGTGCCTCCCCACATGCAGTATTATTCTGATGAGAAGTAAAGGATAAGAGTGACAACAAGGGGAGACTAATCCATTGGAATCAAGTAAACATAACAATATATGATGGAAGAAATGAATAAAAAAATAAAAAAATATGGAATAATATTTATATCTTTATATCTTTATAATAAACATAACATACCAACCCATGAAATAGTAGTATGGCATGTAAGATCACAATACCTAAAATAATGAAAATAATTTCCAGAGGTGGTGGATCAATATATGTAATAAAGTAATAATGAAATTTTTTTAGTATTAATCCAACATTAATTATATATCGTAACATTCACATCACCCTACTAAACATTCTAATACGTAAACCATATGCCCCTTTCACTTTATTGGATCCCTGGTTCTAAAATCTACATGGGCGCTGAGATGTCTACATAGGATGTGCGTAAAAAACTCAGTGGGACACTGCTAATGACCCCTAACATAAGTGAAGATTACATTTTGGGGCATTAAATGAACTAAATAGAACATATATAAGAAAAAATTATATCACAAAAAGAACAACATATATGTAAAGTTTGTAGAGATGGAATCGATTAACATATGCTCCATGATAGAAGAAAATCAACCATCCTTTTGACTAATAACACCTCAATGGGGTATTCCAAAATCACTTCTAATACAAAAACTATGTTTTGATAGCCCATGTACATATTGAATAAGCATAAGACACATCCCCCTTAAGGTATAGTCCACATAGCTCAACCTGTGTGCTCAAAATCATAAGAAATAGTAACAGAATATTAAATATATGATAAAAAACATAGATCAAACAATACATAATGTTAATAATGATTCAAAACCACCATAATCCACATGAAATAAAACAACAAGAACATGTCCCATAGGGCTATGATAAACAGTTCATGTCATAAAGAATAAAACATAGGTATTACATGGATAAACACACAAAACAATCATTCTAATAACTCATATAAACATGTGATGATGATAAATACATCTTATATTAAGAGAAACAACGTTTCAATGATAGGGATTTAAGTCTAATAAGAGTTACACGACAATTTAAACTATAGATGAATTTCTTCCTATTACGATCTATATCCAAATAAAGAAATGATTCCAAATCCCTAAATCTAGGAGGCGATTCAATGAATGACTAACAATTATCATATTGAACTATGATAAAACCATTAGATCTGAACAAGATATAGAGAATGAGAATTTTTTATCAGAAATAATATAAGATAATTTATCTATAATAAGATAGAACTCACTATATTGGCAATAAAGGATCAAAACGTTGTTTTTGAATCAAAGGGAGAAGCCAATAAGAGATTAGGGAGACCAAAATCTCTTAAATATAGACTAGGGATTAGAGTAGTAGAAACTATGAAAATGATGAAGGAATGTAGTTGTGGAATCTTAAACGTTTTGTAACATACTGATTTCAAATAATGAATTATAGATTCTTGTTTTGAATTATCAAGATAGTCAATATGCTTAATGATATGTCACTTATACCAAAAATCCTAGAATAACCCATTCACATGATGAATATCTTTTACTTTCATGAATAATTATTAGTAAATTTAATTAAAAAACAAGGATTCATCACAGATGTTATTCATGTTGTATGTATTCATTTAAAATACGAACAAGACCATGTAGCCAATTTTTAGATCCTAAGACATTTCCATCATGAAACAACCATAAAATGCATCAAATTATTTAATTAAAACCTTTTATATTCAACAAATCATATATGAGGAACAAAATAAAATTTCATATTTTATAAGTATTCCTATATAATTACTTATCATCCTTTAAAAAGTTCTCTAATGGTTTGTTTGAACAACTCTAACCACATCACCCAAAAATATATCTACCACCCCAATGACATCTATTAAATAAGCATGTTCTACCATTGGTCCTGGAAGAGTTGAACAATATTCACTCACATTAACTTTTCTATTTATTCAATAACCTGAAAGGTATACTCCCCAAATGATGGATTCCCTTATAGATCGATGTCCGCACAGTCAAACACATACATAATTTTTGGATCATACCTCTAATGTTGAGAAATATTGAACACATTATTAATAACATTATACTGTTGGAAAATATCCGACTAACATTATATAATCGTAACTAATTAAATTATATTAAAAAACACAAATTATCATGGCTTCATGTTCTTTTTATTCCTAAAATGTGTATTTCATAATTTATGGGACACCTATAAGAAAAATTGCTTACCCACAGTGAACTAAAAGGCTCATCTCCTCTAATTAGAATATGATATCTATCTATTCTAGGTAATAAAAACCCACTTATAAAAAAATACACATGATCTATCATCACTTATACTGTAGTAGGAACAAAAACTATATATTCACTAACCTTGAGAAATTATAGTGATGAAGAACATGGACATCAATTCATATTGTCAAAATGGATCCAACTAAATCAACTACTGGAATCTAATGTTGCCCTTAAAATATACTACATCTAATTTTTTATCCCAATATCCACATAAGTCCAAAAAAATCTCAAAGAACATCCTCTAAATTTTGTATTATTCTCTTAAATTTCCCATTAGTATGAGGATGATAATTTTAACACATATTAAATTGAGTCCCAATCACATTCAATAAACCTTTCCAAAATTAGGACATGAATCAAGCATCTCTGTCAGATACAACACTCAAAGTCACTCTATGAAGCTGTAAGAAATCATAACCATGGAGCATTCCTAACTCATCCACTAACTTTGTCTCCCAAATTAGAAAAAAATGACTTGAATTGGTCAACTAATCCACTAAAACCTAAACTATTTCTCCATATCTCAGGGTCCTCTAAAACATTGTCATGAAGTCAAACATTACCTCATATCACTTATACATAGGAATTGTAGGTGTTAGGATAAACCATATAGTTATTTTATTCTCATTATTAAACCACAAGAATGGTAGAAAATGGGAGAAGAAGTCTACAATATCTATTGTCATGTCGTACCACCTTATTTCCATATAAAATCATGATACATTTTTTAAATCATAGTTTCTCTAACTAATATGAATCCTCAAAGGATTTTATAATCTCTTTTCACATAGAATAAAGAACTATAACCCATTTATAAACCAAAATCAAAATATTTTTTTATCATATCAATCCCAGAATGGAACTATTTTCTCCAAACCCACTTCCCCTCATGATACACTGTAGGAAAAAGATCCATACTAGCCTTCACTTGTTCATCACATGAGGATGTGATCACCAAGGATGCCCAAGTCACTGCCCCTAGAACCTCAATTAAATCCATCTACTAGTCTAGAAAAAAATCTATTATATTCTAACATACTTTTTAAAACCACTATCCAAATTCTATTATTTTATTTCTAATTTATTCTATAATTAAATTCCCTTTTATCAAGATAATAGTCCATCACAAACTTAATTTTGTACAAGTATTATACCTAATGCCTTTTATGAGGATTCAGATCTTGTTAAGATAATATATATCATATAATTATATGGTCTATATATATGAAAAATATCTCAATAAGGAGGTAGTATCTTATACATTTAAATGCATATAACATAACCACAATCTCTAATTTATATTTTTTGTAGTTCCTCATATGGGTTCGCACCAGATGACACCCCTATAGAACAATTTTATAACCCTCTATTAGAACAAGTCCCATGAATATTCTAGACACATTAGATAACATTACATAGTCATATCCTGGATCAAGATGAATAAAAAATGATATTGATTTCAATGTCATATTTATATCTAATAATGCATTCTTGAAATGGTTTTTATATTTAAAATTCAATACTTTTTTGGTATGCATGATCACAAGAACTACCAGATGTGAAAATTCATAAACAATCTTTCAGTAGTACTGAACCCAACCAAGGAAGCACTAAATCTCAAACACAATTTTCATTCATTCCTATGTTATAACTACATAGAAAATCTTCTAAAAAACTAATATTACTTCTTAATAAAAGAAATGACCATGAATGTGAACCTCTTGTATCTAAAAGTCGCACTTGATAACAAGGAATAATTCCATTGTTCATGAAAGTTCCTCAAAATGATCTCATAGTGTCCAGTACGTGATTCAAACACGTCAGGAAATATCTGGACTTCATTAATAAACCCAATAATTACGTGGTGAAATAATGTGTATAATATCATTTTCATGAGATCCATAAATACTATCGAATAATTCAAAACTCTAAAAGATATAATGTGACTATCATACACCATTTATTCACTATTAATCACTATCTTTGGTATGTGTTCTACCCCGAACTAATAACTATTGTTTCTAAAAGATAAATAAACATTTTAAAACCACCAATCTCTCCTTAATTGATCAAAAACATCATAAATCATATGTAACATGTATCTACTTTTCATAGTGATCATGTTCAACTTCTTATAGTCCACACAATGCCAAATATTTCAATAAACCTTATGAGAAATCAATACATGAGTTTCCTAAGGTAATTTTATTGGTATAATCCTTTAGATTTAATACCATAAAACTATACCTTCATCTAGTTACACTAATTGTGTCATGAGACATTGTGGAATAAATATATTTCATGCTTCAGGAATAAGATTGATTTCAAACCCGACTCCTCTATCTGGTTAAAACACTAATAATTTCTCTGGAAAGACATATCTGAACTATTCTACAACTATGGAAAAATGGATGGATTCTCTCTATAATCCATTATATGTTTTGTGTAAGGGACATGTGGAAAAAGGACTTATTAATGAATAGGATCTTGTTCCACTTTAACTACATAGATTTAAAATTCAATAGTCAACATGAACTTACCCCCTTTATGGAACATAACATTCACATGTATATGATAATAAAATTTTTGTTCATTTTAATTGGTCATCCTACCCAATACAAGGATCACATCAACACCAAACATTTCCATAATTGTGAACCACCACACAAGTTCAAATCTTGAAATCAATATTGGAAATTCTAGATAAATATTAATATGACCCAATTTCTTTTATTGGGTTGCATCGATTGATCAAAAATAAAAAACAACATAATAGGTATGTCTAATCCATAAATCACTTGAAAAATATGAATTAATGGGATGTTCATGTATCAAAAAAAATAGAGGTTATAAAAAATTGGCCTATAACTCAAACTATCAAAGGTCCTTATCCACTATCAGTGGAAGCATAGTCAACCATATATACCCTTTTAACTAAAACTAAATGATTTCCTTGAGGATCATAAGTCACCAAATTCACTAATCCTTGTTGGGTTAGAGACTACTATTTAGTTCTTCCACATATACCATATTCTGGACTTTTTTTTGCATCCATGAATCATTATCATAAAACCACATTGGATTACTAGTCTTTCCCATCATGGATAATTTTTTGGATAAATTGGATAGTCATTGAAAAATTTTCATTCAGCCCATAATTATTGAATCTAACAGACCCATCTTTAATAGAGGTATTAAAAGAACTATTTATGTACACTTACTATAGACTTCTACTCTAATATCAATCATATGAATTAACTTTATTATACATGGAAAATCACCTGGAACTGTACCAAAAAATCACTTATTGAACAATTGTTAGTAAGAAGAAGACTAACATATCAATCTTACTTGATTCCCATATCTATAATCATATTCTTATGAAGCACCATACCATATGTCATTAGATCAATCTCATTTCCATTTTGTGATAGCTCTAGGTGAAGACTGATCTCGAATTTATAGGCTCTCTATGCGTCATCCCCAACCAAAATAGGAGAAATGTGAATCAACTAAGGGAATCACACAAAACAGGTAGACACTAACATATGCTCATGTTGGAGCTCCATAAATTTATATGAATGGTCCATATTCAATGAATTTGGGAAGAACACCTCAACAAAGAGGTACTTGACGGTTTCCCATGTCACTCCTTCGTATCCACCATCCTAAATAAAAATTTCCTACCATCGTATTTTTTCACCTTGAATAATGAAAGTCTCATTATTTACCCAGGATCATCTCATAGCCATACCATCTCAAAGATCTTCTTGATGATTCATGACCTCTCCTCGCAATATTGAGGCAATCTTATGCCCTACTAAGTGGAGGATGATGGCGTTAGATGTCATGAGTGTTTCTGAACATCATCTTCCTACCCATGTGGGATCCTATACACTAAATAGTTACTTTTAATAACATAATATTTTTTTTTGACTTTTTTCCAAATAATTTTTTTTCCTCAATCACTTATGATACACACAACATTGAGTTTTACGAAACCGTCATATACTATTAATAATATTATTTAAAAATTATAATTATAACCTAGATATTAATCTCTCTTTGTTATGAATAGGAATAAATATATTTTTATATTTAATTATAATGGTTTTATACAAATAACTTATTTATAAATACATACATATTTTTTAGTAAAGCATTTATATGCATTGAAATTAATTTTTTCTCAATAGCTGATTTTTATTTCTTTTCATAAAAATATATTTAAATTAATTATTAAAATATTTAGGAATTTTTTTTAAAAATGTTAACTTCAGTTTTTTTTAAATATGTTAAAATTATCATATGGTGGATTTTTTTTAATTTAATGATATGATTTGTTTTTCAGTTAATATTGAAAATACTAATATTTATGAACAAATGCATTTTTGATAAAATAATTTAAAAGAATAAATAATATTTAAAACAATTTAAAAAATAAAAATCTAAAATATATTTTTATTAAACAAATTTAGTTCATTTTATTAAAATTCATATATAATTTTGATATGAAAAAAATATGTACTTATGAAAATGTTCTCTAGAGAATTTTTTTTTCATCACACCTAGAGGTTTAATTTTAGATTATAAAATTCTACTCCAAGTAATGGATTTTAATAAAATTGAATCCATATTTTCCATCACAATAATTAATATTATATAATAATTTCATCATAATTTTTGGTCAGAATGAATAGTACAAACATTAAAAATTAAATACCACTTTTAAAGTTAAAAAGGGTTCACTACGGTTTATACTAAAAAAATAAGGGGTAACAAGACATAAATGTCTTTCCAAAACACATTTTATTGAATTATTGTGACCTTTTAAACTATATTTATTGATAATGAACCATTTTTTTATCATTTTGTCATGTTTAAAATTTCAGAATATTTTTTTTTCAATATTTCAAATTGTGTCCTCTCCCCTGCTTATAAAAGGGAACCACTAATCCTCTCATATTCACACTTAAATATAAATTTCATTCGAAATAACTAGAAATATAACTTCCTTAAAAAACTCCTCTCATCCAATAGATCTTATTTTGATTAGAAAAGGTTCCTATGAAGTCTTTAGGTATAAACCTAAAGAGGTTCTCTAAAAAAGAGATAAAAATCATAAACCTGAACTTTTTTGTTTCTTTTTCCACCTACATAATATATACTCCAACTATTATTATATAAAACATACTAGTATATCATATATAAATAAATAATATTATTATAATTTCATGACCTATATCTACATCCACTTCTAGAAAATGAGAAAGAAATCCATTGATCAGGTGTACAGAGGACTACTACCTCGTGAACCAATGTCAATCATTTTAACTCACCACCTATTAAAGATGAATATAATTATAGATTTTACATATTTATATGATATATATTACATAAATACACTTCAATAATTATTTTTTCACATATATATTTTTTACTTTCCATTCAATAGGAATAAGATAATGCCTCTCGAGAGTACGGTGATCAACCACCTTGCTAAGAGATGTGATTAATTTATCACTTATGGAAGGAAATAAAGATAAATATAATGAATATATATTATATATATGAAATATTTATTAATATTTATAGTTTATATATTATGTACCTTCATTTCATTCCATCAATTATGAAAATAGAATCATTGTTCATGTGTACATATGACCAAACATAACTATGAAGGGGTAATTTATTTTATATTTATAACATGTATGGATTACTATAAATAAATATATTATGATGATATTTTAAAATTATACCATTTAAAACATTCAAGAGATTAGGAAACCACGATCAATGTAAAAAATAATAAATCTACCAAACTAAAATATATATCAATGACAAAGTAATTATAAATCGAAACATGATTTTATCATGGAATTTTTAATAAATATGTAATAAAATGTTATGGGTAAATCATAAATGGTAGATTAATAATAAAACAATATTTATAATACAAGATGTTATAATGTGGAAAGAGGATTTTGAGACTTTTGGTAATGGATTTTTTCTCAATTTTATTTCTTTGGGGCACATGACTTATTCACCACTTGTTTCATATTTGTGGAATCTATAATACCGCTAAATACATTTTTTTCTTAAAATAAATATTATGGGATATAAATATCCATATAATATTCATTATTTAATATGTATTATTACTCAAAAATTACTTATATTGTAATGGAATTATGTTACAATCTCTTTTTTTATTATAATTGTTTATGATTACTCTTCCCATGATAAGATATTATGATCTGCCACTCAAGAAACACATTAATTGTATTATAATCTAGATTTTTATGAAAATATGTGTTTTCCTTTAATTTTATTCTCTTTTTATAATCAAGAGTCTAATATAATTTTGTTATGGAAACTTGAATTAATTCCCCTCTTCGATTGAAATCCACTTTCTTCAAAGACCATGTTTTCTAAAAATATTGTAAAGTAATTTTTTACCAATGATTTTTTAAATAAATTTTAAACAATTTTCACTGTTTTCAAGGTGATTCAAAAAATACATTATTATCATTTCCCAAATAATGTAATTTTTTTTAAATTTGAATGGAATTTTTTTTGTGATTTCATGAATGCTATTTTCAATCTATAAGAGAAATAAATGTTTTAAGTAATCAATTATATGATCCAAATTATATTTCAAAAATAATAGTACATTAAAAATATTTTTTGAAAATTAGTTTTATAAAATATTTATTTTCAAAGAGAAATGGTTTTATCCATCAAGATAATTTCCATGTGATCTTTCAGAATTATTTACCATCAATGATGACATCCATTTATGTTATTTAATATTAACATAGGATATGATTCGAGGATACCATCCTTATTATTTATTTAGATCTTTTGTGATTATAATGAAGTGTTATTTGTGAAACATTCTCCATTTATATGGTTTATTATTTTATTAATTAATGAGATTATAATGAAACCAAGTTTTTCTTTATTGGTAATGCAAATATTAAATTCTTATAAAACCAATTTCTTTTTTTTGGGTTAGTATATGTTATATTTTATATGATTTTTTGGAACAAAAATGAATAGATTATGTGGTGGGATGAACTTATATCTCCCTCAAATGTATTGGGTAACAAAAAATGTTCAATAACATCATAGGGGACATGGGTGGTTATCCCAAGCCTAAACGAGAATAAAAAGAGGATTTACCAATCTCAACAAAGAGGGTACACTGGTTTGGATTCCAATACCAATTGAAATACATGGGGGTTTACTCAAAATAAAACATATTATGAATTTATTGGTTGATATACATGATTTAAATTCTTTTATTCTTATATACACTCTACAAATCAATGTCTTATGTTAATGTTATAATCCCATGTATCAAGTTATTTGATTCCATATATGTTAAAATTTTGTGAACTACTATTATTTATTCCCTAAATCAATTTTATGATCTATAATATGTAGTGTGTGGTTTCCAAATGTTATTCTCATGTTATCCTACCCTTATACCCATGTTATATTGTTATCTTCGTTTTTTACACTTACTATGCAGTTTGGACCACTCATTATTATGTTGAATTTCCCCTTGATATGAAAATAGTATTATGTGTGATATTACTAATAATGGTTCTACCTTGGAAGAACAAAGTGGGAGATGGTGTAACTCACTTATAAACTACTTTTTATGTGTTAATGTTTCCAATGTAAATAGAATTAAATGAATCGGGTACGGATTATTATTTTCTGTAAGGAATATTCATATAATAAGATGTTATACCTATATATGGGATGTTTTGTTTTATTTATTCATGTCATAGAATGATTTATTAAACAACTTGAAACTAAAATGAGAAGAAATTAGTGATAACTGATAGGATATTTTTATGTATAACATAACATCCAAATTTATGGTAATGAAAGGAGTTTGATTTTCCTAGAAAAAAACTTGTTCTAATGCTAAAAGTTGATTTGGTTTAAAAATAGAAGTACCAACAGTTAATAATACTAAAAATGGTATATCATTTTTCACTTGAGTGTTACTCATTAAATGACAACATGGTTTACTACACACCTAGTTTGAGACTCTTGGGGAATATACTAAATTCAAAAAATAATTATGAATAATCATAAAGTATTTCAATAGATAATAAGCATTAATGTCATATGTAAAACATAATGTGTAATAGATTTAAGAATAGGTTTCATGATTTTGATATCCTAAAAACGATTTATCACTTGGGTCAAATATACAATATAGTTATAAAGACAAATTTTTATTAATTGATTGAATATGGAACAATGAAGTTGGGTTGGTGGTAAGTATGCTAAGATATTAATGTATATTATTCAATATTATTAATATAAATTAATTTATATCATTAAAAGTATCTAGGAAACTTAACTCCAACCCCAAGTTATTTGATTTTTAATTAATTGTGAAAACCACTAAGTAAATCAGGATCACTACTCATGTCTATGAATTTTATTTGAATTCCTATCTTACAAACGCCATTATTAAACCTATAGTTAAAATTGATGTTATATTATGCATATATTGGATTCAAATATATTAATATCGCATATAATTATAATTATGGGATGTCGAATTTTATATTTTAAACAAACCTATGATCATCTATCAGTGTGATGATAGATATAAACATATAATAGAGATAATATCCATTTAATGGGTCTGAATTCTCATTAAATAGGTATGTTTTTTTAATATGGTTCTGATAAAATCAATATCTATGATATTCTTGTTGTGTGAGTGTTTGTTGATGTCTTTATAGAATAATCTCATAGTCTTCCACCAAAATGTAATGGTGGGTTATCAATAAAAAACATAATTGGTGTCACACCTATTTCATAGACTCCTTATAGAATGTCACTGACTAAGATATAATTACTGAAGAAGAACATCCATGTGAACATTAAAAATGAATTCTTTGGTCCAATTATGTCACCATGCGGTGCACCAACTGGATTATTAATGAAAAAAGATATATCGAAGAAACTCTACATTTATTACCATGAACTAATCAAGATCACCATCATAAACAAGTATCCTCCACCCCATATTGATGACTTGTCTGATAAATTGGGTGGAGTTCAATACTTTTCCAAGATTAATTTTCATTTTTTATATAATAAATTGGGGTTGAAGAGAGTGTATATATCCAAGGTGTAATTTCATAAAAGGAAATGACTCTATGAGTATATAGTGATCTTAGTTAGTCTTACCTATTCCCCTACTATATTTAATGATTTAATGAATTGTGACATTAGAGATTACCTCAGTCATTTTTTGGTATTACTTATAGATGATATTTAAATATATTAAAAGTGAAAGAAATATAATGAAAATTACATAAGGATTCTTATAAACAATCTGAGGAATGATAAGTTGTTATAAAAAATTACCATGTGAGAATATGGGAAATAAAAAAAATCATTATTAGTTCATATAATATAACGACAGGTTATATTAGTGGATAAATAAATGAAAAACGTTATTGAACATTGGTCTAGAATAAGAACAATGAATTAGATCCATATTTTTCATTGTTTTTATGGTCATCACTGATAGTTTTTTTTCAAAACAAATCATGAATATATAATCCCCATAAAACATTACCTGTGAAGGGAGACAAGATCTTATAGACATGTGGGAAGTTTCATGGAACTAAGGATAAGATCAGTTATTACACATGTGAATTCATTTCCCAAAAGTGGAGAAGGGTTAAAATTTATAGTAATTGAACCATAGAGAGATTAGGATAAATTGTCATTATTAATGAGATTGTTATAACTTATTCCTCACAATAATTGATTGTTATTGTGAAAAACTATCCAACACTTATTTTTGAGTATGTTGTGGTAAATTTTAAATTAAATATAAGGATGAGTTATTTTTCATGAGAAATTTTTATTATATATATATATTAATCAAATTAGATTAATTTATATATTCTCATTTAATTAGTTATAAATACACTAGAGAATATGGATGGAGTTGATTAAATATTTTTATATCTTGATACATTACTACCCTTGGAAAGAACATAAGGTGGATGATTCTTTGAGTAGAAAAGAGTATTATATATTAAAAATGATGAGGTGAAGAAAAATCCAATATTTATAGATTTTATAAGTATGAATCATGTAATGATAAATAAAGGGGACAATAATTATCTTTCTCAATTTATTGTTCAATAATCTACCCAGGTGAAGAAAAAAACAGTCAAAGAAGAAATATGTGGAGTTGTAGAAGAAGGTGACAAATGATCTTAATTATAACATCGCTTATTATAGAATGAAAATTTTACAGAACCTTGTATGTGATAAATTGATACATGATTTTAATAATGAGTTGTTATAATAAATTTATTTTTCTTAAATCATTATTCATCAAGGATGTACAAAGATATATAAGGATTTGAAAGAGTATTTTTGGTTACATGACAAGAATATAAATATTAAATAACATATATCTTGGTGCATGGTATATCAGAAATTTAATTATTACAAAGAAATTTCTCCTTGGTTGTTACTACTCTTGCTCATATCATAATATATATATGAAAACAACATCATGTATTTTATAGTTGGTCACCACAAAATGTATAAATGGTAAATTGTTATATGGGTTGTACCTGATCATGTTATGAAGTTAGAAGACATCATCGCTCTGATGGAATATTTCTCTCTGGATTTTCATCCAAAAATATATATTATATAATTGTTAAGGATACATGGATTACCACATTATATTGTATCTAATCAGAATATGAGGTTTACCTTGGTGTTTTTGTGAATTATTCAAAAGGATTTAAATATGGAATTATGTTTCATCACATCTTATCATCATCATATAAATTTTTATTATGAGATTATAATTCATACCCCAAAGGATATTTTAATATATTTTTATATGGACTTAAAAGGCGTTTGGGATCAATACCTTCATCTTGTTGATTATTCTTACAACAATACGATCCACTTGGGAATTAATATTAATGATTATGAATATTTATATGGAATGAATTGTAGAACACCCATATAATGAGATGATGTTAGATAAATGAAACTATTGGGACCTAAGTTAATTGAAGAAAATTATGAAATGGTTTGACCCATTAAGTGACACATAATGACAACACAACGTCATCATAAAAGTTATGATGAAAATTAGCATTATAATATAGAATGTTAAATTGTTGACCTTGTGTTTATATAAATATATCCATTGAATAAGGTAAAGAGATTAAAAAATGGAAGTACTAATCTATATTTATGTTTCCCACTTTGAAATTCGCAATTGTATCAGGATTGTATCTTTCCTACATGTATTTCTATTCAACCCCTCTCATGTCCATGTTGTGTTCCATGTATATTTCAACAGGATGAACAAACCATATACATCACATGTATTTAACACAAAAGACATTCCATTAGAGAATTATCTATTATATTATCACAAATTGGTGGTGATTCTGGATCATACAGAGAAAGTGCTATGAAACAATACCACTCACTTAGTTAATGTTTTGTGGCGAAACCACCATCTAGTGGAAGATACATGGGAACCCAAGGATGTAGTGAGGTAGAATTTTTGTTATATATTTATAGCAAATAGATAGAGTTTTAAGGGGAAAATCATTTTAATTTGGTTAAGATATAGCATTATATTTTATGATTTTTTAAATGAAATTAATTTCGTTGAGGCTTGTGTAACATGTAATAATCATCTTTATAGAACCATGATATACTATTAATATTATTACTTAAACATGAACATGAAATCATATATTTTATTTTTTTGTATGAGTATTAATAATCATAGTTTTATTTTTATGTATATAGTATTTAGACAACTAAAATATATTTATAAATAATTACTTATCTTTTCATAATCATTATATTCGTCGAAAAAAATTATCCTAAATAATAATTTTTATTCGAACTAATATAATTATATTTTCAATTTTGAAAAAATGTTTTAGAAAAAATTATATTCATGTTTAGAATCAAAATTTAAATATTATCATATTTTTAAAATCTGATAATTTTTTAAAGAGATTAATATTTTGGGGAATAGTAAAAAATACTTATTTTATCTCAAACTACATTTTATTTTATTGAATTTCCAATGTTATGTACTATTTTAAAAATAATTAAAATTAAAATTAGGTCAATTATGTAATTAATAAAAAAAATTGGCCATTAGAATCAAATTCATATAGAATTTCTGTAATTAAAGCATTCTATAATTCTCAAACATTCCTCATTGGAAAACGGTATTTTTATCGCATGTATGGATTTATTTTTAAATCAAAATTATCATTTTATTAGAAAATAATTTATAAATATTGATTCAATTTTTCTAATAATATTAATTAGTATAATATAATAGATTCTACATAACTTTCAATCAAAAATAATTTTAACAACATTAAAAATAAATTATCGTTGTAAAGGTTAAAATATATATTCCATGGGATAAAATAAAAAGATAAGAGGAAAACGAGAAAAAAAATGTTCAAATACATTTTTTGGATATATTTCATGTTTATCACCTATAAGGCTCTAGAATGACCCATTTGGGAGCCTTGTTCCATGTTTAAAACATGGGAAAGCTTTTTTTCCTTTTAAAATTTTTCAATTGTATCCTCTCCCCCACTTATAAAAGGGACCTTATCTTTACATATTCACACGTACAAAACCATTGGGATAAGATAATACCCAACAAAACATTGGACCTAATTCAAAAATAACATCCTATGGAAATTATTTTTATTGAGAAATCTTCCTAAAAAGGCGTTATTTATAAAGCTAAATAGGTTCTTAGATGAAGATGTCGAATTCATAAAATTTTCTTTTACATTATTTCTTCCTAAAACTTTATAAAATATTCTCTACGAAAAATGACAAGATAATTACAATATCTACCATATAAAGAGATGTTATTATTTTAATTTCATTACAAATATCTTCCTCTGTTTCCATCAAATGGTAAATAAAATCATAGACTACGTGGGTGGGGATCTACCTGCTCATGAACCGATGTAATTCCATTTCCATAAAAACCTCTAAAATAAAGATATAATTATGTACATATCATATTTATATGATATTTATGACCTAAATATACTTATTTGATAAATATACACTATATACCTTCTTAATTTCTATTCTATGGGAATATAATAACAATGCTTCTGTGTTCGATAGACTATCACCTTACGAAGTGCTCACTTCTAAAATATAGGTTTATCCATCACTAGGATATATCAGTGCAAGATAAAAAATGATAATGCACCCTATACTAGTTATAGAAAAGGAACTGATAAATGGGGCCATAATCAGTGCTAAAAAACACCGATAAAGTGGTTATTTAATTGTGATAAAAAAGCATTGACAATGGGGTCCCTTTATCACTGCTAAAAAAACTGATAAAGGGGAACCATTATCATCATTATTAAAAAAATTAATGTTAATCAGGTTTAGTTTTTCATATCTTGAAAAAAGTGATGATAAATTAGGGTATTTATCAATAGCAGTAAAAAAAGCACTTATAAAGGGTGTCCTTTATATGATATTGTCTACTATTATAAAAAAATGCCCATATTATCAGGGCTATATTTCTGATGTTGATAATGGGAATATATCATAGAATAAAATATATTTCATTAATAATATTATATTTATATATTTATATTGATATTAATATAATATATTTTTTAAAATGGAATTTATATAATTATAGATATGCATTTTAACATAATATTTAAGATATTTAGTAAAAATGGATTATAAAACAATTAACAATATTATTAGATAATAATTTTCTAATTAGTATCGAGTAACAGTCACTTCAGAACAATTTTAATAATTAAAAAATTAATTAATTAATTAATGGTCTAAGATAAGTTGAAAACAAGACTTGAAATTCAATCGCCCATAAATTTTGACTCGAGTGACTATTTGGACTCTACCACATAAAAAATAAAAACCTCTAAATAGATTGTTGCCTTGGTGTCTAAGGGTCGCACCTGTATCATCCTCTTTAGCGACACAACATGAATATAAGGTATTAAAAAACTAATTTCTCATTTAGGTTTTCCAATTTTTTAATATTTAATAGAATTTAATTATCATTTAATAGTGTATTATTGCCTTTTTTAGTGAGAAATAAAATAATTCATTGTGAATAAATTCATAATGATATTATGGCTTTTAAATTTTATCATTTTTAACATTTTAGCTTCATTTATAATTTAAAATATTCTTGTTTTCTTATATTTATTTATAATAAATCAATTATATAATTATATATTAACATAAAATTTTATTTCAAAATTTATAAACCATGTTAAAATAAATATTTATAATTAATTTAATTTAAATTAAATAATTATCTATTTTATTTATCTTTTTAAAATTCATTAATTTATATATATACATATATAATAAAATTTTGATATGTTGAAACATTTCTTGCTCGCTTCGTCTTCCTCCTCTTCGACATCGTATCTATCACTACGGGAAAAATGACCTTTTGCGACATGATATTTGCGACGGGCATAGATCTCGTCACAAATAGTCCGTCAAAACGGTTATTTGAGATGAGGACATCAACCTGTCACAAATAATTAGTTATTTGCAATGGAAAAGGGGGTCCTATCACAAATGGTTTTGCGCGGATTCCCCACCAAACCGTGGGAAGAGTATTTGCGACGCGGGGCTCCTCCCCGTCGCAAATAACAGACGGCGGTAAATACCTTTTCCGACATGATATTACCCAATCGCAAATAGTGTGTCGGCAGGTCACTATTTGCAATGGGACCGGTCGCAAATAAACTATGGTGGTAAATACCTTTTGCGACGAAATATTCACCCGTCCCAAAAATTGTGTCGGCAGGTCACTTTTTGCAACGGGTCCCGTCGAAAATATATTTTTATCTACCGAAAGTAATTAATGCGGCCAAAAGTATTTTCTATGAGACTCATCACAAATGATGCTATTTGTGATGGGTATCTCATCGCAAATAGTCCCATCGTGAATAATCTAACCTATATATACCCCCATCAATTTTTTTCTCCCTCTCTATTCCTACATTATATCTCTTTTTGAACTCTAATTTTAGAGTTACAATTTTTCATAGTTAACTTTTTTTACAAACAGATATTGAAGTCATCTACACCTATAAGCGATCATGTTTACAAGTATTTATGTTTTATTTAATTTAAAAAAAATTCATTTTTTTATATTAATTTTAGTTATTGTTAATTAGTTGTAATTAAATTGAATTTAGATTGTTTTGTTATGAGTATTTATTTGTAGTAATAAATTGACATTTTTAGTGCTGATTATTAATAATTAGTGGTAATTGGGAATTATTAATGATAATTAGTAATGAATATAAATAATTAGTGTTAATTAGTAATTAGTAGCGGTAATTAGCAGTAATTAATAGTAATTAATGCTAATTACTAATAATTAGCGCTAATATGTGATAATTATAAATAAATAGTAATAATTTATGAAAAATATTAACAAATACTAATAAATTGTAATAATTACTAATAATATAGTAATAATTAATAATAATTAGTAAAAAATAGTAATAATTAGTAATAATTAGTAATAATTAGCAATAATTAGACATAATTAGTAATAATTAGAAATAATTATTAATAATTAGGAACAGTTAGCAGTAATTAGCAATAATTACTAATAATTAACAATAATTACTAATAATATGCAATAATTACTAATAATTAGCAATATTTGGCAATAATTAGTAATAATTAGCAATAATTAGCAATAATTAGAAATAATTAGTAATAATTAAGAATAATTAGTAAAAATTAGAAATAATTAGAATTAATCGGAAATAATTAGCAATAATTAGCAATAATTAGTAATAATTAGTATAATTTAGCAATAATTAGAAATAATTTGCATAATTAGAAATAATTAGCAATAAATAGAAATAAATAGCAATAACTAGAAATAAATATCAATAATTAGCAATAATTAGCAACAAATATTAGTAATTACCAATAATTAGGAATAATTAGTTATAATTTTGAATAAATTGTAATAATGAGGAATAAATCATAATTTTTAAGAATACATCGTAATAATTAGCAATAAATAGTAATAGTTAGCAATAATTAGTAATTGTTAACAAAAATTACTAATAATTAGAAATAATTAATAATAATTAGCAATAATTTGTAATAATTAGCAATAATTTGTAATAATTAGCAATAATTGGTAACAATTAGCAATTCGTTGGTAATAATTAGCAATAATTAATAATAAATAAGAATAATTATAAATAATTAGAAATAATTGGTAATAATTAGGAATAAATATTAATAATTAGTAATAAATAAGTATAATTACTAATAAATATGAATAATTATTAAGAAATAATAATAATAATTAGTAATAAATACTGACAATTAGTAATAATTATTCATAAATAGTAATAATTATTCATAAATAGTAATAATTATTTATAATTTGTAATAATTAGTAATAATTAGCAATAATTTGTAATAATTAGTAATAATTACTAATAATTAGTAATAATTAGTGAAAATTAGTAATAATTACTGATAATTAGTAATAATTAGTAAAAGAATATGATTAATTATGATTAATTATGTTAAATTAATAATAGTTAGTAATAATAAGAAATAAATAGTAATAATTAGGTTTAATTAGAAATAATTAGTTTTAAATGGGTATTAATTATCAATAATTTGGAAGAATTCGAAATAATTAGAATTAACTAACAGTAGTTACAAATAATCATTAATAATTAGTAATAATCGATAATAGTTAGTAAATTATTACTAATAATTAGCAATAATTAGTAATAAATATGCATAAATAATATTAATTAGTAGTAATTAGAAATAATTAATACTAATATATAACGGTAATTTGGAAATGCATCAAAAATGAATACAACCATTATGAAAAGGTTAATTCGTACTAATTTTTTAATTAAATTTTTCATCATTTTATCTATTATTTGTAAGTTAATTACATTATCATTATTATCAAACACTGAATTATTATTTTTCATAGATCTGTGGGGATGTCATGTTTTTTTTCAACTATCTAAAACATGCCCCAAAATAGATAAAATGATTCTTTCTTCCAACGTAACAACGTTTTCTATATTCATTGTCTTTCATAGTCGAACAACCAACACAACATATTGATTCAATGTTGTTAACTGAACACCCTTTCTCATTTTTGAAGGAAATGAGAGTAAAGGAAACTAATGTGCTTATTGTGGTGAGTTCTCATGATATAATGGGAACATGAGCTTATTATTTTCTTTTGACTACCAACAAAAGGAAAAAATTCAGGTTAGAAAATTGAGTTAATACACAATGTCAGCAGTTCGGCATAGAAGGAAAATAGAAACGAGGTTACATTGGCAGATAGGACTATTTTGGGACTTTGGGATGTGTAAGAATCAACCACACTTTAATCTGACACATGTTGTGATCAGTATAATAGGGCAGACAAAATGTGATGTGTCGATGACAATAGTAGCAATAGTTGGAGGAGAAGTTGAATCATTTACTGGAGTAGCAACACTAGAAGATGATTAATTATATGTGATGTTTGACTCATGAATTAGTGATTATTTCATACTCTTGTGAATATTGTGTTTTTAATTATTTTACTATTCATATAATTTTTTAAAATTTTATTACATTATTTTTTTTATTTATTATATTTTTAAAATTATTTATTATTATTATTATCTTTATATTTATTGAATATTGAGGTTTTGTTTATTTTATAAATTATTATTATAATTACTCATTTTTATTAATATTAATATTAATGGTAATTTTATTGTTATTTTATTATTATTATATAAATATTTTTTTTATTTTTTTATTTTATTAATATTTTTTTTCATTTTTTATGTTTTTTGCGATAGGTATTTTTTCCCATCGCAAATAGTATTTGCAAATTATATTTATTTAGTATTATTAGTTTTATTTGTTTATGTTTTTGCGATGGGTATACTCTCTCGTCGCAAATACTTTTTTTGCGACGGGACTGTCACCAATAAGTTTTTTAAAAAGAATTGTGAAAATATTTACAATGGGAGAATTTCCCATCACAAATAGTAGTTTTTTGTGACAGGGCATCGTAATAAAAACTATCAGTGATGCTGTTTTCTGCAACAGGGCATTTGCGACGGGACCCGGTCGCAAATGACACGTCAACAGTACTCATTTTTTCCATTGTGTATGCTCCCCACCTGATTCATCATGCATATAAAATGTGGTTGAAGATATTTGTCTCACATATCTTCTCTCTACATCCACTCATATAACTGTTGTCTTCTACACTCCATCATTCATCGACCTCAGGGACAGATCTGGTGCATTAAGATTTCAAATCCAGCTTGAGATCAGGCCTCATTACTGTTTTCTAATGAATTTTAACGGTGTGGTTTAATAGGTTATGTCATGGATTACCCCTCTCACATATAAATTCATTCTTTGTTCCCTCTCAGTTATTTCTAGGGGTACCTCTTCATCCTTATTTTACCATTCTTGTTCTTCCATTTTTTGGAGAACCATTACAACTGATTACTCTTCTATGATGCTGGGTTTGGGGTCCGGTGTTTGGTTTAGCTTGATGTATGGAAGCTTCGATGAATATTTTTTTCCTCATCATGGTTTTGGATGGTAATGTTCAATTTTATTTTATGACGGGGATGTTTTCTGGTGTTCTTCTCCAGGTGGTGGCTCTGATGGATGGGTTTGGTGGACATGGTTATGGTCAAATCTCACTATTAAAACATTTATTAATCTATTTTTTGTTCTTGTTTCTTATTTCTACCAAGATTATCCATGTAGGTTTACAATGGTTGTTCTCAAGGAGTTTTGGGATGCGAGGTTTGAGTAGATGTTGGCGTTTCAGGAGATGCCTCTCTGTGGTCACTTTGTCTCTTTCTATGGGCTCCTGGAGGGTTTGTTCTTATTGATGTACTATAGAGTGGATTCATTTCATATTTTAGATGGTATTTGCTAATAGGTTTTGGTTTTGTATGTTGGTGGTGGTTATTTCATCCTTAGCATTGTCCATTAACGATGGTTATGAGTTTGCAGTGCTCATTGTGTGTCTTCTTTCAGCGAAAATGGTCATTTTTTGACGCCAACATTAAACATTGGAGGATGTTACTCTCAATAGACGTGGTTTGGTGATGTGTACATTTTATGTCAGGGTGTGTGACACGAAGTAGTTTGGGGCCCGACGGGATGATTTTGTTTTATTTTTAAATTTTAAAATTGATATTTTATGTTTGAATAAAAATTTATTTGGATTAATGCATGGAAGAAAGAATTTTTTTGTTCCCACTTAACCAAAATGTGTATTTTTAAAATAATAGAAAATGTATTAGAGGATATGAATATATGTATACATATATTTAATATTTATATAAATATATATATTTATGTGTATTGATAAACATATAAATATTTATATTTATATTATAATATATGTAAATTAATATGAATATATAATATTTTTAAATAAATTTATTTCTATGTGTACATATCATACACACATATACACTACGTACCAAAAACAAACGATGTATAAATGTATTATAAAATAATAATATAAATGAATAGAAAAATATTTTTTAAAATATATATAAATATAGAGATATTATATCATAATACACAATAAAATAGGGCATGAAAGTGGTAAAAAGGTCTGATTATTACACAGAGGATATGAAATCAAATCTAGGTGAATGTATGTGGGTGAGCTATTGACTAGCACTATGTACATTGGGTCACAAGCATGGAGGAAGGAGATGGGTGTGGGGAATTCAGTTGGGGCACTAAAAAATGGAGTATCAAATGATGATATAGGGTATAAGAAATATATTTATTCAAATTTTATCATCACTATAAAAAAGTGTTGATAACGGGGGACTTTATCTGTTCAAAATTAAAGCTCTAATAAATGCCCCATTAATGTGTTCTACAGAAAAGTGATGTTAAAAGAACTATTTACCATTGTTTTTATTTAACTAATAAAGGTTTGATTTTAATAATGTACTAATAGTTAACCCTTATTAAGAATTGATAAAGGCCATTTACTAGCACTATTAACAGTTTTTTGTGTAGTAGCGGGTGTGACTCATTTTTCACTTACAATTTACATAGAAGGTAAAAATGATTAATTTTTATAATTTATGTGATATATATAACATCAAAATTACTCTTTAATTGTGATATATTATTTATCTACATTCCATTCCATCCATCACAAAAATTTAATCAATATTCATACGTACATGTAGCCTACTATCTCCATGAACGATGTTATTCAATTAATATAACTATATTTTATGGATTACTCTAAATAAAAATATAATTAATAAATATAATAAATAAACAGTATTTAATATTCATGAGATTATGGAAGCAAGATCAATGTAAAATTAACCAATGTACTAAACAAAAACATTAAAATCCTATTACAATTTTCAGGGCCTCATCAACCCAACATTTGATCATTCTTTGGTTGGGTCCCATTTAGGGGTTCTTCTGGTATAATTTTGAAAACATTTTATAGATCTTGGGTTGTGCATGGTTGTAATAGTGTGTGTCTAAAATGTTCATTTGTCTAGTGTAAAAAATGACAACATAGGTAGAAGGGTATTTCATAGTTTGTGCATGGATTGAAAAATCAGTCTCCCAACTAGGAGAGACTATGAACACCTTTAGAGGGGCGCAATGTTAGTGTGACTGTTTGAAAACCATGTTTCCCCATCCCAAAAACTATGCACATGACTTTTTCTTATCATGAAAATTAAATTAAAAATCCCAAACCCCAATTTCTTCCACCACTCATCCCTAATTTTGGATTAGCCATCCTCCTAGTTCATTAGTGCTCTCTGGGACCCTTTATAGCTCCTCAAAACACCTTTCGAACAAAATCATGCATGAAGAATGTCATTTGATCTCATCACTATGAGAGTCTATCTCTTATTAATTATCCATTATCTCTTCACTCCACTATATGGTTTGAGGGATCCTTATGTTTTTGGATGATCTACTATCCAATGTCATAGAAATTTAATCTTGGTGTGATTATCAATTCTTTGTTGTCAATGTTCTTCGTTGGGGAATTCAATTGAGTACATTGTGTCACATGATCATGGGATTTATGATAGGTGGTTCCATTTATGAATAGACAATTGATAAACCATAAATTTCCTTATTTAAATTAAATTTCTTTCAATTTGAAAACGAAAAAACCTAAAATTCCAATGAATTGGGATTTGAATTTTATTTTTCAATAATTTTGAAAAAAAATAATTCCCATGAATCGGGTGCATTTTTTGAAATTTTATAGAAATTTATGAAGATAAGCTGTGAAATTAAATTGTGAATTTTATTTGTGAAATTGAGATCAAATTTGTTTTTTTGAGAAAATTCTTTAAATTATTTTGATAACAAACCATTAGTTTTATCCGAGATAAGGCCTTTAATTTATTAAAAACCAATCCATTGGTTTTAAAAGATAATTTTGAATATTGATATGGAAAATGGGGAAATTGTATTTTGAAATGTTTTGAAATAATTATCTTATAATTGATTGTTTTTTAACACATGAGAAAATATGAAATTAATGTGTTATTTGGGAAAAAACAATATTTATTTTTTACAATTCTATAAAAAATAGTTTATTCGTTCTCATCCCTGATGGGATAATGATGTGTTTTATTTGACAACTGTCTGTGGGATGTGTGTACACATATTTCAATGATCCTCTATTTGGGTTTCTGAGGATCCCATAACCTCAAAATATCATACCATATAGTATATGAACATGATTCTCTCTTGTGATTTTTTTTGATAGAAATTCCATTTTTTGTAAAATAATTTACAGGTCCCTTGTAAATTTCTATAAACTATTTTATACAAATTTTTTGTGATGAAATTATTTAAAAATAATTCCATCAATTGAGGAAAACAAATTAATTAATTAACTATGCTACTATATTTCCATTAATTTTTATTTAAAATTGAATAATTTATTTGGTTAATTAATTTTTCATATTTTTGTGGAATACATTGAGAGACACTACTATGATTTTATATTGAACCCTACATGTGGATAATTTTGATTTTTTGTTCTACACCTATCAGATTTGAGTAAGGGGAAATAAATACTTGGAGGTGGTAGTTTTGGTTGATCATTGGGATTTGAGATTTTATGATTGTTGGTACATGGGTTGTTTATCATTATTTTTGGTACCTTGTAGTTATAGTTTTTGTTTATACACCTATTTGGATTTTAGTAAAACTCTCTCTATGGAGTTTTCATTTTTACATACTGACATGTATATGTTTATTCCACAATTTTTTGTGGAAAACCCTTTCTTATAATTATCATGTAGTATTCTAGGTGCTAGTCTCCATCCCATTAAGATTAAGAATAGACTTCGGGCCACATCATCATTTACTCTAGTATTAGGGTTCAAGGGTATCTTGGTTATTTTTGACAAAGTGGTAGAAATGGTGCTGGTTAATCAACATTAGTTAATGTTAGCGTGTAGTTGAGTAATCTTGTATATACATGGGAGGTAGTTTTGATTGAATTTATGACTAAATATCACCACAATGATCCTTGTGTCAGGAGGGGTGGTTTGGGAAAAATAATTGTGGGGATTATTTCTAGTCATTTATCTACTTTTGATTTGGATAGATTAAAAACAAAATCGTGTTAATCTATATGATAGAATTAATTTCCCATATTTGTCTATTTTAATTTTAATATGATCTATTAAATGTTACCAATTTATGTTTTGTAACATCATGACCCTAAGATTTCATGTGAGTAGGATCCAAGATAATTATACTGATTAAACATAGTGAGAAAATCATCTTATGGTCAAGATTTAGGTTGAAGGTATTGTGTTTGATGTCAATCTCTAGGAAAGACACATACATAAATTCTTGTTCAGGATCTAGCTATGGAACATCATAAAAATTACATTCGGATTATGGATCAAGAGTTCCCTATAAAAAAATCCACTACTGTTACGAGGCACTAATGATCCTCATCTAAGTGATGATTGGTCAGTAAATATTGAGCTTCAATTTGAGTTCTTATAAACACATGATTAAATCAATGTTAAATGTGATAACATCAATATTTAGGGACCTAATAGGATGTGGTGGGATATGATGGTGATGTGATAATGAATGACGTATTATAACGAAAAGATGGTAATTTTATTTTCAAATACTAGTTATGTCCATATTTGATGGTCTCAGCTAAGGAAATTTATTTTTTTCTAAAATGAGCAGGTGGAGAGGATGGTGTCAGAATATGAAAATTGTTATTATGAGATTGTGTATTTCGCAACTGAGATTGTACTGAATGAGAATATGAACACCTGATGATTCAAGATGGTAATTTGATCTAATACGTGTTCAAAGGGTTTCATTTTGAATCTTATATATTATTTTGATATACTAGATAGTGAATTGATTGTTGAGATGGGAATAATGGGAATTTCATGTTTGATTGGAGTTTCTTTTTATCTCCGTGAATTTTTTTTTGATTTTTCATAAAGAGAAGATGTATTCGGGTGATTCTCGAGGTGGTTCTCCATAGTAGGGTTTTTTAGACATACTTCAGTGCTTGGTATAGGCCCTTTTATAAGCTACACATGTGGAAAACCAGGGTATTAGAAATGGTTTTTCACTAGACACTCAAATTATGTGCTTATTGTTAACATTATTATCACTTATATAATTTCTGTCATGTATATTCTGTAATGACCCAATGTTTCATTAATGGAAAATCCCCCTTGATCTTATTAAATTTCTATTTAAATGAATTTTTTTTATAAAATGTCAACTTAATTGGTTTTATGATAAGAATTGTGACCATTACTTTTATAGTCATCGAACATTGAGCACATGATTATTATAATCATAGGGCTTTAACACATCTAATTTTACATAGACAAAGGAAGCGATGGACTCATCCTGTAGAATTTCCCCATATGAAGTCCATTTATCAGATCTCGGAAAAGTGGTGGTGTCCTTGGGCTTCACTCCTGACCAAGCCCAAGCTGAGCATCACCATGTCAAGCTCGAACGGGACCTTCTACGGGAGAAGTGGAAGTTGATAGCAATTACCACTCGAGTGATTTTATCCGAGCCACCCCAAGAGTCTGTCACCATCGCACACCTTACCCTTAGGTCTTATGTGGCTGTTTTAAGGGGTTATGTAACTAATCGATAGTACTATGTTCATGTACATTATTTTTGTATATAATAATGATATATAATTTCTTGTCATTATTGATACATTATAAATAGTTTTTAAAGTACAAATGGTGTTTTTAGTTATTATTTAATTAAGAAATTTATTTTATTAAATTAATGGATTTTTGAAATAAATAATATTTTAATAAAATATTATTATTAATATTATTATATTAATTTTATTATATATAAATGATCATATAATTTTATGAATGCAATTATAATTCTTATTAATGTTTGAAAGCCATTTTTTTCAAAACCCGTTAATTTTAGTTAAATGTCGGTTTTTATTTTAAATGTGAAAATTAAAATATTTAGAAAATTATTTAGATAAAATAAATGTTATTTTTGGAATCATGACGTTGAAATTATCCAATGGTGAATTTTTCATATTTTTCTGAGACAGTCAAATGTTTTAGTAAAAATAAAATACCATTAAAATATATAATGTGTTTTATGACCTTATAATGTCCCAATAATGATGTAATAAAATACTATAATCATTATGTTCGGCCAATATATGTTTTACCATTAAAATAAGGTGATTTTGGGTTTATTTGGCTTACTTTTCAAAGCATTAATGGACCCCTCAAGACTTATTAAACACCTTGTCTTTTTAAATTAAATTCAATGAGAGTGTGACTCACCTCCACATAATCAACCCTATTATTTTAAGAAGTTCGGACTTTGGCCTTATAAAATATTGTTTTCTTCTTCCCTTTTCCAAAAACCATGGGCAAAAACCATGGGATGGTTTGTGGTTTGGATTAATTTAATATAAGGGGTCCCAAACCAAAATAATAAAGAATTCCCTCACCTTTCCTATATAAACCCACCCATGCTCCCACTTCCTCCTCACTAAAAGCCTTTGGAGTTCGTCCAAATTCTGCCCTACTCTATCTATAATCCTCCCAAGGTGCCCCAAGCTCCCAAGAATCCTCTCACAAGCCTCTCTCTAGCCTTTGGAAGCACACTTCCAAGTAAGAGTTGTTTCTTCCTTTCTCATTTTTGTCCAATTTTCATTAAGTTGTTTTGCCCTTCAAATTTCAATTATGAATGTTGGGGTATGGTTTTTCACCTCCCTCATACTTCTCTAATTATTTTTGAATGATGGGATACCCTTTCTCTCTCATTAAATTCCTCCCATGTACACTCGTTACTATGCCGAAATTCTGAAAGGAACTTCTCTCTCATCTTTTACATTCAAGCTATACATTTGTATCATGAATCATAATTACATTACAATTGTTGGGAAATGTATCTATATGACCTCCTTACTGTCCATTACATTTAAATATGATGAGTAACACCTTTCTCTCTCATCAACCATTTTTTTATGAATTCTTATGTCATGTCGTTACACTGCCGAAATCACATCGATTTTCTAAGCCAATGTCATTGTGTAGTGAATATCATGCCCATTTCTCCATCAAGGGAATTCATATTTTTTGAAATTTACATATTTATTTTAATGTTTCATGTATTAATTCCACATTCCTTTATCAAGGAAAAAATGATTATGTTTTATGAATCCATGTTTTATGATCCATGTGGCCCACATATGAATGAAATTAAATGTTTAAGAAGGGTGCTCCCATATAGCGCTTCAATGCATTGGGTAAAGTATAGTATCATGATACATCATGTCAAATGTGTGTTTAATCATGCTAATTCAAGTGAAAAGAGGGTTTACTCATGCTTTATGTGCAATGAGGATTTACACATGCTCCATGTGCAATGAGTCGTGGCTCATGCTAATCCCATGTTAAGTGTTGTTGCCACATTTCCATGTTATGATTATCATTATTTATCATGACTTTATATTCATGTTTTTCTTAATCTCTATTGATATGCCTATTGTATAACATGTATTTTACTCCTCGTGTTATTCCATCTGTACTCCCTTACTGGGCTTTATAGCTCACCATTTTCTTATGCATGTCCTCAGGTTATCCCATGCAATGCTAAGTTCGAAGGAATGTAGGGGTCATGTAAAGAAAGTTTTCAATAAATATGTTGTATTTCATGTTTTATGTTTTTATTTAATGATCTTAACCCCTAAATACACTAAACCTCTCGATCTTCATTATTGTAAAAAGTGATGTTTTATGTAATAAATCATGTTTATGTTTGTAGTAAAAGCAGGGTTGTCATAGTAGGTATCAGAGGATAGGTTTAGTTATTTTTGGGATTTGGATCATAAAACCCTAGTAAAGCCTTAAAGACAAAACTAAGTATAATAAAAACATCCCTATGTTTTGGTATGTACTGATTAAGTGGTTTATCAAACAAATACATCCATGTCTGGATACAAGCAGGTAGAGGCAGCTCTGGAACATATGTATCCTAGGTGTAAAACTAGAAAACACCACTTTGAGCTAGACTCGAATGGAAACTGGTGCACGACAACGGGCCTTGCTACACTCTTGGTTACGACACTCTCAGGGGATATGTTTTAATAAATTCACAATCTTACTATGAACTCTTATTAAGGGAATTTAAAAAAAATATTCCCCTAAGAATATATGTCAGAAAGTAGATCATGAAAATCCTAGATTGAAGCCTACAGACTCATGAGTAAAGGAAAAAAAGTTTATTTATAAGTCATTCACTTTATTCTGTGGATTACACATTATGTGTTACCCCTAACATTCATTTTATTCCAGCCAATGGCCGGTAATAGGAGGACTCGGGCTAACAACTGATGTGATGATCAGTGTGATGACTTTACTAATGAGATGCCCAATCCAATGAGAGTGGGAATTGTGAACTTTTTCTCGCTTCTCTCTTAGCTAATTCAAGAATTGAATAGAAACATGGGTCAAGAGGAACAATAAACCCCCCCCCTAAGAAATAACATGTTGCTATCGAGAGCTTCATGAGACAAAGGCCTCCGACATTTAGTGGATCATCTGATCCCACGATCGATGAACAATAGATCAAATCCATTGAAATGATCTTCTCCATCCTTCAATGTTTTGAACAAGAGAAGGTTCTCCTGGTAGCTTATCGTATAGTGGGTGAAGCTGATCAATGGTGGACATTGATAAAAAATACGAAGCCTGAGGAGGAGATCGAGGCATTGGAATGGAAGGATTTCCAGAAGAAGTTTTTCGATAAATATTTTCCGTGCACCCTCCACCTTAAGATGGAATGGGACTTCCTTTCCCTCAAGAGAAAAGACAAAGAATCTGTTGGAGAGTAAGAGGAAAACTTCACAAGGCCTTCACAATACGCTTCTGGCTTTGTCGTTACCCCCGAATTCAAGGTGGACTCTTCTTTGGTGTGTTGAAGCCTAGCCTGCGGAAAGCATTAGAGTTTCGTGACTTCGACATCTATGAGGAAATTGTCCGATGTGCCCTCAAGGTCAAAATGGAGATCTGTGAATCAAAGGGGTATCATGGGTATAAGAAGCGTAATGTGTACTTCAATGCTGGTGGGCCGATGGAAAAATCCAATGGTGCTATGATGATCCAACACCCCACTTGCCAAAAGTGCGGAAAGAAGATCCCTGGAAATTTCCTTAAGGGGACGAGGAAATGATTCAGGTGTGGAAGAGAAGGGAACCTAGCTATTAACTGCCGGCAAGAAAGACCCGCGGCTGTGACAGAGGAGAGGAACACTCCGTTCGAACCTCAACGCATTGTTCAATGCTAAAAATGCAAAGAACCGGGTCATTTTGAAAATCAGTTCCCTAATCCAAGGGTTTTCGGAGGCAACCAACAACCTCCAAGGTAGCAAGGAAGACCTTTCACCATCACTTCTTCCAAAGTGAACCCCGATTGTGAAGTGGTGATAGGTACGCTAGTTATTCATTAATGAATAGTGAACGAACATTTCGATTCAGGTTCAACGCATTCTTTTATATCTCGAAAGTTTAGTAGAACAATCCTAGCACCACCACAAATCATGGAAGTGAAAATGTAGGTGAGTATGACAAATGGGGAAATCATTTCATCCCATGAATATAAGTCCTCCCATGTTATAATATCTTGATTGAATTTCCTGGTGAACCTAGTCATACTACCTCTTGTGGAATTTGGTACAATTCATGGCATGGATTGGCTTTCCTTATATAGAGCCAACATAAGTTGTTAGGAGAGGGAAATCACACTCCATATGGATAATCGTCCCCCAATTCTTTACAAGTATAAGGAGGAAGATGAATCCCCTTTAGCTCCATCATCTCAAGCGTGGATATTACTGCCTTATGAGCACGCGTATCTGGCTCAGATTATTGAATCCAAGGAGGAAACCATCCTTGACGAAATGGCTATTGTGAGGGAATTATCTGAACTGTTTCCCGAGGAACTGCATGTTCTTCCTCCGAGGAGAGATATTGAATTCTCAATTGAACTTATACATGGGGCATTACCAATATCCAAGACTCCATATAGAACAGTTGTTGTAGAGCTTGAAGAGCTGAAGAAACAACTACAGGAGAATCTGGATAAAGGGTTTATATGCCCAAGTGCTTCAGTATAGGGTGCACTAGTCATCTTCGTCAAGAGAAAGGATGGGTCAATGTGACTTTTCATCAATTATCGTGAACATAACAAAATCGTGATAAAGAACAAGTATCCTCTCCAAATAATTGATGACTTGTTCGATCAGATGTATGGAGCACAATACATCCCCAAGGTGAACTTGTCATTGGGATATTATCAAGTAAGGTTGAAGAAGGATGATTTCCCCAAGACTGCTTTTCGCACAAGATATGGGCACTATGAATTCATAGTAATGCCTTTCGGACTCACTAATGCTCCAAAAATCTTAATATACTTAATTAACCGAGTATTTAGAGATTACCTAGAAAAATTTGTGGTAGTCTTTATAGATAATATTCTAATATTCTCCAAAACCAAGGAGGATCCTGAAAAGCATTTAAGAACTGTACTAGAGACTTAGCGCAAGGATAAGATCTATTCAAAGTATTGAATGTGAGAGTTCTGGTTGAAGGAAGTCTCATTCTTGGTCCATATCATTACAAGCAATGGGATATCTGTGGATCCCTCCAAAATAGATGCAATTGAGGGATGGCCGAGGCCATCATCGGTAATAGATATCTGTAGCATCTTGGGGTTAGCTGGATATTATTGACGATTTGTGAGAAATTTCTCACTATTGTCCAACCCTCTTACCAAGCTAACTCGAAAGGGATTAAATTTTTCTTGGAGTGATGAATGCGAAGAAAGCTTTAAGGAGTTGAAAAGGAGGCTTATCACTGCGCCCGTGCTCACTTTACCCACAAGTGGAGAACATTATACGGTATTATGTGATCCTTAGAAGAAGGGATTAGGATGTGTGTCGATGCAGAATGATAAAGTGATATCCTATGCCTCAAGGAAATTGAAAATCCATGAGAGAAACTATCCAATGCATGATTTGGAGTTAGCGGCGGTGATCTTTTCCATGAAAATCTGGCGGCATTATCTCTATGGAGAGAAATGTGAGATATATACTGACCACAAGAGAATTAAATATATATTCACAGAGAAAGAGCATAATATGGACCAGAGAAGATAGATAGCTCTCATCAAGGATTGTTACTATTCAATCAATTATCACCCTGGGAAAGCGAACATGGTGGCAGATGCCCTATATAGAAAGGATCCAGCAATTTTATCAATGATGAGAATTGAGAAGGATCCAATCTTCTTAGACTGGATGAAGATGGACATGGGAATCATAGAAAAGGGAAAATCATCAATCCTTTCACAAATTATTGCTCAACCGTCTCTTTTGGAAAGGATAAAGGATGCTCAAAAGGATGATGTGGGAATTAAAGAAAAAGTGGTAGCTATCAAAAAAGGGAAATCCTCAGATTTTAACATTAATGAAGATGGAATTGCGTGGTTTGGGAAAAGACTATGTGATCCATCAAGTCCAGAGATGAAGAATGAACTTTTTGATGGTGCACATAGTTCAAATTTCTCTATTCACCTAGGGAGCACAAAGTTGTATCAAGATCCCCGAGAAAACTTTTGGTGGGATAATATGAACAAGGGGATTGTTGAATATACATAAAAGTTCCTGGTGTGTAATCAAGTGATGTCAGAGGGGTACAAGTCTAAGGGGATAATGCAACCATTGCCCATACCAGAATGGAAATGGGAAAACATCACCATGGAATTTGTCAATAGACTTTCGAGGACATCCAAAGTCAATAATGCAATCTGGGTTGTTATGGATCGTCTTACAATGACTTCACACTTCATTTCTATTTGGGAGGAATTATCATTGGATCAAATGGAACAGATATATATCAGGGAAGTGGTAAGGTTGCATGGAGTACCACTATCTATTGTGTCTGACCGAGATCCAAGATTCACCTCTATGTTTTGGAAGAGTCTTCAACATGCTCTGAATACTGAACTGAACATTAGTACAGCCTATCATCCTCAAACTGGTGGCCAATCCGAGCGGACGATCCAAACAATTGAGGATATGTTGAGAGCATGCTCAATGGACATTAAAGGAGGATGGGATCAAAATCTTCCTCTGGTTGAGTTATCTTAAAATAACAGTTTCCACTCGAGCATCCAAACGGCACCATATGAAACCTTGTTTGGGAAAAGGTGTAAAAAACTGGCATGTTGGGATAGGTCAGTGAACGTAAGCTGCTTGGACTATAAATGGTCGAGGAAATGGTGGAGAAGGTGAAAACCATTCAAAAGAATATCAAGGAAGCCCAGAGTTGACAGAAGAGTTATGCAGATAATTGTCAACCAGACCTTGAGTTTTAAATTTGATACATGGTTTTTCTATGCATATCTCTGTGGAAGAAGTTCATGAGGTTTGGAAAGAAAGGGAAGTTAAGTCCATGGTACATCGGCCCCTTAGAGATTCTTGATTGTGTCGGGGCTGTGGCCTATCGACAAGCACTTCCGCCTACTATGGCCAAAGTACATGATGTCTTTCATGTATCTCTCTTAATGATGTACATATTGGACCCTTCACATGTACTCTCTTCTATTTTATTACAATTGGAAGACGGTCTTTCTTATGAGGAGCAACCAGTGAAGATCTTAGATCATAGAGAAAAAGTTCTACGAAATAAGACAATGCCCCTCATCAAGGTGTTGTGTAGAAAACACATGTTTGAAGAAGAGACTTGCGAATTGCAGGAAATGATGAAGCTGATTTACCCACATCTGTTTTAGTGTGGGAAAAGTAAAATTTCAAGGGCGAAATTTCTTAAGGGGGGAATATTGTAACGACCCAAATTTTCATTAATGTAAAATCCCTCTTGATCTTATTGAATGCCTTTTTATATAAATTTTTTTTATAAAATGTCAACTTAATTGGTTTTATGATATGAATTTTGACCGTTACTTTTATAGCAGTTGAACAGTGATCACATGAATAGTATAAATATAGGGCTTTAACACATAAAATTTTACTTAGAAAAAGGAAGTGATGGCCTCATCTGGTAGAATTGCCCCAAACGATGCCCATTTATCAGAGCTCGGAAAAGAGGTGGCGTCCTTGGGCTTCGCTCTTTACCAATCACATGCTGATCTTCACCATGTCAAGCTCGAATGGGACCGTCTACGGGAGAAGTGGAAGTTGATAGAAATTACCACTCGTGCGATGTTATCCGAGCCACCCCAAGAGTCTATCACCATCGCACACCTTACCCTTAGGTATTATTTGGCTATTTTAAGAGGTTATGTAACTAATCGATAGTACTATGTTCATTTACATTATTTTTTTATATAATAATTAATATAATTTCGTGTCATTATTGATACATTGTAAATAGTTTTTAATGTACAAATGGTGTTTTTAGTTATTATTTAATTAAGAAAACTATTTAGTTAAATAATGGATTTTTAATTAAATAATACATTAATAAAATATTATTATTATTATTATTAGATTAATTTTATTATATATAAATGATCTTATAATTTTATGAATGAAATTCTAATTTTTATTAAGGTTTGAAAGCCATTTTTGTCAAAACCCGTGAATTTTCGATAAATGTCTGTTTTTATTTTAAAAGTGAAAATTAACTTATTTATAAAATTATTTAGATAAAATAAATGTTATATTTGGAATCAAGACATTGAAATTATCCCGCGGTAAATTTTTCATAATTTTCTGAGATAGTAAACTTTTTGAGTAAAAATTAAATACCGTTTAAAAATATAATGTGTTTTATAACATCATAATGACCCAATAGTGATGAAATAAAATACTATAATCTTTATGTTCAGAAAATATATGTTTCAACATTAAAATAATGTGATTTTGGGTTTATTTGTCTTACTTTTCAAAGCATTAATGGACCCCTCAAGACTTATTAAACACCTTGTCTTTTTAAATTAATTTCCATGGGAGTGTGACTCACCTCCGCATAAGCAACCCTATTATTTTAAGAAGTTCAGACATTAGCCTTATAAAATATTGTTTTCCTATTCCCTTTGACAAAATCCATTTTCAAAAAACATGGGATGGTTTTTGGTTTGGATTAATTTAATATAAGGGTTCCCAAACCGAAATAATAAAGAATTCCCTCACCTTTCCAATATAAACCCACCCAAGCTCCCACTTCCTCCTCACTCAAAGCCTTCGGAGTTCTTCCAACCTCTGCACTAATCTCTCTATAATCCTCCCAAGGTTCTCCAAGCTCCCAAGAAACCTCTATCAAGCCTCTCTCTAGCCTTTACGAGCACACTTCAAAGTAAGGGTTTTTGCTTCCTTTTTCATTTTTTTCCAATTTTCATTAAGTTTTTTTCCCTTTTAATTAAAATTATGAATGTTGGGGTATGTTTTCTCACCTCCCCCATAATTCCCACTTTATGTTTGAATGATGGGAAACCCTTTCTCTCCCATTAAATTCCACTCATGTACACCCATTACTATGCCAAAATTTCGAAAGGAACTTCTCTCTCCTCTTTTACATTCAAGATATACTTTTGTATCATGAATCTAAATTCCATTACAATTGTTAGGACATGTATCTATATGAACTCCATACTGTCCATTAAATTTAATATTATGAGGAACCCCTTTCTCTCTCATCAACAATTTTTTATGAATTTTTATGTCACACCGTTACGCTGCCGAAATCGCACCGATTTTCTAAGCCAATGTCATTGTGTAGTGAATACCGTTCCCATTTCTCCATCAAGGGTATTCACCTTTATTCAAATTTATATATTGATTTTAAAGATTCGTGTATTAATTCCACATTCCTTTATCATGGAATAAATTATTATGTTTTATGAATCCATGTTTTATGATCCATGTGGCACACTTATGCATAAAAATATATGTTTAAGAAGGGTGTGCCCTTAAAGCGCTCCAATGCATTGGGTAAAGTATATTATCATGATACCTCATGTTCAATGAGTGTTGACTCATGCTAATTCAAGTGCAACGAGGGTTTACTCGTGATTTATGCGCAATGGGGATTTACTCATGCTCCATGTGAAATGAGCCTTGGCTCATGCTAATTCCATGTTAAGTGTTGTTGCCACATTTCCATGTAATGATTATCATGCTTTATCATGCTATTATATTCATGTTTTTCTTATACTCGATTGATATTACTATTGTCTAACATGTATTTTACTCCTCATGTTATTCCATGTGTACTCCCTTACTGGGATTTATAGCTCACCCTTTTTTTATGAATGTCCTCAGGTTATCCCATGCAATGCTGAGTACGAAGGAATGTAGGGGTCGTGTAAAGGATGTTTTCAATAAAGATGTTGTATTTCATTTTTACGTTTTTATGTAATGATCATATTCCCCAAATACACTGAACCACTCGATCTTATTTGTTGTATCAAGTGAAGATTTATGTAATAAATCATGTTTATGTTTGTAATAAAAGCAGGGTTGTCATATATTCAGTTCCCCATAGTGGACCGGGATCATATGCACTAAAATTTACAATGGTGAAATGAAATTTTTCATAAAAAAATGGGTTACAGTGATATCCATATTGAATAAAGATTATTCGTGCAGTGGAATAGTGTCCAGAGAAAGCAAATACAGTTTCAATAATTGTGAGAGGTCCCATCATAATTGTTTCATCTATAGAAAATAGTTTATATGATTCAAGTTCATCTCATTCATTCATTTGGACTCATCATTTGTATCTTTTAAATCTTCCTACATATCATTTATCTCAAATGATTGATATTACTTAAAACCTCTGAAAGGAAATAGATAAGGGTAAATTTAGTCTTACTTGTGTTTTATCATTATTATATATCAATATTTTTAGTATTCTCTTATTCTTGACAATGAAACCTCTTGAAATCATTTTATGTATGGATGTTATAATTTTTATTAAATCCAAAATTTATTATTATATTTTATGGGTCTCAATTAATACACCAGATTGGTTATGTTGTATCTTTCACGGAGAGTAAGACATGAGGTCAAGAATAGCCATACGTTTTTATACAGAGTTTGGGAAATTAATTTCATTGTAGTTTTTCTGATATGGCGTGGTTATCCTTTATAATTGATCACTCTCTATCTATCATCGACTTTCCCAATGATTTTCATCATAAATTATCTAGTTTACCACTGGTATTGTAGGTAGAATTTTATATCAACTTAGTACATATTAATCAACCAATTTTTATCCCTTTATAACACATAGAACCATCTAAAATGAAATAGTTTAAGACTCCATTAGATGATATATTTGAGTATGTCTTCAAAAGACTTATTGTTTCACCATGGGTGGTTTCGTTTTTCATTTCTACTGAAGCATATGTGTCACATATACTTTGTGTCGATTATTGAAAACTCAATTGAGTTATAGTAAAGAAGAAATATCCATTTTCATGGATTGATGACATTTTTTACATGTTGTAAATGGTGAATTGTATTTCAATGATTGATCATTGATCTAGTAATGAAGATTTTATAATAAAAGAATCTAACATTTCGAGAATCACCTTTCAGAGAATGTCCTGCAATTATGAGTAATGTTTCATGCCATTTGGTCTAACCAATGATCTTATAGTCTTTATAGACATGATGAACAAAGTCCTCAATGAGTATCATAACACATTTGTGGTTGTATTTGAGGATGAAATATTGGCTTCCTATACGTGTAAATAAATCATGTGCTCCATTTGAGAGCAATTTTGGAAATTTTGATAAATCAATAAAATTATACAACGATATAAAAATGTGATTTTAGGATTCATGAAGTTATTTTTGTGTGAAATGTGGTGTAAAAAAATTGAATCTTAGTTGATCCTGATAATATTAATGTTTTTGTTGACATAGAAACCATTGTGAATTGTTTTTGATATTCGAAGCCTATTGGGTTTAGCTAGATATTATCACCGATTTGTAAATTACTACTCAAAGTTCTTATCTAATGTTATATATGAATAAAATTAGAGAAATGTATTATTGGGATAAGAAATGTTAGGGTTATTTTATTGAGATAAAAAGTCTTTTGAATCTGATAACGATGTCAACACTTCTATTATTTAATCTAGGCCATGTGGTATTTTTTTGATGCATTAGGTTTTAGTTTGGGATTTGTTTTCATAAAGGGTGATCATGTTATTGATTATGCCTATCAAAACATTAGTCTACATGTGTATAATTAATCATCCCATGTCCATGAACCCATCGTTATAATTCACGTGCTTAAGAGTTTGTGGAGAAACCTTTTCAAATAGAGGTTTACCATGAATTCTGACCACAAGAGCTTGAGTTATATATTCTATCAAAAGCATTAAAATTTTCAAAAGTTCATTATGGTAGAGTACCTAAAATCTTTTAATTTTTAAATTTTTGGAACCTCGGGATATGTGAATGTCGTCATGGATTCTTTGAATAAGATATTTCCAACCCAGGCCATGAAAGAATCATTAAAGAGTGTAACATAATTGCCCTTTTCCACATAAGAAAATTAGAGGTCAAGAATCAATGTACAAGGTTTTGTATCTATAGTACAGTTGACTTATTATCTTTTACAGAAGATTCATCATGAACAACATCTTATTGATGTGTTTTGAGGCAATAGAGACTCTCTTTATTGTGGGGAGACCATTGTCAAAAGTTCGTTCTCCACAGAGGGAATTCTATGTTGTCAAAATATTTTTTAGTGTCATTTGAATAAAGGAATGATGTAATGGGAAATTTATATAATTATAAGTTGTTAGTGAATCAAGTAGACATAATGTTGTTCCATGATATGTGATATATATTCTGGTGTCCATTAATTAGATGGGGAGTTCATGAATTTTTTCACTCATTGTTATACAAGCCAGAAGGTCAAGGTTGAGTAGTAGAGAAATTTAGGTTTTCTTCAGCCACATAGAATATCAACTTGGATGTGTGATGAGATCTATATGGACATTGTGTTTATGATTTTTCATACCCAAAAAAATAATAATGTGATATGGGTTGTGATATATATGCTGAGTAAATCATCTCACCATGTACCCATTCCTGATCCAACCAATGTTTAAGAGCTGGGGCATAACTATGTGAAATAAATTGTCCATTTTAGGGAGTTATATTCTACTGTAACTGTTAAATTTCTTTAGATTAATTATAAATTTTTGAGAGGCCTTAAGGTGAAACTAGGATATTAGGTTTTTATGAAAATTTCATACCATCCATAGTCATATGGCTATATAGAAAGAGCTATATAGATTCATTAGGATTTATTGTGTGCATGCATCCTTGACATTGGTGGAGCTTGGGATGACCATATACTTCTGGTTTAGTTTTCTTTTAAAAATAGTTACAATTACATGATAAGGAAGGGTCCTTTGAGGGCTGGTATAGCTCATCCTTATAAATAATTATTGTGTTGGTTAGAGATTGGTGAAAGTTTCTTCGTTATAGTAAGATTTATCCAAGAGATGACAAGAAATATTTAGTTTATTAATCATATAATTTTGATGATAAAAATAGTATATATGTCTTAATATGATCCTAATCACATACCGATTAAATTTTCAGTTGGATACTAGGTGCTCTTAAAATTTTTTCCACGTTTGTGTCATCGACAGTTTTGGAGGAAAGGGATGATTGCACCCCATTTCATGGAACCATTTGAGGATTTTTTGTAGTTGGGGAATTTGTATTTATATTTATCAATTTCATTATTATTTATAATAATACATAATTTGTTTCATGTAACACCGCTATGAATGAATATTCTTGACACATATCATGTTCTGAGATGGTGTGATATTGATGTTAATCCTCATTTATCTACGACTGCGAATCCAGTCTGGTTAGTTGATTATAAAATCATGGTACTTTATATTAAGATGATGCCTTCTGTTTGGGTTCTTTTGTTTCATGGTTATGATAATCATGAAATTTCTGATATAGTTCCACTGATTAGAGAGTAGTGGCCTCATTATTTGATATGGAAACCTCTTGGTAGGGTTTTTGGGGATAGAAATATTATATTGTGGGTAGGTTGTAACATCGTTTTACTATTTTTTGATGCTCTTCAATCCATATTTAGATAAATTTTGGTCAGGTTTCATTTTGGGGTGTATCAGGTGAAATTTTAAAAAATTTGGAAGGCTATTGGGATATGCATGGTTGGTTAATCCTTTTCCCAAACCGTCCTCCATGATTTTTAAATCCATGGAAAACCTAGAAGGGGGGTTTGAAAGTTGGAAAATGGCATCAAAAATAGTTTTATGAACTAGTAGAAACCATGTACTCTTTTAAAGGTTTTCATATTTATGATGTGTGGTTTTAAAAACTAATCAACCCCTCTATGAAACTGTTCAAGAAACTTTTTTAATTTCCAAAATTAACATAAATTTTTTTGAACCTATATTTCTTCCCCTGTATACCCCTAACTATTGATTGGACATCCTGATAAGTAATTATAGTTTCCATGGACCTATATTTGATCTTATAATCTCCATATGAAGTGAATTAATCTGTGGGTAATGTCATTCAATATATTTTCAGGAAGAGTTATTCTCCATGTTTTTTATATGTCAATATCTTCTATAATCCTTAAGGTTTAATAGATATTTATGTTTTTGGAGGATCAAATAAAATTAATTTTATATCTTGAATCTATTTTTGATTTTTGGATCATCATTGTCAGCATTCTTCATTGGTTAATACTTCATAACTTTTTTTCTTATGTAATCCAATGATATATATATGTGGTTTAATTTATGTTTATACAATTGATTAAACACTAAATTTCATTATATAAATTAGATTTTTCTAATAGGATTGTGTAAAACCCAATCAAGTGAACTGGGATTGTAATTTTATTTTGTAAGAAATTGGAAAAAAACCCCAATTTTAAGTAATTAGGGTTTGTTTGTGGAATTTGATAGAAAATTAAG